>JAXGFM010000007.1:15007500-16230714 GCA_039880935.1 Streptanthus diversifolius | reverse complement strand
ATATTATGCTTACTTGTCGTTGACCCATTTAACAGTAACACATCTAAATTCTTCGGTATGTGTTCTAATGCTAATGCTTACTTCACTGGCGAAATCAACAACTCCCATTATGTTAATTAAAAAATAAGACAAACAAAAGGAGCCGGAATTCAAAAATATGACAGCTGTGGGATTTGAACCCACGCCCTTTCGGACCAGAGCCTAAATCTGGCGCCTTAGACCACTCGGCCAAACTGTCACTTTACGCTTCTTTATTACATTAATAATTTTAAAAGTGGAATTATCCTCCTAATCTCTCTTAACATCCCTTCGTTGGGTAACCAAAACTTGTTGTAGTGATGCTTAAGGCTTATGCTTCTTTTTTTTTATGACCGTTCATACTCTATCCCCTTAAAGATAATTCATTTATGTTCTTTCACAACTTCTATATGATGTAAGAGACAAACATAACTGTATCCTCTTCCCTCGATTGTTAAAGTAGAATGTTCAACATGTATTCTCTGTCAACAAACTATGGAACACAAGGAATCATTTCTTCTTTTCCTGCACTTATTCAATGCAAATTTGGAATGTACTAATCCGAGGCTTGCACAAAGGAGATCACACCACGGATTGGCATCGACTTAGTGATCTACTCATGGGTTCAACTCTGGATTCTCAATCTCTTTTCCTAGTGAGGTATGCTTTCCAAGCTACTATTCATTCACTATGGAAAGAGAGAAACAATCGGAGGCATGGTGAAACTCCTTTACCACCATTGAGTCTGGCAAAACTCATTAACAAAACCGTAAGGAATCAACTCAATCTATTTTGTAACTCAGGCAAGAAGACCTATGAAAACATGTGGATGTGGATGTTTTTATTAAACTTTGGGGCATGTGGATGTTTTTCCAAGCATAAAATGGTCTAGACTCCTTGGTGTCTGTTAGAGGATATGACCAATTGAAATATCTCCCCTTGTATACTCTATCTAAAAGAGTATATGTTCTACTAGCCATACGTCAGAGCTGCGTGCCCAATAAGACTACATTAAAAACGTCTATATCCTTAAAACATAAACATCACTCTTATGGTTGCTCAACCTCTCTCGGCTTTTCCAATGCATTTCTCAAAAATCCGTGTGGTTTTTTTCACCAAAATTCAGCCATAGCTGAAACAATGAGCTTACACACTATCTTTGGAATCTTGAAATATACCATGGTCTGAAGTTCAAAGGTACTAGTTTATTCTTCAAAGTAGAACCTTTGAACCTCCAAAGACAGGTGGTTAGTATCCCTTTTTTAATATCTTCTCTTCTATTGTTATTTTGTAATGACTTGTAAGCTAAACAAAAAATATCAAAGATGCTTTTTCTAATTATTAATAAGTTTTTTTTATGTGACCTTTGGTTGCATTTATTATCCGTCGATAATTCTGATTTTTTATTTAAAATAGATTTGATACCAAATTAAATTATAAATGCATTCATTTAGTTCATATTTAAAATAGATTGATTTAGTATAGTTAAAAAACAACATACTAAAAAAAAAATCTATTATAGCCTCTCATTGATTTAGGTTTAGGATTGAAAGATTTTTTAATTTAAAAAATAAAAAATAATATTAATGGTTGTTTCAGAGCCAATCTTGGACATAATCCGATGAAACATTGTTTTTTGGCCCCTAAAATATACAAGCTAATACAAACTAAAATGTGTATTGCCTCTTAAATCTAAACGCCGGCCCATAATCTATAACATCAATAAAAAATATGTTTCTAAGATTTCATTTTGAAAACTAATAAATAATCATTTTAAAAAAATATATATATAATAAAATTATTTTATATTTTTTATCGTAGTTTTCTTTAGAAAATATGTTGATATTTCGTGACTAATTCACATGTTTGATGCATATTGATTTTTATTTAAAGATATAAATTTATATTATAGAATAAAATCTAAAGATAATAGTAATATAAGATTTCTATTTTTTTACCCTATATTAAATTTTGAGATAAAATAATGAAATAATAGTATTATTTTTTCTGTTATTTTGCCATCAGTTAGTTGTTATCTAAAGCATCTGAATGAAATATTTCATAAATATTTTTTAATATTATTTATTGATGGAAATCTTTAACAGCCTGTCAAATTAATAGTATTAATTAAAAATATTTAAAAAAGGTAAATTTAAATAATTTGTTGAGAACAAAAAAAATTAACATAGATTGACACAAAAGTTTAATCTACTTGACCCAATCTATCTATAAAATGACGTAAAATCGTAGAAAAAACAAATTAAAAAAAAAGAACAGATATGGGTCGTAGAAAGATCGAAATAAAATACATTGAAAATCGCATCACAAGGCAAATAACTTTTTCCAAACGCCAAGTTGGTATTTTCAGAAAAGCTGATGCACTTGCGAGGCTGTGTAATGTCGAAGTAGCTGTCTTGATCAACTCTCCTTTTGGGCAACCATATGTGTTCGGAAGTCAATGCTTCAACTCTGTAGTTGGACATTTTCAAAACCCTTATCCAAAAAAATCTTCATTCTCGTTGAAACATAGTAAAATTCTCAAGAGGCAAGCTAAACTCGACAGTCTCATAGAAGAACTAAAACAACATAAAGAATATGAGAGGGTAAGTATCCCAATTTTTAATATTTGTTATATCATTTTTTGCTAAAACATAATTTGATTAATATAAGCGATTACAATATTGAACCACCTGATTTTCACCAGGCCCTAACATTTAGATTATGATATTGAAATTTCTTATCCCATTATCCATTGCCTAGTCATGAGAGACCCATTGCTGGAGGGTTGAACATATATATATATATTTTCTTTTTACACACAACAAGTTTTTTGGCTTCATAAATCTTAGGTTTTAAAGAAGAGACAAGAAGAAACTCTTAAAAATTATGATATGAAGGAGACTAAAAATCTAAAACTGGAGAGGTTAACTGCCATCAAAGAAAAGCTTCAAGCTGCTAGAGATAATATGAAGCGCAAATATATGGAGATGGAGGCTTCATCGTCTTTAATGATTTTAGGGAACTAAAAAGAATCAATATTAAAATAAGAACAATAATAATAAAGAAAATAATGATATACATATACTATATATATCATGTAAAATCTATATATTGTTGTCTGTGTTTTTTTTTCTTAAAAGGTTTATGAAATAATTTTCGTTTGTTGTGATAATTCAAGGAAGTCTTTTTGTTTTTGTTTTAATTCAGTTTCATATATAATGTAAGATTTTTCTTAATAATTTACGATATGTGCGATCGTTTTCAATGAAATTTTGCAAAAGTGTTCTCTGAGTTTTCTGGTTGGACAAAATATTGCCTTTGTGAAACTGAAAATCTCACTTGGCATTTCTCACCGATTTTCCTGTGTTATTTGATCGAATTTCAAGTTGATACTATCATAAAGTTCACATCTATATATTTTGTTTATATACGTTCTCATATACATCCAACATAAAAATAATTGTCCTAAATTTTACATCGTGTCATATTTAGAGTAAAAAAAGTTTTTTATCGATAGCATTTTCTAACGATGGGTAAATTCTGATCCAATATATTATCAGATTCGATCTTATCCGACCCGAAAATTTGGATATGCGGTTATGCATGAGGTGTCTGATCTGGATCCTAGAAATATTTTTGTACTAACACAGATATCCGATCCGATCAGTAAGTAATTTTTTAAATGATTCAAAAGTTTCATATGTATTTTTTTTGTTATTGTTTACAATTTTAAAGTTATTTTTAACTATTGTTATTATTTAGTAATATATTTTTTATATTTTTTTTTATTTGTTATCAAGTTTCGTAGAGCTGTATTTCAAATTTAAACTTGTTTTATATAATATTCTGATATAAAATTTTAAATTTTGTATTTTTCTTCTTTAAGATGTTCTTATTTTTAATATGTTTAAATACTAAAATTTATTTTTAATATATTTAGATTTTATGTTATTATAAAATTATTTAAAATATATATATATATATATATATATATATATATATATATTATATTATGAGTCGAATCTAAATATCTGGCATATTCTCAAATTTTTCCGAATACTAAAAATTGGGATACCTGAAATTTATGAATCTGCATAACAAAATTCGAATCCAGATTCGGATCCAAATCTTCTAAAAATCATGGATATGCAGTCCCTTTTTACTACTAATTCTCCAAAACTTATGGATCAAATTTCCGTCAATTCTAAAAGACAAACAGTCAGTAGTACTGTAATTCTTCTAAATTTGCCAAAGAAAATAGTATATGAGGCTGTATAACGTACTGTAATTCTTTTAAATTTGCCAAAGAAAATTGTATATGAAGCTGTAAAACGTTTATATATTAATTACCTATGTAAGAAATAATAATAATTTATTTAGTGGAGTAACATATTTAAAAAGCAAAATGTTGAACTATTGTATAATAATTCTAAGGGAGATAAAATTCATTTTAAGACAGTTTCATATTCCCTAAAATGTTGCTCACCAGTTTCACTAAGGGAGTTATAATTTATATTCTGAAAACAAAAAAGCAATATGGTGTGGTCGATGATAAAGAAAATTTTCGGGTTAAATGTGGTGCAAAAGGTTGCGGATGATGTATTTACTGTCCAGTAAAAAAATTAATTAAGTAGGATGGTAAAAGCGAATAGTGAAAGTGTATAAAAACGAGTATACATATGGAAAGTGCAACCTTATTAACAATCTTGTCATTGCACTTGGAAGACATACAATATGAAGATAACGTGAAATGAGTGCACCAAAGATGAAACAAAAGATGAAAAAAAGATACAACATCATTATCTCAAAGGCTCGTCTTAAACCAGAAGACAAATGGCTTTGATAAGTTACAAACTAAGTATCGTGAATTTTGAAAGAGTAATAGATTATGAGTTGAAACTCTTACAGTAAATTTATAGTCATATACTGTTAAAATACTGTTTGTGACATACGTTGATGTCGTTTATATTGTTTTCTGCAGACCTGTGTGGTTGTTTTGATGTCCTTTGTGATGATTTAATTATTATAATGTTTATGAACCGAACAGCTTTCATGCTTTTAAAAAATCTTTTGCTCAAGTTTGTCCTGTGTTTTGGGTGTTGACTCAAAGACTGTTTTGGTGCTTTTTGTTAGTTTTAAGACTACACGATTTCAGACATTTTAGTTATGCATTTTTTTCTGAAAGAATATATACATTTACATTTACATTTACATTTATCCAACCAAGAAAGATAAAAGATAAATAAATAAAATAGATTTATTGATTAATCATGAGAATCCTACAAATTTCAAATAAAAAGATAAATGACATCTTTTCTTTTTTACAACAAATCTCAGAGTAATACCATACAAGCTTTGAGAGAAAGAATACTAAACTTTATTCTCTTCCATGGCACGAGAGCGCATTGATTAAGAAGAGGAAGCCTGTTTCTTCACAATAAAATTGTTGAACATTTTGAGCGCAGCGTTGTGTACACTATCCACAACCTTTTTCTTTTCAAAGTATTCGGTCATCTTCTTTTCTAAATCCTAAATTTTACAAAAAAAATCTAATTAAACATTTTGTATATGAAAGAAAAACAGTTTTAAAATAATCAAAATGAATGATTACCTTCATATGCTCTTCATCTAGTTCTGATGTTTTTCTAACACGTTCGAGTTCATTTCTAATCTCTAGAATTTCAGCATCTGTTAGAACCATTTCTATTTTTATGTAGAGTAAAATATGTATGCCTAATTTTTGTTGTTGTTTTTTTCTTTTTTGTTATGCTTGATCATCTATTTATAGATGTATTGTATCAATTGACAACGAATATATATTTTGAAAGGAAATTAAACACGTGTGGTTCTGTGGGTAATTTTAAACTATTGTTTCATTTTGAAATATATATCTTTCTTAAGAAATATATTATTTCTATATTATAACGCATGTCACGTAGTAAAAAATATTGCTATACAAACGAGTGATAAAAAAACATTTCTATATATCAAAGCGCGTGATATTTCATAAAAAAATCATTTCTATATACTATAGCATTTCCTGTATTATAGAAAACTTTTCCATTTATTATAAAGTATGGTATGTGAAAAAAAAAAATTATATTGTTGAGACCTGATTTTAATTTGCGGTTTGGTTACGACCAGAAGTTTAACCAAAGATCAATTGATTTCAGAGCTGGCTCACTAATGGTTCAAGCTAAATTAAAAAAAATTGTTATGAGTTGATACGTTTGGTGAAAGAACTTGCTCATTTTGTTCTTCTTACAACTTCTTCCTCTTCGTGTATTTGATGTATTATTATTGTGCCATATTTTAGTCTATTGGGTTCGTATGTATTACGTTAGGATTTTAAGTTTACATAGGCCGATTCTTTAGCCATATATATAAATAAAGCTTTTTTTCTTTCTTTTCTGCTATATAAAGAAAGCTTTTTTCTTTTCTGATATCCATATATATAAGGAAAGCTTTTTTCTTTTCTGCTATATCTTTTTTCTGGTGCAGCCATCTCAACATTCGCATTTATGCCACGTTATTATAATATTAAATTCTAAAAATGTAGATATATGTAATCAAGTTTTTATAAGAAGAATATGAAAAATCATTCCTCATATTATATATTATTAAAATAAAAAATTATTATGGTGAGAAAATAATGGATGAGGATAAATTAGAGTGAAGTTCTGTTCGAGTTAGGTGGTATATTCGATATCAACGGGTGGTATTAGGCTCACAGAATTATGATCTAATTTCGAACACATGCGTCAAAATCGATTAGAATTGATGGAAAAGGTAAGTTTACTTTGTGTAAGGCTCAAATGGTGACTCATTTTGGGTTTCTTGGATGGAAAGATATCTTGAACTATGAGGAGCAGAATTAATATATTCTTCAATTCGATTAACTTACACACCACACATAATGTATTCTTCAAGTAATTAAAATTGCGAAGATTGCTTAAGAATATGCTTCCCAAATCTTCCTGCAAAGAAAATAAATAAATTGTCATACAAAAATAAATCACAAAACGACGTATGGACATGAGAGTCATGTGTCATTGTAATATATACCTTTAAAATTAATATATATATTTAGAGTTCGAATCCAACATTTCACAATCTTAAAACACACCATATTCTGATAGAATTTCCGACGAAAATAAATCCCTCGAAAATTTCTGACGGATTTTTGACAAAATTTTTACAGAACAAAATTTCAAAAAACATTTTTTCTTCCTACGGAAATTTAATAGGGATTTCCGGAAATCACTCGGAAATTTCTGAAATTTCCGAAGATCAGAAATTTTCGAAGGAAAATTTTTTAAAAAAAGATTTCTGAGGGATTTTTGGCAGAAATTAAATTTTTGATTTTTTGATTTTATTTTTATTTTCTGTCAAAATCACTGGGAAATTTCCAAAAGATTTCCAACGGAAATTAAATTTTCAAATTTTTTTATTTTAATTTTAATTTTCCTCGAAAATCCCTCAGAAATTTTCGAATGATTTCTGAGGAATATTAAAATTTTTGATTTTTTAAAAAATTTGTGTCAAAAATCCCTCAAAAATTTTCGAAAGATTTCCGACGCAAATAAAAAAAAATAAACGAAAAAGTTTAATTTTTTCCCCCAAAGTTTTCCCCCAAAAGTCGAAAAATCAAAAATATTCTATTTATTTCTTTATATATTTCTTTCTTTCTCTCCCACCACCATTTTCTCTTTTTTTTTTTGTTCTTCTCCTTCTTCTCTTCCTCTCCTTCTTTCATCCTTCTCCTCATCTCCTTCTTCTTCCTCCTCTTCATTTTCTTCATCTTCTTATCATTTTTTCTTCCTTTTCCTCTTCTTCTCTTTCTTTCTCACTCTTTTTCTTTTTTTTTTTCCTTCTTTTCCTCATCTTCTTTCTCATTTTCTTCCTTTTCTTCACGTTTTTTTCATCTTTTCCTCTCTTCTTCTCTTTCTTTCTCTCTTTCTCTCTCATTTTCTATTTTTTTCTAAAAACTATAAAAAAATATAACTTTTTCAAAAACTTTTTAAAATTTCATGTTTTATACTTTTATAAACTTTGAAAATTGTCTATTTTAAAAGTTTATATTTATAAAAATTTTATATTTTTAAAAATAATTTTTATATAAAAATTATTTATAATTCTTATAATTTTAATTATAAATATTATATGAAATAATTTCTAATTTCATAATTTTAATTATAAATTTTAATTTATTTATATATATATATAACTTCGTTTTTATAAAATAAAAACAATTTTATAAAATTAAACATTTTTTATAAATGATTTTTAAATATAAATCATTTATAATTTTCTAGTTTTAATTAATTTTCATTATAAAATTATTTTTGTCTTCAAATAATTTTTTTTGATTATAAATTATTATAAATTATTTTTGGTTTTCACATAAAAATAACTTTTAATTTTTTTTAAAAAAAATTTGTTTCCGTCGGTAGTCCCTCATAATTTTTTTTTTTTTTTAGTCGGAAATTCCTCGGAATTTTGGCCATTGGAAAGCTCTGAGAACTGAATAACGTCGAAAATCCCTCGGTTTTTTTTGACCACTCTAATTCATGAGAAATTCTTCAAAAAGTTTTGATGGATATTCAGAAATCCGTCAGAAAACCGTCAAAAATGGCTGTTTCTAGCGGATTTCCGAGTGATTTTTTGTTGAAAAAGACATATTTTCTTGTAATGATGAGATATTCAAATGATTATGTTAAATTAAAAAAGAACGAGTATCATCAATTTATCTATATATACACACTTGACTTTTATGTTCCCTCTCTATATTCTGTCTCAGTACTCGACTTTTCCTTCATCTCGAAACCTAATATCACATTCGTTTCCTTCTTCTTCGTCAAGTTTCTTCAATTTTTTTTCAAGTTTATTCTGTTTCTAACCGGAAATAGCTCACCAAAATGGCAAAGTACCTCTTTCATCTTTTTCTTCTGGGCCTTGAGTAAGACAACCCTTTTTCCATTTTGTTTTCCAATTCTTTCTGGTTTTTGAAGGCCGACCACTACACGGACTCATTGGTGTGGTCTATTTTACTTGGAGAGTCGAACACGGTAGATTCTACACATGTTAAATGATCATTCTTACCGTAAGCCTAAACATACGCGTTTGCAATATGTTGTTTCTCTGTTACTGATAATTAAATTTTCTATGTACGTAGCTTGTGGTTCCATGCATTGTCCACTTGTATATACTTTTAGTTATAAAAAATGTTAAACACCGAACTAAACTAGAAAACCGAACTGAAATGAAGTTTTAATTTGGTATATTTTTTTTAATAAAAACAAAATATGAAAATAAGATTACCAGCATGGATGGTATAATACCGCTCTCACTATATATAACAGCATGGATGGCGCACAACACAACGACATTTTTTGTAAAAAATGAAAAGAAATTGTTTGGATAATTGGAATTTTGGATTCAGGAAAACGATGCGGCACATTATAGTCATTGATGGTTTTTATTCATACTCTGGGAGTAGTGATGGTTTGGATGATACGATTGTCTCAAAACCATATTCAAAAGATACGTAAATTTCTCTTGAAACGTTTCGTGTCGATTATTTTTTTTTTTTGTCATGATTGAAAGGGTTTTCTCTCCTCTCTAATAATGAGGTTCACGCTTGATGATGGACGGTTTTGCCTTGGAATCATCAGCGGCTTTTAAAGCGTTTTCCGGTGGTGTTATTCAGACGGTTACATGCTTATTTTTTTGTTGGATAAAACTTTCAGTGGATCATCTTTATTGGTTTTGTGTGTTGTTGAAATCTTGACGGCTTTACTTTGGCAACAATCATGGAGATCACTATGGAGAATGCAAAGAACCAAAGACGAATATGCATCACACAATGGGAAACCAAAGTCCAAACCAGACCCTGATAAACGGTTTTGGATACGGAATTAATGGTATCTAATTGTAAAAACAAGATTCAAACGAAAACTATCAGTTTGTTTTATTGTTGTGTAAGCACGAATTTTAGCCAACAATTGCTAACCAAACATATAATTTGTAATAGAAAAAGAATGGTTACGAATAAAAAATAAAAATTTAGTTTTTCATTAGAAAATAATTTACTTTGATCAAAATTTTTTTCCCATATAGTATATCTTTAATATATAACACATATATTTGTTTACGTAGTTAATTTGTTTTTGGATTGTTTTGTATATTAACTTTAATATGCCAATATTATTAATGACATTGTTTGGTTGTCCGAAAATATATCAATGAATAGTTTATATATTACTAAGAAATAGGATAATCAGTTGTAATAGAACCATATATTATACACAAGATTTATAAAAGATGTTGAATTGTATTTTAATTCATAGTACATATATTTGTTTATGTAACAATTTGTTTTTGATTAGTGAAATTGTTTGTTTGTCATTACACTATATACATAATATAGAACACATATACACTATCTATAAGAAAATATATGCATCTATATATAGAAATAGATAATAATATGTCCACGAACATTATTTGGAAAAGAAACAGAGTGCTCTCACGTCAGGACACCTACGTTGATCATTGGAAATTGGAATTTTTAAACGCGCTTCGAATCAACGACTGTTAATTACCAAAACACCCTCGCCTTCGGCTTGTATAAAAGTAAAACCCCTTTGTTCGTCTGCGAAGACTTTTATAACAACAAACCAGAAACAAAACATATTAACCTGATTTCAAGATTAAAAGATGATGGGAAAAGGGAGCTTTTCGATATTCAAGACGAGGAAAGAAAGGACGAGATTGAAGTTTTTGGGACTTGGAGGGCTAAAGTGGAAGAGATTGAATCTGAAGGTGTCCTTTTTCGAAAGTTTAAAATTCAGAATCATGTCTGTCATCGAAGCAATGGTTTTGGTTTCTAAACTTGCTTTCTTCTTTCTTTGTTGCGGTTGCAGATTCTAGCACGTTAGTATTTTTATTTTTTTTTGGGGGTAAACTCTGTATTTTTTTTTTCTTTTGTATTTTTTAGTTTATATGTAAATTTTGATTTTCGTTCTTTCATTACAATACCGAAATTCGTTACCTTCTGCTTTATAATTTTTAACCTTTTAGTGTAATTAATGACTCAGAATTGCAAATTTTTTCATCATGATAATACAGAAATATGCGTCAAAGTGGTTAATAACCTGTTATCGTTAAATGTGTTATCTTTTAAATAAGCAAGAAATTACATACTACTGAATTTTGTTAAGTGCTTTGGAATCTTTATTTATTTTACGTGTGCAATAAACTTTTACAAAAAGAAGTGCAACGTAAGCAATTCACAGTGGTCTTATGTTAAAAGGATCGAAGTCTTTTTTTGCCCATAGTTAAAAGGATCAAAGTCTTTTTTTAGCAGCAGTTTATTTTAGTACAAATTGAGTCAATGCAATGTACTAACTGATACGAACAAATGTTGAATTAGTCCAACATAGTCAATGTAGAGTTGTATTTGGTAGGGTATGACAATTTCAGAGTAGAGTTGCAGCATGGTGGCTCGAGGTCGAAGAGACTATGCGGCAAACTCTCGGTGGACTCTCCAATGGAGAGTTGTTTGTTCAGTTCTACGTTTTTGGTTTTCATCGCTCTTAGCTGTTGGTTCAGTTCTACGTTTCTCTTGCCTAGTATGGTTCCTGACTAGGTTAGATATATGTATTAAAAGAGTTTATCAATGTGGTGGAGTTGGTGAATAGTTTTCAGAGAAACATAGTTTTATCCGCCTTAAAGCTCAATTTTTTTCCAATTAACTGTTCTTCCACGTTCTAATGGTGATTTTTAAATGGGAAAATTTCAAAACTACTACCACTTTTCCAAAATACAATTAGTGATCATTTTCAAAAATACAACCTTTTTATTAATAAAAGATAAATATACTCTTCATTAAAAATATGTGCACTCTCCAACAAATTAAAAAACCGTTCAGTTACAGTTTTTATAAAGGTTTATAGATTTAAATTTATAAATAATTTATAAGGATTTATAAAATCATTTATAAAAGTTTATAAATCTAGACAATATAAACTATGAATCATTTATAAAAGTTTATAAATTATATGTAAGGGATAACAAATCACTTATAAAAGATAATTTTTTTTTGTAAAACTTTGATATAGATTCATAAATCATTTATAGGTGCTTATAAAATCATTTAAAGGGTTTATTAATTATTTTAAGGGATAGTAAATCATTTATAAGGATTTATAAATCATTTATAAGTGTTTCTACATTTATAACAATTTATAGATATGAGCAATATAAGTCTTCCATCATTTATAAGGATTTATATTTATTTATAAAGGTTTATAAATAATTTATAAGAGATAATAAATCATTTATAAGGTATAATAAATTATTTATAAGATTTTATAATTTATAAGGGTTTACAAACTATTCATAATGGTTTATAAGTCATTTATAAGGATTTTAAAATTATTTATACGAGTTTTTATTTTATTTATAAGGATATACAAATCATTTACAAAATATTGTAAATCACTAATTAGTGTTTATAAATCTTTTATAAATTTTCATATGGATTATATCCCCACCAATTTGGTTAACTAAACCGTTTTTGGGATTATAGTTTCTTAAAGTTTTATTTTTGTCAAAAAAATAAATTATTTATAAAATCATTTATAAAGATTTATAAATTTGGACAAGATAGGTTTTGGATTATTTATTAAAACTTGTAAATCTGGGGCAATATAAATATGTACAATTGATATTTTAAGGTTAACGTATAATTGAAAGTCTTTTAAAGGTTTATAAATTACTTATTAAGAATAATGAATCATTTATCAAAAAATTTAGCTTACATTTTTATAAGAATTATAAATCTAGGTTTGAATGTCTTATTCTTCTTCTTATTCTATAACTTTTATAAAAATAGGTTTGAATGTGGTCATCTTTTTTTTTCTTCATCATCATCTTCTTCTTCCATTAACAATTCTTTTTCGTCATTCAAAATTTAATTTTCCTAAATCCAAATCTGAGATCCAAATCCAATTTTTTAAAAATTATTCCTAAATCAAGTTGAAGAGATGACGAATCTAAAATTGACAAGATCGAGCAAAGATAAGATAAGAGTCAAGAACAGCAATGAATGATGATGAGATCAAGCAATCATGAGCAACAACTAAATTGAGCGATGACAAAATCAAGTAGTGATGATGACAAAATAAAAAATCTGGGTTTGAATTTATTTTATGTCCCTCATGAGTCAATTTATTAATATTTTGTTTAGAGTTTTATTAAAGGTATAATAGTCACATCCCTACCAAAAATAGTGGTATTTTTAGAAAACATTTTAGATGGTTATTGTTTTAAAAAGTGATATTCCAAAAATGGTATTTTTAGCAAATTACCTTTTTAAATTGCGTATTTTAACTATTTTGCACATTTTTATGAATTAATTTCCAAGTGATAGCATTAAAAGTGTATGATCTAAGTATGTTATAATTTTCATTTTATTAATTTAAAAAATTCTTTAACAAAAAAAGTCATCTATACTTGTAAATGATCTAGAATATTAAAATTTCTTTTGTGCCCAAAATCCTTTTTCAATTATATATAACTAAACAAAATTTTAGTGTTAGCTTTTTTTGTTGATGAACAGTCTAACAATAGGATGATAGACAAGTGTGTAACAAGAAGGAATTACGACATGCTTTTTAAAAACTGTGATTAATACACACCAATTACAACAAGATTTTCGATTTTGTGCTTATGTTTGCTTTTTGCTTACGTTTATTTTTAGCGTACAGTTTTTCTCCAAATGAAAACTTAACCTTAATTTTTTAAAACAAAATAATGTAAACTTTAACGTAACAAACATATAGAAATAGAACCTTTCATTTTGCGTTTGACATTCAAGTTTATAGCATTAACGTTCGCATGGCAAGAATAGTCTATGAAATTTGAAACTGATATTAAAAAAATTCATATGTTACCAAAAAAACGCAAAGACAAAATATCGAAACCTAAACCAACTTGTAATGAATGGAGAAAATAATACATAATCATTCAAACAAGTAGGCACAACGCGTTGGAAGACTTTTATACGAGAAGATGGGTTTTGATAAAAGAAGAATAGAACATATATAGGCGTTGAACAACTAAATACCTGCTAACGATTTACACCTTTCATTGTTGCATTGGCTATCTAAGATTAATGCTTCCACGTGAGTGTCGGTTCACCTACCTTACCATCTCTCTATTAAATTGCATTTAGAGTATTTATTTTCCGGTTACTTGTTACCTTGTTCATTTTTAGGTTATTTTGTTTATATGTTTTCAACGTTAAAATTGTTTTAAGTGTTTTCAGAACCAAAAGATAGTAATGTTTTGAAAAATTAATGCTCAAACTTGTGGGAATAGAACTACGAGGCTAAAAAGTGAACCATTTAGTGACTTTTAAATAAATTGAGCCAAGTGGCATCTCTCTTATCTAGTACACGAGAGTTCGACACCAGTTTTCTACTGTGTGATAAATTGGGTTTAGCAGAGGATTGAAAGAAAATATATAGATGCAACAATAATTTTTAAATATAAATATAGATGCAACAATAATTACTTTTGAAATATTTTACTTTTGAAAAATTAGGCTATGTTATATAGATGCAATATAAATTATATACAACCTAATCCAAGCTAAAACTGAAATTAAAAATTGTAACCCAAACTATATACATGTTAGTTTATTTGTTTTGTTTGATTCTTGCAAACATCATTAATTCAATATTTTTTTCTCAACATCCGTAAGTACGGGTAAATTACAGTCGTAAGGAGTTTTATGATACATAAATCTGATTCTGAAAGATGAATTATTGTATTTGCAAGAAAAATCAGACAAAAGAGCCAATCATATCCTATATAATTCAGATTTAAGTTTAACACCTATTCTACATTCTGAAGACCAAATTGTAAAAATAATATAACTATATGGCCAAAACTAAAATAGTTATAAATATTAAGGGACTTACTCTCCAAAAATTATTCCGTCTTATTTTTTTTAAGAATCAAGTGATACTGAAATCTGACGAACTCTAAGCTCATTTCGCAAACGCACATCCCACACCATTTTCACAACATCGTACTTATCGCCTCCCTCTCGCTCTCTTTGGATCCGCCATGCAAGCTCTTCAATCTTCGTCTCTCCGTGCTTCTCCGCCGAATCCACTTCTAAGACCTTCGAATCGACAGTCGCATCAGATTACCAATGCGAGACCCACGAGGAGACGCTCATTCATCTCCGCATCAGCTGCTGTTTCCGCTCCTAAACGCGAGACGGATCCTAAGAAACGGGTTGTGATTACCGGTATGGGTCTCGTATCTGTCTTTGGGAACGACGTCGATGCTTATTACGAGAAGTTGCTTTCCGGTGAGAGTGGAATCAGCTTGATTGATCGATTCGATGCGTCCAAGTTCCCGACTCGATTCGGTGGCCAGATCCGTGGGTTTAGCTCAGAAGGTTACATCGATGGGAAGAATGAGCGTAGGCTTGATGATTGCTTAAAGTACTGCATTGTCGCTGGGAAGAAGGCTCTTGAGGATGCTAATCTTGGGGGTGATAAGCTTAACACGGTACATTTTCATTCTCACTATCTTAGATTGATCAATTTCAATTACTCACAACAATTTGAAGATTATTCAGTTTAAGATTCATGCTTTCTCCTTGTACCAATGGAATCATTCTGAGTTTGGAGTGGTAATTGATGAATTTTGATGAATGAGGCACATCTATAGTTCATCATGAGTTTGATTTCTCTTCGTTGGGATTAACCAAGTTTTTAACGAGTTGATTACATTACTCTTTTTCTGTTGTTTACATCATTGGTTTGGGTGTTCGTGTAGATTGATAAGCTGAAAGCTGGAGTACTAGTTGGGACTGGTATGGGTGGTTTGACTGTATTTTCAGACGGTGTTCAAGCTCTAATTGAGAAAGGTCACAGGAGAATTTCTCCCTTCTTTATTCCTTATGCCATAACAAACATGGGTTCTGCTTTATTGGCGATCGATCTTGGTCTTATGGGTCCAAACTACTCCATCTCAACCGCTTGTGCCACCTCTAACTACTGCTTTTACGCTGCTGCGAATCACATTCGCCGTGGTGAAGCTGATATGATGATTGCTGGTGGAACCGAGGCGGCCATTATTCCTATTGGGTTGGGAGGTTTTGTTGCTTGCAGGGCACTGTCACAGAGAAATGATGACCCTCAAACGGCCTCAAGGCCCTGGGATAAACAAAGAGATGGCTTCGTCATGGGTGAAGGAGCTGGTGTTCTGGTATGTACTCTCATATTGAAACTATAAATTTGCATACAGTTGGCTCTGGATTTGATACACTGTTGTCTGTAGCTGAAGACCCTTATTCCTTTTGTTGAAACTTGTGCTCCCATTGTTGATTAGCTCGGGAAGTTTCCTTTCATTTGAATTGTACCACTTTTACAAAGTTGGTTTCATCCACCATGAGATTTGGCTCATACATATGACATGTTGTTTCCGCCAGTTCATCCATTGTGTTAAATTATTCTATGCTCTAATAGGTGATGGAAAGCTTGGAACATGCGATGAACCGTGGTGCTCCAATTGTAGCAGAATATCTTGGAGGTGCTATTAATTGTGATGCTCATCATATGACTGATCCAAGAGCTGATGGGCTTGGTGTCTCTTCATGCATTGAGAGCTGCCTTGAAGATGCTGGTGTATCACCCGAGGAGGTAAGAAATACAACTTTTATGCTTCCGAAATATTAACAAGGGTTTCCATATTATTACCAGTTACATTTCCTACTTTTTCATAGCTTTCTGAACGTTTTTTTCCAGGTAAATTATATCAATGCCCATGCAACTTCCACTCTTGCTGGTGATCTTGCTGAGATTAATGCCATTAAAAAGGTATTCAAGAGCACTTCAGGGATAAAAATCAATGCCACCAAGGTTCGTCCCCAGTGGTCCATCTACCTAATACTGCTATTTTAAATATTCTTCTCCTCAGCTATTTCTTGTATTGGTTTGCTTTTCATTTCCTATAATGACAATTTTGTGAATGCATGTTACAGTCTATGATAGGTCACTGCCTCGGTGCAGCTGGAGGTCTTGAAGCCATCGCCACCGTGAAGGCTATCAACACTGGATGGCTGCATCCCTCGATCAACCAATTTGTACGTATAATCACTCCTTTCCTAAAACAAAATCATTCACAAGTTCGACATAATCCATAACAAGAACCCTAGAATAGGCTTCTTTGATTTCGCTCGTAGAATACCTCAGTTTTCTTTGTTTTAGGCTCTAACACTCTGTTTTTCATTGCAGAACCCAGAACCAGCCGTGGACTTTGACACGGTCGCCAACGAGAAGAAGCAGCATGAGGTGAATGTTGGTAAGTAACGACCGGCCTTCTTGTCATTAGATTAAACCGACAATGGTTTCTCTGATAATGTATGTTCTTTGCTGCAGCCATATCAAACTCGTTTGGGTTCGGTGGACATAACTCAGTCGTCGCCTTCTCTGCCTTCAAACCCTGATTTCCTCAGACCCTTTAGATTCTCTGCTCCATCTGTTACATCACCACCATCATCCATCACTATCATCTTCCTAGCAGCTTCTTGGTTCACAAATTTGAGCTCTTTCTCTGGCGTTTTACGTTCCTTTCAGCTTTTTTTCGTATTGTTCATTGTTCATTCAGCTGTTGAGATTTCAGATTTTGCTTCTCAATCCTCTGCACGGAATGTTTGTATCTTAGTTCGTTTCATATTTGCCTAATTTATAAACAGAACCAAGAATCTTGTAACAATGGTGTTAGTATCAGAATAAACCCAACTAGGGAATTTTCATCATTTTTTCTCAACAATACTTGTCGAATATTTTGTTTTCTCGAGTATTTCTGTCTAAAAAAGTTATATTTATTGGAAAAAATATAATTGAATATCAGTATCGTTACCGTTAGGTACATCTACATCCATCCGATCAGGGGTTTAGTTTGGATTTATCGAACTTTAAAAAATTACGGATTTCTGGTATGCAGAAAAATAGTCGTTAACTTAAACCGAAATTATTTGAATTAATTGTTTTTTTATTTTTAACTCATGTAGTGTTAGGCAAAAAATCACCTTTAATTCATAAGCTCCCTTAATGGGCTAAATCCATATCTAAGGAGTCATTAACTATAATAATTTGATCAAAGCGCGTAGAGAAAGACCCAAATTATATCGGCCCAAAATTACTCACTCTTCCCGCCAAAAAGGGAACAGATCATCACACAGTATCCCGCCATAACAAAACCTCCTTTATGCCTCTCGAAATCGAAATTACATTTTCTCTGTCAATCGCTACTCCGGTTTAAAGGAAGAAGACGACGAAGAAGGCTTACGACGAAAAAGATTTGTAAGTGATGGATGTGCCGGAGGAGACCAGGCTTCGCCACAAGCGAGATTTTATCCAGTTCCTGGAAAACGTAAGTCGATGTTTCTATCTTTCTCCATCTCGAGCTTCTGTTTGTATAACTGGAATTTTGGTTTTGATGGATGTTTAGATCTACATGGATGATATTAAGGCGTTGGTGCAGAATAAGCGTCACCGTCTCATTGTTAATGTATCTGACATTCATACCCACTTCCGCGAATCTGAATCTTCCTCTAGGTTCGTCAGCTTCTGAATTTGTGTTTCCTATATTCTCGTAACCCTCGATTTCCTTCTTATGTCGTCCATTTGTAGATGGGTAATGAATTTCGTTTACTTTTGTCATTTTTTGGGAGTTTTTAGGGTTTTTGTTACGCCAGATTCAGTGGTGTCAATTTGGGATTTTGCAGGGGTATGAAAAAAGCCTTACATATGAATAGGGGATAATAATTCGAAAGCTAGCTCACTGAGATTTCAGTTGTCGTGATGTCCCAGAGTCATAGTTTGGCTCAATCGATAGTTTTTTTTTGTGATATCTGTTTTCTGAAATTTATTGCTTTGTTTTGCGTAGGATACTGAAGAATCCAATTGAGTATATTCAGTCATTTTGTGACGCAGCCACCGAAGCTACCCGCAATATTGACCCAAAGTACTTGAAAGAAGGAGAGCAAGTCCTTGTTGGATTTGAAGGTCATTTTGTCTCTCGCCGTGTCACACCAAGAGAGCTCCTCTCCGAGTTTATTGGATCTCTGGTCTGTGTTGAGGGCATTGTCACCAAATGTAAGCCTTTTCACTTCATTCTTCTGCATTGAACGCCGTCAAACTATTAAGAGAAGGTTGATTAGTGAAATCCTTGTTTTCCTTCTTGTTTATCTGACGAGTAAAAAATCTCTAACACATGTTTTGCTTTCAGGCTCTCTTGTGAGGCCAAAGGTTGTTAAAAGCGTACACTTTTGTCCATCTACCGGTGAATTTACCAATCGAGAATATCGAGACATAACATCCAACGCGGGTTTACCCACTGGGTCTGTCTATCCCACAAGGGTAATTACATGTTTTTCTTTGTCTAATTTTGTTTATTTATTTTTTATTGCTGGAAGATTTGCCTGTTACTGAATTTTTTGCTTTTTCAGGATGATAATGGCAACTTATTGGTGACTGAGTATGGGCTGTGCAAATACAAAGATCACCAGACCTTGTCAATTCAAGAAGTTCCTGAAAATGCTGCTCCTGGTCAGCTTCCACGAAGCGTGGATGTCATAGCTGAGGATGATTTGGTTGACTCATGCAAGCCAGGAGATCGAGTGGCTGTTGTCGGCATTTACAAAGCTCTTCCAGGCAAAAGCAAGGGTAGCGTAAATGGAGTCTTTAGGTGCGTGTTTTGTTACAACCTTTTAAGTTCAAGATGGTCTTTTTACTGTGATAATCTCGACCGAGCTCTCTCTGTGTAGGACTATCCTCATAGCCAATAATATCTCTCTGCTCAACAAAGAGGCAAATGCACCTATCTACACCCCGCGAGACTTACAGGACATTAAAAAGATTGCAGCAAGAGATGATACATTTGATCTCCTTTCTCGTTCTTTAGCACCTTCTATCTATGGGCACGCTTGGATAAAGAAAGCGGTTATACTACTGATGCTTGGCGGTATGGAAAAGAACCTCAAGAACGGAACCCACTTAAGAGGGTAAGGTCATGCTTAGTAACAAACTTCACCTTGAGTTCACTGGTAAGACTGTTTCTAAAAATCCGTGAACCAAATGCTTTTGCTTTCAGGGACATCAACATGATGATGGTTGGTGATCCATCTGTTGCCAAATCTCAACTTCTGAGAGCAATAATGAATATTGCACCATTGGCTATATCAACTACAGGCCGTGGTTCTTCCGGTGTTGGGTTAACTGCTGCTGTTACTTCTGACCAAGAAACAGGTAAAAACACACAAAAGCCTTTTGCATGTTTTCCTTAAAACTTTCAAATCGAACTTAGTAAAAGGTCAAAGTGCTATGTATCATGAAATAAAAAATTCTCTCTTTTTTTTTCATCAGGGGAACGAAGACTAGAAGCTGGTGCTATGGTCCTCGCTGATAAAGGTATTGTGTGCATTGACGAGTTTGATAAGATGAACGATCAGGACCGAGTTGCTATACACGAAGTGATGGAGCAACAGACTGTAACAATCGCCAAAGCCGGTATCCATGCATCACTAAATGCTAGATGCAGTGTGGTTGCAGCAGCAAATCCCATATATGGAACCGTAAGTTTGCATAGAACTCATCCTGATCTGTTGACTCTATTGACTAGCAAGTATGCCTTGTTGTAATGTTCTATTCTTGTGCCTGCAGTATGACAGATCATTGACGCCAACAAAAAACATTGGACTTCCAGACTCATTGCTCTCTCGTTTTGATCTTCTGTTTATTGTGTTGGATCAAATGGATGCCGGTATTGATAGCCTGATATCAGAACACGTCTTGCGCATGCATCGTTACCAAAACGATAGAGGTAGCATTCATATCATATTTCTCAGGTATACTAAACATTTCACAGTCAGTGACTTGAAACATATCTGGTTTTTGAGTGAACTATAGGTGAGGCAGGGCCAGATGGGAGCTTGCCGTACGGGAGAGAGGACGATGGTGAAAGTGAAGTGTTTGTTAAGTATAACCGAATGCTGCATGGGAAGAAGAAGAAAAGAGGCCAAACAACTGAGAAAACTTTTACGATTAATTTCCTAAAGAAGTACATTCACTATGCCAAGCATCGAATTCAGCCAGAGCTCACTGATGAAGTTCGACACTGAGCTTAAACATGCAGATTTACGTATTTTATATCTGATAAGCTGCTCGACTTAAATCTCTATTTTGTTATGGAATTTTCAGGCATCCGAACGTATTGCAGAAGCGTATGCAGATCTCAGAAATGCAGGTTCTGAGACTAAGGTAAATCATTTCACAACGTAAAACTGGGATAATGAGTGCTGTGTTTTCGTCTGAGGAACTTGTATTTGGCATGACCATCCACATCTCTGTAGACTGGAGGTACACTTCCGATAACAGCAAGAACTCTAGAGACAATAATCCGTCTTGCCACGGCACATTCCAAAATGAAGTTAAGCAGAAAGGTAACAAACAAACTTAAAATTTTTTCCTCCTGGTCGTGAATAAGTTCTACTAAGTTTCACCCTTAAAATGATATCATTGTTTTGAAAGGTTACTAAAGCTGACGCAGAGGCTGCCTTGAAGCTTATGAACTTTGCAATATATCATCAAGAACTGACTGAGATGGATGAACGTGAGCAAGAAGAACGTCAAAGGGAACAAACAGAACAAGAAAGAACACCAAGTGGCAATCGACGCAGGAGTAATGATAATGGACAAGAGAATGTCTCTGCAAATGTCGAAAGGTAGCTAATTTGATTTCTTCCATGGAAACCCATATCGCAGTTATCATCACCCTAATACATTTTCTCTTTTTGCTGGTTCACTCAGAGAAACCGCAGATCCAATGGACGTAGATGGACCTCCCGTAGAGCAATTTAATGGCACGGTCTCTGCAGCAAGGATTGAGGCGTTTGAGCGAGTGTTTGGGCAGCACATGAGGACAAAAAGGCTCGACGACATTTCTATTGCAGATATAGAAACTGTAGTAAACAACAATGGAGTTGGAGCTTCTCGTTACTCTGCAGATGAGATTATGGCTCTATTAGAGGTACATCACAAAATAAGGAACAGCGTCTCATTCTTTTTCTTTTGTTTATACAGTTTCCTCATTGCTTACCCTATTGTTTATTTATGCAGAAACTGCAAGATGATAACAAAGTGATGATCAGCGACGGAAAAGTTCATATCATTTGATACATCATGAAGAAATGCACCCAAAGTAATTTCCCCATATTAGAACTCCAAAGTAGTGTAGTGGGAGAAGAGAAACTCTTGGAGACCAAAGTATCTTTTTGGAATATCATACATTTTAGGCAGTGTTTGCATCCACTACTAGTGATGTAAGAAATGCAATTAATTGCAAAACTTTGGGATTTAGAGATGACAGCAGCTGAGCAAAGTATGGTTCAGAAATGAAAGTGCTTTGCTAATCAATGTCGCTGGCAAGAGTTGTCACGGCCTTCCTAGAAAAATTCAATAAGGTTAGTGTAAAGAAACGAAACGAAAAAAATCTACATATAACCAAGGCTAAGTTACTTCTTCACCATATTTTCATCGCAGATGGGTAAATAGTGTTACAAACTAGAAATAAGAGAATCTCCAATTCTAAAATCATTCGTCTCTCATACGAGTGTCTCTTGACTCTAAACTGGAAATTTTTCGGGTTGAAATATTCGTTATTTTCACTTTTCTCTTGTTTTTTATTCAAAACCAAGTTGAGATTCTTGGTCTAGATCAGCATGTCCTAAGTTCATCATAACATAATATCACCCTATCGAGCAAAACAGATTCCCCACCGAATATCCCGTCTGATTTATATGCAAATCACGAATTCTTTTTTCTTTGAAGTAATACGTGAAGTAATTAATGAGGAAAAAAAATAGCAAGAAAGCAAACAAAAAATTCGAGACAACATGAAGTCTTCACAAAATGGATTAGATTTTCCATTTAATAAAACTTAACATTAACATACAACAACACGAAAGCTAGAATACCAAGAGAGGATTCAGAGGACTTGTAGATGACAAAAGGATACCCACACAACATCTCAGTTCTCATAAATTACATACATGTTTCACCCTTTTTTTTAACGAAACGAAACCACACAGTTGTGATATAACAGAAATGAAAAACTGATCAAACTTCGTGACTGGTTTGAGCAGATGTGGGAGGAAGAAACGATTTACCACGTCCCATTGTGAACCCTCTCGTCCCATCCGGCATTCTCGGGCCCGGCGGAGGCTTTGAGACCTCAACGGGATGATGATGATGATTATAATTATGATGGAAAGATGATGAGGTTGATGGTGAGGTTCCATGTCCTAAAAAAAAAAGAAAAAAAAAAACATTTCCACTTCCCCTTATTGCATAAAAAAACGAACTTACTCCCAAAAAAGAAGTACAAAATACCGTTGCTGCCTTGATGATTCTGTCGCTTTCCCCGTCCACGACCTCTGCTTTTGTTCCCATTTTTATGCCCCCCATCCTGAAAATGGTTTAAAGGAAAAATCTGTTATTAACATGCAGCTTTTTGTATCCTGCCTTAGTGGCACATCATAACTATGCGAGTAGAATAAATTTATTCAACTACTAAAATATTACAGACCGTAGTGTTGATTCCAAAACATTCAATCAAAATGATTTTGACAAAGCCATGAGATCAAGTAGTGATTGATAGAAGACGGAACTTACATCTTCAGCCGGAGTATCAGAATGATGGTGACGGTGATGCTGATGTTCATTTGCCTTTTTGTTCTCCTCACTTCCACTTTGATCATGCACTCGGCCTGTATTGTCCTTCTCTGTATCGACGTCCCTCCTAGCTGGTCTTCTATGTGCAAACTTTCCCTACGATGAATTAGCAATCAAAAATGCTATAGTTTGATTTCATATGTATTTTGAAGTTAAAAATTCTTGAAATTTACTTACTGCTTGTTCGAGAACCTTAACTCGCAACCCATTTCTCCAGTCTTGCTCATTATTCAATGTAGCTGCCTGCACCAATTAATAAAAATGCACATAAACACCCGTTCCTTATAAGAGAGCTAATATCATACCGATCGTGTAAGCTTTATTTGACACTTACCGCTTTCTCAGCAGCATCCACTGTTTCATATTCCACAAAGGCGTGTAACTATAGCCAAAAGACGAAAAAGCCAGTTACTGACATGGACATAAATATACATAAGACGCTATTGTAATTCCATATAATAAATTTCTCCATGAAGTTTCTTACTCTGGTTCTGATAAATTTGTCCTTCTTACAAACCTTCTCTGATTCTTCAGCAGCATTTGGATCACATATGGATACACTTTTGATGCTACAGTTGGAATGAATTTTAAAGAGTAGCATGTATAAACGATATACCCAAGATGTAGCAATGATATGACAGGAGAAAAGGAGTGACTAGATAAAAAGATAGATAAAGTTAAGACCTACCTTCCAGCTTTACCAAATATTGCACGAATGTTCTCATCTGAATGATCGTCCGGCAAATTTTCTACCAAAACAGTGAAAATCTATGGTACACCAAAATTAGGAGCGAATTTATCCGGAAGGAAGCAAATACACAACACATTAATTATATAGAGAGAGAAGGTTCATGTTAGAGGCAACTGGTACCTTTGGATCCCTGACCTCAGGAAGAGGATTCAGACGCTTCACCTTCTTCCCATCCGAACTAACAACCTGCAGGTAGACCAGACAGATACTCATATGGTATTCAATTTCGATTTCCTTTTGCCTCTATGATTACTTCAAAGATTTTCATTTCTACTACTCCTAACTGCTATGAAGAAGCTTACAAGAAATGACGACTCCCTTAATGCTGATACTATCAAAGCTTGGTCTCGTGTAAGCTTCTTCATTTTATGGAATGTAGCAATGGTAGATACGGGAACTGCGTACAGAAAAGAAAGCCATTGGCATGGTTCTTACATTCTTCATAAAAAACGATGATGATTAGTTAGTGGAGTAACATTATAAGGAAACCACATGAGCGAAAACGATGATGATTAGTTACTTAGTGGAGTAACATTAAATGACGAGAAGCAAAATGAGTTAAGCCAAAGAAGTTTGAGACAGGAAAGCTGGCTGCACCAGAAAACAACAGAAGTAAGTCTGCCTTAAGTACCCTTTCTAGTTCATCAGCTGCAATATCTCTATTCAAGAGTGTCTTATTAGTCAACTGCGTATATAGCAATGGTCATAAAGTTTCAAACTTTCAGTGATCTATGTGTCAAATATCAGAAAAATTTACAACTACATGAGCGAATCCTCAAAATAGGTAATAAAATCAAGAATGTAATGCCTGTTTCAGAGAGAAAGAGATATAAACTCACCAAAGCCTTTTTTGTTCTTCTTCATAGCATTCAGAAGAAATTTGTCAGTAGGCAAATTCTCGTCACTAAAGTAGTATTCAACCTGCAACAAATACAAGAACAGCAGACTAGATTCAGAACTAACCTAATAGCAAACATATATTCAAGAAGAGAAGAATAAAGCCTAACTCGGAATAATGTTCTAATATTTTCAAACATAATATGTCTTGAAACCTCGAATCAAACACCGCCAAGATGAATAGGGACTTGACTAATTCCAAACTTTCTCGATCAATATGGCCACTTTACTTGAGAACGTGAAAGCGAGATGGAATTTCAAGACTTCAAAATCATCGGGTTCGTATTTTAATCACACAAACACTAATAGAAAGAGTAAATAGAGAGAGAAGCAAAGCCCCTTGCCTGTCTAATGATCTTCTGCTTCAACTCATCCTTGGGAACAACAACGTCGGTCTCGACCGGATCATCGCCGTGATCCTGATCGCGATCCTCGCCGCTATTTCTCTCGTGGTCAAAATCATCATCTGACGGAGACAAAGACGGAAATTCCGAGACAACAACAACATCATCGGAAGATCCAGCAACCGGTAACGAATCGACTTCATGTGACGGCAGCTGCGGTTGCGGTGGTTGGGAAATATCTGCGGTTAAGCCAATCGCGTCATCCGCTTCTTGCAATTTAACGGCGGCGACGGAAGGCGTTTCTACCGTTTCCATCATCCCGGAGCGAAGAGGAAGAGACGACGAAGACCACCGGAGAAGAGAGAAGAATGAGTTGAAAAAAAATCCTCCCGCCCACCTTTTCTTTTGAGTCTCTCTTCCTCTTACCTCTCAGCCGACGCGTCGTCTCCTTCCTCCGTTTTTATATGGTTAAAGACTTTTCGTGATCGGTCAAAGGTTAATTTCGTCATTGGTCCAAAACGGTATCGTGTTAGTAATACTTCATTTGATATGAATATAAGGGCTCCTGATGGGCTTTGTTATAGCTAGGCCAATCAAGAATCTTTTAATTTTCCCAATAGTTTTCATATATATTTTGTACTGAAATCAAGAACACATTGCAAAGATGGGTACAATTGCAGGAACAATATATGTTTAAATCTTTTTTTTTTGGTAAAACAAATATATATTTAGATCAAATAAAATGAAGAAAATGTGTATCAGTAAACCACAAGAACAAAAACATGAAATGAAACTTAAAGGGATTATTTTGTATGAAGGAAATAATTGATTTATATATATATATATGTTAGCCACAGAGAACTAGTCCTGAGATTTAAGACACTGTAAGAAAAAAAAGAAAAAAAAATTGGACACAAAATTAATACATAAAGAAATAAAAGAAAAAAATCCATTCAACAAGGATAGATTTGAAGCCATCATCATCCACCTACTACTAAAACCACTACACTAATGCCATAAATCATTTTGTTGGCCGATTAAGTACTTATTAGAATGGAGGCTGGAAGTCCATGCTTGCTTTAGACTAGGGTTGGCTCTGGTTCATGAGTCAAGCTTATCAAAAGAGACAATCGCCTAATCTTTTTTTTTTTTAATTTCATGCTCTTTTAAAATGTTAACGTTTATGTAGTGTCCACAATAACTTTGTAAGTTAGTTGATTAATGATGAAGCCTGTGTTAAAAAAAAGATCAACGATGGATACTACATATTTGTAAATGATGTGACAAAACGTTGGCTTGTATCTGAATCCTAATGGATTAAGACATGAGAGAGCACTTAATCTTTAGAACAATCTATTGGAATGATGACTTGTAGATTGAAAATTTAGTCTCTCTTATCAACCACTTTAAAGGAATGTTGATCTATACACTAGCATTTCATCAGATATTATACACCTAAGGATCATTATATATACATGTTGACAGTGACCAACTAAGAGTGATATATATATTAAGTATAACACTATATATACATATATATATTTTTGATTGAATATATAATAAAGGTATCATGTAAGAATTACTTTTAGATTTTTTTAATGTGGACTAGCTAGGCAATATAAAATGAGAGGATATTTGTACAAAAAAATATTTTACAAATTGACAAACTGTAAACTAAATATGGGATCATTATAATTATTTAATCATATTAATTAATATTTGGAAATAAAAATAAACTAATATGGACTAATAAAAGTTATCAAAATTGCAAATATTAGTATGTAAAATTCCTGACTTCGGAAGCGGTAGTAAAGTTGGTCCAATAATTTCATAATAAATGAAACACTGTAATTTGCATACCCATATAGTTTCCTCTTGCTTGCCTTGAGATGCGATTAACTAAGTTGGTTTTTGGTCCACATTTGGTCCTCCACCAAATAAATGAGAACATTTATATTCTCTCCTATCTTTCTACCATTGGCATGGAGTCTATATTAATGTACAAATTCTTATTACTTTTGGCTGTAGTTGATAAATATATTATTGTTTGATCAAGATTTTTGTTGATAATATTATTATAAAAACTAAAAAGTTTGTTTAAGGCATCTCATTACTTTAAAAAACACCGTCAGTTTATAACGTACACACATGTTGTTTTCTTTTCTTAATTGGAATATTTGATGTAACAACACTAAATTATCACTAGCAATATAGATAATATTCGACATAATCAAGCATATTATCAATGTAATTTGAAAGACTAGTTGGTCCGTACATCTTTTACAAATTAGTTGAAAATCCTATAAAAAAAAATATTTTACAGAATATTTCTAAGATTCATAATTCAATATACTCGGTTTAACATTTTTATTTATTTTGTAATTAACAACTCGTATGTGTTGTGTATAATGTGAACTGTTTCGAAAAGAAATAACAATGTTTATTCCATTTTTTTTTTTTTGCGTAGATATGAGACATGCAGTACATATTCCGATTTGCAGTATTTTTTTTCGCATGTTAAATTCTTAGAGAAATTACAAAACAAACAAAAAGGAACATTGACTTTTTCTGGCTAATATATAGAGACTGATATTCTGATGTTTTAGTCGGTTAAGACTCATCTCTTCCTAAAGTTTAGGTATATGCTTTTTTGTCTTCCTCTCCAAATTAGTAAATGAACGAGTTGACCATATCCAAAAACCTCCACTCATACATCTCACGTGAAAGTAACAAAAAACTCGGAGGCAAGAAACCTCATCATCATGAGGGAAAGAAAGTGAAATGGTCTCATAACAATTTGATCATGCATTATCACTATAAATCTAGAACCTACCTAACAAGAGAACCAAATATAGTCAGTAAATTAGTCAAAAAAAAAATTCTAAGAAAACAAATGTACAATTTTGCATCTGTTATTTTTTACACTGATATTGAAAATTTTGAAACTCTCTCATTTTTGTTTTTGACTAGAAAGATAGATGTGAATCTTTACAAGAGAACCTTCATAAAAAAATATTTATATAATGGTTTTCTGATTAATGTTGCTTCAATACCAATCATTCCCTCATATAACAGAACTCAATACACAATAAATAAATTATAAAAATCTAGACATTACGAATCATATATGTCGAAACATGTGGCTTTTGCATCGGTGAACGTGTCTGCATTCTGATGAAATAACAGGTGAGAAGAGAGTAAAAATATGTCCGCTAGGGGAGTGAAGAATGACTTTCTTAGTGAATCCGTAAGGAAAACCTTTTCGGGAAAAATGATAATTCTCATGTATATGCACAAAGTGAAAAGACCGTACACCTCTAGAAAGATTAATACATAAATCAAACATCAACCAACTCAGACTGATGATTCAAGAAATATGTGTTAATTAAAGTTACAAGTTTCAGAATTTTTTTTTTTCTGTGGAAAAGTGCTTTGAATCCTTTTAAAATTGAAAGGAATAAGGTAAAATTCTACTTTTCCTTGTTTTCTAACAGTGTTTATAGGAGAGTATGTGTTTTTCCACTCCCTTTGTTTTGTTACCTTCATTTGTCTTACCTCTTCTTTTTTTTTTTAAGATATTCTTTCTATTTATAGAGAGTGAATTGCATGTCCCACACAGATTTGGCATATATACATTTCTTAGCTTTCTCTGCTGTTTTGGATAAGAGCATGTCCCACGCAGTAAATAGAACCTTTTCTGCGACGGAGTTAAGCTAGTTTCCATCTACCATGCCGCACAGTTATCTCTATTTCACAAAATTTGGCCGGTCTCCATAATAAAACCGATTTGAACATATATTTATATACTTTTCTAAAATTACCTATATTTCTAAAATTTAATTCATAGTTATTTATTAAAAAAATCCAGTTAACAGAAAACAAAAAGTCGATGGTTACATTATTTTTTATTAAGTTTTGATTTTTTTTATACACATAAGCAATTATCAAGGGGTGGATTTAAATATCCAGAAGGATCAACTTTTATTTTTTTTTAAGTGCATGAGTCATATTAATCTTCGGCATCAACATTTCTAATCTTTCTCCATAAGTTAGAACCAAAAAAAAATCTGATATAAAGAAAGTTTTTATAGCAAATGAAAACTTTTAGTTCGTTTCTTTTCTTTTAATTGAAACCTTCTCAAGTTTTTAGTTTGTATTATAACCTTATCTAACTCAAGAATTAGCACCACAGAAAAAAAAAAGGCAAAAAACAAATTTTCAGTAAGGAATCATGAAATATACATTCGAACGGGCTCAAATCGATGCATAAACAAAAAGGTTTGGAGTGATTTTAAAAACAAATTTGGCGGAAAGGTTTGGAGAATTTATACTTGGCATTTTATACTAGCGAACGAAAATTAAAGTTTAGTCAATATATTACCAAAAAAAATTCAATATTCGTATACGAATGCTTTTATTTCTTTATAAACCATGATATTTTCGTAAGGGCTAAAGACCTTTTGTAACTTAAATGACACTTTTGTAACCTAGGGTTTTATGGTGTAAATTTGCCGAGCGTGGATACTCTGTATCTCGGTGAGTTAGCAAAATATTTGTCTATCCATCGAATTAGTCGGATGTTCGGATCACCCATGTAAAACTAGACAAAATAAAAAATATTTTAACCTAACACAAAACAGAATTCAAGAAAGGATATATTAGGAAACAAACCAGGATCAAAACATGAAGTAGAGGGGGCCACCGTACCGAGGGATTGTGAGGAACGAGTAATCAAGTGTCACTACTCAACACACATGGAAAATCCACGTTGTGTTTGTTTCTTTGTTTGTGTCTTTCTCTTGAGTACAACCAAAGTCAAGAAATAATAGGTTTTCACTTTTCAGAGAGCAGCGCCATGGTAACTAGCTAGATTCGGCTTCACCACGTGGAGACCTGCTATTAATCAAGTGGCTTCTTTAAGTTTTAAGATTGATATCTGATTAACTGGTGTAGCGATAGGCCATGTCCGAACATTGATTAGCGCCTAGTGAATTCTCGAATAGTGTCATAAACTAATGATTAGTTTGAGGATGAGAAGAAAAAGACAAGATTTACTTTACAGAATAGTAAAAGAAACAAATAAAAAAATATTATATACTCTGGCCCCTTAAATATTCTGTCAAACGCCATTTTCTTTCTTTATATTTCCTTGGTCCCATATCTGGATTCCTAAAATGAACACACCATATTCTTTCTATATGTGTGGTATGTTGTCTATATATCATTCCCACCTTAAAATGCTGAGAAAGTGGATTTCACACAACAGTCATAAATCTCATCACCAAAACCAGATTGCGTCTACTCTTCTTCTTCTGTTTTCTTCTATATGTTGGATTTCGAATCTGTTTCCTGTCAAAAGAAAGAAACCATGACCATTTCTTCCACAAAAGCTCAATGTTTACCACTTAAATTTTGTCTCCTCTCCTGAGCTTTTTTTTTTATTTCACACACCACTCTGTTCCGTGTTTTCCGCTTCTTGCTCACCATTGTTGCTTCTCGCATTTGAACCACTTTGATTTTCTTTGCAGCGTTAATGGCGCACTGACTCTACATAAAGCTGTTAACCTGCCAAATTCAACATTTTTTTCTCAGAAAAAGAGAAGATAAGCAATTGGGTCAGAGCAAGTTGCCATAAAGGTCCTTACCAAGAAGAAGAAAAAAAGCCTTTCACATATCAATTTTCTTATCAAAACATCGCAAATATGTCGATGCCTTGTACCCGAAGTTTCTTCGAAAGATTCTGCGTTGAGGAATACAATATTGACACCATAAAACAGAGTAGTATCCTCTCCGCCGATCTTTTACCATCTCTTGGAGCTAAAATTAACCAATCAACTAAGCTACGTAAACACATAATCTCTCCTTTCAATCCAAAATATAGGTAAGTTTCTCCTCTCTAAACTAATCTTTTTTCTAAGTAAATTTTTAATAAACCAGATTATGTTCTGTTTCTTTAATCCTCTATTTCATATGCTGTTTTATGTTGAAACAGAGCATGGGAGATGTGGCTTGTCTTTCTAGTTATTTACTCAGCTTGGATATGTCCGTTTGAATTTTCCTTCATCAGCTACAAAAAAGACGTCATTTTCATCGTGGACAACATTGTTAATGGTTTCTTCGCCATTGATATAGTCCTCACCTTCTTCGTCGCGTATCTTGATAGCCATTCCTATCTTCTTGGTGACAATCCTAAGAAAATAGCTATAAGGTGAGAAAGAAAATTAATTTGAAACCTTTAGATAAGTGAATCAGATCTTGAAAAATGTCTTAAAAACTGTAACATCTGTAGATACCTTTCTACTTGGTTCGCCTTCGATGTGTGTTCGACAGCACCGTTTCAGCCTTTGAGCCTCCTGTTTAACTACAACGGCAGCGAGTTAGGATTTAGAATTCTTAACATGCTGAGGTTATGGCGGCTCAGACGAGTTAGCTCGCTGTTCGAAAGGTTTTATTTCAATCTTTATAAAGACCATAGTCTTGTTAGGATTTTGATTAAGAAAGTGTTTACTCATTTCTCCAACTCTTTCCCTTTGCTTCAGGCTTGAGAAAGATATCCGTTTCAACTATTTTTGGATACGATGCACAAAACTCATTTCGGTTAGTCTCCAAAAAACAGAGCAAAAAGCTTTTTCATTTTATAATAGTAACTTACTTGAATTTCTTACGATCTCAGGTCACTTTGTTTGCTGTACATTGTGCTGGATGTTTCAACTACCTGATTGCAGATAGATATCCTAATCACAGAAAGACATGGATTGGAGCTGTGTATCCAGATTTCCAGAAAGCAAACCTCTGGAATAGATATGTGATTGCTCTTTACTGGTCAATTACGACATTAACAACCACTGGATATGGAGATTTGCATCCTGAGAATCCAAGAGAAATGCTCTTTGACATCTTCTTCATGATGTTCAACCTCGGTTTGACATCCTACTTGATTGGAAATATGACCAACCTCGTCGTTCACTGGACTAGCCGAACCAGAAGCTTTGTAAGTTCCATCACTTGATTTTGATATATGCATGTTCATTTCGGATTATTAATGGGGTCAGAGAGCTTTCCTATTTTGATCTCCCGACAAATTAATTGTTCAAACTTACTAAAGTTAGAGACATGGTCAACTATTTGACTTGAACTATAATCATTTTCAGTATTAACCTATTGAAACTAGACAAATACTAATTGTCCGTTCAACAGAGAGATACGGTGAGAGCTGCTTCAGAGTTTGCTTCAAGAAACCATCTCCCACATGACATACAAGACCAAATGCTATCACACATCTGCTTGAAGTTCAAAACAGAGGGATTGAAACAACAAGAAACCATAAACAATTTGCCAAAAGCAATCCGGTCAAGCATTGCAAACTATCTCTTCTTCCACATTGTTCAGAACATTTACCTTTTTCAAGAAGTTTCTCGCGATTTTCTCTTTCAGTTGGTAAAATTATGTTCTCTAACATTTCATTTGAATTTAATATCATCGTATCTCTAAGAGGTTTCATGAAGTTACCTTCTTTCTGTTCAAAGGTTTCAGATATAGATGCTGAGTTTTTCCCACCTAAAGAAGATATAATTCTACAAAACGAAGCTCCTAAGGATCTTTACATTCTGGTCTCAGGATCAGTTGTAAGTGAATTGTATCGGTTATCAGTAAAAATGTAATAAAAAGGTATAGGAATATCAGTAAGTAACTTCTAAAATTGTGTAATTGTTGCAGGATTTCACAGCCTATGTTGATGGACATGATCAGATTCAAGGGAAAGCAGTTATTGGAGATACGTTTGGAGAGATTGGAGTTTTATGCTGTCGACCACAACCATTTACGGTAAAGACAACCGAGTTATCTCAAATACTACGGATAAGTAGAACATCGCTGATGAGCGCGATGCACGCTCATGCTAAAGATGGACGAGTTATAATGAACAATCTCTTCATGGTATATGAGCTAAAACCATAATTCTTGAAACTTATTCTATATAGTTTAGAAAAAATGGAACTCATGTTTTGCTACAAAATTTGCAGAAACTTAGAGGGCAACAATCAATAGCAATAGACGATACAAATTATGATCAAGAAATCAGAGATTTCCAACGAATGGGATGGGAAGCATGGAGGGAATCAAGAAAATATATCAATGGTTTAGATGTTACAGATTTAACTTTTGAAAATGGAGAAGAGGCTCTAATGGATGCAATTCACAAGGGAGATACTGAAATGGTTAAGAAGCTACATAAACGAGGGATTGACATAGAGAAACCAAAGGCTCTTGCAGAACAACAAAGAAACAAAAACATATGTGAACTCTTACTATGTTATGAAATGAAAAGAGCTGAAGAAGAGAAGTCAGAGAGAGCAAAAGGGGAAAACTCAAACATCGAAACCAAAGAACGAAGTTATGGTAAAGGTTCAGATCAATATTGCAGCTCCAGCATCCAAGTCAAGTCATGTAAAAGAAAAGATAAGAGAGTTACTATTCACATGTTGTCACAAGAAAAAGATCAATCACAGCGCCATAACGGGAAGTTGATACTCTTACCTACGTCCATAGAAGAGCTTCTAAGTCTAGCAGGTAAGCTCTGCAACACTCAAAATGAAGAACAAAAATATCCCTTGTGAAAAAAGTTTCTAACCGTCGAAATATTGGGAATTATATAGGTGAAAAGTTTAGAGGATGCAGCTTCACTAAGATCACCAATGTGGAGAATGCTGAGATTGATGATTTAGATGTCATTTGGGAGGGTGATCATTTGTTTTTTTCCCATCAAATTGAGTTTGAAGGTAGTAACTGAAATTAGCATTCCTTTATTAGAGAAATGTATTTTTACCCGGTTACATAGAACAATTATATTATCAAAAGTATAGTCTACAAAACTAATATTGATTGACACAAAAACACAGTCAACAGTTAATGGTATGTATCTAACTTTATATGATAAAAATATCTATGATATACAAGTTAAAAACAAAAAAAAAAATCGAAAAACAATAGATTATTGGTGTTTGTTGTTCATCTTTTCCTAAACCACTCTACATTGATTTATAGAGTATAACTCCTATAAGATTTCAATATTATTTGGGAAATGAAAAAGAAAGGCGAAAATAACCATTTTTAATCTATATGTTTAAATTTAACCGCGTTTTCACAATATACAACCCCAACAAATTAGTAAATAAATCATTGGATATATTAATTTTTATTTTTTAAAAAGTAATTTTAAAATCAGTAATTGATAATCAATGATTTAATGATAGATATATTTTGTCGTAAATTGGTGACAATATAGCGACTGAATATTTGAATTCTTAGTAAAGAGAATTGCTGCAAATGCACGACAGAATAAATATTTTTTTTGGATGAAATTTCAAATTTACTAAAAATAGGAGATATGTACAAGCAATGAATAAAAATTGATAGAAAGAGTGGTTTGAAACTTGAAACAGAGCACAATGCTGTGAATTAGAAAACAGAGCTAGGTTTGATTGCGACTATAGCCACATCACAAACCATTCGCAGAAGAGACCCTCTAGCTTCCTAATTATATATATATATATATATATATATATATGATTCTTTATGCTTTTATTTCAAAATAAAACTGCTAGCCGGTGCATAAAAATAAAACTTAAGTGGAAGAAAATGTAGTCGAGTTTAGTTCTCGTGCTGATCTCGTGTGTTGCCTATTGGATTAGCTCAGCCGGTGCATTAATTTGTTTTGGATTCATGGTTCTTTAAAGTCTAATTGCTTCATCTATGGAGAACAAAAAGATTTCTCCAAATATCATCTCCTTTGTGATACATGCAATCTAGATGTTCACAAGAATTGTTATTTACAACCTAGACGCCTTATGTCACAAGTAACCAAGCCTCAAACCCTTCGAAAGATACATAGTGATTATCCTTTCTGTTTCGGATGTCAACAATCTCACCGTAAGAGTGGTAAGAGCCACTATCATTGTGCTACTTGCAACGTGGATTATCACAAGGATTGCTACTTGCACCTGCGTGAGATCACACATGCTTTTCACTCTCTCCACCCTCTCAAATTCAGCACCCCTCCAGGTTTTTCTTATTATGATCTTCATAAGTCTATAAAACTACATGGTTACTCGAGACCTCTGTTTCTGAAACAGAAGTAGATGAAAAATCTGACACCTTCAAAATTCCATGCACTATGACCTGATTGCAGCAACTTGTTCATGACTCATAGATATATCGGAAGTGTGATCCATATATCCAACTCAAAATCCTTAACTCTCTCTGAAATATATCGTCTTACAAGAATCCCTTTGACGTGTGATGTTTGTGGCTTGTCTCTCAAAAACACTCTGAACCTTTGACGTGTGATGCTTGTGATGCTTAACATAATTTTGAAAAAAATTTAATTGAATAACAAGAATCTTTATAAATCCAAATCTTTATAATTTTTATTAAATATATAAACTAATAACACCCCTTAAAACTAAACACCTAACATATATATGCTCCTAAAAAAACACTTCTCTAGTCTCTATAAAAACAAGAATTTTTTTTCTTTGACATTTATAATAATAACTAACGAGAAATTTGTTTTATTACAAAAAGAGTATATTTAATTTTAAAAATTACTTAACAGGAAACCTTAATTTAAAATATTTTATATTTCTTTTAAAATAACATATATTCTTGTTGCAAGTGAAAAGTCTAGTATCTTGAATCCTAATTTAGACGTATAATAATCTCACGTTAGACACGTATATTTCAATATTCCTCGTAAAATATAACCGTCTTAATTTAGAAAGAATAATTATTCACGAGTTGACAAGAAAAAGAAAAGAAAATATATATTCCACGAACACGAAGTGCATGCGTCCCACCTACGCAGTACGCACATATGTTGCTTAACCTACTCATCATAGTTTCTCTAATTCCTATTGTACCCTCGCCTTCACGCTCTGCTCCTTGGTCTTCTACAACCCAAATTCGTAACTTCTCCTCCAAAAATATTCTCACAATCTCGAGACCTATATATAGATAAACCATCAAAGATCCCCAAATTCGCAAATCTCATATCATCAAATCAAATCTCATGTCGTCTCAAGAAACCAAAACAGATCAAAAAGATGGAGCTGAGATCTTCAATGGTGGATCAATTTGCAAGCAAAAAGCAGATGAGATCTTATCTACGATGAATCTACCTAAAGGACTTCTACCTTTAGACAGCATGACAGAGATCGGTCACAACAAATCAACCGGTTATGTTTGGATCAAGATGAACAACAAGGTTCAGCATCGGTTTAAAGCAATCGGAAGAAACGTATCGTACGATTCAGAGGTCACTGCGTTCATTGAGAATCGTCGGATGCGTCGGCTTACCGGGATCAAGAGCAAGGAGCTTCTGCTTTGGGTTACGATCTCTGAGATTTTTGTTAATGATCAAGACTCGACTAAAATTACTTTTGCTAATCCGACGGGACTGTCACGTACTTTCCCCGTCACTGCTTTTGAGGAAGAATAGATGTGATTTTGTCAACGGTCTTCAACTTTACTTTGCTCTATGTATTGTTTCCCTTTCCAATTAGGAAACTTATAAAAAATAATGTTATTGGAAGTTGTTTTTTAAATATAATTATTAAAATATTATTAATTTATAACTAATTTAAAATATTATATATAAATTAGCAAAAAAAAACAAAAATCACCGTACGTCTCGTGTATATATATGGTTTAAAATGCGCGCGACTCAAGTATTATTATCCACTAAAAGGTAAAAAGAAAAAAAAAGGCAGATTCGATTACCGTTGTAATACTGTCTCTCTCTCTTTTGTTTGTTAAAAGCTTTGTTTGTCTTGAGATCAACCAAGAAGATTATATTTGTGTGCAACAAAAAATAATTAGAAGTTAATCAGTTTGATTTATCTAAAGCTAAACGCTTAACATATATATTTTCCTAAAAAGACTACTTGTCTAGTCTCTCTAAAAAACGAGAAATTTCTTCTTTGAGATATATAATAATAACGAAAAAGAAATTTGTTTTATCACAAGAAATAATATATTTAATTTCTTAAAAATATTTGTATATACCGGTCGAATTTCCACGAGTTGAAAAGAGAGAAAAATATATTCCACAAACCCAAAGTGCATGCGTCCCACTCCCAACCTACGTAGTACGCACATCTGTTTCGTAACATACTCACGATTACCATTTTGTCCTCATCTGTACGCTCTCCTCCTTTCTCTTTTACAGACCCAATTTCGTAATTTACTCCGATAATCTCACAGACTCAAGAACCTATAAAAGAGAAACCAATCAAAAATCACTAAAATCACATATCTCATAATCTAATGTCGTCTCAAGAAACCAAATCAGATCAAAGACAAGGAGCAGAGATCTTCAATGGCGTATCAATCTGCAAGCAAAAAGCCGACGAGATCTTATCGACCATGAACCTGCCTAAAGGACTTCTCCCTTTAGACACAATGACCGAGATCGGTTTCAAGAAATCGACCGGTTATATCTGGATCAAGATGAAGAACAAGGTTCAGCACCGGTTTAAAGCCATCGGCAAAAACGTATCGTACGATTCGGAGGTTACTGCTTTCGTTGAGAACCGTCGGATGCGTAGTCTTACCGGAATCAAGAGCAAAGAGCTTTTGATTTGGGTTACCATCTCTGAGATATTTGTTAATGATCAAGATCCGACCAAAATCACTTTTGCTGGTCCGACGGGATTGTCACGTTCTTTTCCCGTCTCTGCTTTCGAGGAAGAGAAATGATTTGTCAACGGCACACGTTGACCTTTTTTATTTTTCTGCTTTCGTTAGCTAAAAATCATCTTATGTAATAATGTTTGTGTTTTTTTCCTTGTATCAGTACGTCTTGTATTTTTTCTTTGCCTCTTTTGTTTTCAAAATTTTAAACAATTTACAATGACTAAATGTCGAAAATCAAAATTTTTGACTAAAGTCATTATTTTTTTTCATGTTAGTAACGAAGCAAAAAAGTACTCAACTTGTAACAGTTTCACTTACAAAAATCTAATTAAAATGTGTGAATTAAAACATAACTTATTTAACAAAGCAAATAAAACTACAAAATGCAATGTATAATAATACTATAGAGAATTGAGATACGCTTCAAACTTTCTTTTGGTGAGCCTAGCGATTGCAAAGGAAAGCTTCAATATTAATTATCACCAAATCATGTAATCAATACCGTCTATATAGTCATATTTTAGTTTTCATGAACTATATTCTACTTAGATTTTGATTGGTTGAACATTTTAAAAAGTATTATAATTTTATCATCCAATCAATTTTATCAATAAGACATTCAGAAAAGCATTTAAAAACTGCAAATGCTCTATAAAATCCTTTTTCTCAATATTTTCATGTGAAACATTTGGTAGAGTATTATTATTTAAAATATCTAAAAACTTCAAAATAATTTTATACAACTGAATTATTTTATTTAATAATATAAAAAATTATTTTTATATTAAAATATAAAATTATATTTATAAAATTAAGATTTATCATTAATTTCTAAATTTTATTTTAAGTTTTAAATATAAGTTAATAAATATAAATAAATATAAAAATAATTTCAATCAAAAATATGAAAACTATTAAAAGAATATATAATATGTATGAATATTATATTAATTTTTTATAATTTTATATAAATTATTTATTGTTTTACTAATCAATTTAAATATGTACATTAACCAAAGCATACAGCTTTTGCATCATATTGTTTTTGCTGCATAGTGCTACTGCTCTACCAATCAAACCTTTAGTTTGTACTTTGTAAGAGACATATCAATTTTAAATTAAAAATTGCTAAAGGCGAGTCTGTCCAAAGAATTAAGTAGCACTGATTTCGCGTTTGGAAACTACAATACTTCAAAACTCTTATGAATATATGTAATACCATTTTGTAAACCTATTGAAATAATATTAACAAATTCAGTTATCAGCTTCATGAAGTAAAAAATCAATGGTGATCACCCCACATCTCCGTGAGATAACTCTTACAACTACTACTATTGAGAGACCAAGATTCATGATCTACCCATCTTCTTCTCTGCTGTATTATTCTCAACGATTTTTGTTTCTGTTCTTCTTCTTGCTCCTCATACGAAGATGTCTCAACCTTCTTGAGATTGTGTCTGTATTCAACAACTACTTGTTCAAAAACTTCAACCTCAAACATGTTCATCTTCACCATAGGGTTTATGTGATCCCTCACAAACGCAAACGCCAACTGGTCTCGCGGGTTAAACGCTTCTAGCTCGTTGAACATCAAGCACGAGAATAGGTTGCTTCTAATTCCGTGTTTTCTCAGTATCATCGCACTGTCTGGTACATCTAATTCAAACAAAATGTAACAAATTCATTAATTTAAAAATAGAATAAATCAACCCAAATTTAAATTCGCTTATCATTACAATTAATATAACAAATTTGTAAATATATTATTAATATCATCCATATTTAAGAAAACGGAAATACTGTATAGTTAGTCCAGTTTCAATTCTATGCATCTAAATAATCTTTTCGTGGATCGACCAAAGCCATAGAACAACTTGCTTTTTGGGGCCCTCACTTGATCTTATAACATTTCTATCTCCAGCTATCTCATATTCCCATTGATGTGTTATATGGGACCACGTCGCGATTCTTTGATTGCAACTATGATTTTATCTTATTTCTAAAGGAATGTGTCCAACAAACAATCAAAAACAATAAATCTACGGCTACAAGCTAAGCAAGAACACATGTCTTATTATACATTTTGTGCTGAAATGTTTTTTGTTGTTGTTTATAATCCTATTTTCTTATTCATATATTCGTAAGTTTCTATAATCAACTACATAATAATATTAATATTACTCTATCAGTTACTAAAAGACCCAAGTTATCTCTCTACAAATTGGATCATTGCGTAGTACGTATGGTTTTCATGATTACCCGTGACTCCATTTTTTGAAAAGCCACAAGTAAAAAGAACCCAACCTAACTAACTAAAGCCAATCTTCATGCATAAGACATGACTCTTTAGTCTTTATTGCAAAGTAATAAGAATACACACCAACATTCTAGACAAAGAAAGGTATCTGTTCTTCGAAAGATGATTACCTTAAGATTAGTAACACATTTGAGAATGGAGAATACTCTAACTACATATTATACATAATCAACCTTAGACCAAAATATTATATGTATCTATAACTTTGAAAGATAGTATTTAGTTTTGAATATAATAGTTTTATTTGAAAACTACACTTAGTGAATAAAAAAGTCACTGGGTTTTGATAAAAAAAAAATACTTCTAAAACAAAGTTAAAGTCTAAAATTATACCAACATTAGTTTGAAAAATAATCCACTATCTAATTAATAATGCGTATATGTAAGAAACTGACAATTAATATCTAGAGATTAATCTATGATAGAAGTTTTTTTTAATCCTTATCTAATCTTCCTAAATACCGGGCAAAGACAGCTAATATATATCATTATTAACCACTAAAAAAGATAAAGCTTGTTCGTTATGATTTGGGGAGATTTAATAACCTGTGGGATATGGCAACTTATGAGAACTCCAAGGCTTCAAGCCATGCTCACAGTAAGTCTCCATTTGTATCCTTAGCCCATCGACATCGCCCCATTTCTTCCACCTAGCGGTAGCCATAGCCTCCTCCATTGTATTTACAAAAAATGGGTGTTTCGATATCGCTATATCGACACCAGGCACTACTAACATCGAGTGAATTAGAAGTAGCGGATCGATCATGAGCTGGATTTTAGCATCGATCCATATACTGAACTTTGAGTTTGGAAACAATCTATGTATTAGATACTTTGGTATAACCCCGTTCATAGCCGGATTAAGGTATAGATTTTCGGACTTTGAGATTTTGATGATTCTCCACGCGCCAATTCTGTAATCTTTCGGATTGTTTTTAGAGATGACGTTGTGGTGGAGGAGAGAGTTTAGGGTTTTATCATCGATGAACATGTAGAAGCAAACGGTTTCTAGGGTTTTAACTCCAAGTCCCACTGGTTGTCTGATTTTATCATGGTCGTTAAAAATGGCTGATGCAACTACTAGTCCACATTTCTCCATCTCAACTCTATCTACCAAATCAGAGAAAAAGTAATTCAACAGAAACATAAATGTAATGATAAATAAAATTTAGTAATAAAACAAGAGATGTTAGTGAGCTTATCACGGTCGATTAACCGTACGATTCTAAAATTTTAATAAATGCTTAAGTTTTGTGTCTAATGGAAATCATTTAAAACGTAAAAAATCCAATATAGATTCAAGAAATGTAAAAAGAAAATGATTATATACCGTTATGATCCTGTTTTTCTCCGGTTTACTCGGTGTTTTGAGTTTTGACTAAAGATAAATGAGTTATTATTCATAAACCGGTTACTGGCTTAACCGGTTAACGAATACTTTTATTTAAAATGATGGATGATATCTCACCGGAATTGCTGATCGGAAAATCTCTGAAGAAACCACATGGAACTTCGACGTCATTGTTTGAATGATTGAAATAAGAAAATCTCGTCTGGGTACTCAAGTTTCCACCGAAAGTTTCACTTTTGCCGTTAATGTATCTCAAATTTTCCAATGATGATGAGTCGCTGCAGATACTCTGTATCTCATTCAACACTGTCCAGTAATCTGATTCACATAAAACAACAAATACAATTTCCAAATCGTTACCCATACAAAAACCCATAATGTGAAATCCGATTATCTTACATTTTCAAATACCAAAAAGTGATTTTTAATGATTTTTTGTTGTTGTTAAATTAATTACCTGAGAAGAAAACAGGGGAAGAACAAGAAGATCTGTGAGTGGGAATAGCGTATTTGTGTTCACCGTAAGAAGAAGGATAAGAGAAAATTTTTGTTTGGATCGGATCGAACGGTGAGTATCGAAAGATGCATTGGTTTCTTGAGAGAGAGACGTAGAGAAACAGAAAAATTGTAGTGAATAAATAGACAAGTGAGAAACAAAGGAGCTTTGATCGGACACAGAGAGGCGGAGATGTGGTGATTCTGATGAATTTTCCCATCAGAGAGAAAGATTATGTTTTATTCATTTTGTGTATTTATGTTTCTTGAAATTTAGTGTTGAATTTGATGATGCAGAAGAAGGAAAGGGAAAATCTTCATTTGAGTTTGTGCTGATGAATAAACTGAAAGTTAGAAACTTTAGCAGCTTTTTATGGTGAAGCGTTACTGGAAAAAAATCATATTTTACTATTTAATAAAAGCCGAAGATCTTTTATAAAAGTAAATTAAAATCGCTGTTTCTATATTTTGCGTAGGATTTGTATATTGTTATGATCACTCATGTCCACATGATATAAACAAACAGTATTTTCAGTTCTTCAGTGTGTAATAATTAATCAAATGATTTTTAAAAAAATTATTAATCAAATGGTGCAGAAAGGATTTACTATATAGTTTTATTAGGCGTGTGAAAATCATAATGAAAATTATGATCCAAAAGTATACAATTTTTTTAATGCCGGATAAAAAAAGGTTTAGTTTCAACACATAAAAATTATATATGAAAAAAATTATAATGCTATATGAATCATATCTCAAGCCGCATCGTATGAGTCAATTCGACTATTGTTAAAACAGTGGTTGACCATGGGTTAGGAGTTTTGAATTTCTAATTATTGCAGTTTAATATATGAAAATTTAACCAATAATTCTAACGAAGAACATGGGTTACGTGTTTTGAATTTCGAATTATTGCAGATTAATATATGAAAACATAACCAATAATTCAAACGAAGTGTATGACCATGGGTTACGAGTTTTGAATTTCGAATTATTAAAGTTTAATAAATGAAAATTTATCCAAGAATTCTAACGAAGTGTATGACCATGGGTACGAGTTTTAAATTTCGTTATATTTAAGCATGATTAGGATAAAGTTAAATCATGTTTTTTTTTGTAGTCGTTTATAAAACCGTTTGCCGTGTTTATAAGTTTTATATTTTTTCGGTGATCTAATCCATCATTTTTAATAAGATGAAAATTCAGGTATAATTTAAATTAGTGATATAGCAGACAATTTTTTTTTAAAAGAAAATATCATTTGTTAACTGCAAACATCAAATGCAAACAAAAGAAAGCATCTTGGCCGCACTTTACAAAAATATTTGATGGAGAATTAAAAAGTATATTATATCTCAAAACTAAAAACCGTCAAACAAACATAAATTTATTAAAAAAATCAAAAAAACTTTTAACTTTTAGTTGAATTATTTAAACATTAAATTTAATTTGAAAAATATTAATTTAAACATATATTTAAGTTGACCACACATTATAACCATAAAAAAATCAATCGTTAAAAATGGTAAACGGTCGTTAAAACCGAAACAACATCATTTTATTAATATAGTTCTTTTGGCATAATCAACATAATTGTATGTTTAAATTGGACATTTATAACAAAATTATGATTTTAAATGGCGTAAACTGAAACTTGATGATTTTTTTTTTGCTTTGTTTGGAAAGTTAGTGTTTATTTTGGCCAAAAAAAAATTTATGATTAAAAAAACCACGACCTGAGGTCGTTTAGGGTCCCGTTCTGATTTGTGGTCCCGTTCGGAGTCCCGTTCGGATTCGGTTTGGGTTTTTTGTAATTTCGGTTTGGATCTCAGACCAAAAAACAACGGTCTGAGGTCCATTCCGAACCAAACTTAAATTTATGATTAAGTTAGCCAAATTTAAGTACTTTGGTTCGGAATCAAATCCGAACGAAACTCAAATAGTATTTCGATCCAAATTCAGACTTAAAATGTGTTACCAAAATCATGCCTGAAAATCCAAAAAACCAAACCGAATCCGAATGCGACCCCAAACGCCCACCCATACCAAAAGACTTCATACTTAATTTTAGTTTTAACAACCGTTTACCGTTAAAACACTTAATTTCAGTTTTTGTTTATTTAGTATGAGGTCTTTTGGTATGGGTGGGCGTTCGGATCCTGTTCGGATTCGGTTCGGGTTTTTCGGATTTTTCAGACCTGATTTTGGTAACACACTTTAAGTCTGATTTTGGATCAGAATACTATTTGGGTTCGGTTCGGATTCGATTCCGAAATACTTAAATTTGACTAACTTAACCATACATTTAAGTTTGGTTCGGAAATGACTTCAGACCGTTGTTTTTTTTGTCTGAGATCCGAACCAAAAGTACAAAAAAATCGAACCAAATACAAACGGGACTCCGAACGGGACCTATATGACTTTAGACCGTAGTTTTTTTAAACATAATTTTTTGGCCAAAATAACCACGAACTTTCTAAACGAAATAAAAAAAAATTATCAAGTTTTAGTTTGCACCATTTAAATAATAATTTTGTTATAAATGTCCAATTTAAACATACATTTATGTTGATTACGCCAAAAGAACCAGAATACCAAACGACGTATACATTTATGTTGATTACGCCAAAATAACCAGATTAATAAAACAACGTCGTTTTGGTTTTAGCAGTCGTTTATCATTTTTAACGGTTGACTTTTTTGAGAGTTAAAATGGTGTGGTTAACTTAAATGTATGTTTAAATTGGCTATTTTAAAAAAATTAAAGATTTAAATAGTTCAATTAAAATTTAGAGGTCTTTTGGTTTTTGGTTTTTTTTAGTAAGTTGATGGTTTGTATGGTCTTTTCCCTATTTCAAAAGGAAAATATCTTTTAATCTAATTTTGTCTCATATAAAGCAAACTGCAAACGTAAAATTTAGTTTTAAATAATGAAGTACTATTGGTTGAACAAGAAAAAAGAATCATATACTATTTAGATCAAAAGCATACCCACCACATGAGAGAGAGAGAGAGAGAGAGAGAGGGAGAGAGAGAGAGTCACTAATTGAACACCTCTCTGCTCACACATACACACAAGTCACCATAGCTTTAAAGCATGAAAGATTGCTTTTGTCTTGTAATCTCTCTCCCAAGCCTTTAAGGCTTGAATTAGACAAATGCATTAATCGGTATCAATTTCGGTCATGCATCATGTAGTCTGATATTTTCAATGCTACCTCAAGTTTTCCATTGCTACAAAACCCATCAAAACATAAATTTAAAGCATGGTACAATTATATATTACATCCCAAAACTAAAGGAGATCGGACCGCTCACATGTTTTCTTCTTCGGATAGTTTTCCTTTTCATGTAAACTCCTTGTTTTGAGCTGTTGTATCTTTCGATGTATACTCTCATTTATACTCTGTTCATTTGATTCTTTCATAGAAAGTTTTTTCAGTGTTTTAAAAAACAGAACTAAAACAGAACTGTTTTTCTCTAGATCATTTGTTTCATTTGGAAAGGCTTTGAAGGTGTATATATATTTATCGCAAGATATTGTGTTCCCATGCAAGAAGCGAAGCTCTAGCTTAGCGACCTATACAGCTCAGATTGTAAAGGAGTGATTATTAGCCTCAAGACTTCCTCCTCTCTTGAAGCCTTTCAAGCCCTAACCGTTTAGTTTTGCGTGCTTCTTCTTAGCCTCATGACTTCCTTCTCTCATGAATTGGCCTTAACGAGCATGGGATGTGTATTCCTCTGTTACATGTTACTTACTATAAGGTGTGTAGTAACAATTATAGTTATAGTTGAAAAAGAAGAAACAGGGTAAAAGAGTCAACTTGGGATAGAAAATGGAAGAAGTTTGTTGAAAGGAGCACTGTGTAAATCACCACCAGATAGTGTACTCCATGCAAGAAGCAAGGTTTTAGCTTGGCAAAAAATGCTCAGCTTTATTCAGATTCGACAAATAAAGGACAAGCATGTAATTTAAACTGATGATGAGAGTAAAAAAACAGAAAAATTAATATAAATTCTTATAAAGTACAACAAACAATATTATTTTATAACATATATTATTATTAACAGTAAAAAAATAAAATTAATTCGCGTAGGTTTGAGAGAGAAAGAGCACAGTGGTTTTCTTTGAAAGGGTTAAAGGCTTAATTGGGACATGTCTTTTTCTTCTTCTTCTTCTTCTTCTTCTTGATTTCTCCTCTCTCTCGATTTTTCATGTCTCTTCCAACAAAACGCTCTACTTGCCCCGCCGCTTCTTCTGCCTCCACCGACTCTTCTTACTCTTCCCCGCCGATGAAAAAGGCCAAAAACGGCCTACACTCTCCTTCCTCGCAGCCTAACGCCGCTGACAAGGTGGGCTTTCCCATGGAGGAAGATCCAACTCCTGCCGCTGCGAATCTCTCCCGGAAGAAAGCTACACTGCCGCAGCCTACTAAAAAGCTCGTCATCAAGCTCAATAAAGGTTTTCGCGCGATTCCTCTCATTGAGATTTTTGATCGTAATCGGATGTTTCTTAGGATTTATCGATTACTTTTAGGATTTTGCTTTAGATAGTGTGTAAATTGATGCTCTTGATTGATTGGAAATGATTCTATGTACGATTGTTTTTTTTTTAGCTTAGGCTTCTCGATTTTAGGGTTTTTGTATAGGCTTGCGATTGATGCAGATTCTGCGTGGGTTTTGCAATTGAATTGTAGCGGAATTCACTGTAAATCGAGGTTGATTGTTGATTTTGATGTTGATGATGAGTGGTTAGGGTTTTTGTATTTCTTAAAGTTTGAATCTCTTCCTCTAGCCGATCTGGGAGATTTTAAGATCCAGCATCTTTGGTATACACTATCTATCTGTCTTTGTTCTCGCGAAGCTTGGTTTGCCATTGGAAAAATCTTGAGAACTGGACTGGTTTAGAAATTGTGATAAAACCATCTTCATCATTTGAAAGTTTCTGATAGTGTCGTTTGTATTATATATGTGAAGCCAAACCAAGTCTACCAACAAACTTTGAAGATACTACCTGGGAAAATCTGCAGTCAGCTATCAGAGCTATATTCCTGAAAAAGCCGTTTTCTTTTGACCTCGAGAGGCTTTACCAGGTAAGTTTACTTGTAAATTTTTTAGCTTTCTTTATTGGGTATCTATACATCATTTACTGATGAAAAAAATGTTGGTTGTTTAATCAGGCTGTTGATAACCTTTGCTTGCATAAGCTGGAAGGAAAGCTTTACGAACGGATTGAGAAGGAGTGTGAAGAACACATCTCTGCAGCTTTACAATCATTAGTGGGGCAAGACACCGATCTGTCTGTTTTTTTGTCACTCGTTGAGAAATGCTGGCAAGATTTCTGTGACCAGATGCTGATGATCCGTAGTATAGCCTTGTCTCTGGATAGGAAGTATGTGATACAAAACCCAAATATACGTTCATTATGGGAGATGGGCCTGCAGCTTTTTCGGAAGCATCTTTCTCTGTCCCCTGAAGTTGAGCAGAGGACAGTTACTGCTCTCTTAAGAATGATTGAAAAGGAAAGGTAATCTTGTCATAATTCGTGTGTTTTAATAATATGAGAACCAAGGTTGATTTGTCACATTGGGGATTTGTCTCATAAATCCGCCACACTTCACTTATTTGTCTTGCTTTTGAGTGAATATTTGAACTTCTTGAAGTTTTAGATGGTCTATGAACTATTCCTGTCTAGCAGTAATAATTTGCTATAGATAAAATTTCAAGACAAATAAACACTATTGTAAGTTATTTATATACTTAATAATTTTTTCATTTGAATCTACTGACCATTTGCATGACATTGGTCTTGCAGATTAGCCGAAGCTGTTAATAGGACGCTACTAAGCCATCTCTTAAAGATGTTTACTGCACTGGGAATATATACGGAAAGCTTTGAGAAACATTTCCTTGAATGCACTTCTGAATTTTATGCTGCTGAAGGAATGAAGTACATGCAGCAGTATGACGTTCCCGAGTACCTGAAGCATGTCGAGGTGCCTAACATGACTTCATATAGTTTCTCCTTATGATTAGCTGCCGCAAAGGTTATTAGTTGATCTGGTCTCTCTAAGGCTTCTACTGATGATTGGTGCAGGGAAGGTTGCATGAAGAGAATGAAAGATGCATACTGTACATAGATGCATCAACCAGGAAACCGTTAATATTAACTGTCGAGGAGCAACTTCTCGTGCGTCATATACTTGCGGTCCTTGATAAGGTTTAGTTCTTGTCATCCTTGTGGATGCGTATATTGGCAAATTTTTGTTTGCTTTACGCTTATTCGATCTTTGAACATACTCCAGGGTTTCACACCATTAATGGATGGACGTCGTACTGAGGACCTCCAGAGGTTGTACACCCTGTTTTCTAGGGTCAATGCACTTGAGTCTGTAAGGCAGGCGCTTAGTTCATACATTCGGAAAACTGGGCAGAAGATTGTTATGGATGAAGAAAAAGATAAAGATATGGTACAATCACTACTGGACTTCAAGGCTTCGCTTGACATAGTATGGGAAGAGAGCTTTTGCAAGAATGAATCATTTGGCAATACCATCAAAGATTCGTTTGAGCATCTGATAAATCTTCGCCAGGTATTGAATTTATATTTCTTGATTATTGACTAATATTTTGCTAACAGTTTTACTTCCATATAAAAGTTATACTGATTATTGTGGAAATGTCAACCTGATAATTTCAATGCTGCCAATTTGTGGAATTTATAGCAATCTAGAGATTTTCAATGCAGTTTATGTACTGTATTTACTATAAAAAAATTGATACATTTTTGGGCAGTGGGTATAAACATAATTGCGGTATCAGGTTCTTTTTGGGCGCTGGACCTAGTTACAGTAGTGTTGTTGTAGTATCACTTCGGATACCAAATACTCTCGACCAGTTCTATTCAGTAGCTCAAGTCTTGAACAAAAATTTTCTTATGTAATATCAAGAATCATCTGACAAAAGTTCACATTAGCATTCTGCTCATTTTGATGATTCACCGTATTAAATCTATAGAAATTCCAAGTGTGCACCTTAGTTTGAGCTTCAAATAATATATGCTCCTGGTCTGTTTTGTAGAATCGTCCAGCTGAACTTATCGCTAAATTTTTGGACGAGAAGCTCCGTGCTGGGAATAAGGGTACCTCTGAAGAAGAATTGGAGAGTACCCTTGAGAAAGTCTTGGTCTTGTTCAGATTTATCCAGGTTATCTTATCTCTGATTCTTTACATCTACTACTGTGTTTTTCTGTTAAATAACTGCGTTCAGGCCAGTGCATGGTCTGAAAACCAGCTATTTGACCCTCTATATTCAGTTTTGCTGACGGATTTCTATTTTTTCTGATCAAAGGGTAAAGATGTGTTCGAAGCATTCTATAAAAAGGATCTTGCAAAGAGACTCCTGTTGGGAAAGAGCGCTTCAATTGATGCTGAGAAATCCATGATCTCTAAGGTAATATAAGGATCTTGCAAAGAGACTCCTGTTGATGTTTCTCTTTCTCACTTATTTTTTTCCTATATCGGTAAGTTCATACCCACTGACCCAACCTTGGTGACACTTACAGCTCAAGACTGAGTGTGGTAGCCAGTTTACAAACAAGCTCGAAGGGATGTTCAAGGTCCTCTTTTCTTTTTCCATCTCTCTTTTTTCAAAAAAAGTTGGTCTCTAAGTTTTTTCTAAAGAAACAAAAGGATCCTTAATTTTATCATCTTACTTTCTATATTTTTATGATTAGAATATATCCTAGTATTTATATTTTTTGTTACTTAATCCGAGTCAAGATTGTTGGATGATCTTGCAACATACCTACTTTAAGGAACCTGTGTGCATGTACAACATTTATAATGAGCCTATACACCCTGTCTCCTTGAATTTTTCTCCAGGATATTGAATTGTCAAAGGAAATCAACGAGTCATTCAAACAATCGTCTCAGGCCAGAACAAAATTGCCATCAGGGATTGAGATGAGTGTCCACGTTTTAACAACAGGGTATGTACTATGTATCAAATTCATCCAGGATTATATCGGACAGAACGACATATTTGTAAAAGCATGTTAACCTTTCATGTATGATGCAGGTACTGGCCAACATATCCACCTATGGATGTTAAGCTTCCTCATGAATTAAATGTCTATCAGGTTTTACAAGAAGTTCCAAGATATTCCTTTCCGTGATGTTTTTTTCTGTTACCAAGTTTTTATTCTAATTTAACTGTTTATTTCGTAGGATATCTTCAAAGAGTTCTATTTGAGCAAGTACAGTGGCAGGAGGTTAATGTGGCAAAATTCATTAGGTCACTGTGTTTTGAAGGCAGATTTCACCAGAGCTAAAAAGGAACTTGCTGTTTCCCTGTTTCAGGTCAGTCGAATTACTCTTTTTTCCCTTTTCAAGCTTTTCCTGTCATTCGGTCTGATTTTTATTCGTCTTCCCCGAGTTCACAGTGTGAATCCATTGCTTAGAAGATGTGTTGTCTTTAATTGTCTCAGGCTGTTGTGTTGATGTTATTTAACGATGCAATAAAACTTAGCTTTGAAGACATCAAAGATTCCACTGGCATCGAGGACAAGGAACTGAGAAGGACTCTGCAATCGCTTGCTTGTGGGAAAGTTCGCGTCCTGCAGAAGGTTAGGCTAAGATCTGGACTCTGTTAGATCTGGCTTTGTTTTCTTTTGTTTTACAATATTGATGCGCCTTATGTAAATGTTCTTGCAGTATCCAAAGGGAAGAGACGTACAAGACGGGGATGAATTTGAATTTAATGACACCTTTACAGCTCCTCTCTATCGCATTAAGGTACCTCACTTCAAGATTTCTAGAATCTCGCAAATATTTTCTTGTTTCCTTCATGGCATATATAATAAACCAACTTATTAATTTTTCGTGGTGCAGGTGAATGCAATCCAGATGAAAGAGACAGTAGAAGAGAACACGAGTACAACAGAGAGAGTATTCCAGGACCGACAATACCAGGTTGATATCTGCTCCTTACGATACTGATTCGTAGAACGAGAGAAGATTTGACATAACTAACTTTCCCCATCGCATCCTGTTCTTACAGATTGATGCAGCCATTGTTCGAATTATGAAGACAAGAAAAGTCTTGAGCCATACTCTTCTAATCACTGAGCTCTTCCAACAGGTAACTTTCTTCATGTCTTTCTTGATGATATCAAAGTCTTTCTTGAGCCATACTCTTCTAATCTTGACCATTGTTGCGATGATGATAAGAGTTCTTGTAAATTTAATAATATACTACACAATATATGGATTAATTTTTTTTTTTTTTTTTGGTGATTTGCAGCTTAAATTCCCAATAAAGCCGGCTGATCTGAAGAAGAGGATCGAAAGCCTGATTGATCGAGAATACTTGGAGAGGGACAAGAACAACCCTCAGATATATAATTATCTTGCTTAGTAACTCTGTTCAACGCCTTTTCAACATTTTATTTTATTTCTTCTCTGTATATTTATTCACAAACAATGGCCGACATTTTCTTCTTCAATCTTGTTTACTGATCCTACAAATTATTATGCAATTTTTTCTGTATTTTTTTGCTTTCATATAATACCAAAATGATAACTTCCCAATATATCATATCTTTAGATTATTCGGACTAAAATATGTTAAACTTTATAGTGACAAGCGATAAAAATAATAAATACATAGTTTTAAGCAATTTAAAAAAAAAAACAATTCATGCATATAAATTTATTACATAAAGTAAATTTGATGGTATTATCTTCTTGTCTTCCATATAAATTTTTGTCTTCCATTATTACATAGTTTTATTATCTTCTTGTCTTCCATATAAATTTCTTGGTATCAAGTGATCTAACATGTGAAGTTAGCTCATCTGAAATATTTTAGCAACACAAAGTAAATTTGATGTAAATAAAAGATATATAGACCAATAACACCCGACGTTTATATATATGAACTGAAGGAAAGATACTACAAGAATTGTGAGATAACCATAAAGACAATAGTTGTAAGGCAACCATAAAATTTGAAGTCTGGCAATGGCAAGGTAATATTGGAATTTCTTTTTTTGTTTAAACTTTCTAGAATCTTTGATTAAATGATTAAATTCTTATTAATGTTTCATATATAAAGAGTTCATACATAATGTCATCCAGTCAAAATACATACAAGTACAACACAACAATTTAGCGCATAGTTTGAAGTCCGCCAAGGTAATATTGGAATTTTCTTTTTGAAAACTTTTAAAAATATTGGTAATGCCTGAGTTATTGTAGCAAATCTCCCGTAAAAAAATTGATTTACTTATTTGCAAAAAAAAATGATTAAATTTTATTTATATATGTATAAAGAATTCGTACACGATGTCATACATATAACACATATTACAAATTTCGCCCACAAGAATCTCTAAACACTTAGCTGCTTACAACAATAATTTTAACATGATTAAGCTAACAAAATAAAGGTAAAATTAACGGAAAATAATAATGGTAATCAAACGCCAGGATCACATATACCCTGAATAAAAAAAATCCAAAAAATAAAAGATTTAAATTCATACGGGATCATCTTGTATCAGCAAAACCCATGGCATAAAAATCCTAGAATCACCTGATGAAGAAGTAAATAGAGCATAATGATCATAGACCTTAATTCTGGTACAAATGGATTCTGTGGCAGCAACGTTGATGGAGACGAGTATATTTCCTTGATAGACAGTCAAGAGTCTACATCTGTAATATTTTACAAACTATCTAAAAAAATTAAGTTAGAGATTTAGTTACGAGTAAGGAAGTATTATGGAAAGTTAAACAAGTTCAGTATCTAAGAAATTTAACTAAGCAAGTAGTCTATAATCAAGTAAGGAATTTAAGTAAGAAATAAGAAAAGACTTCACTGAATCTAGTACGGAAGCAATTAAGAAGGAAATCAAAGAAAAGAATAAAGAAAGCAAGTAAGCAGGAAATCAAAAAAAAAAAAAGAACAAAGAAGCAAACAAGAAAGTAAACAAAATATTAATGAAACAAGTAAGAAACCACACAACTAAGCAAGGAATCAAGAAAGAAATAAGAAAGCAAATAAGCACGAAAGCAACCATGGATATAAGCAAGCAAGCACACATACAAGCAAAAAAGTAAACAAATCAAGAAAACAAGAAACTAAGAGAGCAAGTAAGAAAAAACAGCAGAAAATCAATGAAGTAAGCAATTACGCAGAAGTATGCATATATGGATGAATATAGACATATATGTATGTATGTATGAATGCATAGATGTATGAATGCATATGTATGTATGCATGTATGAATGTAAATGTATGTATGTATGATATGTATTAATGCATGTGGATATGTATGTATGTGTATGTATTCTTCAAGAGAGTAAGAAAAAGCCATATAACATTATTTGGTTGTCAAGACCTGCAAAGAACAGAAAAATATCAGAATTTGAGATAATTCAATCGAAATGCAGGAAGTAGTATTGGTAGGAATTCAATCAAATGGTGCTCAAACAGTGAAAGTAAAATCAAAAGATAAAGCAGAGAAAAGGATTAGGGAATAAAACATACTTGACAAAGTTTGGTGAGATTTTTGATAGTTCCATGCCCCCTGAAATGATTTCTAGAAGTTTCAAAATCAACTATGTAGCTTCCAAACCACATATCCAGAAGACAGAAAAAACAACATATGAGGAAAAGTAGCTGAATCAATTAACAATTCTGAAAAATCATATTGAAATATTGGAGAGAAAACCTAATTGGAGATTACACTTTTATTTTAATGGAGGCTGCGTCCTCCTCGGGCCTCTGATCCTTCCTTGAAGTTCAAACACCAAAGACCAAATTTTCTCTGCCATTGATAAAAGACCATGGAAGCTGAGACATGTGAGGGTATCGTGGATTCAATGGTAGCTTTATAGGTAAAAGAGAAAAAGGACTAAAAAAGTTCGAACCATTGGTTCAAGTTGGACATTTGAGGTTTTGCTTGATTGAGAGGCAACAGTTGAACGTAGCAAGTCTCTCATCTTCATCGCTTCCAGCATGGACTTCTTGTAAATGCAGAGAACAATTGTGTTTCAGAAAGTGTTTTGCATCAAAATGATCTGATCGTATTCATCTCCTTCAATGCGCTTTTATAGTTTACATAAACTGAAGCAAATATGACCCATGACACACACGACTCGTAAGACACTACCCACGTAGACAAAACAAAACGAAAGAAACGGTAACAACCTAAGACTCAAACAAACTACAGAAACTAAGTCTCTTTATTCCGACACTTGCGTAAGAAGTAATGTAAAACCCAACACTTCTCCCCATTCTCTATCCTGCTACTCCTAAGAAAGGAATTAGTATCTCAAACAAGTTCCACTCAACTTTAACATGAGAATGGAGATAAAAAATGCTCAAAGGAGCATAATCACCTCATCTAAACAACCCATACTTTTGAATTTCAATCTACATAGCAGCTAGTAATGCCAATATATGCGACAGCCAATAATATAAAATTTCTGAAAGTATACACTTGAGTGATGAAACGAAAGGAGGATGTAATTGATTAGGAAACTGTAAAAGACAACAAAATTAGCAAAGAGCATCAAAATTAGTCAATACAGAACTGTTTGTCCCCAAATAATACGTATTTTGACTTGCAGCGTGTACGTTTATAACGTTTAAACTAAGGAATCAAACAAAACATACCTTCATGGGTACAGGGATAATAGTCCATTATTCCGGAGCAGATCTAGCTTTTAAGCACGTTGTTATGCCACCATTGGACTATACAAGATATATAAACAAATCTCTGTTAGGCTGTGAAAGTGAATTGATTTTTTAAATACGATATAAAGGTACAACATACAACATGGATCTGATTGCCTGGGATACTGACGTTCGCGAATTCAAAATGTCTAGTTGACGGTAGCAAGGACAGAGCTGAACATGTGACTTTGATTTAATATGCCGCTTGTATATCTCCTGAATATGATGCTTAATCAATCATAAGTTGAAACCGCCGAAAAAACCTTAATTTTGATGCATCAGGTAAACAAACAGAACCATACAACAAGATAACGCGAATAGAGATGTTTGCCTTATTGTCTAGTCCATTCTGTCATAACATAAGCAAAGAAATTTCCATGGCCATCTAAATTTATCAATGTTTGCAAAACTCATATAGACCTGCAAAAATCAATGGAAAAATATGTTTCCAAGGTTACAACGAAGAACACACATCATCGTACAAAGAAGAGAGGAACCATTAATATGCTAAAACTATCCAAGTGAAGGAAGAATAATACCAATATGGCAAAAATCAGCAGCAATGAGCTTCTGAAACCCAAAATTTCATCAAACTGCATCCGTCTTACAAGCGCGGCAACAAGAACATGGACATGAGGTGCCATCTCCGACGGAAGATGCAAGATAAGCTGCAGAATGTAATTCCCAGTGAATAGAGATCCAGAAAATTCCAGATCAAGGTTGAGAAGCCTGCACCAACATCGGGAAAACAATTTAGCAAAGAAAGACAATACAATTAAACAGATACCAATTTGAAAACATTGACAAGCTAACAAACTAAGGTGCTCAATATACATTTACCAAATGATTTTAAGAAATGCTGATATATAATCATATGAATTCAACAGACTACTCTAAAAATAAGAACAATTGCAGGTGAAAAAGACCAAATCTTATAAGGTAAATAGATTTACAAATCATCATAAATTTTCTTTTCACCTGCGTAACCATTGCCAACATGTTCACATATGCGCACAATATAGAAATGCAAAAAGAAAACACAAAACACTATGCCTACAGTTTTTGGTGGACGTCAAATAAACTAAACAAGAAGGTAAGTGAAAACTTGTACCTAGAAGCTGTATCAAGCAAACTTCTCATGGTAAAACTGGGATCACCACTCCAAGAGAGAAACTTGTCTTCCACTATAAAATCTGTCAGACGATCTGTAGCATTCTGACCAATTAAAAGGCTAGTGATAAGTGATCATTTGTAGATTGACAAGCTAGATGTGAAAATTTTTATCACCTGTAGTTCACTATGGACCTCACTCTGGAGTATGATACGAATGACAGCATCATATCCCATCTTATCCATTTATTCTTCATGTGTTTTTCTGCATTTGAAGGAAGTAGATTAAGAAACATAACATCTCCAAAGTGTAAAACCCAAATTTCTTTGAACCAAGTTTACTAGCAAATTTATTGAATTTCATAGAAAAGTATACTTTACTTCAATATGCTGCGAAATGAGCTAACTGCCGAAATAATCTTGGTAATGTCAAATCAATGGTTTAATCGGTTTAATGGTATAGCTTTATATGTAAAAGAGAATAGAAGGACCTCAAAAGTTTGAGCCATTCCTTCAAGTTGGTCATTTGAGGGTTTGCTTGATTCTTTTTCAGCTTCAGCATTTCCTTCATGGACTTCTTCCCATTCGATATCACGCTACTCCCAAGAAAAGAATTAGCATCTCAAGTTCCACTCAACTTTAAAGACGAGAAAAGAGATAAAAAAATGCTCAAGGAAGCATAATTACCTCTTAACCCAAAACTTGCTCTTCAATTTCAATCAACATATCAGTTAGTAACGCCAGTATGCGAGAGCCAATAATGCAAAATTTCTGAAAGCATACACTAAAGTGATGAAACGAAAGGAGGATATAACCGATTAAAAAACTGTAAAGGGCATCAAAATTAGTCAAGACAGAATTGTGTATCCCCAAATAATACGTATTTTGACTTGCAATGTGTACGTTAGACTAAGGAACCAAACAAAACCACACCTTTATGGGTTAAGGGATAATGGTCCATTGTTTCGGAGCATATCTAGCTTATGAGCACGTGGTAATGCCACCATTGAACTGTACAAGAAATATAAACAACAGAATTTCCATAATAAATAGTCAAAAGAAATTCAATTAAAGTTTTTTATAAATTTCAAGAATTTTATTGAACAGCCTAAGAGTCAGTATAAATTGACTATGTTATGCTGTGAGAGTGACATTGAGACCTGGATTTGATTGCATGGGACATTGATCTTCACAAATTCAGAATGTATGGTTGGCAGTAGCAAGGCCAGAGCTGAACATGTGACTTTGATTTGATATGCCCCTTGTATATCTCCTGAATAAAGATGCTTAAACAACCATAAGTTGAAACAGCCGGAAAAAGCCTTATTGTGATGCATCAAATAGACAATTAGAATCATACAACTAGATAACACGAATAAAAATGCTTGCCTTATTGGGATGCATCAGGGAGACAAATAAAATCAACTAGATAACGCGAATAGAGATGGCTTGCCTTATTGTTTAGTCCATTCTATCATATCACAGGCAAAGAATTGTTATGGCCATCAGCGGGTATACTAACAAGCAGATTGATAAATCCATAATTTAATGGAAAAAGATGCAACGAAGGACATGGAACCTAAACAACATCTTACAGAGAATAAAAAACCATTAATATGCTAAAACTATCCAAGTGAATAATGAAGTATATCAATTTAGCAAAAGTCAGAGGCAATGAGCTTCTGAAACCCTAAATTTTAGTAGACTGAATCCGTCTTAAGAGCGGCAACCAGATCCTGTACATGAGGGGCCATCTTTGACAGAAGATGAAATATAAGCTGCATAATGTATTTCAGCGAATAGAGCTCCAGAACATTCCAGATCAGTGTTTAGAAGTCTGCACCAACATTGGAAAAACAATTTAGCAAAGAAAGACAATACAACTAAATATATACAAATTGGAAAAAATTAAGAAACCAACAAACCAAGGTCCTCAATACACTTTTGTCAAATGATTCCAAGAAATATTGATACATCACCGTATTTATCCAGAAGACTACTCTAAAAATCAGAACAATTTCAGGTGAGAAAAACCAAATTTTTTATGGTAAATAGATTTACCCATGCATACGCAAAATCATCATTGATTTTCTTAACACATGCGTAAGTATTGCCAACACATTCATATACGCACAATATAGAAATGCAAAAAAACAAAAAATTCACAAAACAGTATGATTACAGCTTTTTGTGGACGTGAAATAAATCAAACGAAAAGTTAAGTGAAGACTTGTACCTAGAAGCTTCATCAAGCAAGCTTCTCATGGTAAAACCGGAATCACCACTCGAAAAGAGCAACTCTAATCTTCCACCAGATACAAAATCTGCCAGACATTCAGTAGCATTTTGACCAATTAAAAGGCTAGTGATAAGTGATCATTTGCATATAGATAGCAGTGAAGCAAACTATGGATGAAATTTTTTATCACATGTAGCTCACTTCGGTTCTCACTGTGGAGTATAAGAAGACAGCATCAAAGCAAATTCATATGCACATTCTCTAAAAAACACACTTATTATCAAAATCCAATAAATGCCCGATCAGAGCAAACGAACAAAAACAGACAAAGGTTTATTAATATAAGACGAATTAAAACGGTAATACCTTATCTAATTTAGTATAATCATAAAAGTGGTCATTTCTTCGTCACGACCACCACATCACTAGGTCGTTGTTCAACTAATATTCACCTAAAAATGATAGATTAATCAAAATATAGATGTAAGATATGATGAAACAAGATCGACTCATCACCACGTCCTTCATGAACGGTTAAGTGATGAAGTGCTACCTTATATACTAATTTTCTTCATAATTGAGCTTACACGTACTTCTTCATTTTGCTGGAGAATTGTAGAGTGAGGTTGTTCTGCGGACGAACACATGTAAAAAAGCTAAGCAAGTAAGCATGCATCTCTTCAAGTTCATAACAGCTTAAGAAATCTTTAAATAGTCAATTTAAGCAAGTTATGATGTATCAAAGAAGAACTACAAGCAAATACTTATGAGGAAAAATATATATCACAGATTTGCTTGTATGGGACATACAAAAAAAAAAAAGATGAACTTGCTTTTTGGTGACATAAAATTCATGCGACTCTAGGTTCAAAAACTAGTTGCAAGTATACGCCAAGATTTCATATACCCTGAACAATAAAATCCAACAAATAAAAGATTTAAATACATATGGGATCATCTTGTATCAGTAAAACCCATTGCATAAAAATCCTAGAATCACATGATGAAGAAGTAAAGAGAGCATAATGATCATAGACCTTAATTCTTGTACAAATGGATTCGGTGGCAGCAACGTTGATGGAGACGAGGACATTTCCTTGATAGACAGTCAAGAGTCTACATCTGTAATATTTTAGAAACAATAATCCTAGAACTATCTAAGGAAATTAAGCTAGATATTTAGTCACGAGTAAGGAAGTATGGAAAGTTAAACAAGTTCAGTAGGTAAGAAATTTAACTAAGCAAGTAAGGAAGTTAAGTAAGAAATAAGAAAAGGTTTCACTGAATCTAGTACGGAAGCAATTAAGCAGGAAATGAAAGAAAAGAACAAGGAAGCAAGTAAGCAGGAATTCAAAGAAAAGAACAAGGAATCAAGCAAGAAATAAGAAAGCAAATAAGCAGGAAAGGAACCAAGGAAGTAAGCAAGCAAGCACACATAGAAGCAATAAAGTAAACAAAAAATCAAGAAAGCAAGAAACTAAGAGAGCAAGTAAGAACACAAATAGCAAAGAATCAAAGAAGCAAGCAATTATGCAGATATATGTATATATGTATGATTATAGACATATGTATGTATGTATGAATGCATGATGTATGAATGCAAATGTATGTATGTATGTATGTATGTATGTATGAATGTATGTATAAATGCATGGATGTATGAATGCAAATGTATGTATGTATAAATGCAGATGTATGTATGTATGTATGTATGAATGCAAATGTATGTATGTATGTATGTATGAATGCAAATGTATGTATGTATGAATGCATGTGGATGTGTATGTATTCTTCAAGAGATTAAGAAAAAGCCATATCACATTATTTGGTTACTGAGATATGTCACATTAGACTATAAGGTATGTTGGTGCAGAGGAAAACAAAGACAAGATTAGACAATATAAGCAAAATCAAAAGACCAATTGCATGGACCTTACTTGACAGTTTTTAGGATTTCTAATAGTTCCATGCCCCTGAAATGATCTCTATAAGCTTTGTGACCAACTAGCGTCCAAAAATCTCAGAAGACACAGATAACAACATATGATCAAAGGTAGATGAACAAATTAATAATCTCTGTAGCAAAAGCAGAAACTCACCTGGTTCTTAATAACATCCGCAACGATAACCTTAGTTAGTTTTGACTGAACTTCTCTTGTTTTTTTCTTTACACTAACCTAGAATGAGCATAGCTTGTTAAGTTAAGCAACATAGAAAATTAAGATACGTATCTTACAACAGATGAATCATCTTCACAAACTCACTATGTAAGGGATTGGCGCATCCAAACGCTCCAACATATCATCTGGAATACCTAGAAATCAAGACCAGCCATTAGTCATACACGTATTTACCTACATATTTTCAGTGAAGACGTCAGCTTGAAACAGGACAATACGTGTATTAAAAGATTCGCTAAGAATGTCACACTAGACACAAAATAACCCAAATAATTTATATTAAAGAAGAAATTGCAATATTAGAAAATTAAAATAATAGACTCAATAGATAAAGTCACAGACTATATATGCCTTACCAAATTGGAGGAAATAAATACAATTTGTTTTTCAAGCAGTGCTCCTGCTAGGATTATCAAGACCTGCAAAGAACTGAGAAATATAACAATTTGAGCCAATTATGTCCAAATGTAGTTGGTAGAAAATCAATCACCTGGTGCTCAAACTATGAAAGTAAAATCGATATATAAAGCAGAGAAAAAGTGTGTTTTTTATAGTTCCACGCCCCCTGAAATGATTTCTAGAAGTTTTGAAATCAACTATGTAGCTTCCAAACCACAAATCCAGAAGACATATACAACAACTTATGATGAAAAGTAGAAGAATAAATTAACAACTCTGAAAAAATCATATTGATATGTTGGAAAATAAAAAACAAAATCAGAGACTACCAACTAGATAAAGTCAGAGACTCCTCCTCGGGCCTCTGAGCCTTCCTTAAAGATCAAAGACCAGAAATTCTCTGACATTGATAAAAGACCAAAGAAAGTGAGAGATGCGAGGAATCATTTTGTTTTTCACCAAATTCAAACCATTGGATGAAAAATGAACGAATCTAATCAATTGCCCAAGTTCGCATAACTTTTTGGTTTCCATATAGCCATAGATTTTAAGAACAAAACTAGGTTTTAAAGAAAGCATGAGTCAATGATGTCATATCTTACCATATTCATGTCTTTGATTGAAGAAGCGAGAGACAAATTGCGAATTTTCAAAACCCTAAAAAAAACACAAGATCGAGAGAAATAAATAGAATTAATTAAAAACTCAGAGATTCCAAAATAACCTAAATCGCATAAAGAAAACTGTAAAACACGATCGATTCAAAAGCCTAATGTTCAGGAATGGAAAGAAGAAGAAGAAGAAGAAGAAGAAGAAGAAGACTCAAGCGATTTACTGTTCATGAACGAAGAAAAGACGCTCCTGCTCCTCTTCAAACGGCTAGTTTCTTTATCGTCAATTGGCTTTCAAATTCCCATTTTATATTTTTCCTATTTGTTAATTTTCAATTTTCATAAAGAAATGTAACAGCCCAAAACGAAAAAAAGAGAGCCCATTTTAAAAATTAAAAGTTGTCGTATATAAACACGTGACATGAGAATTGGCATTTAAAAAAAAGTAACCGTTGACAAAAACTAAACCAAAAAGAAATCATTTAATTAGAGAAAATGAATATCCACAAAAACTATATTTTCTTTTTTAATTGGACTCCTAGATTTGATTAACTGAAACCCTATAAATAAACATGTTACCTTCTCAGCTATTTAACCTGATTTTGACATGTCTGTTGCATTTGCATACCATCAAACTGAACAATTCCCATTGTGGATTTAAATACAAGACAGAATTTAAATTTGTAATCTTATTAAACAAAACTCTCTGATAATTCAAATTTATATGTCTTAAGTTGCCTTTAAAGTTTATAAGTATTCTATCATATCAAAATGGAAAAAAATGATTGTTCGAAACTTGACCCTAACAACTTGGATCATATGACACATTCAACAATAGCGAAGATGTCCAATGTTCCAAAGGATTTTGCAAAGGAAATGTAGGTTTTCGACGACATATTAAGAGCAGTTAGATTTACTTGCCAAAATCATAATATCATGAATAATATTCCTAACTCGTATTTAACAAATAGTGACTGCCTATCAAAATCAGGTTTCTTGTTTAAGTGGACAATCACTGTTTACTAATCGTGGGTTGAGAAAATTGATCACGATATTTAAAAAAAAAAAATGAAATTACGATATGAGAAATTTTGATTAGGGTATAAAATTAGAAAAATGAAATTAGATTGGACTGATTTTATTCTCAAATGTCTAAATTAAGACGGTTTTGTAATAAAATTAAAAATCGTAAAATGTCTTGAATAAAAAGGGGAATAAGCAGTCAACTCTGGAGTTTGTGTTTGAATAACAAATCATTTAAAGTTTGCTCTTTTGACTATTGACTCTTTTGGATAATTCTAATTTTTTTTTTCTTCTTTTGACCGTCGAGGTCTACGGTTTAAATTGGTTTCAGATATTTTATTGGCTTAAATAACGGAGTTTCCTATTTTTGTAACTGCAAAGTCATTAAATAAATAACTTTAATAAATAAAGAAAAGAAACAACTCTTTCCAGAATAAAAGAAAAATAAGACTCTAACTTAATCCCAAAAAAAAAATGTCTTCTCTTTGGTTGAAGTTATTCTCCTTATGTTTAATATGTCTCAAATGTATTGCTACATCAACACCGGTACGTTAATTATATAACAAGTATTTGGTATACTAACTTATTAATTTTTTCAGATTAAAAAGTTTTAATTTTGTATTGCAGAATCAAGAAACCGAATACGAATGCGTCTCTATGTACAAACAATCTGCATTGAAACATCCGTTAATGAAGAATCACCAAATACAGGTTTCAAAAAAAGAGATTTATATACAAATTTGTTGGAATAAACCTAAATATTGCTGGCTTTTTTTTTATTGTAGACTAGACCAAGTCGAGAGCTTTTATCAATGCTCTCTACTTCTAATGATGACACCATGACAAAGATTGTCTTGAAGAGATCAGAAGAATGTCCTAAAGGACAAGTACCGATTTACAAACCAAAAACCAACGTAACCAATAATCTCATCTATCCCCAACAATTTACTAAAGAAGGTAAAAGCTCTTGCCTTTGACTTCTTAATATAATCAACTTTGATGGCAATATCTTGAATTTCAAATTTATATTACTGTTTTTTAAATTTTAAAAATAAACACGAACACAAACATTTGTTTTAATGTTTAATTAAATTTTGCAGTGTTTTAAAACGCAAACAAAATAAATATATTGGCCACAACTTTTTCTATGTTTTAGGCCGTCTCCTAAGACAAGTTCTTGGGGTTAAAAAGAGGAGAATGAACAGCCAACGAACAAAAACGAAAAACAAAGATACATATTCCACAAAGTTGTCCCATACAAACAAAAAGCATAATCCGCCAAAAGTATTTAGGGAGTACAATCAACATGTAAGTACATTAAGCTGAAAAACCTCATTAAAACAAATAATAATTGTTTGGTAATGAAAATCTTATAATAGTAACACATGACTAGGTTTTTGTTTTATCTATGTATAGTATGCAATTATCAGAACATTTGAAAATACGACAAAGAAATGGCGTGGAGCGCAAGCATTGTTCGAGATTAACAAACCGCGAGTGGCACAACATCAATATAGTAAATCTTGGATTTGGCTTAATTACATACAAATGAACGTAATGACCAGCGTCCAGTTTGGTGTGGCTGTAAGTATATTACCACACACTCATTTGATTAGTTTTAGTTTTAGTTTTTTTTTTTGGGTAAAAATTGATTAAATATTCGAATATTACACGTATATCTGAAGGTGTTCAATCCGAAGATCTGAATCTTTTTTTCCAGAATATTCTAAATGTTTTGATCTAGATTTTGATTTTGGTTGTTTGATTTTTCTAGTTTTTAGGTTTTAGAAGAAATAGTAAGTTGGTAACCGATGTAAAATCATTGCTAGTACAACTCGGTTTTGATTTGATTCGTTTAATAATATATATATATATATATATATATATTAAGAAATTAAGTTTTTTTTTCTTTCTCATAACGGATAATAGAAAATAAGTTTCTACGGTTTAGTTGGAATTCGATATAAATTATTTGATATATATAAAGCGTAAAATCATATTTATCATATTAAAACTCTCTTTTTTATTTTCTTTTTATCGTTTTTTTTTAAAGATTGTAGTGGTTAGGTTCTAGTTTGTAGATATTAAATATTATTACGTTCAGGTTTGATCGGATTGGTTGAATTTGTATTCAAAATTGGACACGTCTAATTTTCACTTGATTCACAGGTGCATACAAAACTATATGGAGATGACCGTCCAAGACTAACGACGTTTTGGGTGGTGAGTAATGAATTAGTATAGTCATTTTTCAAGTTTCACGATAATTAAAAATGTTTTGTTAATTCTATTGTAAGGAAACTCAAATATACGTGCACTAATTATATTTACAGTCAGAAAAACAACAAGATGGATGTTACAATGCGTTATGCCCAGGAGGTTATGTCCAAGTTCATAAATCAATCTATCCTGGTATGGTTTATGATCAAGTCAGTGTTCCAGGAGGAGAACAACACACTGTCCATCTTTCTGTTGCCGAGGTACATTAAACCTTGATTTTAGAAACAACTATAGGTTCAATTCTTTGTTTCGTTTGCATTTATTTACCTTTGAATTCTTTGTTGACATGTGTGATTTTTGGTGTTTTGACTTAAAAAAAGAAATAGTGTTTTTATCAAACTTCATTTAAAAACTGAAACGACAAACGACAAATATGTTAATGGACATATACTATTATATTTACACAGTGCCTTTCCTCTACTCACTTGAGTACTGCTTCTTAATTTTGTTTTTATTAAGTCAACTACAACAAGAAAAATTAATGGCTGACAAATATATAGAAACACAAACACAACCACAACAAAAACAATCAACTTCTATGGGTTCGACTATGTTTTTCGAAACAAACATTGAGTATAATTAAAATAGGAGTCATCGAATGGTTTAATATATTGCTTTCAAATTTATATATGAGTAACTAAAGGTGTGAATTGCTACATGTGTATATATATAAATGCAGGATCCAGTGACCAAAAATTGGGTATTGACGATAGGAAACATGATTATAGGCTATTGGCCACATCAAACTTACATGGCAGATGGAGCTGCTGAAGTTTACTTCGGTGGATTTGCAGGAACTTCAATGGCTCCAACCCTAAGTCCACCAATGGGAACTGGAGATTTTCCGACAAAAGATTTGACTCGGTCTTGCTTCATGAAACAGCTTAAATATGTTCTTTCGGACTATACATTAGTGGATATTAATTCTAACGAGATCGAGTATTATGTTGATGATCCTAAATGTTATGGTGTAATGTATCTGAAGTATGTAGATTCTGATTCGAGAGAGACTCTTACGTATGGAGGACCTGGTGGACATTGTCGTTTATGATGATATGATAATAAATAAAATCTGTTTTTCCTTAAAACATATTTCATTATTTTAATTTATATCCTCAGCAATATGTGTATGAATACTACTTTATTAAATACATCGATCTATATATATTTGACAAATAATACCTTAAAAACCCAATTTTTGTCATGGATTTATTACTAAAGCTATATACACATAATCCTCTATATCTTTTATGTATCAGTTTATATGTAATTTTAAATATCAAAATTATAATTCCATTATATAAATGTGAAATATTTCTACATATTTTTAAATTCATTTATATATAATTTTTCATATTCATAATTTAATTAATACATTTTATTGAATTATTATCTATAATATTGAAATTTAAACACTTTACCATAAAACATACTATTATTTTGTCATCAAATTTCGTAATTCAAAAAAAAAAAAATCCTTAAATTAATCACACCAAAAATCCTGGGGTTCCATATTTATTATTATTACTAGATCATCCACATGTTTTAAAAGATTTTAAGTCTTAAATTAATTAAACGATTTAGACATAATAAATCTTTTTGACAGAATCAAACTGAAATTCCAAATCTGAAACAAAATAAGGTCCTTACTTGATATTTAACCGAAGAGAACATCAAAGAATCTAATCTTTAAACACATCGCCGTCTTCTTTCTTCTGGTACAGACAAAAAATCTCTTGTTTACAAACAATTTGGACAAAAGTATTCATTGAAGTTGTATTGGGTTTCTGTTTCTTCCTCAGCTCTGAGAATCTCCGTACGGAATAATATCCAATCTTCTTGTATGTTCTCTTCTTCTCCTGAACTGATTTCATGTCTGATTCCAATTATCGAACTTTTCAAAGTCTCATTGATTCCGCAAATTAAGGTTTTCTTATCCACCCAATTTCAAATTTTAGTTTTTTAGGGTTCTAATCCGATTTGTGTAGACTTATCACTGTAATTCAATTTTAAAAAAGATTATTACTTTTCTGTTTCAGTTTTTGTAATTTACAAGAAACAACAATGGTTGAGCGAGGGAAGAGAACTCATAATCGTAGTCATAGAGACGATAACAATGAGAACAACAACAGGAATCAAAAGAGACGACTTTCTTATGAAACCGAAGAAAAGATCAACAATAACAACAAAGACGATATCGTTGTTTACAGAATCTTATGCCCTAGTGGAGTCATTGGAAGCGTGATAGGCAAAAGTGGGAAAGTGATTAATGTGATTAGGCAAGAAACTAGAGCGAGAATCAAAGTCGTTGATCCCTTTCCAGGTTGTAGCGAAAGAGTCATAACGATCTATTGCTCGGTCAAGGAGAAGAAAGACATTGTCGATATAGAGAACAGCGAATCGAATTACACAACCGAGCAGATCATCCCTTTGTGTTCTGCTCAAGATGCTCTGCTTAAAGTCCATTACGTAATTGTTACTTCTTTAGCTACTGCTGCTGAGAATACTAAGATAGATAGAGATGATATTAGAGAATGTCGGCTTTTAGTTCCCTCTAGTCAGTGTTCTAATGTGATTGGTAAAGCTGGTTCGACGATTAAGAGAATTAGAAGTAGAACCGGAGCTAACGTTAAGATTGTCTCTAAAGATGTTTCGGATCCTTCACACACTTGTGCCATGGATTTTGACAATATTGTTTTGGTTAGTATCTGAAATGTTTTGCTTGTTCTTTACCTCTTTCTTTTGCCAAATTTTTGATCGATGCTTCTTTATTCTTATATCGATTAGATATCTGGAGAGCCTGAATCCGTAAAGAAAGCACTTTTTGCTGTTTCTGCTATCATGTACAAATTCAGTCCACGTGAACAGATTCCTCTGGATGCAACTGTTCAAGAAGTTCCTGCAAGTATTATAATCCCGTCGGATATTTCTATCTATCCGCAAACCGGTTTATACCCGAATCAGGATCCTATCTTCCAACATGGTGCCAATGTTCCATCCTTTATCGGTACACTACCACAGGGTTATGGAGAAACCGCTGCTAATCCAATGCCGGTTTTTTCTTCCTCTGCTCTTCCTGTTGTTCATAATGGTTTTGGCGGGTCTTCCAGGTCAGAAGAGTTGGTTGTAAAAGTTCTGTGCTCTTCTTCTAACATCGGTCGTGTTATCGGGAAAGGAGGTTCAACCATTAAGGGAATAAGACAAGCAAGCGGGTCTCATATTGAGGTTAATGACTCAAGAGCAAGGGAAAATTATGATGACGACTGTGTTATCACCGTCACTTCTACTGAGTCTCCCGATGATTTAAAGTCTATGGCGGTTGAAGCTGTTCTTTTACTTCAAGAGAAAATTAACGATGAGGACGAGGAGAAAGCTAAAATGCAACTCCTTGTGCCTTCTAAGGTAATAGGATGCATTATAGGGAAAAGTGGCTCAATCATCAGCGAAATCAGGAAAAAGACCAACGCTAATATTCATATCTCGAAAGGGAATAATAATAAGCCTAAGTGTGCTGATCCAAATGATGAGCTTGTTGAGGTAACGATTCTAAAAGCTTTGCTTTACTCATTTCTTCAATTCCTCCAATAATGTTTGATTCTTTTGTTTATTTTCAATTAGATATCTGGTGAAGTAAACAGTGTGAGAGATGCTCTTATTCAAATTGTTTTGAGGCTTCGAGATGATGTTTTAAGAGATAGAGAGTTTGGTTCCAGGAATCAACCTCCTGCAAGATCTGAGAATAATAGTTTCTTCTCTTCGAGTAGAAGTAATGCTGCTCTTGCACTTCCTCCATCTTTCATGTCTTCTGTTCCGCAAGTTGCTCCTGTAGATTTTGATAGGAGACCAGAAACCGGCATGCTTTCTTCGAGCGGTGGACTCTATAGTTATGGAAGTTTTCCGGTAACATCTCCGTTCCTCTGCTCATACCAAAATATCTCATTTTCTATGTTTGTTTTAGCTCATATTCATAACTTATGTTTTCTACAAACAGGCGGGCAATAACAGTTATGGATCCAACTCGTCGTACTCATCCAATATGTACGGAGGGTAAGTTGCAACCAAAACGAAGAAAGTTTTTACTTTTGTTATTTTAACTTATCTTGTGCATTCACAGGTTGCCTCAGTCTACGACCATGGAGATTCGAATCCCTTCCAATGCAGTGGGTAAAGTAATGGGCAAAGGAGGAGGCAACTTGGATAACATAAGAAGGGTTTGTTTCATTAATCTTTTCCTTTCTTGTGCCTCTCTGATCACCATAGCCTCGTTCCTCTCTTCCTCTCTCTTTCCAGTATAACATTTTCACATGATATGTACCCTCTCCCTCTCTCTCTCAGATTTCAGGAGCTATGATAGAAATTTATGATTCCAAATCTTCTCATGGTGGTCGCATTGCTCTCATTTCCGGAACACCTGAACAGAAGCGTACCGCAGAGAACTTGTTCCAAGCTTTTATCATGTCCACTTGAATAGTTTGCTCTGCCTCGAAATCCTTTTCCAAGGAAGTGTGTTCCGGTCTTTCTAGCTCTCACTGGATTTCTTGGTTTCTCAGGCTTTCCTCCTTCCTTCCATCAAGCTCATATTCGAATATGGTTGGATCTGTATTCTATCATCAAAAACTTTCGATATTTCTCGTGCTAATGGTCTTTTCGGTAACTTATAGTCTTTAAGGACCATTCTTTCTCCCTTTCCTTGCGAGCTGTTCGCTCAATAAATGATTAACTCTGTGCAATAAAACAAATCGTTTCTTATATCAATCAAGCTTTTGCTTAATTCTCCTCATATGGAATAGGCTCTGCTTTATGCTTTAGTCCAAAGCAGTCCTATAAATTATGTGTTAGTTTTCTGCCTCTGCTTCTTCATACGTGATGCCAAGTTATATTCATCACATCTCATCAAATCATGTTCTTGGTGTATTTCTGCAGTGAACTGGCATAGCTTTATAGCCTATAGCCTAGTGAACTACAGCTACAATATAGTCTTTAGATCTTTCTCCTTGCTGACCGAAATGGGTTCTGCAATCTGATAATTTGAATTAGCAGTAGAGGGCTTTCTCACATTTAGTAATTGCTTCATTATACCATTATCTGCTACAATCTTACAGTCTTTTTGGTCTAGCTCCAATCCATTGATTGATCTTCATTGTCTCTACCTCTTATTTACCATTTCTAATTCATGATCTGATAGTGCTAGATTGTCACTCTAGGATTTTAGCAATAGAATCCGCAACACGAAGAGCTTTTCTGATTCTGTCTTGTTTTCGCTTTAGCTTTTGCGGTCTTATCACTTCGCGCTGGCATTAATCCGACAAACACTCTTTTTTGGTTTCTGCTTTTTTAGCTTTTGCGGTTTGATCGTGTTCGGTTAAGACTGAAAACTGGGTTAGGTCAATGTAATTATGATTATAAATGCTATCATTTTTATAGGTTTTGTATAGGTTTTCAAAACTTTTTTTTATTATATATAGTCATGTAGTAGTTTACGTTTACGTTACGCAATTATAAAGTGCTTTCCCATTTTTCTAATATGTGAATGTGATTACTGTTAACGAAGCTGGATTTTTCTGTTCTTCTCATCTCTATTGGATATCGTAGAACTATTTAATTATTTAAATTATATCATTGAAAAGAAAAAAAAAGAAGGATATGCTTGATTAGCAAAGCGAGGAGAAGAAGAGAACATATTATTGTCGTTTCTAAATTTTAAAACCCAATTAATATTATTTTACAATAAGTCTTCAACGTAGCTATCGAAAATTCTGGTACCTTATGAAGTCCTCTTTGTAAGTCTCCTCACTTCTCTTCATATGTTATCTTTAGAGAAGCAGTTTCGGCTTTACATGGAAACATCACTATCAGTTAATCAAAACCGTATCCGAAATTTGGTCACCTTTATATCAATCGCTTAAAACACCAAAATCAAACGGTTTTTTAAAATGATATTGTTACAGAATTATTAGTATCAGTTTATCTACTTTTTAGAGTTTTCAACGGAATCAATGAATTTTATAATGTGATATGCAAATAGAAGTGTATTTGATAAAAAGACCAAATATAACTTTGCATTAAAAAAATCAGAAACTTTGTAAAATAGAACAGATTAATATTTCGTTTGCAAATAAGACTTCAAAAAACATCGATAATTAATTTGTTGGTTTTAATTGTTGTCAGCATATAATATATATATATATATGTAATAATTTATTTCCAAGTTCTTTGATAATAAAAGTTTAGCCGGAGAAAAACATATCAAATACCGAAACTAAACTGCCCCTAATAACTGATGTCTATACACACACTTGCTACTCTTTTTTTATGTGATTCGGATAAAATTTGCGTTCCGAGAAACGATCAGTTTCTGGGAAAACGAACCAAAGTAAGAAGAAAAAGAGGACACAAAGACAAAAATTAAAAACGTCTGCTTGCACCTCTGAAAGACTCCAATGGCAGCAACAAAACGGTTGATTCAGCGTGTGTCTACCAGAATCTCTACCGCCGGAGCACGACGGAGCTATGGCGGTCTGCCACAATCTAACTCCAAATCTCCGTGTTCTTCTCAGCGATTGATGGAACTGGAATCCGAATTCAGCGCCCACAAGTAAAGTCTGTCTCTTTCTTCTTTTTTTTCCCTCAAAGGCTTCGTTTTGTTTTTCTTTCCTCCGATTTGGATATATCGTCGATGTAATCACTCCTGAAATCCCGAGCTTTCCTCTTTTTGGGTTCTGGGTTTTGCTCCTTTCATCTAAATTCTTGTTCTTTAATATACGTTTCGCGTTTTTAAGTTTGGGTTTTGATTGTTTTTGATCGAAATCTATAGTATTTCATAGAACTATAGAACATGATTTAAAATGAAAAAAATATTTTTTTTCTCTTGATTATACCGGTGATCTTTGATTTTAATTGTGTTCCTATTTAACTGGAAGGTACCTTAATTTCCAATATGATTTTTTTCTTCTCCAGCAATCTGATATTTTTTCTGGTTATTTGCTGTGTTCTAAAATGGATTTTGTATACTTGATTAATATGTCAAAGAAGCAGAAAGGCTGGGAGTTTCGTTTGTTTTTTCAGACTTTAGTTTGTTTATTGGTGTAATAACTACAGTCTGTAACGTGTGTCCAAAATCTAGTTACCATCCTGTTCCGGTTGTGTTTTCTCGCGCAAATGGCTCAACAATATGGGACCCTGAAGGAAAAAAATACATCGACTTCCTCGCAGCTTACTCCGCAGTTAATCAAGTAATGATTCGAAAACCTCCTCCTCAGCTTTTTAAAGATACAACAATAGGTGGAAAGTTTCTTAATTGTTAGATTCATTGTTTGTAATTTGAACATTTTGCAGGGACATTGCCACCCTAAGATCATGAAGGCATTGCAGGAACAAGTGGAGAAACTTACTTTAAGTTCGAGGGCGTTTTATAACGATAAGTTCCCAATATTTGCAGAGCGTCTCACAAATATGTTCGGTTATGAGATGGTGCTTCCTATGAACACCGGTGCTGAAGGTGTCGAAACAGCTTTGAAAATAGCAAGAAAATGGGGTCACGAAAAGAAAAATATTCCCAAAGATGAGGTACAATGTTTCGGTTTGGATTATAAGAATAATTATTGTTTGCATAACATGTTAAATAGTTGGAGAAATGTTTTTACAGGCTATAATCGTCTCTTGTTGTGGTTGCTTTCATGGTCGTACATTAGCAGTTATATCGATGAGTTGTGACAATGATGCTACTCGCGGATTTGGGCCATTGTTGCCAGGGAATCTTAAAGTCGATTTTGGTGATGCGGATTCACTTGAGAAAATCTTTGTAGGTGTGAAGATGTTTCCTGCTTCAACTTTTATATGAGAATTAATATTTGAGCTTGAAGCTAATGAGTGGATCATGTTATTGTTATGATAATTGCAGAAAAGGGAGATAAAATAGCTGGATTTCTTTTTGAGCCTATTCAAGGCGAAGCTGGAGTAAGTTCCTTTACTTCGAGCAAGAATAAAATTTTCAGCTTATTATTTTAGAGGATTAATCATTACTGGTTTTGTTTCTAAAATGTTTAAAAATATGCTTTGGTTTTAGGTTGTAATTCCTCCTGAGGGTTATTTGAAAGCTGTTAGAGAACTCTGTACAGAACACAACGTTTTGATGATAGCGGATGAAGTACAAAGTGGTCTGGCGAGATCCGGAAAGATGTTAGCTTGTGACTGGGAAGAAGTTCGTCCCGACATGGTGGTATGTTCTTTTACTTTTCGATATACTTTCCCCGAGCCAAAGCCATTACATAGATTTTCGAAATCATGTCTTCATTTTGAATCTGCTTTTTGAAAGATACTTGGGAAAGCATTAGGTGGAGGAGTAATTCCAGTAAGTGCAGTGCTTGCTGATAAAGATGTGATGCTTCATATCAAACCTGGCCAACACGGAAGGTTCGCACAAGCGTTACTTCAGTATTTTCTTATCAACAGAAATTAACATTTATCAGTCTGTTTGCGATAAAGCTTGTTCCTTTTTTTTGTATTCTGTTTGTCAAAATCAGCACATTTGGTGGGAACCCTTTAGCTAGTGCTGTAGCTATGGCATCTTTAGATGTTATCGAGGAAGAGAAACTCGTCGAAAGGTACCACTTTCACTTTCTAAGTCGACTCGGGTTCTTTGGATCAAAATCTCTCAGTTCTTGTTTTGGTTAAATTTTGTAGATCAGCAAGTCTTGGAGAAGAACTGAGGATTCAACTGAATGAAATCAAGAAACAGTTTCCTAGTTATATTAAAGAAGTACGAGGAAGAGGATTGTTTAGTGCTGTTGAGTTCAATAGCGAAAGCTTATCTCCGGTTTCAGCCTATGATATTTGCTTGAGCTTGAAGGAGAGAGGAGTATTGGCTAAACCGACTCACAACACCATTGTCCGGTTAACTCCACCACTCTCCATAAGGTAAATTAAAAACAGCTAAACCGGTATGGTTTACTGAGGGGTTTATCATTGGTTATCGACTGAATCAATTGTCGAATTCTCTCTTTTGCCAGCTCGGATGAACTCCGAGAAGGCTCTAAAGCTCTTCATTATGTTCTTGAGGTCGATCTTCCAAATCTCCGGAAAATCAATGCCGGCAAAACCCCGGTTTCTCATTTAACCGAGTGCGATCGCTGCGGAAGAAACCACTATGCTTGAACCAGATCGGAACTTGATTAGGATCTGGTTTAATTTTTATTTTATTTTTAAGAATGTATTTTATGATTTCACAGGACACAACACTGGTTCGGTACAGAAAATATATAATAGGTATTAGGCCGAACCGGATTGCACCGCGCTCGGTAGAAATAATTCTGGTATATTTCTGGTATGGCATTGAATAAAACCGATTTGGCTGTTTGCATGGACCAAGTAATAGATAACTTTTTCTTTTGTCGACAAACTGTCACTAGATTTTTTTAAAAAGGTTATAGATATTTGATGTGAAAATCGTTGCAAAAGATTTTACCCAGACTTAACTGAATAGGAGCCATGGGTGGAATATATCCAGGATACAGAGTCTGTAGATTTTGTGATACTGAGTCTGATTTGTTTCACTAGTGGTATATCTTGAAGATGGACTAAAAGGTTTAACTGTGTCTCATTACACGTTCGACCATCTAAATTTAACAAAGAAGAGACAGTAGAATCAGAGTTATGATGTTCTGACACTAACCTTGCTGAAGGAGTAGTAGTTGGAAGCCAGTTGTCTGTAGTAATGTTAATGCTTCTTCCATCACCAACTATCCAACAGACTAGTATTAGGAAAGTATATAGCTTTATAAACTCGGTTGTTGGACTAGAGATGATTCTCCAGCTTTGCTTAGCGACAAGAGCAAGGTTAAAATCTTTAAAGTCTTTGATTCTTAAGCCTCTATATTTCTTTGGGTAATGTTATTTTTTCCCAAGCAATCCAACTGATCTTGTGACTATCTTTATGAGAAGATCACATAAATCGCCGTAATGTTGTTGTGATGAAAGTTTTTGGGCAACATAAAATAGGACATTGCATATGTTGGAAGAGCTGTGGCAACTGCTTTGATCAGGTAAGCAGGAAATACCAAGTCTGAATACCAATTTTCTAATTTATTGGTAAATTTTTGTTGGATGAATGAAAATGTGGCACTTTTATTCCGACCTATCATCTCAGGAAAAGCAAATTATTTAGTTGTGTATGACTCATAGCAGATAATTTCTTACAAAATTTGAGACTCGATTTCTGTAGATTTATTCTCTAACCAGATGTATCTACATATGAAGTAAGTACATCCATTATTGCTCGACATTCGTTTGCTTCAGCTCTGCAAAATAGCACAAAGTCATCTGCCAAGAATACATGAGAAATGGTCGGCCCATTTACTTGCTTGAAAGCTATAGATTTTGTCTTCTTTTTAGTTTTTCATTTAACAGAATTGAAAGACCTCAGTGCATATTAAAGATAAGGTGAGATAAGATCTCCTTGACCAATACCTTTCTGTGTATAGATGTTACCATTGGGTTCCCCATTTACAAGGATTGAGTAGCTGACTGTTGTGATGCACTTCATGATCCATTTCCTCCACTTTTCTAAAAAAACCAAGAATATTCATCATAAAGTTCAGAAATTTCCATTATACTTTATCAAAAGCCTTGGCTATATCCAATTTGAGTGTCATGTGTCCGAGGTCTATTGGCAAGAGAGTACATCAATTCATGAGTTATGAAGATATTATCTGTAATTTGACGCTTCTGAATAAAAGCAGTTTGATTTTTCGATATGATTAAGTGAAATATAGGCTTTAATCTTTTAGCCAGCACTTTTGAAATCAGTTTATAAGCAACATTGCACTGATAAGGCAATAATCCTTTACTCCTTGTGGTGTTTCTAGTTTTGGGATCAGAAAAATATGAATGTGATTGATTTTAGACACACCTTTTTGCCAATAATGATCCAATGCTGTTTGTAGAATCCTGCATTAAAACCATCTGGTCATGGGGATTTGTGGATATTCATCTGTTGTAAAGGACTGTAAATTTCTTGATCTGAGACTGGCTTGGTTAATTCCAGATTCATCTCAGCAACAACTTTAGATGGGGCTTGTTAAAGAATTTGATAGGCTTCACTGTTACACAGCTGAGAGTTACATGGACTATAAGACTGTGCGTTAGCGGATTTATATTTATTATTTTAACATTTTTTATACCCCAATTATTAAGTCAAAGTGAATTCATCTCTGAACTGAAACGTCGTTTATAAAACTGTTAAAAGATGATAAATGCGATGCCGGAAACATCATATTAGTATCTAACTATGATCAAATGTGATGATTACTATCCTAACTATACAACCTTGTGTTAATAGATCTTAACTTATTTTTTTTTTTTAAAGTATTTTATACCCAAACTATAAATTATTGCGAATTTTTTTATAGCTGAAATAACGTTTAGAAAACCACTAGTGATTATAGTGGGATGTTGAACTGTTTAAAAGAAAAATAACATCGTTTTATATATGGAAAATTTGTATTGTTTTTTATAAGAAAATATGTCAATTTCATGTATGTAAAAAAGAAAGTTTGCCTTTCAGATATTGACATGATAAAAAAACTAATGTAAAGAAGAAGAAATATATATATAAAAAAATTATCTAGAAACTGACTGTGTTATTCTAATGAAGTTAAGCCCAAAAAATCACATTTTGTTGTTTATATGTGAATTGATTATTCTCCTTTCTTTAGTTATCGAATTACATATCTTTTAAATTTCAATTTTCTTGCGGGAATCGACGAGTTTGACAAAAATGGTGACGGCAATCAAATGTCTTCCTATTATTGTTTAGTTATTAACTTTAAAAGAAGTTTTATAAACGGTATTTTAGTTATAAAAAAAAAAATCGCGATAATTCAATAGTTTGAGTACAAAAAAATTATAAACCGCATATTCTTTCATTCGTTTTGAAATACCATTACTAAAATTTGTGCAAGTTTTTGGCGCTTAACTTTACGGAACAACACAGTTAGTTCCTTGAACAATTGTTTTATTTCATTTTTTTTCTTTACATTGATTTTTTCACATTGATATCTAAAATGCAAAGTTTCTTTTTTATATACAAGAAATTAACATTTCTTTTAAAAAGAATTAATACGATATTTTTTGATAAAATAACGTCATTTTGCTTTAAACTCTTGATTCAAATCTAATTCATCATCCTTAATGGTTTTATAAACGTCAATTCAATCAAAAGAAAGAATTCGCAATAATTTAATAGTTTGGATATAAAATATTTTAAAATATAAGTTTAGTCTGTTAACACACATTTGCATAGTTTGGGTATTAACACATTTAGTCATAATTCATGTACTAAACACATTTAGTCAGAATTCCACTTGGAGTTGTATTCGTAAATACTCATTATCAATATACATATCTATGTATTATATATATGGATGTATTAACGTGTTTGCATGTGTATGTAGATATTGATATGGGACATGAAATCATGAATAAAACATATGCTTGTCTTGTATAATTGCTCTACCCAAAGATGTCGAGGCGTGAAGCCCAATATGATTTGTTGGCTCTTCAATATGTTTTAATAACATTTTCATAACCTGAATTCCGTAAATATGTAAATTATATACCAAACTAGTGACCGCAGGATCTCGTTTTTTTTTATGCAATAATTTTACTCTTTTCTTGCAAAGAAATTAGAGGGAAGAAACTTGGATGTTTCTTCACATTCTCAAGAAAACGCCGAGGCGTGCCAAACGGGAAAACACACATGACACAACGTGCACATGGCTTTCTAATTCGCACCCATCGCAGTAACACATGACTTGTTTAGTCACGACTGACGAGTAGTTTTTCTTCCACTCTTGTAAATAAATGAATTTTCACTGATTAATAAAAATTTGAATTTAGAAAACATTTAAATACCTTACGACTTGTCATGTGGGAACAGCTAGCTATAAAGTCCGTTTGTATCTGTTTTTATCGAATTATGATAAATACAGTAGTTTTTTTAGGGTAAGATACGTACTCGTATAAAAATTAATTAAATACAATAATATGTTTTTTTTCTCTCTTCACGCGTCACACGCGCTTAAAATAGAGACAAAACCTCGTGGATCTATTTCCTCCCACCATTTTCTTTCTCTCTCTCTCGAAACTTCGTCATGCGTTATCTGCTCTAAACACCAGATTCTGATTCGAATCCTTCTCTGATTTTTCCCCAAATCGGAGATCCAATCAATTTCTCCTTAAATGGCCGTTATTCCCCGTTCAGATCCACCTTCACGAATCCATCCTGAACCTCAAACGCTAGAAATCGACCACTTCGATCGTCTTCCAGACCCAATCCTCCTCCTCGTTTTCAATAAAATCGGCGACGTCAAAGCTCTTGGCCGATGCTGCGTTGTTTCCCGTAGATTTCATTCCCTCGTTCCTCAGGTCGAGAACGTCGTTGTTTGTGTCGATTGCGTCATTTCCGACGACGATAATTCCTCTCTGTCCTCAATTAAATCCCGTTCCGCCGCATCGATTTCCGCCGGATCGTTCTCCGCCATATTTCGCCTTGTCTTCGGTGGCATTTTCAAGCCGTTACAGGCTTTAGGGCAATTCCTTGGCACGAAGAGGTCATGCGGTTCCGGGTCTTCTTCGTCTTCTCTGTCTATTAGTGGACACGAAGGTGGAGAGATCGATCAAGGCGGCGTAACGCACCATTCTCCTACGCAGGTTCTGAAAAACTTCGACGAGATTCGTTACTTACGCATCGTGCTACCTAGCGGTGAACTCGGGATAGACGACGGAGTTTTGTTGAAATGGAGAGCAGAATTTGGTTCAACCTTAGATAATTGCGTGATTCTGGGCGCATCTTCAGTGATTCAACCGAATCCGATGCGAATTTCTCAAGCCCTTGATACTACAACCGTTGAATCTTCCGGCGCCGACGACAATGGGAATATACCGGAATCGTTTTACACTAACGGAGGTCTGAAGCTCCGTGTTGTATGGACAATCAGCTCGTTGATTGCTGCATCAGCACGACACTACTTGCTACAGCCAATAATCGCGGAGCACAAGACACTGAACAGTTTAGTCCTCTCTGATGTCGATGGGCAAGGTGTGCTTTGTATGAACAGGGATCAGCTAGAAGAGCTAAGGGTGAAACCATTGTCAGCTTCATCGGCTTCGAAGAGAACTCTCGTACCTGCCCTAAACATGAGACTATGGTATGCTCCAACTTTGGAATTGCCTGATGGAACTGTGTTAAAAGGAGCGACTTTAGTGGCAATAAGGCCCAGCGAATCGAAAAAGGAAGTGTCTGATGTCTCTTGGGTATCTTCGGCTTTCGAGGAGCCTTATGAGACAGCTGCTAAAATGCTGGTCAAGAGAAGGACTTACTGTCTAGAAATGAACTCGTTCTAGCTTGAAAAGTTTCAGTCGAATCTGAGGTAAATTGGTTCTCAATGTTCTTTATGATATGCTGACGAAGTGATTTGAGGATACTATTTGTGCATCTTGAACTTATTAAGATTAAACCGTTCTGCATTGCTTAACTTTCTAATATGATCAACATTAAGAAATTGAAATTGTCACTATCTCTTGACTGCATTGCAACTGAAGATTAGTTAAGCGTTTATGATCATAGATTGAGAATGAACATTTATCTGCACAACTTTCTTTGCTGTTTTAGAAAGCACATAATTTTTCTCATTGTTTTCGATTTCTTGTTTGTTAGGGAAACCGATGGCGCGATTCAGGATGATATTACATATAAAAGCTTTAATGGGGGAGGGGAAGAAGAGAATGAACTAAATCCAGTTTTGATGAATCCAGAAACCAGTTTTGCTGCCTACTGCATCTGCTAGCAATTTTTTTCTTGGAAGCATATGCTTTTGCAGGATCAGACAATCATATATCAACAAATTACTTATGTCATGTAAGAGCTTTTTTTTTGGTGTCATTGTCAGTTCCTTGCAAGTCTTCAGCTTTTGCTTGTTCTTCTCTCTTTTATGTGAATATTGTAGGTATGGGAAATACATTTGCTTGTCATTATAAAAGTTTTTTAAGAGAAAAAAAAAACAGAGCTACAGTTTTTTGTTGTGCAAAACTTCCTTGAGCAACTTATGCTATCTTTTAACAGTAAACTGCTTTCACTTGACAGACCAGCAAAACTTCCTTTTTATTAGTTTTGAAATTGTTGCAATCGTTTTTCTCTTTTGTGTTTTTTTTTTCTTCTTTTGGTTCCATTGGTAAGTTTGTAGAATTATGAAAGGAATAATCTAATTGTTGGATGACAAAGTTTTTGATATTTTTGTTAATAAATTTAACTGAATGCAAAATGGCCGAACATCATTTACTACTATATGGGTGGTATGGTACTCATTTGAGTTATATGGATCACCAGTTATAACTGGTGATACTCGAAGTACTAATATGTTCCACAATTTTATAGAATTAGATGCATCTTGGTCTAAAAGTGATGTTTGACTGTTTCATCATAATTAAGCATATTCAAATTGCCATTTGTTAATAATAGGTTGTCATGTGCTAAGAGTGCTGAAATATATTATCTTATTTCACTCGACATTAGCTTACATAAGCATGAACCTTATTATATTAAAAGTATTGCGTAGATATGGATAATGGATCATGTTAACAAACTGGACCCACGTATTTTAGGTATAATAAGCCTATAATGATTATGTCTAACCTGAAACTTCTCACTTTACTGTCTATTGCGTGTAATAATAGTTTCAGCTTCTAGATTGTCCCGAGGTTATGCTTGCATTATAGAGCAACTAGCTAAGCTAATCTTTGAATAAAGATATTTTGATTTTATGCAACGTTGATCAGCAGCAGAAACGTGGTATCAAAGTCTGATAATGAGTTTTACATTTTCTGGACTGTAATGGGCCAAAGTCGAAACTCGAGTTGAAATGATTATTATCGTTAGTTATACCCCTGATTAAAACCCTTGTCGTAATTTATATTTGTCACGTTCAAAAAAAACCTTAAACCTCTGTTTGTAACATCTCTTGTCGCGCTTTAATCTTTTTCCTTCCTTCCGCTTCTTTGCTTCTCTTCTCTTTCAATAACCGTCATGTGTGGCGGCGTCATGAGTGGCGGATCCAGACATAATTTTAGTTGAACGCAAAAACATATTTTTGTTGTATGTTGATTAGTTAATTAACATATTTATGAAACAAGTTATATATATTATATATATTTCATGAATCATTTTAATCATTTTAAAATATTTTTGTAGAAAATTATTACCATGTAATTCAAAAGGTAAATTTTACGAAAACAAAAATTAGTTATTATGATTAGTTTGTAATGAAAACATTGTAAGTTTTTCACACTAGTGTAAAAAAAGAGAAGTGTTATAATCTGTAAGTCTTTTAGATTTGTTAATATTATATGTGCATATATTTATTGATTAATGGTATTAAATTTATAAATTAATATAGATAATGTTTTATCAATTTATTCGAATTTTTTTAATATCATATTTAATATGATATGGTTTTGGATTAAAACTTTATGTATTATTGATGAATTTCAGAGATAGTCACCACATAATTTTCACATGATTTTAATAAAACAAAGTAAATAAATGTTGAAGTTAAAAAAAAAAAAATGTTACGAATAGATCATATGTTCCGTAACAATTAGTGTAATATTGACTATAATTATTAACATTTAGTCTATTCAAAAATAATAATTTAATCTCCTTATCCACATGTGCCAGAAATTATTTTGTTCATTTTTATAATAACATGTTTTGTGGAATCATGGTGTTATTATCATTTTTCTTTCTCTATTTTAGTTTTTGTTTTGTGTTTGGTTAAAATATAAACGACCGGAAGCCCAACTTTCATTGTTTTGGGCCTAAAGTAGAAACATACCGGAGAATTAATATTACCGATTATACCCTTGATTAAACCTGGTATTTACATTTGTTGCCACGCTTAAACCTTTCCGCGTACCATTCCTCCGCCTCGCTCTCGCTGTCTCGTCACTAATCTGATTCTTCTGCAACGAATCTGTTTTTCTCCATCATCAGCTCGTAAGTTAGCGTTTTTCCGAATCCTTGTATCTCTCTCTCTTTCGATAAGAATATATTTTTTTTTTGTATTTTGTTATTGACATTAAGATCGAAACTTCTAATTGCAGAAATGGCTGCAGCTTTAGCTTCCAGATTATCCCGTGGTAAGAGAATAGCTTACTGATCCTTCTTTGATCTCATTGAACCAGAGGTCCAGAAGTTCTGTGTTTTTATTATTATTTTTTATTGGTAAAAGTTTTTAGGTTGCAATATCCGATCTTGAGAAATTGTGGGATTTTAAAGTAATGAAATGAGATGTAATCTTTTAGACTGTGATGGGTTTGGATCTTAATGGATAATTTCGTATATCCGAGGAGTTGAAGATAAAAAAAGTGTTGAACTTTGTAATTGATTATGAAAGACAGATTCAAGTGATTAAACATATGGTTGTTTGTTGTTGATTATCTTATCAAATTCATGCTCAAAATCTGTTTTTGTTTTATGGGTTTTGTTGTTTGATTTGGTTCATACATTAATAATGAGTAGGAGGACGTTCATTGCTTGGAGGTCTTAAGAATGATTTCTCTGGATTGATGAATTCTTCCAATGGAATGATGAATGAAAGTATCCTCTGTCAGGTAAGAAACCTTCTTCAAATTTTAGTATTTGTGTTCAGGATTGCTTTGAACTATTTGTGTTTCTTTATTATTTGCTTCGTTCTGTAGAGTGTTGGTTATCAAAAAGATAGAGATTGAATTGGAACGGATAAGTGGATCCAAATGGATGTTTTGAAGTCTAAAAGCTACGTTTTTTTTGTTAATATTGGTGGAAGCAGCAACAACAGAAAAGGACATTCATTCAAATGGGTACGGTTCTCAAAGTCGTGGACAACTCAGGAGCAAAGAAAGTGATGTGTATTCAAGCTCTAAAGGGTAAAAAAGGAGCTCGACTTGGTGATACGATAGTTGCTTCGGTGAAAGAAGCGATGCCAAACGGTAAAGTGAAGAAAGGAGCGGTTGTGTATGGTGTGGTTGTTCGAGCTGCGATGCAGAGAGGTCGTGTTGATGGAAGCGAAGTTAGGTTTGATGATAACGCGGTTGTTCTTGTTGATAATAAAGACAAGAAAACTAAGACGGATCGCCAACCAATCGGTACTCGAGTGTTTGGTCCTGTTCCGCACGAGCTTCGCAAGAAAAAACATCTCAAGATCCTTGCTTTGGCTCAACACATTGCTTGAGACAACAATATAAACCCCAAAACCACCTAGTTTTTTTTATGTTCTTCTGTTGTAAACTCTCATGCATAACTTTTTTTTTGTTTTTTGGTTTGTTAGGCTCACAAGGAACAATTTTTTGGTGTTCTAAGGAATTTAGAGGTTCAAACTTTTAAAAGCCCCCAGCTCTTTGTGCTTTTTTTTTGGTTCATGAAATATAACACAAATAAAAGCCGAAAACAAAAGGCAAAAATAAGCTTTTCTCTGTGAAAGATTCAAGAGGGAAGAGAACAAAGCTAAGTTCCTATCTATTTTGTTTAATTACGTTCGTTTGGAAACCAAAAAAAAAAAAGAATTATATGTAAGCGAATTGGTATTTTTCTCTTTTCAAGATGGTTTTGGTTTGGTTAAACCGGATCAACAATCTCTTCTGCCTTTCTCCCATTATATGTAAGCGAATTGGCAATTTTTAGCTCTTCAAATTCCATCCGACCCCATGGATACCACTCAAAAGCATCTGAATCCATTACTCTTTTCGCACATGCCAAAAGGATCCTACCAAATATTCCAACCGACAACACAAACAGCAAGTCCATGTCTTGCATCTTGCAACTCATTCCATGAAGGTCATTCCTCCGTTTTGACATTCAGTTCTTCCCAAAATTCTCAATGTCTCATTGTTCTTCAGCATCAAATCGGATCACAGTTTAGCCGTGTAATCTCGGCAAACTCATGGTGGGAAAACCGCAACGGACGACATCCAAGCAACGACCATATTGATTGGTAATGAAATGATGCAGAGTCTTTGCAGACCATACATACTTCCTTGTAGAAAGCTTCAGAATGACTCCCACTTGACAAGTATTTATCATTAACATACTTCTGCACCTACACCATCCAGCATTAAAAAAAAAGTTTTTAAAGATTATGTCAGTTTGTGTTATTTATTTTATTTTTTACATTTTTTATAATGGCACTTTTATGATTAAAATGTTTTTCTAAGGTTTATATGTCTTTCACATTCTAAGTTTCAATCTCAAAAAATGGGAATATTGTTTTTAGTAAATAAGCAACATTTGTACATTGTTTGAGTAAATTATCTCTACTTTAAAATGCAATAACTTTATTCAAGCGCAAAAGATTTATTTACAAAAAATTCAAAACAAAATCCAGATCAGGTGAATCTACGTATTGAAGACTAGAGACCACGCGATTCTATATCGATCTATCGATCCACCGTGCGAGTCGCCGGATCTTTGTCCCCCCGCCGATTTGTGTTCGAGCCGCGAGGGGAGTAATTTCATCTTCCGATGTATATTTGATTGAAGTCGAGAGGGATAATGATGGAAGTGGAAGGATCCAGCACTTCGATGAGTCGTGCTCCTGATCAATCATCCTTCTTACGTTCGAGGCGATCGAAAGGTGATTAATCCTCTTTTTTTCTAAGGATTTCGAAGTTTAATCAAAGCCTTGTTTAAGTTCTCACGCGTTAGATTAGGGCGAAAAAATCTTCGATTTGGTACCGATTGTAGCATTGTTTATATAACCATTTCAAGCTTTGTTTACTGAACATTGAATCACTGTGAGTGGCGGCAGCTCTGTATCAGTTTCATCACGGTTTAGTTTAGGCAGAAACTCTGTGATTTGGCATCGATCGTTGCATTTTTATAGATACATGTTATCAATTGCAAGCTTTTTAACTGAATACTGAATCATTTCGTGTTTATTTTTGTGGCAGCTCTGTATCAGTTTAAGCAGCAGAAACTCCCAGCTTGTAAGCCAGTCTTAACACCAACATCGGTTAGCAACATTAATTCTTGTGACCTCTTCTGATTCTTTGATCAAAATCCATAGCTGTAATTCTTGAAACTTCACACTCAAATGTCTTGCAGGTTATATCAGTGTTTATGTTAATGGGTTTTGTTTTCATTCCCATTGGCTTCGTTACTCTCCGTGCTTCTCGTGATGTAAGTGTCCATAGTCGAAAATCTTATCTCTCATACTTGAGATGTAAGTTCTGGTGCAAACTCAAAAAATTTCTTCAATGGCAGGCTATTGAAATTATAGACCGGTATGATGTTGAGTGCATTCCTGAAGAATACAAAAGCAACAAACTGTCATACATAACAGATTCATCGATCTCAAAGAATTGTACTCGTTACTTGAAGGTGATGCCTTTCTGCTTCCATTGATTACCAATCAAAGGGTATCTTCATTGTTACATATTGGTGGGTTTTTTTTCCGACTTTCAGTATCTTTAATTTTGTATGCATAATTGTAGGTACAAAAGTATATGAAAGCTCCCATTTTTATCTACTACCAGCTTGATAACTACTATCAAAACCACCGGCGGTAAAAAAAATATCCCTTATGTTATTCAATTAACTGACGATGAGAAAGTCCATCACTTTTAAGATGATTATTGTTTTCAGGTATGTAAAGAGTAGAAGTGATCAACAACTGTTACATGGACGGGAGTATAGCCACACAAGTGCTTGTGAACCCGAGGAGTCATCTAATGGTCTCCCGATTGTCCCTTGTGGGTTAATAGCTTGGAGTATGTTCAACGATACATTTACGTTTGCTCGTGAAAGTACAAAACTGAAGGTGAGCCGGAAAAATATTGCGTGGAAAAGTGACCGTGAGCACAAGTTTGGAAAGAATGTGTATCCTTTCAATTTCCAGAACGGAACTTTGATTGGTGGAGCAAAGTTGGATCCAAAAATTCCAGTAGGCATTCTTAACCACTACAATTCTATTACCACAGATAGCAATCATATTTTTAGCGTAAGAGATTTGTTTACTTTGCAGCTAAGTGACCAAGAGGACTTTATTGTGTGGATGCGAGCAGCTGCTCTACTAAGCTTCAGGAAATTATACGGAAGAATCGAAGAGGATCTGGAACCAGGAAACGTTGTTGTGGTTAATTTGATGAACAATTACAACACTTATAGCTTTAGTGGGCAGAAGAAGCTTATTCTGTCCACGTCAAGTTGGTTAGGAGGACGAAATGATTTCCTCGGCATCACATATCTTGTCGTTGGTGCCTCTTCCATAATCATATCCATCATCTTCATGTTGCTCCATTTGAAAAATCCGAGGTAAAAAATATATACTTGGAGACAATCTTATTTTTATATCTGCCGCTTATATGCATGATTTTCAATCTCAGGCCTTATGGGGACAATTCTTGGAACAAGAAAAGCCTTTCGGGTTGAGAAGCTGTTACATTCTTTCTCTGACACATTCCCATTCCAGGTTCATATATATATTCCTGCATACTCGAGAGCTGTATATGTTATCATATAGATATAGGGAGTATATATATAACCAATTATTGAGCCTATAGTTCTAGAAAATTGATAACGTTCCTTTGTTTTGTCTATGACCGTTCGGTTTTTGGGTTCTAAAGATTATTGTTTGACCCTTTTTCAACTCTTATACCTCTAATATGATGGGTTTATTTGGGTACTATCTGTTTTTAGAGTTTCTAAATTTAGCAAATCTAACAAAAGCATTGTCGAGAATGCATCATTGGCGATCTGCAAACCTCACATTTTGTTCTTCGATATCCCGAAAAACATTCATGTTTTCTTTCCATTTTCCATATTTGTCACCTTAAGTCTCTATTTAACCTCTCACCATTTGTCTCCTCCAATTCATATGCACCTCTAAGTTCTCCCATTGAAAGATCTTTCATTTATTAAGTCAAAGATCACCTTTCAATCTTCCTCTGCCCTCCTCGTCCGCAAAAAGACACCGTTTTTTTCTTTCTCAAACTAAACCCGCGTTTTCCTTGTGCTGTATCGGATCGTTGTCGTGTAAAGAAAACCGGGTGAAAGAAGAAAAAAATGGCCAAGGAAATGAGGTTCGTTCAAACATGGGGAGAGGTAGCACCAAGGCTTATTGTATCTCACCAGAAACAACAACAGCAATTCTCAGACTTGCCAAAGCTTGAGACGATTGTTGAAGAAGGTTGCTGCGTCGATAGTTTTGCTGTTAGGGCGCCCAAGCGGATTGTAATCTTTCTTCCTCTTGTACTCTCAATGATATTGTACATGGTTTTGCACAAGAGTATCAAAGATTCTTGATTCTTGACTTTGTCTTTTGGTTTTTCTTTTTTCTTTTTTTGGTCATGATACTTTTTAATGTGTGATGGTGAGCAGAAGAGAATGTTCTCAGATGATACAGAGAGAGATTGGAAATGTTGTGAATGACAAAATCTTTATATGAATTTAGGTTGAAAGAGTTAAAATTGCTATTGCCAGTTTTTTCTTCTCTTCTATTCCCTGGATTTCTATTTCTGATTTCTTTAATTGAATAAGACAGAAATATAAGTTTTAGTCGGGTTTTTGAAAAGTTTAAGATTCATTTCTACGGTAAAATATATAAAAAACCAAACTATTATTTGCAAACTACACAAACACTATTCAAAATTTGTTAAAACCGATTGTTTCACTTTGTCCTATTATTTCTTTCTCCTTTTTTATTTTTCTTTCTCTTCTCTCTCCTCCAATTTTTTTTTTTCTTCAAGTTAGAGAACAATGAGAGGTGAAAAAACGAGAGATTCTTTGTGAATCTGAACGGAGAAGATGATTTATGATCTCCTCTCCCGAATATCTTAACATGAAAATTAACAGTTAGTAATACTTAAATTATTACGCTAAACAAAAGGTAGAGGTAAACCTACATGGTTGTATGGTACAATAAAAATAACCTCTACAGTACAATATGCAAGTTTACCTAGAATTTTTTTTTTTAACGCACTACTATAGTTGTTATTTGTTAAGTTTTATGTTCTTTTTCGTCCAAACATAAACTATTTTTTAGATGTGGTAGTTTTATAATAGTTATATTTTACTGTAACACGTTAACATATGTTATTGTACCTTTGTTTAACAAGATAACTTAATTACATGTTGTTCTTTATAGGAACATAAACCTTATTTTATATAAAATATTAACATGTAACTTGTTATTACCATAATGTATATGAGTTATATAGACTATTACATATGATTTTGAATTGGTTAATGCGCTACAAATAAATATAACTCGACAACAAAAACATATAATTTGTTAAAATAATAATATCTGGTGTTAAAAATATATTTTTATATTACATCTGTTAAATGGTGATCGAGAAGTTAGACGTATATGAAAATAATAATCTTAAGTATGTTTAATGGTAATTTCCACAAAATAATTTTAGAAATGGATCATCTTCTTTGGTCAAATCCATCTATAAGTTGTAGTTGTGATTCATCATTTTTTTATCAAATCATTTCCTTTCTTTCTATTATAATTTCATTTACTGTCAAATAATCATTGCTGTGTGCGTGAGCTAATTATACCAGTACGTGTTTAATTACATATGCGGCAGAGACACAGCAACAAAAATAACATAGTTCGGTGGTACTCGTCTACGCCAATCTACCCCTATATGTTACTAAACTGCATGCTTAGAGCATCATTATTTCTGATACTCAGATGAATATCAAAATAATATAATAATAATAAAATTAATGAAATCACGTAAAATTCGTCTCAACTTACTCATATGTATGAGATGTTTCTAATTAAAATCTTTTTTTTTTAATAACTCACATGTACGAGACTTGCTCGTGTGCGATCCTCGTGGTCTTAAACTTGCAGAGTCAGGCTTAGATTCTTCAGATGGTCACATAACCATAGGGAAATGCTCATCTAAGGAGCAAAAACACATCGAAATTAAGATTTTTGAAAATCATGGAAGATGTCCTTAACGAGATGACTATAGGATATTATAATGGTGCACTAAAAGCTGACATGTTGAACAAGAAACTCCTCACAAGTACCAATAACGTGCGTCTCTGCATCTATTACAAACCCGGTCTAGTGGATCGAATTTGATCGAAGCAATGTCGGTTTAGTTCTTTCGATTCTGTTAACTCTAAGATTAAACAATAATTTGATAGTTGTCCAGCACCAAATTGGATCTGGTCCTAGTGGTGGTGTCTTTTAAAGGACGCTTGGGACCAGTGTTCGAACCTCTGTGTTGGTACTCCGATCTTTCTCTCTCTCTCTCTCTGACTGATGTTGTTGTTGCTCGTTGCTGCCTATAAAGTGAGGTAATCTAAATTACCTTATTTTTGCGGATTATATTTATTCTCCAATATATAAAAAAAAATTGTTGTTAAATGCATATATTTGACCAGTTAATGCGTAAGAAATCAATTAACGAGAATGCTAATTTTTTTGCTTTCATTTTTATAATTTTTTCTCTAACTTTTATTTTTCATGTAAAACTGAAGAAAGAATATTATTACCTTTTAGACTTGATTCTTTAACAGTTTACAATCGTAATTTTCCCAGCATTTTATACTTGAAGCTATTTTAGACGATACACAAGTAATTTTCAAATATGTTTTTTTTTGTTAATACTTTAAGATATGTTGATTATTTTATAGTTTATTTAACAGTAAATACTCCAACGATATTAATAAAAAAATTTATGAGAGAGAACAAAAACAACAACAAAAAGAGGTATAAGGGTATCTCCAACACATCTTTATTTTTTCCTCTAAACTCTATTTTAAAGTAAAATTTTCTCTACCCACCTCTAAAATAGAAATTACTATTTTTATTTTCTCTATATTTGGAGGAACTCTATATTCTTCTAAAATAGAGTTAATTTTTTTTTTTTTTGAAAAATATTCTTCAGCTTTTAACTTTTTATTTATGATTAAAACAAATAAAAATAAATATTTTTAATAATTAATAATAAAAAATTCATACATAAAATAAAGATTGCTATTTTCTTTCTTTATATTAAAGTAATTCTATGTCTTCCTTTAAAATAGAGCAAAAAAAATTATTTACACAATAGTTCTTAAAATTTAAAATTATTATAATTATAACTGAATAAATAAATAAAATTATTTATTTTTCTCTTAACTCCATGTATTGGTATCGTGATTTTGATAATGAGAGAAATTATACCTCTTCTTAATTCCATGTATTGGTATCGTGATTTTTTTTATATGCCGTTTGTGTTGAGGTGTTTTGACATATCTTTGTTGGTATTATAACATGAATATTTTCAAAGGCTATAATATAATCTTTCAAATGAAAAATAAAGATTCTAAGTTGTATTCGATTGTGTTCAAATCAAGTATTGAATTCGATGTCAAGATTTGGACTAATGAAAGTTGATGTTGAACCAAAAATAAATTAAAATAAGAGAAAGAGACAAAAAAAAGTTTTGCTTTAGGTTATCTTTTTCTCATTTTTTATTTTTATTTATTTCCTAAATTGGAAATTGCAAATAAAAACGGAAAGAGCCAGACTGAAAATAAAATGTAAAATCATTAGATTTATAAAAATACAAATTTAAGGATTTTACACTTATTTTCAGTTTGCTTTTTAATCCATTTATAAGTAATTTCAGTTTGTTTTGACAAAACCAGACCCTCTAATCAATATTCTTAATCAAGAAATAGTTTAATTAAATTATCATATCATAACAAATTAACAATTAACAAGGCACAAACACAGGAAAACCGCTTGGTTTAGACTCTAGTAATTTCGGTTTAAGTAACTAAAATATAACACAGCTTTGTAGAATACCCATGTTATCTTCAATAAACTGAAACATTCGGTTTCTTCCGAGTCATCCTCATAGACACGACACGAGTCTGTCTCATCGCCATCTTGTCCAAGGAGAATTGAAATTCCACGCTGGATTCTCCGTTGTATTTGACTTGTTATATATTGTCATAATATTTGCTTATTTCAACGTAAAGGTTAATATTTGGTGTATATATACAACATGTTACCACAAGAACGATCAAATAAAAGTGTACGAAATGACGATTGAAGACTTGGGAAATCTCCATCTTCTATGGCTCCTCCATCTTCTTCTTCCTCCTCCATTTTCTTTGATTCCCATATTCTACGGTTTGGATCCTTCCCATGTGAGGAAACAGAGCGGAGACTTTTGACTTGGTAAGACTACCATTGCAAGAACTTTATGTAGTCGGCTATCTCATCAGTTCCAAGAAAGTGTTTTTATAGACAAAGCTTTCGTATCTAAGTGTAGGGAAATATCCAGTAGAAGTGACGAATATGGAATGAATTTGCAGTTGCAAGAACGTCTTCTCGCTCTTCAAATCTTCTGTGGAGCTGCAACTCTCCAACAGAAGGTTTCGAAAAGCTCGCAGTTGAAGTTGCAAGTCCTGCGGGTAGTCTTTTCTTTAACCATCAACGAGATGAAGGATATATGTCTAATTTACATGCATGACATTGAGTTTTCTCTGTTTGATAAGTTGTTCTTGCTTTCTCTGTTTAAAGATTGACGTATTTCACTATTCAGATGCACATATTTGTGTTGAGATTTGAATACTATATAATTTGATTGTGCTTCCAGTACAAAACGTTGTTTTATCCAAAAGGGTGAATGGAAGACATTCATTTTTATTTTTTTTACTGCAGCTCTTGATCTCAGAGACACAAATAACAATATACTAGAGAATATATATCCTTATCTCAGGCCTTGCATATGTGTTGATTAACTTAAGTTTATTGGTCTCAAACAACTTGGCCCAAATGCGGAAATAACCATTTGCATAAAACGAGGTAATTTAAATTACCCTTTTTTTATTGTTACATTTTTCTGTGTAAACCAACTCACATGATTAATACTAAACTCAGATTATTATAGAATTCGCTTTCTGTCATCACCCTTAAAATAACACGAAACATAAATTCCAAATCATCTAACAAAACAAATCTCAATCTTACCATCTACCATTGCGGTTTCCATAAGCGTCGCTTCTATAGTAAAATTGATCGTTCTCGTCCTTCTCGTTTGAGTTATCTTCTTCATTGTTGGTGTGGCTCTTGTGACGACCATAGAGACCATAACCATGTCCTGTATCTCGGACAAAGACTGGCTCTTGCTCTTCTTCCTCATCCGTTGTGCTCCCGTGATTCTCCGGCACCGGTAAATTCTGGTTTTGAACTGTTAAGGTTTGGCCGTTTATTGCTTGTGTTTGGGTTTATGTTGGTCGATTAGAGACTATATATATTTAAATATCATGTTGTACCATTACCAAACGTTTTGTGGAGTTAATTGGTCAAAATAGTTATTCATTTCCAAACGTTTGGTAACAAAATTTAAAAAGATGAGTTGACAAAAAAAAATTTCGGAAAAGCAATTCGAATGATCGATCACCGAAAGTATAAGATGTTAAACGCTTTCAGAGAAATTAATTACATTGTAAGATTATCTAAAATTAGTATATTTACTACAACAACAAAAATGCGAGATTAATATATTTTGTTTCTATACAACTCACCATAAATTTTGCGGTATATGCAAATATTTGTAAATCGTTTCTTATAAAATCCTTCTATAAATGTAATGTTAGAAAAACAAATTATATAACCAAAATAAATAAAATGCATTTCGCTAGACAGAGTAACAACGAGTTCTCAGCAAAGAAGCTGTGTTAGAGCCGGTCCTTGAGTTTCTATCTTAATTATCTTTTTTTTTTTACTTCTTGTTAAAGTCTTCAACTTCCCATTCTTTCGGCTCGCCTAAGAAGGTGGATCGTAATCTCAGTAGCAAATATGAATAAATCTGAATATTCATTCAACTATATATGTCAAAAGTTTTTACTTTCTGTTTAGCAATGAAAGAGTTGGAGCATCTCTTACATATGTTTTTATTTATTATATGAATCCTTTTAAAACAATACATAATTCTATATAACAGAACAAAACTATGTAACCAGTTTAAGAAATTGCCAGTTACCAAAAACAAAAAAAAAACAAAATTACCAAGAAAAATAGTTACAAAAAAAAAGATTGTAATCCAAGATGACGGGTGAATGCTCCAAGAGAAAGAGCAAAAAAAAATATACATTATTATGCTTTTTATCTGTCAAGATAGCTGCAATGCAGAAGAAATCACAACAATGTTCGCCATTGGAAGCAAAAGAGGCAGAAAAAAAATATAATTTTAAAAGAAAGCAAGAAAAACAGAGATAGAGAGAGGAAAAACTCGAAAACAATGGTTGATTGTACAATACAACAAACTATTGCAGTTTGGTTATTTATTATATAAATATATCCATCGGAAGAATTGTTTATTGCAACCGTTGACCGCCGTCAGCCGCCGCTCTCTACGCCGTCTTTCCTTTCTGAAGCAAAAGAAAATCCATTTTTCACATTAATCTATCTTTTCCTCAAACTATATATATATAATAACTTTTTATGAATCTTCGAATTTAAGAAAAGGACGATGAATAATGAACTGACCCGTTTCTCTTCTTCGATCTTGGCCTTAATGATAGAGTACAGTGCAACTCCGGCAATGGCTATTCCAGTTCCGATACCTGTCTGCGTCGATATCTTGTTTCCTGCATTTAATAATCATTTTCAAAGTACATTCATTATTTCCATTTTTTTTTACCATCTGTAGTTAGGCCTGTAACTGTTCCAAAATTACACGTAAATATACGAAACACCCTAATCAAACACTGTCTGGATCAACAGAATTAATTACGGAAACACGAAAGAAAAAGAGAGATTGTAATCTTTTACCGAAGATAACAATGGAGAAGCCGATCACGAACACACGTTTCAGAACGTTTCCAACAGCGTGAGTCAATGGTGCGACCCTCTCCAAGGTATTAGTAGCCAACTGCAACCGTGGTTTTCTTAAGTTTTGCTCTTTCTTTTTTTTTTTTAGATATTAAACACGAGTTTAAGGTTGCAGATCGAAACTTTAAACTTTGCATTTACATTACCTGATTGTAGAGATGGTAAAACATTCCAACCCAGAAGAGATCAGAGATGAATTTAGTCATTCCAACTTTAGCAATCGCGTCGCTGAAACCGTGTTTCAACAGTTGAGGCCCTTCAACCTAACCATAAGATAAACCAATAACCCTAATAAATAATTTGCTTGTCTCGCACGTAACTAGTGAGAAATAATACGAGTGAGTTCAAAAGACTTAACGATGATGGCAGGAGGAAGGCAGACGAATAGAGCGATGATGGAGATGTAAGCGTAGACATTTGTACTGTCCATATCAGTCTGCAAAAAAAAACACAATCCGATTCTCAACATCGAAACTTGAGAGACTTAATTAGGAGCGTGAGGAAGAGAATCAAGAACCATGGCTTTCTTCGAGAAGATACTTCGGTAAGTGAAAGAGATGTTTGAGATCATCGCACTGATGAAACCAAGCCAGTTGAATGATAACTCAGTTAGCGAAGCCATTGCAACTCCTGCGATTTTCTTTAAGGTTAATCCCATATCTTAGGACACAAGAAAACATAGGAAAATGAGAAATGAGTTTAATTTGAGTGGTTACCGAGTACAACAGGAGCTAAAGACAACCATAGTGTTATGGGGATTGGTTGTCCGAGAAGGAACTGAGAAGCAGACGCATTGAAGAATGGCTCGAGCGCTGCGTTTTGGACAGGATAAATGTATGTTAGGTTTTGTTAAATGTATAGATTAGTATCAAATGGTTATGAAAAGAAATTGAGTACCTTTGATTGTGTGAGTGAAGGAGACAGCGACGGCTGCGAAGGAAACGTTGCTAGTGACATGGCCTATGGCGTGACAGACTGCAACTGGTATCAATACCTTGAGGAGGTTCGAGTCAATTGGCTGCAATATATCATTAAGAAAATAGACATGAGCTCAGGTTCAATGAAGAGTACCATAGACAAACAGCAAGTGGGCGTTTGGTCTAGTGGTATGATTCTCGCTTTGGGTGCGAGAGGTCCCGAGTTCGATTCTCGGAACGCCCCACATTTTAAATTTTGTTCGTTTAGCGTATAACGTACAAACCTAATGAAAAACCGTAATGAGCTATGAAGAGAAGAACTTACGGCCCGTTTAGGAAGGCCCACGGACCAGCTCAGCAAGCAGTAGACAACTCCAACGAACAAGTGAATAACCGATACAAAACTGAAAAAAGCAAAAATTAATTTATATTTTTATAAAAAAAAAGAACAAGTGGATTCTCTTGATACAACATTCTTCGGATTCGATTCTTAATTGGACCAACAGAATATGGTTCGATCATATATAAACCGAAATTTTAAATATAGTGAACTAACTCTAAACATTAATTTACAAATAATCAAATAGAGATAGCGATATTATATATCAATGTATGTAAAAAAAAAAAGAATAAAAGAAGTGTTTACTTACTAGGGATAAGGAAAGTAATTATAGATCTTCTTGTTAAGGATGTTGAAAATCACGTTCAAGAAGTACCTGTAATAATAAAATGGGTTCAAATACACAGGGGTAAAATCGTAATTTTTTGCTATTAAACTTTGGCGGTAAAGCCACAGAAAATGCTACAGTTCGCCTCATCACGTGTCCAGGCTTGGGGGGGGGGGATAAGAAGCGCGTGAGGGACACGTACCACATGAAGAAGAAGAATCCGGTGACAAGCCACGGATACTTCCCGAGGAATCCAACTTTCGTGTCCCTGCAACAACAAAAAAAAAAAGAAACGAGTCAGATCATTCGAGTCTAACGAGTCAACACCGAGTGAGCCAGAAACGGACCTCTTTGCTTACCCAGCGGTATCTCCACCTTCGGCAGCGGCGGCTCTAACCGGCTTGAGAATCTCTCTTTTCTCCGGCGAGCTATCGAGAAGGAGAATCGGACGGAGCTGACGACCGGAGATCAGATTCCCTCCCTCTCCGATTGATCCGATCGGCTTAGCGAAAGCCGTGAACGAAGACGCAGTGCTGAACTGACGGTGGATCGCTCCGATTGGTCGTCTCAATTGGGGTACTCCGGTCACCGTTTCGGTGGCGCGTAACAGCACGCGTGACTCCATCTCGAGATTAATTCAGTGGTTTTAGATAATATCTGTGACAGACAGGGAGAGGGAAGGAAGCGACACAAGAGGTTTTCGCGTATTTCAAGAGTGGATACTTCGAAATCCGACGGCTACGATGATTTTGTTTATCCCAATCAACTGTTTTGCGGTCTATACTGTTACAGTGGAATTGATAGTGTAATGTGATCCAACGTTGAGGAGTGATACTATTAGATAAGAATCTTAAGATTATTGGCTTAGATTAGATGACTGTGGGACCCATCTTATCTTGAAATGGATGGCTCAAGAGACGGATTGAGTATTGGCCAAATGAATTTCCATATCATCTATTTCGTATAGTCTTTTGTTCTTTTTCATTTTGAAGATAATAATAATTGGAAATTTTTGTAGATATTTTTCCTCTTATTTACTTGTGTTGAGTGGTCTTCAAATTACTGAACGTGACAGAGTCACAAGAAAGTAGATTTTCATAAAATTTACTTGTTTTAATGGTATATGTATCAATATCAATATTTCTCTTAATTTCCTTATTTTTATTGGTTATAGAGTATGTCGGGGTTTGATTTACAGCTTTAGTACTTTGTATATTTTTTTTTTCCAAATTTTAAAATATCTAATCAAATTGATTACGATTTCTAGTGATACATTTTACTATACTCCATAAATATATAACTAAAAATTGTGGTTTTTGGATTATAAATTGTAAAATAGTCTCTAATTTGGAAAGAAATCTAGAAAAAAAATAATATAGATTTTTAAATAGAAAAATATATATACACTTGATTTCTGTTTGTTTTAGGTGTTTAATAATTTTTAAGATGGATTTTTTTTACTTATTGATTGTGAGTTTTGTGTTAATTATTGGATCAAAACTATGAAAGAGACAAGAATAATTTCTTGGCAACAATTACTGTCCAAAGTGAAGAAATTAGCACTGGATATAAAATGTGAGAATATAAAAAAAATTGACAAAAAGAATTATAAGAAGAAGATGAATATAAAGAAACATAAAAATTATGAATATGAAGAAGATATAAATAATAAAGACAATACAATAATGATAGTGCCAAGATTTCTACATATAGATAGAGTTGATGTTGAAGAATAAATTGAGTTCTTAGATCCATCAAACTCTAAGTAATCACATATGAACAGATATATATATTTGAAATAAAAACCATATTATTGCATATTTTATTGTTCATAGATTTCTTTAGTTTTAGTGGCTCTTAACATTAATGAGTCTATTTTATATATATAAACGACGAACAATAACAGAAAAAATATTTTGTTTGATTTTATATAATTTTCCTTCGAATATTAAAGTTATTTTAATATGTTAAAAAGTTATTTAATAATTAAGAAATTTTAAATATTGTTATACCTTATTTGTATTTTATCTAAAAACATATATCAAAGTTACAAATCATTATATGTATTTTCTCATTATACCACTCAAAATATTAAAAATATAGTATTACACATTAACTTTTTACATGTGTATGAGTTTTAATCTAACAATTTCAAATTATATTAATCATGTATATAGAATTTATTCAATTATATAAAAAAATTGTTAAAAATATCATGTCCGTACAATTGTGCTGCCAGTCAACTATGATTAAAATTGGTTAATTATATTTTGTATGCGGTAGTAGAGAGACCCTCTAAATCACCCGGAGACTCGCTGAAGTCTCGAGCCCGCCGTGTTCTTTTTCCCGTTCTATAAATCTTAATCTAAGTCGCCAAACTGGCTCGGTTAATTCTTCTCCGGCGATTTGATTCACCTTCTATCTCGTAACGAGTTCATGGGCTCATTGCTGCTTCATTCGATTTTGGTGAGTTACTGAGAAGGTTTATATAACTAAGAGAAGTGTTTGGATTAACCTGCGTAATTTTCAAAGAGACACGAGAAAAAAAATGTTAGTGAGATCGTCGTATATACTTGTTGATTGTTCTATCTATCCATAGGATTGATCGTTTAATGATTTATCTGGCCTGTGTTTTATTGATTTGGGTTTGAGGCTTGTAGTAGCGTTAACGCGCACAAACTGTTCGACGTAATGCGTAGCAGAGATTTTGCAATTCGCCATATTTTTGTTTCTTTATAATCGTTATATTGCTTTCGATATGCAGAGGGTATGGTAGGGTCCATAGGCCATTTGATTCTGTGAGGGTTGTTCACAAGATGAAGGATTTTGATTGTGATCCTAGCCAGAAGGCCTACGTTACTGTTCTTGCTATTCTCTTGGAAGAAACTCAGTTAAAGTTGGCCTTTAAGTTTTACAAGAACATGAGAGAGATTGGTTTGCCTCCTACCGTTGAATCTCTCAATGTTTTGATCAAAGCCCTCTGCAGAAATGAGAAGACAATGGATGCTGGTCTTAAGATATTTCTTGAAATGCCTAAACGAGGGTGTGATCCGGATTCTTACACATATGGAACCTTAATTAGTGGTTTGTCTCGGTTCGGAAGGATAGATGAGGCGAAGAAGTTGTTTGAAGAGATGGTTGAAAAAGACTGTTCACCAACTGTTGTTACCTATACTTCTATGATCCACGGTTTGTGTGGATCGAAAAATATTGAGGAAGCAATGAGATTTTTAGAAGAGATGAAAAGTAAAGGCATCGAGCCGAATGTTTTCACTTACAGTTCTTTAATGGACGGTCTTTGCAAAGATGGGCAACCTCTACAAGCCATGGAATTATTTGAGATGATGATGGCTAGAGGCTGCAGACCGAACATGGTAACCTATAGCACTTTGATCACCGGTCTCTGTAAGGAGCAAAAGATTCAAGAAGCCGTTGAGCTTCTCGATAGAATGAATCTTCAGGGTTTGAAACATGATGCTGGATTATATGGGAAAGTAATCAGTGGGTTCTGTGCTGTCAGTAAGTTTCTTGAAGCTGCCAATTTCCTCGACGAGATGATTCTTGGAGGAATAACTCCAAATCGTCTAACTTGGAACATCCATGTTAAGACAAGTAATTAAGTAGTCCGAGGTCTTTGTACAAGTTATCCAACTCGCGCATTTACTCTATATCTAAGCATGAAAAGTAGAGGCATCTCGGTTGAGGTGGAGACACTAGACTCTTTGGTGAAGTGTTTGTGCAAAAAGGGTGAGTTTCAGAAAGCGGTTCAATTAGTTAACGAGATAGTGGCTGATGGGTGTATTCCAAATAAAGGAACATGGAAGCTACTTATAGATCACACATTGGATATAACGATTGTAGTAGAAGCTTCAGAATCTCTTCTCAGAGATATGGAGATCTAAATACAAGGAAGATTAGATGAAGACAACTAAAACAAACACGTCGAATAGAAAAAACTTACACAAACGTTAAGATATTCTATTCAAGATATCATCTCAAATACAACAGAGAATTTCAGATTTCGAAGGGGTCGTGAAGATACTACATTTAGAATCAGAATCCATTAGCAATTAGCAGAGAGAGGAAAACCGATGCCATGGCGTGTAGTAGGAAATGTAGCAAACATCATACTGCAAAAGACTCCAACGGCTACGGGCAAAGCTGTGAGAAGCTCCGTTACTTCCGCTGATGGTTCGGGGAAGAAACAGTTGACCACATTCTGATCAAACATAGCCACGGCTCCAAACACCAGAAACGTCATAATGGCATGTGCGAAGTCTATAAACTGTAGTCTGTAGCTTTTGGAACGTTCTTTAGGAAGAACAGCTTTGCCATCGATTATCCAGAAACCATTGATTGTGGCAAATCCATAGCAAACAGTTCCATTCAAGTCCCTGTAAGAATCAGTGAAGGTAAGTATGAAGCAAGAGAATCCGCAGACGGAAACTAGCATTTCTGTCATGAATCTGCTAGCTAAATCGCAGCGTCCACCGTTTGTGAAAATTGGCGATAAGACCTGGTAAGCGAGAACTGTCCCTGTAGGTAAATGGTTAGCTAGATGAGCTGTGGTCTTAAAAGTCTGACCTATTGCCTTGTGTATCCAATTGTTCCTTTCGATTTCAGGAAATTCTTGAGCCTTCAACAGTGGAACTTTCTCTTCTTTTGTCGTGCCACCAGCACCATTGACCCCAGCTTCTTCATCAACATTAGTCTCCATAACACTCAAGATCCAAATCTCTTTCTTTCTTTTTAGGTGCTTTGTTGTTCCTCTGTTTTGAGCAAATGCTTGAGTCTTATATAACAGTGGCTGCTTACTTTATTATGCATAGCAAGCAAACCTAAGTACTTGTTTAAGTGAAGTGTAATCTTTGATTTTGCTGTCTATTAAAAGGATTATAGTTTCTGTTTTAGTTTACATCATTTAATATCTTTTCTAGGTTTGCTTAGCTTTTATGACTGTAAGGTACATCTTATCTTGACGTGGATGGCTTAAAGGAAACATTACTATTGAGTGGTCTGAAAATTATTATAAGATACGGTCACAAGTAAAACGTGAGAATACAGTCGCAAGAAAGTGAATTTTCTTTTTCTTTTTGTAAAAATTATTTTATTAAATTTCTAATATGTTTATTGGTTCTTCTGTCGATTTGCTTCTTCTGTGCTTGCTATATTTCTTTCATATTTGATCTCACTAAATGCTTTTTATCGTTTTGTAGTTTATTTTCGTACATTGGAAAAGTTAAAAATAACTATAAATACAAAAACAAATGCTTTTGGATTGTATTCTATTTGATATTAAAAAGATTATAGTTTTTTATTAGAAGAATATATGTTTGGTACCATTACTGAATCTTTTTAAAAGGTTTGGTTATGTGATTCTGATTTGAATATTCCATGAACAATTTATTTGAATTTCTCTCTTTGGCCAGTCAATTTTTATCATAAAGTTTTGTTTTTCTTAAAAGTTTAAGTTAAAATGTTTTTTTTCTGACAAAAAGAATGTAATCTTAGTATGATTCTTATTAAATGAAGACACCTCTAAATGATCATGTAAGATGGAACAGTTTACACAAACATTGAGATACTCTATTCAAAAGATAATCTTAGATACAACAGAGAATAATATCAGAATCCAAAGGGGTTATAAAGATTTTACATTTTGAATGACTGAATCACAACATCATTTAGCAGAGAGGGGGAAACCAATACCATGTCGTGTAGTAGGAAATGTAGCAAACAACATACTGCAAAAGACTCCTACGGCTACGGGCAAAGCTGTAAGAATCTCGACTTCTTCAGCTGATGGTTCAGGGAAGAAACACTTTACCGCATTCTGATCAAACATAACCACGGCTCCAAACACCAGAAACGACATGAAAGCGTGCGCAAAGTCTATAAACCTTAAGCTATAGCTTTTGGAACGTTCTTGAGGAAGAATAGCTGAGCCATCGATTATCCAGAAGCCATTGATTGTAGCAAATCCATAGCAAACATTTCCATTCAAGTCCTTGTAAGAATCTGTGAAGCTAAGTATGAAACAGGAGAATCCGCAGATGAAAACTAGCGATGCGGTCATGAATCTGCTAGCTAAACTGCAACTTCCAGCGTTTGTGAAAATTGGTGATAAGATTTGGTATGCAAGAACTGTCCCTGTAGGTAAAAGGTTAGCTAGATGAGCAGTGGTTTGAAATGTTTGACCTATTGCCTTTTGTATCCAAGTGTTCCTTTCTATTGCAGGAAAGTCTCGAGTTTGAAGTCGAATTCGATTCTCCTCCAGGAGTGGAACTTTCTCTTCTTTGATCATGCGATGAGCTTCATTGATCCCAGTTTCTTCATCAACCTTGATCTCCATAACACTCAAGATTCAAATTTCTTTTCCGGTTCTCTGTTTTCCTATGTTTTGAGAAAATGTTTGCGTTTAATAAATATAACATTACTTGCTTACTTTGTTATGCATTGCAAGCAAGTCCGAAACCAGTCGGAAATATTTGTTAATGTGAAGGATAAGCTTTGACCTTGTGTAATGTATTAAAATATTTTGATTTTAAGTAATGTGATTCTTTTTTGAATTTCCCACGAAAATTTGCTTGAACGTCTTTCTCTCTCTCGCAAATTATTTAATAAAAGTTTTGGTTTTCTTAGAATCTTTCACAAAAAGAATGTAATCCGTTATGGGATTCTTGTTAAACAAGAATTATATTTACGTTAATTTAATAAAAGTTTCTCTAACGCCTTTGGTTACTTTTGAGTAGTTCTTGCGTAGAGGCCAAGCAAGGCTAAACCAATTTGCCAAAAATATGTTGGATGTAAATATTTCCTTAACGTAAACTATTAATGATTACTTAAATGTTGACTAACGTTAATATCAGATTAGGTCGCATTCCTTGCCTGTGTCATGAGATTAGACTTGCACGTTACAGTTTTTGCATTATGATATTTCAAATATCAACGAACTAATTAAGAAGTATCGTTGACAAAAATAATTGTTACAAAAAAAAAAGTATAGTTGACAAAAAAAACGAAATGCAATATCGTTGAGGAAAATAAATTAACGAAGTTATTTCTGAAGCATGTTATCTTGGATCATTTTGGATATGCGAACTAAAAGCCCATACAAAGAATCCTAAATGAAAATCTCACAAAATAATGAAGTTTACCAAATTGGACTTCAGGCCTATTAATTTGGTTATGAGACATCTTTTTTTTTTTTTGGTTAGTCGGCATATGAATATAAATGTATTAAGGGATTTTAATGGTAACACTCCTTAGTATCAACTGATCAATTATAAACCAACAACTAAAATTTGATGAAAAAACCCTCAAATATCACTTAATTCATTTTCATATCTTCAACTAAATTTAAATGATAAAACCCTGCAACTAAATATCTGTAACAAAATAATCTTTTACCTATTTTAAAAATCATAAACGGCTTCATTTAGAAAACGTTAATAAAAATTAACAAATGACTTTTCATCTGAATCCAACTCGTTAATAGGACTGAAACACGACACCATTCCACTGATAAATTGCATATATTGATCCCATAACTATAAGTGATTATCTATTCTTATACAGGTCTAGTTTAGGGTCCAAGCTACCAAAACTTGGGTTTAGGGCATCACATAAAAGAATTATTTTTAGGGGTTTGTATAGGGCATCAAAAAATTTTAAATAAATTTGGATGAGACATAAAATTTGTATAGGCATAGGACATCAACAAATATTGGACTGGACCTGTTCTTATAACAATTCATTTTTCACGAATATAACGAACAGTCAGACAACAAGTAGCAATAAAAAATTTGGAGTATTTTTTTTATCAGAAACTTGATTCTTCTTTTGAGTAATAAATAACATATATTATTGTTAACATTTTATCTAACAATTATTATAAAATGACATATAGAACATTAATGTCTTAACAATATATAATATATTAGTGTTATTATTTTATACATATCCAATATTATTGTTAGTCCGTTATAAATATTAGTCATTGTTGTTAGTACGTTAAAAATATCAGATATTCTACACTGATAAAGAATTGTTTGAAATTTTAACACTATTTGGATAATACGTGTTAACAATTAATTTATAACACGTTATACGTGTTATAAATTAATGTTAGCACGTTAATCAAATAATAACTATACATATAATATAAAATAATAACATGGTAATAATATTATCAGATATTTTTAATAATATTAACAAATAATAAAGAACATATAATATTGTTATCATGATATGAAACAAGTAAGATGATATATAGAACATTTATGTCTTAAAAATATATAATATATTATTGTTAACATATTATAAATATCTGATATTATTTTTAGCCTATTATAATATTAGATATTATCGTTAACACATTACAAATATCATAATTATTGTTAGCATACTGAGAAGGAATTCTTTGCAGATTTTATATACAGTATCAATGATAGTGGTAGTTCTATAATTAAATTAAAAAATGGAGGATTGTGATATATATATATATATATATTTCTTATCTTTGTTATTTTTTAATTATTAAATAATTTATGTCAGAAATTTAAATTTTTTTATCTTCCACTGATACTGAATAAAAACACCCTTTTAGCTTTCAATTTTGACAAAAACAAAACTTTCACTTTAGCTGCCATATTACTCAAATAATAAATTTCATTCAAAATTTATAAGATATTTTTCAAATTCTGTGGTTTTATCACTTATACAAGAAACTGTAATATATAGTTTTATGAATATAAAACTAGAGGATTAATTTCGTCAACAAATTTCAGTCAACAAATTTTCTCATTAAATTTTTTGTTGAAGATTTTAAAATAAATATGGTTTTTTTCATTAATATCTTTTAGTTTAAGGCCTTTATTAATATTTTGATGAAAAATTTAAAATGTATCATTTGATATTTGATAAGTTCTTGTATTAAATCCCATTTAATTATATCTAGGTAAACTATCTTTTAATTTTTGGATATATTAGCATTTTCAGACATATTCCAAGCATTATTTCTAATACTAATAACTAAATTAAAAGCAATAATAATATCTAGGTTTGAAAGATAATAATCTAATGTATATATTAAGATAATTTGAACCAAAAAATGGGAAGAAAATAATGAAAATTCTTTAAGATCATACGGTGCATCTACCTTCGTTTTGAAAACACTATTATATATTACTTTATTTCTTTTTTCGAAAAGAAAGAATTTACGGACATATGTAACAATATGATAATACAATAGCATTGGTATTTGGCAGTGGTGATCAATTGATCATTGGTGGGCATGTGCTTTAGATAACAAAACAAAACAATGGAAGTTTGGTACAACTTATTATATATATTATTTATTTAAGTAATTTTCCGAATTTAAGGAAACTTGATGGTGTAACGAACGTACCAATATTATATCTTCTAAGAGAGTCATTAGTAAATGGTTAATTAAATCATTTGAAGTTTTAAGGTGTTTTGTAGATATGACAAACATAACCATATTTATCGTTTGTTTGGAACTATTAAGTAGCATATATAATTCATAAAAATGAAATTATATTCAAGATAATTTCTAATTTTCGGTCATTCCAAATATCTGTGACTGATTTATAAACAAATATTCTTATCATTCCATATGTATTTTTTTATGAAGATACGGTGGTTCAACCTGTTGAACTTTTATATCCATAAAGAAAATTCACAGAAAGAATCGAGAGTAAGAAATGAGACTACTTTAGTTAGGAAATAGACTAGATGATGTGATATAGAATTATCATAAGAGAAAAAGAGATATTATAATCAATGGCATTAGTTATTGATTAGGTGCGAGTTTCACCTGCCAAAGTTGGATGGGTCCATCTCGAATATTTCAATCTCATAAAATTAACTAATACTCTTTTCATATCATATTTTAGTACTAGCTAGCTAACCAATCATAAACTTGGGCAAGTAAATAATGTCAAATAACACATCTAAACATTAGTTATTTTGCAACTAGAACATATCTAAGACAGTAATTTATCCAGTTTTCCTGCTAATTTATTTAAAACTATTATGTATAAAATAAAACTTTGCACTATATATTTAACGTTGTATGTTCTAGTGGTATTTAGGGTAGATGCAATAGAGTATTTTCTATAAGATTAATAGCATTAAATAAATAAATGACATGCGAGCAAAATTTTCTTAAATAAGTATTAACTTTATGTTGTCATTTTTTATAATAGTAATTATTAGTTCATTATCGCATGTATCTTTTTAAATAATATGAATTCCATGCGTGTGTTTTTAAATAACTATTATTATATTAAGCTATATTTTAAATAACACACACACAAAAAAAAGAATAGTTACTATTTTTTTGGTCTGTCGAAAGTCTTTTAATTTATTAAATGATTTGATTAAAGAATTAATTAATACTTTTATACCGTAAGATTTGTAATTCAATTTCTAGATGATGTAATTTCTAACAATTTTTTTTTCAATATGGTACAAATAGAGTTATTTATCGTGTCTTGTAAAGATATAGATGTCTATCGTATATATAATACATATAAATCTGTCTATCGTAGATTTTTATGGAATGAGGGAATTATTCTTGTAGTTTCTCATAATTTATAGTAAAAATAAAAATATATTGGACAACAAAAAAATCGTTTCTTTGTTGCCAATGCTGGTTCTCATATGATTATCTAACAAATATGTTAGTTTGTACTATATTTTCATAATTGTATGGAGATTATCTAACAAATATGGTATTTTGTACTATATTTTCATAATTATATTCTCCCTATGTGTCATTCTCCGTATGTGTCAACTCATATTTCAATCTGTGTTTCAGGAAATATGTTATCGTTACCATACATATTCATCTATAAAGTTATTAATTATATACGGTTAACACAGCAACAATATTAGCAAAAGTTACTACAATATACGTTTTACTCTGTCAATTTATGCATAACAGATTTATTTTTAAGAAAGGATCTATAATTTTTCTAATGTAACAAAATAACAAAAAGTAATTTTTTTAAAAAAAATAACAAACTTGAATTTAACAAAGTCCATGTAATAAGAGGGCCGGTCCAAAGCCTAAGCAACCAAAATTTGGGTTTATGGCATCATCAATTTTTCTTTTTTTAATGGGCATCAAAGGGCATCAAAAAATTTTCAAAATTTTTTATAAAATATTAAAAACATAAAAATAAATTTAACATAAGACATTAAAATTTATTGGACCGATGCTACGCATATATATATATATATACTTCTACTGTGGCAAGTAAAAAAAGAAACAAATATTTAAAAGTAGTTATTTCCCTAAATAAAGAGTCCACGAATATTTATTGACCATATAGACGAATTATTCATTCCTTTGTATTTCTTGACCTTTATTTTTATTATATTTTTCTTCTCGTATATATATATATATATTACTACACCACCCAAAGCCCATAACCATAATCATGAGTGAGTGTTTTGTTTTTAAATGGACAAATCTGAAAAAATCGCTTACGCTTCTGTTTTGTCTCTCCTCTTGCTCTCTCTTCTTCTTCTCATCATCTTTCTCCTCTTACTATGTAGAAAGAAACCCATCCGGTCCGACGAACCTCTGCTTCCAGAAACCAAACCGGCCGGAATTTCTTACCCATTAACCGAATTAGATTCAGCAACCGACGGATTTAGCCAGCGACGAATCATCGGTAGTGGTCGGTTAGGAACTGTTTACGCTGCGGTTCTTCCATCCCATAAAAATCTCGTCGCGGTCAAAAGAATACATCCCGGTTTGGTTTTAAGTAAACCGGGTTCCGGTTTTTCCACGGTTCTTAAAACGCTTTCTTCCGCTCTGCATCCCAACGTCGTCTCGATTTTAGGCTTCTCAGAAGCTCCCGGCGAGAGAATCGTGGTTACCGAATTCGTCGGAGAAGCGAGAAGCTTGAACGATCACTTACATGGAGATTCCGATTTTGAAACGGCGGTTTCTACGGTTGATTTTGATTGGCGTAAACGTTTCAGAGTCGCGGCTGGAGCGGCGAGAGGTTTGGAGTATTTGCACGAAATCATAAACCCTAGAATCGTTCATGGTCGAGTCACGTCTTCGAATATATTGTTAGATGAGAAGTTTATGGCAAAGGTTTCAGATTACGGATTTGGGTTTTTGATTCCGCGTGAGAAATCGGAGGTTTCTGGGTACGTTGATGAAGGGTATTGCAAAGAGAGCGATGTGTACCAATACGGCGTCGTTCTACTGGAGATTCTGAGTGGGAGAAGAAGCGAGAACGGATCGATCGTGAAATGGGCAACGCCGTTGATCAAAGAACAGAGATTTGCTGAGCTTTTAGATCCGAGGATAGTTGTCCAAAGTGAGATCAAGTGTTTGGTGATAAGATTAGCGAAAGTTGCTTTGGCCTGCGTCGGGAATTCGCGGAGGAGCCGGCCGTCGGTTTCTCAGGTGGCGGCGATTTTGAACAGTTTGGAGAGGGAAGGAGGAGGAGGGGTGATTTGAAAATTTCGAAAATATATGGGGCTTTTACGGAGAATAGTATAGTGATAAGATAGTTATTGATGAAACAGTTCCGTAAATGCTACTTGTACATTAACATATACTCTGGGCTATTAATCGGTTCCGTATGATTTAATTAATGTCCATTGATGATTTCATTCGCATCAATCTATAAAACTTGGAATATTATAATTCTCAAAATTATAATATTATTCATATGAAAAAATAATTTTTGACGAGACTTGGAATATTTAAAAGTCATTCGAGGCCTGGTATTTTGACGAGACTTGGAAGGTAGATAATCGTCAAAATTGTACGGTGGCCTAATCTTTGCACCTTGTGGAACAAGTTAATTTTGGTAGATTTTTATTTGATTTTTTTTTTTTTGTTGGGTTTAATTCAGTTTTGGTTCATGTAAGTTGGCATCAGAGTTAATACAGAGTTTTAATGCTTAATTCAGAATTATCATATTATTTAAATTTTGCTCAAAATTTACTTTATTTTTGTAACTACTGCTGCATTTATATAACGTTTGTAAACTGTAACTTTTTGGTAAAGTAACGTAGGCTGTGATTGATGAGCAGTGATCACAATTTATCACTTAAGAGATTATCAAATTACACGAGTCTACATATGAAATGGTTTAATTAACTATAGTTAACTAAATTTCTCCTCTCGGCGTTACATCACATAATTCAATTCAAGTCAAGTATAGATGATCTTATCATCAAGTTTTAAAAAACTCTTAAAGACTCATTCCATCAAAACCCAATTAGTCAATACCATTGACTAATAACTGAAGAGTAAAGTCCAAAGCAAACAGTCGAACAGCTCAACAGAAATCTGAAAATAAATAAATAAATAAAAAAGTCCAAAACCAAAACCGACTCTCAAGCCCCACACACATTAATACCAAACAACAACAACAACAAAACTAACACAAAGTCACACTCACAAACCCTAAACCCTCAGATTCAATACATAATATACGACTCAACCCAGAATAAGCCCAATATAGCCCCCTACACATTGTTTGCTGCTTATACTTTATCTACAGCTTAGCTATTCAATACATTTAATAGATTTTGAATTGTTTAGAAATGATATATTACCTTTAGGATAAGTCTGTTAATAAACTCCTTTTCCTTACCCGTTATAAAATTTTGTAAGCTGTAGAAATAATGCCTTTCCGCGAACGGCAACGAACCGTTCGAATTTTTACATTCATCCAATAATAATTTCAGCAATAATTTATTATTTTAACTAAGAAACTATGAATCATTTATCCAAGTACCTAAATTTCTTGTCTCGGTGTCATATCAGATTATACATGTCAAATATAGAAGTTCTTTTTATCATTAAGCTAAAATCTCAGTTCTTTTTTAAAATCCAATTGTCAATATTGTTTACTGACAAATGAAAGAGTAAATGAAATCCAAAGCAAACAGTCGAACTGAAGCTCAACAGAATTCTGAGAAAATAAAGGCTAAAAATCACTAGTCCAACATCAAACCGACTCAAGCCCCACACACATTAAAAGACAACACAAAAACACTCATAAACCCTAAACCACAGATTCAATACAACAATACTTAAGTCAGAGCAACTCTTTACTAATTTCTAAAGATCGAAACTTCGAGATTAAAGCATGTTTTTCTCCTCACTCTGTACAGAGTTTGTCCTACGAAGTAGCTTCTCTCCGTCTCTTTTTCTCTTCCTCTTTCTCTAACGCTTTCTTAGGAAGAACATGAGTTTCATACAAAGCAAGAATCTCTTTCTTGTTTTGATGGCCTCGGTTCAGTATCAAATGTCCGCAATCATACTTCGTCAGTTCATGCCTAAGATTCTGCACTGTGAGCTTCCTGTAATCTTCTTCTTCCTCCTCATCTTCCCCTTGCTGGTTTTGAGTGTCCTCATCGCCTCTAGAAACCGAAACACCATCCTCATAAGCACCATTATCATCTCCTCTTGCGCTTCGAGATCGTTTATTAGTCCTCAAGATTCTATCACTTGTTTCTCCAATGTCCATATCAACAACATCTTCAATTCTGGTCCGTTTCCCACGTGAAGAACTCGCAGCTCTGATTTTGTTGTCTAGTGCAGATTCTTTTAACCTAGCTTGAGCTAAATCTTGCTGAAGATTATCAACGCTTGCCTGTGCGGCTTGCAGCTCAAGAGAAAGAGCTTCAGCTCTTCGGTTCGCAGCTATATGAGCCTTACGCTCTTCATCCAACAGCTTCTCCAATGACTTCACGTTATGCGCCCTCTGTTCATTGGTTTTCTTTAACAATGACTCGATCTCTTTCTCTCGTTCTTCGACTCTTGCTTCTAAGACTGAAACCTTGGAGACAGCCTCCATCTCAGACACACGAAGCCTATGCAATTCGTCTTCCAAGTCAGTCTTCTGCCTCTCTAAGTTTTCGACTTGTCTCTCAGCTCGCTCGATCTGAGCAAGTCTTTCCATTGCCAACCTCAGACTCTCACTTTTCTCCTTCTGGGAAGTGACGGCATCAGCTCGAGCTTTGTCCGCCAGTTCAGTAGCACGTTTAGCTTCTATTTCAGCTGTCTTACATCTCTCTTGAACTTCATCGAATCTTTCAAAGTCAGATCGGTACTTTTGCTCCAAACGAATTTTCTCCTGTTCCAACTTGTTTGCCTCCTTTTCATAAGCTAGAGCCTTTGTGTTGGCATTGTCTAACCTATCAATCATTTCCCTTAACTCTATTTTCAGTGATGCTGTTTCCACGTCAAAGCTTTTGACTTTCGACTCTGCCGCCTGCAAAATACACCACACAACCTAAGATCCATTTCCCACAAATGTTCAACTGACCAACTTATCAAAATGCCAGGAGCGATAAGTAACGAAAGATATGACATTTAAGTATAGGATGAACAAGAAAAGGTTAAAATAGATATACTATCATCTCGAAATGCCCACCTTCAACTCTGATCTTAGAACTGTTAGAGACTGCTCTGCCTTCTCAATTTTTGTAGCCTTCTCCTTAATTTCTTCATCCTGAAATCAATTAACACCGCATATTGATGATATACTGATGATTACAAATCTTATAGTCGTCTCTTAATAAAATGGGACAAAGAAAGATACCTTCTCAGCTAAAGTGAAAGAAAATTCCTCCCTAAGAGCGTCTTCCCTCAATTGTGTTTCCTTGCCTGAACGTTCTTGCACTGAAGCAGCCTTTTGAAGAGCAGATCTTGCCTCTCCCACAGCATAATCATACTTTCTTTTCCATTCATCTGTCTCTTCTTGAGCGGATTTAGCTTGTTCTCTAGCTGCAGCAAGCCTAGCTTCAGAAGTAGTACTTCGTGTTCTAAGGACTTCCATATCAGATTTAAGATGATCTTCAACAGCTTTCTGTTTCAAAACAAACTGGTCATACTTTCTTTTCCATTCTTTGATTTCTACTTGTTTAGATTCCACGGTTTTCACCAAACTGGAGCATCTCTCATTCAGTGAACTGTTCTCCCCCTGTAATTTAGTTATGCGTTCTCTATATATATCTTCCAGTTTCTTCTTGTCGATGTTGGATTCATCATAACGTTTCTGGTATTCCAACTTGTATTTCTCGCTATCTTCCAACTGCTGCTTTATATGTTTCATCGCATCTTCAACAGAACGGAATTTCACTGCAAGTGAGTTTTTCTCTATAGCGATATTATCTATAAGCCTTTTGGTGAGATCATATATCGGTCCTTCCAAGCTGCATGATTAAAAACAAAACACAAAATGGGTAAATATATGAACAAACCTTAAACAAACATATACATAAATTAAAATCAGTGTGGACTAATAGTAATACCTTTGTTGCAAGAACACAGAAAGTTTCTGCCATTTCCCTGGACCATGGCATGATGCTTCATAGTCTGACAAACGAGCTTCTAAAACCTGAGACACAATCGATCATTGAATACAAAGGAAAAAAGCAATCAGCAACCAACTAAAACCACGGGAACTTCCATCCATAGTACATCTAGTCAAAAATATATACCAACCTTGACAACATTATCCATATTTGCATTAGAGGCATGACAAGCTGCTCTCAGCTGCTTCTCCATACTTTGGATAGTACTCGTGCATTGCAAATCTGCCTCCATGAATGCATTTTTTTTGTAATCCTAAATCAACAAAAGATAGTCTATATCAGCATAATGCAGTGAGAAGAGCAAATTCGAAGTTGAGAAAATGAGATATATAAATAGAACAGTCGGATTTAAAAAACAAGTACTTATTACTGCACAAACTGTCTTAGAGTCTATTACCTCAAATTTTTTCTTCAAGTCCTTGTGGAGAAGATCCTCGTATTTTTTTCTTGCTAAACCAGCCCCTACAGCATTAGCGTTAAACATAGCCAAGGCGTTTCTAACTGCTTCTTCATGTTCTTCCCTCAGTGCCCCCTACATAGCAGAATTGGAATGAATCATAATCACAATTACAAATAACGAGAGGCTACAGAGAAAGTACTTACTTCTTCAGGAGCTTTTGATTGGTCAAAGGCAGCCATATAGGCTTCTATACCAGAATCATATGCTCTTCGACACTCGGTTTCTTCCACACTCTACAAGAACATAATCAAGAAAATCAATATATGAAGTCTCTGAGGGAAAATAGGCTAAAGAATGCATTTGTAAGAAGATCGCCACTGATCCCCGCGATGGTTTAAAGTACACAAATGTCTGAACGCAATAATCAACCATATGTTTATCCATTAATACTATAATGTATGTTCACACTATGTAAAGTAAACCCGACCAAGTCAAATCCTTCAAGTCTCAGGTTTTTTGACCGTTTATGAAAAAGAATGGCTTTTGAATTTAAATGTATCGAACATCCATAGAGACAGGAGATATCAAACCTGCCAAGATGAGGTTATTGTTGGCACAGCACCATTATTCAACGCATCCAGATAAGACTGTGTAATACCAACAAGTATAGGACCAGTCATCACAGTACCCCCTAGCTGTTTGGGCCTCGTTTTCTCAAAAACAAACTTGGTCAATGCATCCAAGCCAGCGCCAAACTCGGCTCTCAAATCTTCCAACTGTATAGACACACAGGATATTATGTAACCAAGCATTAAACAAACATCCAAACCTTTCAGCGCAGTATAATGGGTGAAGGGGCATGCAAAGAATGATACTAACTGGAATTTGATCGAGTCTCTGGAGGTCCTTTTCATTAGTCAGGGGCCTTACAAGGGTAAAACACTCTCGGTCCGGAAAAAGAGCACGGATCGAATCTCGGATCTGCATAGACATTATTCTTGACTCACAATCGTGGTAGTAAAAAACATTACGCTTGATCGCCACACCCAGATTTCTCAAGACTGGTTGACTATCTAAATATATATACCAAAAAACTAAAGCACATGCATACCTCATTTTTAGCACCAATATCTCCTCCACTACCTTGAACCGGCCTTAACGCAATTTCCAAATAGTCACGCGGAGAAATCTTGCGGTTATCTTCCACTAGGTCCAAATAAAAGTCCTGCACGTAAATATATCAAGGTTATACATATATATATATATATATATATATATATATATATATATATATATATTTAACCCATAGTATCGACAAACAAAGTTACATCAAAACTAGCAGAGGATTACCCTAAGTAGCCAGACAAAGATGGGAGAAAACTGTCCAAGTTCAGAACGTGAACTGGTTCCTCCAGACGCTTTGACACGGATATGCTTTGTCATTTGAGTGACAAGAGAAAGGCGATCGAGTGAAGCTTCGTCAATACCACCCATCTGAAACATACGAAAGAGAACAGCATCTAAGCCAAAACGACATCCAAGACAGACGTGTGCACAAGGTCGAACTGGAAATTTAACAAACCTGATTGTATACGAACATGCTTGACAAAAGAACAGCTAACGAGAATATCTGAGTGCTATAGGTACCCTGTGGCATTGGAAGGAAAGTAAATGAGAACATGTTAATAAACCAAAAAACTTGGTAAGAAATCAAATTTAGTAAGTAAGAAGTCACAGCGAAGCAACTTCACTGGTAAATTACAAGTTTTACTTACCGTTTGATCGTAAGCATCAATCCCTTCACTATCTAACAACAAAAGATTATACTCAGTTCCATCAAGAGCTGTTCGTTTGATCGGAGAACTCCACAACCAAAGCCCCTTGGTACACGGCTTGTGTGTTGATGCTACTTGAAACCCATTACTGCGTCCAAGAAGCTACAACATCGCGAAAACGTCACAAATCAATTCGAGAAAAGCAAAAACAGAAACCCTAATTCGCCAAAACCCTAGACCTCGAAACAATGTACACAAAATCAATCAAACAAACACCATTCCCCAAGAAAATCCCAAAAACAAGCTCTTAGGGCCAAAAACGGAAAACCCTTACTTGATTCAAAATAAAGCTCTTTCCTTGACGAGCCCTACCACAAACCGAAACGACACCGATCGGCTCCTTGACAAGTTGCAAAGTAGCAACTGCTTCAGGGTCCATCCGAAACTTTCCCTTCTCATCACAATACACTAGCCGAATCGGTCTCGGTGGTCCCGTCACTGCAGACGACGAAGCCGGAGACGTCGAAGGGTATGATCCCGGCGACGGAGAAGCGGAACTAGACGGCGAATCTTTCGCTCCTCGACTGAAAAAACCCCTCATATCTGCAAATTTGTTGGAATTCGAAATTCCGAAATTTCGTCAACTTTAAGAAGAGACCTAAGATCAATTCGCGAGAGATGGACAGCGATTAAAGAAACAGCATGGGCCATTTTGGGCCCAAATGTATACTTTTTAGGCTAGCCCAGTTTTACTAATTAAGACGAAATAAGCCTATCCCCGTTTCTCTAAGTGAGGCAAAATTAGTACATCATCTAAAATTTAATGATTTCATTTTTTTATGTTCATACAAAACCAAAGCTATCTTGAACCAAACACAATTATTTTTTTTTAAAAAAAAGCTTTTTAGTCCCATAATTTCTGTAGATCTGCCTAACACCAAAAAGTCAAAAACTGTTACCCTACTTATGCATGCTCATATACTAAAGCGTAAACTTTGCCGTTTAAATGCATCTACAAAAATGATGTAAAAAGTTATGAATCATTTAAATAGTGATTTGGTAAAAATAAAATTTCTTGATTAAAGTTTTCGTAATCCAAAAAATTTATTTATTATTTAATCTTGAAAATCAAGTAGAACTTAATCTTTTTAACTTTATAATTAGTATGATTATGATATGTTTTAGGTAATTGATCACATTTCAGACATATTTAATTTTCAATTAGAAAAAGCTTGAATAAATTACAGAAAATATCTAATTTAAAACAGAATAGAATAATCAATTTGTCAAAGTTTTTTAAAAATAAAAAATATAAATAGCTAAATAATAAGAAAATTCTAATTAAATCTAAATATTTAAAATTTTAATTAGAAACTAAATAATTATTAAAATAATATAAGAGCATATTATATTATTTTCATTACTAATTTGAAGTACTTTAATTTTTTATTTATTTATCTCACGAACAAACAATACACAAATTCAACAAATTAACACGTAATACTATTATTTTTTCTGTTTGTTATTGTTTATATAGATTTTATATATATATCTTTGGTTTGTATACCTAAATTAATTAAAATTATTTATAAATTATAAAAGAAAAAAATAATAGATATTTATATTATAAATACGTGTATATTCAAATATTGATCTAATTGTAATATATAAACATATTATGAATAATCTCACATGTTGTGTGACTTTGATTTTATATAATTTAATATGTCATATTTTACTTAAAAACATTTTGTGAGTTTTTTCTTTTAGATATTTCATTTTTATTTCACTTTTTATTTTATTTTTATAAATGCACATATATATTTTTAATATTAATAAAATAATTAATAATTTTATTATTAATAAATGGTTTACTAAAAGTAGAATAATATCTAGTAATCTTAACCCTAAAATAATTTATAAACATTTAAAATAATGTTTTATGAATTATTTTTTTTATTTCGAATGAATTTGAATTAAATTGTCGAGTAATTTATTTTCTTATAAAAACTAAAATATTGTTTTATACATTAAAATTTAGTTAAATATATTATTTTATTATATTATAAAAATAGCTCATATTTTAATAACTAATTTTTAATATATTTTTATTAATGCAATAATTCAGAAAAGACAGATTATTAAAAAAATTATTTTTATATTAAAAACCAAAAACCAAAAAGTATTTAACTTAGAGATAATAAAATGGAAAGAGAAAAATGAAAAACATATCTAATTTTTTCAGAACACTAATAGTTTTACAAATATTGTGTTAAAAAACCTTCAAATATTATATAAGATATATCAATGACATAATTTATGATTAAAAATATTTTTCTGAAATGTGATATTTATTAATCAACAAATTTTTTACATAATCAATCAAATGAGAGTGTGAGCGATCTAAGTAGATCAAAACAAAAAAAATATTTGATAAATTTTATGGGACAGAGCAAATCGAAATGCAATTTTAAAAAATATAATTATTGATTTTATCTGGTTTGTTTAGATTGTACATACATTTTGAACAACTATCATTTTATTTTTCCTATTTGCTATTTTCATTAAAAGAATTATGATAAAAATTATTCAATTAAAAACAATGTATGGACTTAATTAAATCATTTTTATAGACACACACGAAAAAAAGTCATTAACTTAAAAACAATAAAATGGAGAGAGAAAAATAGAATAAAGAAAATTTGGAGGACATATGGCTGCCTTTTAAAGCTTGTCTATAAAGAAACCTTAAAATATTATATAAAAACTAAAAAATGTATAGACTAAACTTAAATTTTTTTTATAGAAATATTTGCACAAAACAGTCAAAACTTAGGTAATAAAAAAGAGACTGAAAACTGAAAAAAAAAATGAAAGAAAATTTGATGACAAAGACTTTTCATAGAATTGTTTTAAAAATCAGTAATTGAACTCAATAGAAAGACCAATAAAAATTAAATGGATCCAAACAACAAAGTTTCCTAGAAAAGTGTTAATAATCTAGAGATGAATACAATAGAAAAATCTATAAAATAGAAGAATAGAAAATATGCAGAAATATATGAAAATACTATTTTTTTGAAAGAAATAATATATGTGTGGTCAGATGGCATAATAGTGATCACCCCTAAAATTCATGATACATGTCTGAAATTCGAATCCAGTATCTCACAATGTTAAAAAAATATTAAAGCCATTAGATTATATTGACGAAAAAAATATATGTGTGAACGTGTTTAGGAAATCTTACTTTATTATATAAGATTTAAAATCGATTTAAACCCATTTAGACTAGTTTTCATATCATTCATATGTATAATAAGAGAAGTTTGAAAATTCCATCCAAAAACTCCATTCAAATGAACTTCTCTTGCCTAATAAATTATAGAAAAAAAACATCTTGTCAACTTACGTGAAAGTGCATGAGCAGTATAAAATCAATTAATCATGTAATTGTTAAGAAAAAACGTGATGTGACCATGCTGTTTTTTGTAAGACAAGTGGAAAACTAAAGTACCATATTATATTAGTCCAACACAATAATAATTGTTTTCAAAGTTAAAAGAAAATGTCTAAGTAGTTGCTTCCAAGAAATGAAATAAACAGCTCACTTTTTTTTTTCGTTAATGCTTTATCGTGTTAATAATTTAAAAACACAAGAAGAGACGCTCCCGAAACATGCTCCGTACGGCTTACTCAAATCTCATGCCATAATTGATTAATTTCTTAGGAATTTTCCATAGTTTAAAGTATGAATATAAAAAATTATAGAAAATATACTACTTGATTATATCAATACGATGGAAATATCCAAGCTGGCAAATTGATCAATAATCACATCTAAAAGTCAACGGATCAGGCAAAACTCCTCTCATTCTCTTGACATTTTGCTCCACCTTGAAAGTCCGGTGGTAAAGAGGCTGAACCACCGAGTTCGTGTCGAGAAAATACAAACAAACAACCATCAATACCGAGTTAATAAACATTGGTATCGGTCCGAAAAGCCACAACAATAGATTAAGAGCCAAGTAAAGAGCCCTAAGACCAAGCGACCAAAAGTTTCCACCTCTCAAAACGGCTCTGTTCACCATTTCTGGCGGAATATCTTCGCCGGGAGTGGTGATGAGATAGTTCGCATGTAAATAACATCTTGTGGACTGAACAAAACAACAGAAGGCTACTAGAAAACACACGAGGAGAGAGGTGTATTTGATGACCATTGTGATTGAACTTGTGTCTCCATATACAAAATGTCCCGTAAAAACGGTCATATTGACCGGTGAGCTTCCGATCCACGCGCCGATAAGTGAGCTCAATGTTAAAGCAATGGATGCCATAAATGTGGAAGCTGATATGCTGCTCGAAAGAACTGTTAAAGCACTACCCAATTCGTCTTTTCTTGCCTGTAATCAATTGAGCTAAACAATTAAAAGATAAATAACAAAAAAAAATTGGGATCATCCAAATATCTCAGCTGCATCACTCTTCACGTTGACACAACAGTTTCTCATTTCTATCTTTTAACCAGTTGAACTAACCATCGATAATGCAAAAAAAATAATTTGAAAAGATTTTTAGTAAAGGATCGGAGGACTTGCCTGCATGATACGTTCGACCCAGATGGATTTATCTATGTTCATGAAACCGATAATGGTGTGGTAAGGAAAGTAAAGGATTCTATAGAGAAGAAATAGATGGTAAGACAAAACTATCATTAATCCAAATGGGACAAGAACCAAATCTAAGTACTCTTTCTTCACAAACATCTCCATCTTCTTCCTTTCTCTACTTCTGAACTTAATTATCTTGTCTTGATTATAATTATATATATACACCTACACACGTAAATGTGTTTAAATAATTTTTTTTTTCTTTTTGCGTATAAAATAAAGTGTAAGGAAGTGAATAAGAAGAAAGTTGAGATTTAAAGGAATCTTGGACGTATGGAATATCCACTTTGCTTCATTTCATCTGGGTCGGATTAATATTATAATATATATGGTTATCTTATAATTTCGGACCTTGGCAGTTTCTGTAACTGTTTTGTATAGACATAGTGGGAATTAAATATACACGTCAACAAAAATTAAAAGCAATTGCATGACAGGTGAGATTGAGATTGTAGAACATAGCGTATACTATGGGAGATCTATTGACGAAGCGAAAAGTTGCAAAGTGTGAGATTGTGGCCAAAAGAGACAAGTGTGAAAAGATTTGAATTTGGGCCAAGACAAGAAGCCCATTTGACACGGGATTTCTATATGGCCATTTAGAACATTAAACAAACTAAACGTCGTGTAGTAGTAGTTATTAGTGTTCGAAAACAAATACAAAAAACTTTAATATTATTTAATATATGTTTAAAATCAAAAATTATTTTTATAAGGTTTTAGTTGGCGACTATGGATAGATAATTAAAAAAAATTCTTTTCAAAACTTCAATGAAAATAAAGATATATATCTCACATTTTCTTCGTGGATGATAATTTTTTTTTGTTAAGCTAAAAGAAAAGAACGTCAAGTTATTTTTCAAATTTTCAAAAATTATGAGACAGTCTGTAGTTATCAAATCAAATTTTCTAAATCATTTATGCATTATGGTCATGAAGTTAATGAGTTGGTAAAAAAGAGATGAAATAAATATTAAACATAACTACAAGTGGTAGTATGAGAAGATATTTCCAAAAGTTTTGGTGGACCAAAGACAAAATCTTTTGGGTTTATAAATAAAAAAATTCATAACAGATTGATTTTAAATTTTTTTATCTGAAAAAGGTAAAGAGGTTTTAATTAAGTTTTAACGGAATTACCATATAATGTCTTGTTATAGGATACATAAAAAGATAACAAAAAAAACTAACATAGGATACCTAAAAAGATAACAAAAAAACTAATAAGCGTGATAGCTCACTTTTGGTGGAGTACGAAGAGAAATAATCGTGGTATGCATTGGAGTGCATGGCAAAAGTTGTGTTGCCATAAAAATGAGGGCGTTCTCGGATTTAAGAATTGAGGATTTAACATAGTCATGTTAGCAAAACAGCTGTGGATGTTAAATTCAGCAGACTCATTTTTTTAAAAAGTGTTTAAGAGTCGGTAATTTTGGAATTCAGATCCTTTAGATCCTATACATTTGTTCTCTCCCTCTTACAAATGGAGAAAATTATCTCAGCTAGATATTTGGTTAAAAAAGACTAATCAAAAGGGTTGGATCAGATGCAAACATTTATGTATGGAATGATCCTTATATCCCAACCCCTCGCCCGAGATCATCAACTTGCAAATTCACTGCTTACCCTACTTCATTCAAGGTCAATGTTTTTATTGACAATTAGACAAGATTTGGAATATGCCTCTGTCGGAAGAAACTATTATTCCTGAAGACGTAACCATCATTTAGTCATTCACAATGAGTCGGTTTATAAGACTGGACATGGATGGATGGTATTTTACAAAAAAAATAGAAAATATTCGGTTAAATCGGGTTACATGATTGAACAACTCTATTTAAAAAAAACCATAAAATGTTATATATGGACCAATAATCACCTCACTTCAGGCTTTTGTATGAAAGATTGAATATCTTCCAAAAATGAAACACAATAGTTTGAGGTTGTGTTTTGGTAGCCAAAAATTTGAGGTCACATGGAATTAATTGTGATGCCCAATGTAGATGTGGGGTGGAATAAACCATAAATCATGTCTTTTTTTAATGTCCATCGGCCATACCATCTTCGCAACCGATTGTTCTGATGTGGTAAAGATAGTGTCTTTATTGGAGGAGTGGCCATCATTTTCAGCTCATTTGGAAGGATTCAGATGCAAAACTTATTTTCATAATATTAAGATATCACTCATTCTACGACCAACTAACACAAAGACGAATAACTTAACGCTTAACGCACAAAGTCTCTCATATGGTGTATATTAATTCGTCTCTACTAGCTTGGTTAGCTAAATATTTTTAGTATTTTTCTATTCGCATTGTTGTAAAAAATAAAAATAAAAGATATATATATATATGTATATGTATATATAAGAAATTTAAATATTATAATTATAAAATATATAAAAATATTTGGTACTTTTTAATTAATATTCACTAACCATCTATTATGATTTATATTTTAATATTTTTAAATTAAAATTCTCTCAATCAAATTTTCTTAAATCACTAGTATATATTTATATAAATCTAACAATAATCTAACCTTAATCTCCATAAAAGATAATATATGCCCTTCAGATTCGTATAGATGAACCAGAAACCTAATAATACCCAATTACTAAAAATTTATCTAATACTAAGAATTCTGTAACAAGGACATATTTTGAAAATTTATCTAATACTAAGAATTCTGTAACAAGGACATATTTTGACGGCAAGACATTGTTGCATGTTGTTATTTCTCTTTGTAAATTTCTTCTCCTATTTTTGCAATTGTCTGTTTGCTACTTTTCTATTTTTGGATCATAACTTTATTTATTTGGTGTTGCTAGTTGCTATTTGGTACTTGCTAGTTGTTATTTTCTTAGTTATTGGAGATTGAGCTTTCGAGCAGTTATCTAATAATTCAGAATTTGAAGTTTTTTCTAATAGATATAGTTAATGATTTTTCACTTCATTACTGGTTTTATATGATTTTATTAGTTTCTATCCATGTAAAATGAGTATTTCTGGGTTTTATGAGTAGCTTTCAGATATTTCAGTTATTGAAATTATAATATGGTTGGATTTTATCGGTTATTAAATTCATTATCCATACAAATCAATGACTAGTCAAACCTATATTATCTTGGTTTCTATATAGTTATTAGATATTTAATTCGAATTACCCAAACACAGAAAAATCTGATTCAAACCCAAACCCAAACCCAAAATAGTATAAGATTATATATATATATTTTTTTAAAAAATTTGGTTGATTGTCATTTGGACAAAAAGAGTTCAAATGTGAATATATTACCAAAAGATAAAGAGTTTTTATTACAAAATCTCCAGTAGTCCAAAGAAGAGTTAGAAAAATCAGAAAGAAAACTAAGTAAGAGCACCAAATGAGTAGAGCTATAGATGGGAGAATCAATGAGAGTGGAGACATTAATCTTTGGAAGCTTTTGCTCGAGCAAGAAGAGTGACACAGATGGTGCGATCGCTTCAGCTGGTAAAGACGAGCTATTATGGCGTTTCTTTTTATGAATATTGTTAATTACTTGAGAGTGACTAATCGCTTCAGCTTTTTTCATGTGTGACGGACGTTAGAACAGAATCAACCAGTGTATGATGACACTTTCACATTGCGAATTCTGCGAACAGGTATCTGGCACCAGGTTCTTCAGTGGTTACGTTGGATAATCTATAATAACGTGGGACCCAATATTTACACACAAAAAATTCCTTTAATAAGATCGACCAACCTGCTAAACAATTAATCAAGATATATTAGGCTCATATGGAACTTAGTTTGGTTTGGAGTATCAATTTTTCTTTCTTTTCGTTAGAGAAAATAATATATATATATATATACAACGGGGTGGGCTAAGAGATGAGCTGCACGAAATATATCAAGAAAAAAAACTAGCATAAAGATCTTAATTAAGAGCATCAACACAGGCTTTCAGTTAAAAAAGAAATATAAGTCTGCTGAAAAAAAAAACAAATATAACTTGCAATACATTAAAAAATCATGAAATAATCATGATTCGTAATGAGCAGGAAAAATTGTAAGAAGAGGCAGAAACTTTAAAATTTCAAACTCATTTGTCATTTATATAGCAAGTTGCTACAAAATAATTTAACTCATAAATAATTGCTTTTCAAGCAATGTTTTCGGAATCATTTACACACGCTTCGACGAAACATACTGTATAAAAATTTCAATATGGCCAAGTTTCAGAATTATTTTAATGATAATTGTAATTAAGTTAGTATTAAAACTAAACCCAAGTCAATGTTTACAAGTGGAAATTGAAAAAATGGAGTTCAGCGTATCACTCGTGAGATCTTTACCAACCAGCCAAACCTAAAAGTTTTATGAGTTATTCATCTTCATAAAAAAAGAAAAAACCATACTTATTCTTACTTTAGTTTCATTATAATTAATTAAAGCATGCAAAAATATTTAGTTTATTAGCTTTCACGTTCCCTAATACATCATCTTCATTTATTTTCTTATTTTTCACAACATTTTGAATATTTAATCTATAGTTTACTATTTCTCTATGTAACGACTCAAGAGGTTTGTTTTTTTTATTTCTAGACTAGTATCATATGTCGACAATTCAATCTTTGGATCTTTTAAATTGAATTTAGTCGAAACATTCACTTTCGGATATTTATTTTAATTGTATATGGATCTTTTCATATGATTGAGCGAGGTGTATGATGATAAGAAAAATCATGGTGATAAGCTAGCATACAAATGTCACATATATAGTCTAGTTTTCCAATTTCTAATTAAGACGTAGATAATAAGATTTCCTATTTTCTTTAACATTTCTGCAAATATTTTCGCATAAAAATGCTAGATAGTCTAGTTGTCAAAAACCATTGCATCGATTAATAGAAACAGTAAATAATCTATTTTTTTAAAAGTTAAATAATTTAGTAATGTTCTTTTTTTTTTTTGTCAACATAGCCTAGTGGCTTTAATATCCCCAATAACATGCGGGGTGCTGGGTTCGAACCCCAGACCTGGTGTAATGAATGCAGAAATGAGTACCATTATGTCACATGATTCCTACATCTAGTAACGTTCAGTCAGTAATTATTTTTATGTGCTATGTCAAAAGATTCTCTTTATCTATATGACCCATCATCTGTTTTGTATATATATATATGAGAGACAAAAGTGCCAACTCTCTTCACACAAATGTCCACATTAAAAGAAAACACAGAAGCTACCAAACAAAGACTAAATATAGAGAGAGAAAAAGAAAACGAGGAGAGAGAAATGACAGTAGAAGAGAAAGGAGATGATTACACAAAAGATGGAACTGTTGATCTTCGAGGCAATCCTGTTCGAAGATCCATTAGAGGTCGATGGAAAGCTTGTTCCTTCGTCGTAGGTATTTATTATTTCAATAATTTCCCTTTGATTAATTGTTTTTTTTCCATAATCATATATACAATTAAAGATTACTCACCATGATTATGTGTTAATCTTACCATCATTATTTTTTAAAAATGTTTTAGAGAATATGGTATAAGTATTACCTTTAAATCTGCCATGAGTCTCGGAAACTTTTCAATGGTGACGAGAGAAAGTAAAGATTTGTGACGTCTCTTATCCGATTTTAAAAATATATAGAATAATTTTGAGGTCAAAAATATTACCAATTTATCTATTTTCCATACGAAAATTAGTCTGCAAATTAAGCCTTGACACTAGAAGCTCACTAGCAGTATTAGGAATTAAAAACGAGATGAACTCAAAATAAGATAAGCTCAAAATTAATGGTTAATAATTCATATATCCAGTATTTCATGTTCTTTTTCAGTTTTAAATTTTCTTTTGACAGTAAATAGTAACTCATATAAATTACTAGGAGAAATTACTTATATATTACTTATTACACATTTTTTGTTCATCACAAAAAGTTTTCTTATTGTATAATCTCATTAATTATTCGTTTTTTTCTTTCTTTTAATATTAACTAATCAAACGTTATAATATGCTTAAGTGTACGAGGTATTTGAACGTATGGCTTATTACGGGATATCAAGTAACCTAGTGATCTACATGACTACTAAATTGCACCAAGGAACAGTTAAGTCGTCGAACAGTGTGACCAACTGGGTTGGGACTAGTTGGATCACCCCTATCTTGGGTGCTTATGTCGCAGACGCTCATCTCGGTCGCTATATCACTTTCGTCATTTCTTGTGCTATCTACTTTTCGGTATGTATCTATCTTTCTTTTTTTTTGGGGTTAAATCGTATATCTATCTTATTCTATAACAAATGAAAACAAACAAAACACTAAATGATTTGGTGCAAAAAACAAAATTATTTTGAACATATTAAAGTCGTGACCACATATAGAACTAGATTAGGTAAGTATGCTCAGAAACGTGAATCTAGGCGTGGAAACCTCAAAACGTTGACGAGTTTTTCTTGCCAATACCCAATAGTATGATTCATGGACATTTTATAACAGATCACTTTCTTTCACATTGCATATTTGACATGAGGGTTCACAAATAAAATACAGTATATATTAATAAGTTATATGCAGCAGATTAATTATAATTTTGTGTGTGTCTGATGCAGCGAATTAATTAACAAGCTGGTAATCAGAAATATTATTAATGAGTATTGAGATGGGCCTCATGGCAGAGTGGTTTACGGGTTAGAGTGTCTAATATATATGGTTATAACTTCGAGTGAAGAAATTGTTATTTACTGTTGAAAAAATAATTAGCAAGTTACAATATTATTTTATGCTCATTTTTAGACGTTTAGCCAGAGACCATTTACTTTATAACAAGTTTTAACTGTTGTAGATTTCGATACTGAATATTCCATATTTAGTTTCAGATAAGTGATAGTTTCTGAAAACTTAAAAAAAATGAGTCAACGAGACAGAAAAGAGATAAGACAACGACCAATCTAAATTCCTCGGTTCAGTCAATTATATATCAATCCAAACTTTTTGTTCTTATACAGTAGAGAGTATGCATCGGTCTTTTTACCTTATGGTTGAAACGTGGAATACTTTTCTACAAGAAAAATTCTTGGAAGTATATGTATCTCTTGATAAACAATTGACTTTGAATAAAACATATTAGTTCTCTTGTCTCGATCGAAAGTTTAGAAAATTGTGGTTCGAAACAATATATTATGAAAGGATTTAAGTATTCGAAAGACTTATCTACTACTCCTACATATAGTAAAGTCGGTTTAGGATTAGGTTGTTTTCTTTTACTTACTGTTTTTTCTTGATAAACAATAAACAAAATGTAATAATATCAACATTTAAACACTTGAAACATATTTATATTTTAATCTATAGCATTAGGTAATAAAATTCCTTGGGGTTAAATCACAACTCCGAGATAACCGGTTTAGTCATTTAAAAATTACAGGGGATGTTGGTCTTAACATTATCAGTATCTATACCGGGAGTTAAACCACCCGAATGTTCAGCTCCTAATGTGGAAGACTGCAAAAAGGCTTCGGTTTTACAATTAGCGGTTTTCTTTGGAGCGTTATATACATTAGCAATTGGTACAGGCGGTACAAAACCGAACATATCAACAATAGGAGCCGATCAATTCGACGTATTCGAACCAAAGGAGAAGACTCAGAAACTATCATTCTTCAATTGGTGGATGTTTAGTATTTTCTTTGGTACTCTCTTCGCAAACACTGTTCTTGTTTATGTTCAAGATAATGTGGGCTGGGCCTTGGGATATGGACTTCCCACTATAGGCCTTGCAATCTCCATTTCTATTTTCTTGATGGGCACTCCGTTCTACCGTCATAAACTTCCCACGGGAAGTCCTTTCACGAAGATGGCTCGAGTCATTGTGGCTTCACTTCGCAAAGCCAAAGCGCCGATGGCTTCTGACCTCACGCGTTTCCACGAGCTGCCTTCTCTTGAATATGAGCGGAAAGGCGCCTTTCCGATCCATCGCACTCCAAGTCTAAGGTAACGTGTATATTTATTTAGTTAAGACTAAGTCATTTTGGTTTAAGTGTGAGAAAATTTGGTTTACAAATCTTTTCTAATCGTAAATTTTTTTTTTGTATTGGCAACTTTTCTGTTTGAGTAAGAACATGTAACTTAGTTTTGGTTAAAAAGATATATATATATATATTAATTTAATATGATTAAAATTATTTCTAATGAATGTATACCTATTCAAATTTCAGAAGATTTTGGTTTATTCAATTTGATTTAGAATTTAGTTTTCAAAGAATATCTACGAGTCCGGTTTAGTTTTTACTCGTTTTGGATTTCAGTAATTAGGGTTGATTTCAGTTTAAATTCTTAGTATATCTTCAGTATATCATAGAGTACCTAACATGTAACTCAATATGATTCAGATTCTTAGACAGAGCTTCACTCAAAACAGGAACAACGCATATATGGAATCTTTGTACTATCACAGAAGTAGAAGAAACAAAACAAATGTTGAGAATGTTACCTGTATTGTTCATAACTTTCGTCCCAAGCATGATGATCGCTCAAATCAACACTTTGTTTGTCAAACAAGGAACCACTTTAGACCGAAAGGTAACGGGAAGTTTTAGCATCCCACCAGCGAGTCTCAGCGGCTTCGTCACACTTTCAATGCTCATCTCTATAGTCATATACGATCGAGTCTTTGTCAAGCTAACTCGAAAATTCACCGGAAACCCAAGAGGCGTAACTCTGCTTCAACGAATGGGAATTGGTCTTATCTTCCACATCCTCATCATGATCGTCGCATCTGTCATTGAGAGGTATTGTTAAGATTTACGAGCTTTCATCTTAAACAAAAATGAATTCTTGAATTTTCGAACCTCAAATTGTTTTATTTCAAGATTTAAGATAAAAGTTAGTATATAAAACTAAAAAATGTATAGGACTTACATTCTTGACAACTTATATTAAGAATATTGAGCAAGACTAAGTAATTTTGGATTATGTTTTCTTGTATTGCATTAGTTTCCTTACACTTCTTTTGTAACAGGTATAGACTCAAAATTGCTGCTGATCATGGACTCATTCACCAAACCGGAGTAAAACTACCGTTAACGATATTTGCTTTGCTTCCTCAATTCGTGTTAATGGGTATGGCTGATTCGTTCTTAGAAGTTGCAAAGCTCGAATTTTTCTACGACCAAGCTCCTGAGAGCATGAAAAGTCTCGGAACATCGTATTCAACAACGAGTTTAGCCGTTGGGAATTTCATGAGTAGCTTCTTGTTGTCAACGGTTTCTGAGATAACGAAGAAACGAGGAAGAGGATGGATTTTGAACAATCTTAACGAGTCTAGGTTGGATTATTATTACTTGTTCTTTGCGGTTCTAAATTTGGTTAACTTCGTCTTGTTCTTGGTCGTGGTTAGGTTTTACGTTTATAGAGCTGAGGTTACTGATTCAATGGATGCGAAAGAGGAGGAAATGAAGGTAATGGATGTCAAAGAGAATGAGTAGACAAAAAGTAATGATATTATATAGTGTTTCTATTTCCTTTCATTGTAAGTAACTTAGTTGAGACTTTATACCGTAGATTTTTCTAAAGTATTTGGGGATTTAAATTCAAAACTAATTGACAATAAGCACATTGGTCAATGGTTTTTAAAATGTTATGGTTTTTAAAATATATAATCAATTATATACGTATATATACCATTTCTTTTTACAACCATTTCTTTTTTTCTTTACAAATAATTAATTTTTATATTTTAAAAAGGTGTTTTTTTAGGTTGTAATCAACAACTCTAACTTTTAATTTTTTAAATAATATAATAAATGTTAACAAATCGGAATCATGTGGCATGATGGTGGACACTTCTGAAATTCATGATATATGTCTAGTATTCGAACCCAACATTCTATAATATTTAAGAAGATATTAAATCCACTAGACTAAATTGATAAAAAAAAATTATTAACAGAAGAAAACTTAAAATAGTTTTACTATAAATCTATTTCTAATTAAATAATCAGAAAATTATTTTAAATAAGATAACCTGATTATATTATATCATGATTCTTTTCCAAAACATTATTTTTCATGTTATGACTATTTTAATACAAAAATAATAATTCAAAAATATGAGGTTAAAACTAAAATTTTACATGTTACTTGATTCGTACTCTATAGAACCAAACTGATGGAATCAATTTTTTTTAGTTTTCAATTATCACTACGTTCTGATTTATCCCAAACTGATTGATGAGATTTTTAAAAATTATTGGTTTGGTTCGCTTATACAACTCTAAACAAATAAATATTCCAGTTTGTTTTTCTTATTTTTTCCAAAGAATCATGTATCAAATATACATAAGTTTTTAAAAATATATATTTAAAAATATAATATGAACAATCAAATTAAATGCAATAAAATTAATCTAATTTTAACTTAATTAAAACCCAATAAAGAAAAATTATGGTTGAATTCAAATGAATCACTACAATTTAATATACCCACAAAATGAATAGCTGAACCTATTTGAATTTTTATATATGAAATTACATGTGTAGTTAAGATAATATCATAAGATTATTTAAATCAATCTTCTACTTACTTTTCATACATATAAATTATAAAAAATTAACACTAATAAAAAAAATTAATCAATTATTATGATTTAGTTAATTCGTAAGAAATATATATCCATACAAGATTTTTCAAAACATTACTAGTTTGATTCACATCCATATACAAACACGAAAAAATCACCTAATATTCATTAAACCAAATTTTCTAAGAGAAATAAGTTAAATATTTGTAACAATCCATTTTTATCCTATGAAAAACAATATATAAAAAGCAGTAAGTTGTCACAACTGTGAACAAATAAAAAATACATTTTCGACTGTCTTTCAAAGATTAAAAGATTAAATTTTACATAAATAAAAAATAAAAACTGAGGATAGTCAACAGATCTAATTTAATCATAACTTTATAGTTAAAAAAATAAAATTAGGTTCAAAGCTACCTTACAATGCAAAATTATGATTTTTTGAAATATGAAATAATTTTATTTAAACAAATAATTGTTATAAAAGTTATGTGATATAAGTTTAAAATGTTTAACACTATTCCAAAATATTTTTTTTTATGGAACATCATATTTTTATATATTGAATAATCTACTTTTATCTTTAATATTTTATAATTATTTTAATGGATAATATTTTCATTTGATCTGTCTCGTATTAGGCTAAGTTCATTTTAATGTTGTTATATAGAATAAACAGTCTTTTAACCTGCTTTAGGAGGATAATGTTTATTTTTAATTATTTTATCATCAAAATTGGCTAATCCGTTCTTTAAATCCTTCTAGAAATAGTTTCAATATTTTTTTATGTTTTGACGTAATACCCCGTAAAAAACCATAAATCATAAAGTACTAATTTGAAACCATCTCAATCATACAATATAAATATTACCTAATTTTAAATATCTTAAATTTTTATAGATTTAATTTATCTGTTATAATATTCAGTCTAATTATGAGGTTTAGCTAAAGAATTCATTTAGTGTAATAAAATCTTTAAAGTTTGGTCATTAGATAAGTTATGCTTTTTACTCTTACGGTTTCTCATCATTTATTAGAAGTCGCAAAGCTTGAGTTTTTCTACGATCAAGCACCCGAGAGTATGAAAAGCCTTGGGACATCGTATGTGACCACGAGTTTAGCAGCCGGGAATTTCATGAGCAGCTTTCTGCTTTCGACAGTGTCTCGAGTAACAAAGAACCGGGGAAGAGGATGGATTTTAAACAACTTGAATGAGCCGCGGTTGGATTATTATACTACATGCTCTTCGCGGTTCCAAATTTGGTTAACTTCATCTTCTTCTTGATCGTAGTTAGGTTTTATGTGTACAGAGCTGAGATTACTGATTCAGCAAATGTAAAACAGAAGGAAACGAACGTGAAAGGAAACAACGAGTAATGAAAGGCATTCGGTTCAATAAATGTATCGATTAAAACCGATTTGGCAAAGGCTTAATCCACTTACGCATCATGACAAACTGTTTTTTTTTTTCTATCAGACACTGAGAAAACACTAAAGATTGTTCTAGTAATTTCCTCAGATAGATAGATATTACAACATAAACGCAATCTCCAAAAGGGCTTGCGTGGTTTTCGATAAAGATTAGTCTCAGTAGTTAAACTTCCTTTTGACAGACACACGGTCATCTTCATCATCATCATCTTCTTCTTCATCTACTTCTTCTTCTTCTTCTTCTTCTTCTTCTGGCTCAACATCATCTTCCACCGTGTTAACCCTCTCACACTCATCGATCCATTCGCTATAGCTGCACACATTTTTGAGCAAACCAGAGGATTTAGAAAACAGGGTGAAATAAGAAAAACCATAAGTTTAACAGATTATACTTACATGTCTATAGCTTCACTCAAAGCTGCAAAAAACAAAACCCCCAAAAAATGATCAGAGATGTAAAGCAAAAACGGATTCAATATCAACTTAAAAGAAAGTTTCGAAAGATTCGAAAACACGAAAATAAACCTGTGATAGTAGTGCTAAAGCTTTCTTCACAGATTCTACAAGTTGCTATACCAATCATATCCTTCATATTACTGGGAAAAAAAACAAAGGAAAAGTCACCATATATTCAAAAGATTTCATTTTCATATCGTAATTCATTAAAGCTAAGAAAAACCTTACATTTGGCATTCGACACTAGACCCGTGATTGCAGAAAGGACAACTAAAGACAGTGTCAAGCTTGTCCATTCGCTTCGTTGGAGCAGGCTTTGCCCTTGACTTCCTCTTTCCCATTGCTTAAGCACCTTGACCCAAACAGTGAATCAAAAAAAAAAAAACGAAATACTTTAACAAAACCTTCATTAATGCGTCGTTATGATCAATCACTAGATTGAGGAAATGACCCAGAAAGATCCAACTTCAAAAGAAATCTCAATGTCGGCTAGTTTCGATCTAAAGAATCAACAGTGTATCAACAAACAAAAAAATCAATACTTTCACAATACAGAAGAGATAAGACTAATCAGCGTAAGAAATTACTTCTTCGTAATGATCAATTACCAGATTAACAAATATACGGATTGAAAGGAAAAAACGTACCCAGAAGATTTAACTTCAAAGAATCTCAAAAATTCGCTACACGATCTAAAGAATCGAAAACCAAAACTTTCGAATCTGCAAAATCAAAGAATCAAAACCAAGACTTGAGAAAAAAACACCCTAATTTATATGAACTATGAAAGCGCAGAATGAAAAATCACAGTTTTTGGGGAAATTTAGCCAGTTTAAATTGTTTGTAAAGATTCAAGCTGTCGTGCTGAAGAAAACAACGAATTCAGACATAGACAAACCTATAACTGCGCAAGATCGATTCCTCGAGGAAGAGCGAAATACGAAACCCTAGATAGTGCGAGGAAGAGGTGAACTGGGGAAAAAAAGGGACAAGGAGATTGTTGCAGTTTGATAATTTCTAGACTGTCAGAACACAACGGCGCCGTTTCTTTCTGCTCATATAATAGGCAAAGAAGGAAAAAAAACTCAAAACTTCAAACATACATCCCTTTTATAAATATTAAAATTCAGATCTCGGTTCGGTTTTGGTTCATATTTTTTTTTAGATTTTTGGGTTACAAATAAAGGTAAACAATAATATAATATGAATGGTTTGGTTGTATATGGTTTCGGTTTTTGGTTCAGATTGACTCTGAAAGAAGAGAAACGATTGGAGACTTGTGGATGTGAACATGGTGCATTGAAAAAACCTTCAATTTCAATTCCAAAAATAAATTGATGCAGCCATGCTTAACGTGTTTTTGACGTCAAGTTAACAACTTTCTATTTATCTCTGAAGTTGTTTATTGATTTGAATGTAAAGTCTCTGTAGGTCTTAGAATTCACATAACTAATTAGCGATGAAATTGCAAAGTTATAATGAAATTTTTTTAATATAGGTTTTGTTTAATGTAGTCTCTAAGTTATAAGTCAATAAGTAAGACAAGTTAAGAGTTTTCATGTTTCAAACATTTTTTTTCATGTTTAAAATTCTGTTGTCTGAGGACAAACAAATATTTAAATGTGGAAGAGTTTAGATTTTTTATATTTTGATATGTTTTAGTAGGTTTTTAATAAGGAAACAAATAATTTTTGATAGATTATCAATATTTTTATTGCTTTTAGAGTTTTGATAAATTATTAAAATTAAAATAAAAAAGCATTCTGAAAATTTGACAGTTTTCATAGCTTAAAAATGTTAGTTTTCATCTTCAAATGTTATATCTCAAGATATGCTCAAAATATTAAAAAATAAAGTATCTGATTTTGAAATGAAGCATGGTAAAAAAGGTGAAAATAATTGATATAGTGATTGGTCTACATGTTAGAACACGTGATTGATCACTCAAGATAGAAGCTTTTAGGAATCACTGATTAACCTAATAATCGACCAAATGAACTAGTTGATCACTATTATACCTGAGAGTCCATAGCCATTTGATCAACAGAACATGAAATGATCGACCAAACATGACAAGTGATCAACTGAGAATCACACCTGTTCGACCGATCATTCCTTATAAAAAGATAACATTTTTAGAGTTTTGTCTTGTCCTCATTTTTTTTTGGAAAAGCTTTCATCAACTAAAAAATTATTATAAATGAAAAAAAAAATCACGAATCAAAATTTTTTCATAGTTATAAATCTCTAAAAGTTTGAATTTATTGTTCTGTTTTCTATTATTTGGTAAATTATATGGTAAATTTTAAATATTACTACCTAATAAACAAATTAATAATTTTGTAAAAGAGGCTTTTAATAAACTTCTATGGATTCTACTATTTATATCATTCACCTCTAAGTCCCACCAAGAAATATTAGTCTTTCAATCAAATATATATATATACTTTTATATTCCCTCTCGCCGTTTTGCATTCTCGGGTTGTGAAGCATGGCATCGAACATACCGAATTAAGAACGAGTCCAGTTATCAAATCAAACTAATGATAATAGGAGATTCCGGTGTGGGAAAATCAAACCTTACATTTCAGTTCATACATAATGTGTTCAATACTAATTCGACGTCAACAAGTGGAACTGATTTCGTATTCCGAAACATTCACGTCAATGAGCCGGAAGTGAACTAAAACTGAAGCTGTACTAAATCAAACATAATGGTAATGACATTTACATGCTATGTTTTCTCTGTATTTATGTATAGAAATAAAAAGTTCGTGACCGCTGGCTATAGAGGAGCCATGGGAGCTCTAATAGTGTACGACGTTACGAATCACACAACGTTCGAAAACGTGGAATGGTGGCTCAAAAAGCTTCGTGACAATGCGGATGCCGACAACCTCGTGATCATACTCGTTGGTAACTAGTCTGGCCATGTTCATCGCCGGGAAGTCTTAAAAGAAGAAGCAAAGTGGTTCTCGGAGAGAGTGAATCTTTTATTCAGTGAGACATCGGCTCTTGATGTCACCAACATTGAACAAGGTTTCATGAATGTCCTGAATCAGATCTACAATAATGTCAGGAGCCCGTGATGACTGTATCCCTTTCTTCTTTATTTGCGATTAGCGTTTCCTGTTTCAGCTGTTCTGTTTTTTTTTTTTAGAGAACTATGGTTAAAAATTTGATAATTTTACAAGCATAACGAGTTAATGACCATTTGATGATTGGTTCCTAGGTGTGCTATCGTTCAAAAATGCTTATTCCATAGTTTTTCTAGTGTACCGTGCTACATATGTGATATATATGGTTTTTATGCATTTTTCACTTTTTTCTTCATCTTTCTCATCACTTTGCACCATTTAAGATTGTAAATATCCATGCCCGGTCCATCAAATTTATATGCCTAATGCAAAATTCATTTGTGCTGTCCTATAAAAAAATATTCCTTTAATTAAATGTCAAAATCAGAAGCTTGAACTCTCCAACTTGAGGCATTAAGAATAGTGTTCACCACTATATAATAACCAACTTTTTGGAATTGATGCCCTCATACATCAGCTTCATGAACTTTAGACCTGTAAATATCTATTATAACTTCTTGCATTATCTCTAATTTTAGAATTTTAGGTTGTATATATTGCATTTTGAATAATTTTTTTTTAAAAAAATTTCTTGGTAATTTTTGGAGCTGTGAAGGCTTGGTGCTAGGAGTTTAGGGCATTTGAGATGTAATGAGGCTATGGGACAAAGTTCAAAAGTGAATAGGAGCGGAGCTGTAGCGGTAGAGATGATCATTCGGGCAGGCCACTAAAAAAGAAGGATGAAGAAGATCGAAGGCAAGTTGGTAGCTGGCTGCAAGACTGCTCAAGACAAGCAAGTTCACTAAGACCGCTAAGATGGACCGCTACAGAGCTTTCTAGGAAGACAAATGAGCGATGACAACCACTGAGACCAACCGCCAACATACTATTCATGTTAATTTGGATCTGATCTGATCTGTCTCTGGTCGATCCGGTTCCTATTTTTCTTACCTGTAAATATTTATTTAGATATAAGTTTTAGGATAATTTTTTATCAAAAATATAATCTTTGCCTCTTTTAGCTCAAATTAATCATTGGTGTGGATATTTTGTTTGGATGGAATATTTTTTTTTGTTATTTCCTTAATATATTTTATTATGCTTTCTTTAAATTATCTATATTTTCTTAGTAATAATTATGAGCTGAGTAGTCTATTTAATAGGTTGATAGCTTAGTAGATTATGATGGTTTGATAGATAATTGTTTCTGCTTAGGATTAGATTTTTTTTATATATTCTCTTCATTTAAATTGATTTTAATGCTAAATTTAGCTTAACTAATCAATATTCTGATGCTTAGGATTTCATGCACCAAAAATGTTTGAATAAATGCTTGAAATAACTTAAATAGATTTTTTTTTCCCTAGCCAACAACAATTGATATTATTTATGATTAGTGGACTTAGTGAACTTGCTTTTTGATGTTTATAAACTCCGTGATTAACCAAAAAAATTAGCTAAATTAAAGTGATTAGTAAAATGATTAGTTCTATAAAAATTGGCTAATCTTGCTTTTAGGATTGTGTTTAATGCTTATTTTAATACCATTATTTAGGTATTTTATCATCTTAGTCTATATTTTGCTTTGGTTTTGACCCATACTTATAATCATTGTGTTTTCTTGTTTACTTTGCTTAGACTAAATTATAATGTTCTTTTTAGGTAATTGTCTTTTAATTCGGTTCTTAGTTTTCATTAGGACCTAAACAAAACCCAAACTCCTTTGTTATGCCTTAGATTAAGTTGTCTTACAGTTTTAGTGAGTTGATTTATTTTCTAAGGAAACAATTTTCAGATGTTACAATAACATACCAAAAACTTGTGGTAGAGTACACTTGAGAGTAAATTTAGAGTACATCGATATAGGTGAATCTCAGTTAATCCAAAAATTTTGGGCTAATTCGGGTCGGGTATAGATAGCGTCGGGTGATCCGATTTGAAATACATACGTCTAAAAAAGGAACACTACGAGACGTTTATTAAAAGCACGTCGTTTTGACAACTGAACAGTGCGGCGAGCTGATGACCGTTCGATCTATAGGTTCATACGGTTTCTTTAGTACACCGTGATACAGAGGAACATATCACAATTATAGTGAAACACAAATTCCCAAAAGTCACAGGTGGCTTTAGGGTTTTCGCCTCCTAGTCGTGACCGTAAGAGAAGACGAGATCCTCCTCCACTAATTTGAAAAAGAAGACCCAATTCTTATTCGCTTTCGAATCGATTCGTATTCTCTGGTTTCTTTTTTTCTTTCCAGTTTTTGATTTCTTCTCTTTCGTAAATTTGTTTTTTTTTAAACGATGGGAAGAGGCAAGTTCAAGGGAAAACCTACCGGCCAACGCCGATTCTCAAGTGCAGCTGATATACGTAAGGATTTCTCAATAAAATTGCAATCGTTTTGTTGTTCTTCTGATGTAGAAGAGTCAGAATAACATTCGGTACTAATGAGTTTAGAGTTTTTTTTTTTGGAGTTCGATATGAATTTTCATACAGTTTCGATTTGTGATATATATTGTAGAAATTTAGCGTTTCCTTGAAATTTGTGGAATTTTTCATATTTTCTCTAATTTTTTCGCTTGATTTAGCTCTCTTGAAATTGCGAGCTTCGTTAAATTGGATTAGTTGAGTAATTATCAATTACTGATTGTTATTTTGATATGTAACTCCAGATTTCTCTTGTTCTGTAGATTTATACGACTTAGATAACCATTGGGCACGCAAAAAGTTTAGGTTTGATTTGCTGTTGCGTGATTAATCATAGTGTTTTGAATTCGAATCAGTTTCATAGATTGGTTTGGTTTTTGTAAACTGTTGTTATATCCTCACTTGCTTGATGTTATGTAATGTTCATATAGGCCTTGATGGTTTACTCGATTTAGCACTTAAGAAGTGTAATATCTATATAGGTCAAGTTATTATCTGTTGCTCTGGTTTTGTATGACCGGTCTTGGCTTGTTTGCTTGATTTAGCTCTTTGAATCTACGATATCTTTTAAGATCTACATTGCTTTCCATGATTTTATAGCTGACTTGATTGACTGGTACTAGCTTTTTGCTTGTTTGGGAGAATGATGTGTAAAATCTCTGGCTTGGGTGGTCTTTTGGTCTATGATCATAGGATTTTCTTCAGATGTATTCAATTTAGTGTGATCTGGTCCAGTTTTTGGTGAATTTTTGGTTTTTCAAGGGAATGTATATTTCAAGATTGATATGTATTAGTATTATATTTTCTTAACCTTGGTGTTTTTTTTTTGTGTTCTGTAGTTGCTGGCACTTCTGCTGCACGTCCTCGGTCATTCAAGCAGGTACTTTGGTAGTTTTCTCTTACATGTTTGATACGTTTGTTGACGTATGTGGTGAATTATTTGGCCTTTTTGATGACATTATCAGAAAGAAGCTGAATACGAAGAAGATGTCGAAGAGGAGTCTGAAGAGGAATCTGAAGAAGAATCCGAAGATGAATCTGATGTGAGTGAAAACCCTTAATCGTATGTGGCCTCCTTCATTTATTAACATTGTTTGACAATTCATCTTTACTTGGTATAATAATATCAGGTGAAGAAGAAAGGACATGAAGCTCTAATCGAAGTTGATAACCCTAACAGAGCAAAACCAAAGACCATGAAAGCAAGAGACCTTGATGTAAGCTCTCTGTGTAGGCAGTTTCTGTGAATCTGCATATATATAAATATGTTTGTCTTAATAACTTTGTTTTTCTTTTTCTCTTTGTTCTTCCCATTTGTTGATCAGGCTAGTAAAACCACTGAACTCTCAAGGCGTGAAAGGTTTGTTGCTAATACTGAACATTCGAATCTAGTATCATTAAACGTTTCTTATTGAGGAGCTTCTTAACAGTTCCATCTTATATGGTCTTTTGCAGGGAGGAGCTAGAGAAGCAGCGAGCTCATGAGCGGTACATGAGGTTGCAGGAGCAAGGCAAAACCGAACAAGCAAGAAAGGATCTGGGTAAAAAACAATGAATCTCTTGTTCTCTCACTTGTCTCTTTCTTTGTTACAATATCTTATCCCGTGTCTGCGTGTGTACAGATCGTTTAGCCCTGATTCGCCAACAGAGAGAAGAAGCTGCCAAGAAGAGAGAAGAGGAAAAAGCAGGTAAAAAACCTCTAAAACAAAGACCTTTTACTATGCTTAAACATAATATTTTCCTCATTGTGTCTGATCTTTTATTAATGTCTCCGTTATTGTAGCGAGAGACGCGAAGAAAGTCGATGCTCGCAAATGAGATAAGTGTCCACCCTAAAAAAGACCGACCTACTTTAGGATTTTTAAAAAGAAGACTCATAAGATGCGTTGTTTTTAACTTGGTTCATTTTCGATTGGTAAACAGATAAAACATTTGCCTATTTACTCAGTATCGTGTGGATCTCTCGATCTTAATACATTTGAAAGTTATCATCTCGACGCCAAAAAACTTGCTCTAGTTTGATAATAAGGGTTTGCAATAAGTGTCACTACTACTGCCGTCAATAGATATTTGATTTTATGATTTCGCTTCAAGTTTTCAATTTCGTCAGGATTATGTCATTCAATATTATATGTTGTTGGATGCATATGTAAATGTATGTATCGTGTAATATGTAAGGCTGGATTTTGGATTGACTTCCAAAGCTTATTTATTAAAGATTCAAAGTAGATTCGTACACATTACAAAACATAGTTGGCTTTTTCTTTCGATAATAAACATCTAAAATCGATTATTTTTCAGTTTCTAAGAGTATTGTCAAAAAAAATTATCAAATTGATAATAGTTTTCAAAACAAGACATTATTAACTATGAGAATCCGATTGAAAAACTATAAGCAGCATCAACATAACTAACTTACATTCTTACAAATTACCCAAAATATTATTCCGTAAATTTTCCAAGGAAGAAACAAACATTTTATCACTGCTAAATATTATTTTTGTTTTTTCGTTTTTTTTTCCATGTTTTCTTAGCATGAAGTATAATTCTTAAGCTTACTAATCTGAAGACATCAATTGATCAGACGAGAAAGTCTGCTTCTCCACAATCCCACTCTTTATTTTTCAGTGGTTTCCTTCAAAACCTAATTTCATACGGAAAAAATCAAAATGTAATTTGTAGACATAAAGAGGGAAATATGAATATTTATATATAGAGTGTAAAAAACGAACATTACTTACGTCAGCATCCAGAGCATCAAACATTTTTCTTATCTCAGTCAATTCTTTTCCTAGAACCTATAAAGTTCAGGAAAATCTGATATAAATACATGTAAATAGAAAGAGTAAATATTAAAGCTAACACTATTTTTCTTTATATTTTGTTTCTCTTTGTTCAATTCTTCTATGATACGATCGTCTTTGGCTTCAAGCTCGACAATTCTAGCTAAATCATCCTTGTGCCCCATCTCTATATTTTCATAATACATATCTTCTTCTTCTTTTTTTTTTTAAAAAAGATCATCTTTAAATTACTCTTGTTTTTGTTGTTCTAAATGCTTCTCCCTATTTATAGATACATATGTATATCGAGTACGTACAATACATCAAGTTCTTTCATAAAAGTCTTTGATACCACAACATTTTTCGATTAGGAACTTCTACACACAGATTTTACTCCTAATTTTGTATGTAATTCTCTTTTTATCCACTACATTAACCACCGAGTCAAATTTTAAAAAAACTTTATTCAAAAATGCACTATGATGTGTACAGATATACACACGCGTCTTGCATTTACCTTTCTATAAATACATAGATGTTTCATGCTTTGCATTTGAAGACACGCCATGCTTCGTAACTTTTTAGCTCAAATCTCATACTAATCTTTTTTTATACTACCTTACAAGAAAACCCGTGCAAGAAAATAATTTATTGCAACATAATTTCCCGTATATATATCTTTGTTTTTTTAAGACATTTTATAAAGCTAACATATCTATTAGTTTCGTAAAAGAAACATACATCAAAATTGGTATTAGAGATTTTTATTTAATTATTTGTAGTTGGTATTGGAGATTTTCTTTCATTACATATTTCTGTTTTCGTACGAATAAATTTATTAGTTTTTGTTCGGCTTCGGCACTCGGGTTTCGATTCGAGTTTGGTTCGGGTATTTAAGGTTTCATGTATTTCGGGTTTAAAGGTCTAGAACCCATTTGGATAATTTTCTATTTCGGTTTGGGTTCGGTTCAATACATATTGGGTTCGGTTCGGTTCTAGTACTATATCTTAAGTCCTATTTTATACCCATATACTTATCGGGTTTGGTTCAAGTTCGGTTCCTAATTGAATTACCCAAACTGAAAAATCCCGATTGAAGAAAACTGCAAGAAAAAAAAAATCTTAATAAAATATAATATTTTATTTACTTCGGTTTAGTTCGGGTTACCTAAACCGAACTTGAAACCCGAACTACTTAGATTTAGGAACTGATCGGGTTTTAAGTGCATCATAACAGAACCAAACCCGAACCCGAAACCTAAACTACCAAAATTCAAAAACCGATCGGGTTTTTGAAAATAACCAGAACCGAACCGAACTGATTACTTCGGTTTGGATTCGGGTTCGAATTTCGAATTTAGTTTATTTTCCCATAACCAGTTTTTGTAAAGCTAAAATTGCATATTTTTCTAGGGATGTAAGTAAAAATAAAATATTTTGATTTAATAAATATTGGTGCTTGTGAAGATATTGGTTGCTTAAATACCAGTATATTATTGTTGCACTTTAAATAAACATGAATAGAAAAAAAAATTATAAACGACTAATGGAATGCATCACAATTCTGAAAAAAGAAAAGAAATATCAAAACACATTGTGGGGAGAAAACTTAGCTTATGCTTCAGCTAAATGTCACTTGAGTCAATTATAAATATTTGAACTAAATATGTATCTGTGTTTGTAAAATACTTACTTTCTTCCAGCAGTCAATTTTGAATAGTTAATTAGATTTTTCTAAAAAAATTAAGATACTATTTAAAATTTTTAATTCCATTAATAAAAAATATGACAACTTTGTAAGTAACATCCAGAAGAAACTTCACCTGCAAGTAACTAAATATCATATTGTTTATTATCAAAATTAAAGCATCCAATACAAACTACACTTTCTTTTCTTTTTGTAATCTTCTATATCTTCACCATCTTCTAGATCGGGATCTGCAAAACTCAAACACCAAATTGTATAATAGAGAATAACAATACAGCCGTCAATAATGTAAACTAACCATTTCTTTTAAAACATAATTATAATACTAACATTTGTATAAATTGGTTTTCAAAAGAAATGTGTAGTTATCATTCTATCCAAACTAATTAATTAACAGAAAAATAAAACTAGTGGAGAAATAACCTTAAGCTATGAAAGAAATATATTTCCTTAAACTAACGTGGTTATTAAATACCGGAATCCGGTTTAGTTGTCAAGAACTTATGTCGAATTTGTTTGGCTACACGAATCTTATGTTTGAGTTTAAATTTCCGGTTGTGAAACCACTTGTGGACGTCTGCGTCTTCTACTTCTTGACCAAATTTTTGAAGTTGGATTGTGATTTGTTTGATATCGGTCAGAGATGGGTTAACCGTACCACCGACTAAGAAGTCGTCGAGAATTTGAGTCTGATGTTGATTTGCTTCCTATTCTGGTTTGGAATGCGGTACGACTAAATTATAAAAAGGATAAGTTGTTAGAATCAATATTTTCTTAACAAAAGATTTTGTGTATGTGGCGAAGAGAAACAAGTGTTGCTATAACAAAGAAGAAAAAAAAACAATTATATATGCACATGGTGTAGTTAAGTAGTAATATCTAATGATGGATTTGTGAATTTATACCTTGGGAAGATGAAAAAATGTTGTGCATAAATGATGGAGTAAAGATGTCGTTATGGTGTTGGCCCTGATGATCATCATCCTTATTATGGTTCTTGTTTGAGCTAGAGGACATGATGGTGATGATGATGATGAGGGAAAAAAAAGGAAATGAATCAAGGAGATAGAAGTACTTAGGACACCAAATCTCAACCTCACTTTATATATAGACATATTTATCTACGTTAAAATTATATCGAGGATAACTAATGAGATTTAAATTTAATAAATAAAAAGGTAAGAAAACATTCACACGTTTGCAATGCATACTAAGTTGCCTATATATAGTATAAATATACACGCATTAAGCATACAGTCATAAAGAACTTTATAAAGGAAACTTAATAGAACAAAAATTCAATCAATCTGAAACTTTTTACTTGTCCACTCTCTTTAACTTAATATAATATTTATATTTAGTTGAGACCAATTAAAAAAGTAATATATAGAGATGAACGAAGCAATGAGATTTCCAAAGGTAATAAACATGACGCCATAAAAAAGAAGGTAATAAACATATTGAGGTTGACATTAACTATACGAAAGAGGCTAATATAAAGTGGATTAAATCCGTAATTCTAAATACAATTAACACACTATAAAATCAACAAATATCCACATGAAGTGGGATTTTTGATTCACTGTAACCCAATAAAATCCCATATTATTCTATAGCATGAAACCATATTATTTGTATGTTATGGGAAAATTATGGCCATACTTTCTAATTGTGGTGTAATTTTTTAAAATCTGTATATCTTACAAATATAATTTTAGGGTAAAGAAACTTCATAAAGTAGAAAAAATCATAATTAGTGATCAACAAGTATGTACACATAAAATATTTCAAGTAACCGTATGAATCATGTAACATAGGTAACTCGCAAAATCCAATTTATAATTGATTAAAATAAAATTTATTAATTATGCAAATCTAACTAAAAAAAGATAAAAAAGATAAAAAGACTTTTTTACGTTATATTTCATAAAACACTATCTATTTCATAAAATCCCTATCTATTTCATACAAGTTTTAAAGAAAGGAACAAACGACTCATGTACTAATTAATAATAATAATTTATATTTTTTCTTATCATCAGGCATTAACTTGGACGAAAAATCTTCTCAATTTTGTGGGGACATTGTCTGTAATTGTTGTCAGAACTTCCATGTCAAAACATTCCTCTAAAATTCCTCTTCAATTATTTTGATGAACTTTGAGCATCATATGAAACTTGGATGGCTTTTAACAACTTCAGCTTAACCTAATATTTTACAACATAAAATATCATTAACTTTAAGTAGAAATATTAAGAAAACATATATATATATAAGGTAGTAAATTAAAACACTAACCTTCTGACTCATTTTCCCTCTTTCAAGTTCAGCTTCAAGAGCAAGTTTACAACCCATTTCTTAAATTTTTTATATTTCTTTTTTAAGTCTAAATTTTTTTATTTCTCTGTGTTTTTAGTATTTGTTCTTGACATATTGTTAATAATCTCCTCTATTTATAGATGTAACACGTAAAGTAAATACAACATTAAATTGTGTGTTTTCCGTGTTGATGTTGCTCGTCCACGAAAGTCTTTGATTTTGGTTTTTTAATATTTCTCGATTAAGAAACTCCAAGCACAAAATTTGTTAGAAGTTTTCGTCTATATCTGTAACTCGAAGCTGTTTTATTTTAATGTTTGTTGAAAAACATGTAAAATTATAGTGATTCATACTAAAGGGTAAGATATCAAACTCCACCATCCTCATCCCTCATTGTAACTTCTTAAGCGATCTGGTTATATAATTTAGTTTATTATATTATTGCATAATATTTTGATTATCAATGATTTCACTGAAAACTTTGGTTTTTATATTATTTTGAAAGATCTCAATTCTTCTGTACTTTTTTTTTAAGTCTGTCAAAAACCCAAATCTGTTACAAATTTGGTATCAAATCAGAAAATGATTTAAAATTTTTTATTTTTAAATCATATTTTTTTTTATTCAGTGGAACTTTGACTGTATGATAATTTCATTTATAAATATTACTGAAGAAAAATATGATTTTATATTTAATAATACTACAAATATCTAGCTGTTTGTATACATGTATATATTTTTCTTTTTATCCTGATCATTAATCGTCATGATTTGGTTTCACATTTTACCCAAAAGAAGTTCACTTGAAGTAAAAAAAAGTTCACTTGAACTTAGTTAATTAGACTAAGAAACTAATATACATATTCATATTTAAACTGCACATGCTTTAATAAATTTACAAATTCATATTGAACTTAATTCACTTGAAGTAAAAAGAAGTTCACTTGAACTTAGTTAATTAGACTAAAAAACTAATATGTCTAACTTTATATGTCTCTCAGAATTTTTTTCTTGGATCTCCATATGTCTCTCTTTCTTTGTTCTTGGTAATGCTTCCCCCTTATTTATAGGTAGATTATATATCAAGTAGGTAAAACACATTTAAGTTCTTTTCACAAAAGCTTTAAAGTAAAACCATAATTTTTTCTTATCAGGAAACTCCTTCTGATAATGTTAACTTCTAAATTTGTATGTAACCCTTTTTTTAATCCACTAGATTAAACACTGACTCAAATTTTCGAAACAACTTTATTCAAAAATACACTATGATGTTTAAGTAAAAAGAAGTTCACTTGAACTTAGTTACTTAGACTGAAAAACATAATATAAAGATTTCATTTCGATCTGCATAAAAACTAATATACAGATTTATATTACATATGCACATATTTATGACAAGTTTTACAAACTAATAATCAGCAAACTATATCAATTGACAACTTTTGATTCAATGTAACCAACTAAAAGTGCTATTATGTTTTCACGTAGAGATGGTGTGTTCTTAAAATCAATTTTAGTGTATATTTGTTAGGAAAAAAATTTAGTTATTTATTAGGCAAATTATGACCCTATTAAAAATGATAAGTGATTAAATTCAAAAATATAATACAGAAATTTATTATTTTCAAAATAAAAGAGTATTGTCGATTTAGATGATCAAAATGATATTAGTTATCAAAATAAAACTTAATTAATAACGAGAACCAATTGAAAAATTATAAAGACCATAAACATGATTTCCTTTTCATTATTATAAGTAACCCAAATAAATCCAATAGATAATATGAAAGGAAGAAACAAACGATAAATATTGATCACATCTAGTAATGATGATCTATACTACTAATATTTTTTTTCCAGTAAAATTATTTTTTTCTTTCTTATTCTTACTATCATATACGAGCGTTAACTAATCAAACGAAAGAGTTTCTCTCCACAACCCAAGTCTTTACTCTTGATCAGCATTTTCCTTCGAAATCTAAATTTGACGAAAGAGTTTAAATGTTTTGTGGAGAAAAAAGAGAGAAATAGAAAATATATAAAGAGTGTTAACATACAAACAACACTTACGTCAGCTGTCAAAGCATCGATTCTTTTGGTGATTTCAGCCAATTCCTCATCAAGAACCTTAATTTGATGAAAAATATGATTAATGTTTTGTCGAAAAATATAAAAAAGGAAGAGAAATATATAAACACATTAAAGTGAACACTTACCTTCAATTTTTCTCTATCTGTTCCTTCTTTGATACGTTCTAATATGGCTTGAAGGTCTGCCATGAGAGCGTCATACTCCGTCAAAATTTTTTCAGAATCCATTTCTTTCTCTCAGATTTTTTTTTTCTTGGATCTCTATATGTCTTTCTTTCTTTCTTTGTTCTTGTTCTTCGTTCTTCGTAATACTTTCCCATATTTATAGATAGATTATATATCAAGTGGGTAAGACACATCAAGTTCTTTTCACAAAAGTCTTCAACATATTACCATTTCTGTGTGGCTTTAGAGTAAAACCACAACTTTTTCTGATCACGATACTTCTTCGGATAGTGTTAACTTCTAAATTTGTATGTAATTCTGCTTTTTTTAACCACCGACTCAAAATTTCAAAATAACTTTATCCAAAAATGCACTATGATGTTTACAAGTATACACAGACGTCATAATACTGAAGACACGCACTGCTTAATAAGTAACCCATAATCTTATAGTGGAAATTTCATAATATTTTTATTTATAATATCTTGTTAATACATTCCTCTATTGATAGATGTATCATTTAAAGTATGTACAGTATTTAATTGTGTCTTCCCGTGGTGATGTTGTTCGTCCACGAAAGTCTTTGATTTTAGTTTCTCTATATTTCCGTTTGATCTATATTTCTCGATTAGGAAAATCTAAGCACACAGTTTGTTAGATGCTGTTTTATTTTAATGTTTGTTGACAAACTTTGGTCCAGTGTTTGGTGAACTTTCGGTTTTTCAAGGGATTGTATATTTCAAGATTGATATATATTTATATATTTTTTTTTTTGTGTTCTGTAGTTGCTGGTACTTTGATATTATATCGTACTTTGATATTATATGATATGGATTAAAATTACATCTATTTTCCTATGGTTTTTTAATTTACTGAACAAATGAATCACATTTTTTTCTTGTGATTGCCCATTTTCCTTTTTTTTTCTTTTATTATAAAGATTTGGATTTAGACATTTTTTTTCATTCTACATATTTATGTTATCGTGCCAAGAAATTTATTATTTTTTTGTAAAGCTGAAATTGCATAATTTTCTATGCATGTACGTAAAAATAAAATATTGTGATAGTCTCTGCATGTATATCCCAATTTCATAAATATTGGTGCTTGTGAAGATGTTGATTGATTGAAATACCAGTATATTATTGTTGCATTTTAACTAAACTAGAAAAGAAAAACAGTTATAAACGACTAATGAAATGTATCATAATTCTGAAAAAAAAAATATATTTATAAATATTTATAAATAATTGAGGGGAGAAAATTATAAATATTTGAACTAAATATGTATCTGTGTTTGTAAAATACTTACTTTTTTCCAGCAGTCATATTTTGAATAGGTTGGAAATTAAAAAAAATCTAGATACTATTTAAAATTTCTAATTCCATTAATAGAATATATGACAACTTTGTCAGTAACATCCAGAAGAAACTTCACCTTAAGCTGCAAGTAACTAAATATCATATTGTTCATTATCTAATTAAAGCATCCAATACAGACTACACTTTCTTTTCTTTTTGTAATTTTCTATATCTCCACCATCTTCTAGATCGGGATCTGCAAAACTCAAACACCAAATTGTATAATAGAGAATAACAATACGGCCGTCAATAATGTAAACTAACCGTTTCTTTTAAAACATAATTATAATACTAACATTTGTATAAATTGGTTATCAAAAAGAAACGTGTATTCATCATTCTATCAAAAATAATTAATTAACAGAAAAATAAAACTTGTGGAGAAATAACCTTAAACTATGAAAGAAATATATTTCTTTAAATCAACCTCTTTATTGAATACCGGAACCCGGTTTAGCTTTTGAGGGATTTTTTTTGGCATCACAAATCTTATGTTCTGTGTCTTCGACTTCTTGACCAAATTTTTAAAGTTGGATCGTGATTTGTTTGATATCGGTTAGAGATGAATTAACCGTACCATCGATGAAGAGGTCGTCTGAGAATTTGAATCTGATGTTGATTTGGTTCCCATTCCGGTTTAGGATGCGGTACAACTAAATTATTAAAGGGATAATTTGTTAGAAACAGTATTTTCCTAAAAAATAATTTTGAATTTGTAGCAAAGAAAAGCAAGTGTTTCTATAACAAAGTGTAGAAGAATTATATATGCATATCTAATGATGGATTTGTTAATTTTATACCTTCATGATTGTGCATGAATGATGGAGTATGGATGTCGCTATGGTATTGGCCCTGATGATCATGATGATCATCATCCTTATTATGATTCTTGTTTGAGCTAGAGGACATGATGGTGATGATGATGATGGAAAATAAGTAAATCAATCAAGGAGATAAAAGTACTTAATTAGGACACCAAATCTCAACCTCACTTTACATATAGACATTTTTTCATCTACGTTAAAAGTAATATCGACCGTAGAAGATAACTGATGAGATTTAAATTTAATTAGGAAAAAGCAAGAAAACATTCAGACGTTTGCAATGCATACTAAGCTGCTTATATATAGTATAAATATACATGCATTAAGAAACTTATAAAGTAAACTTAATAAAACAAAATTTTAATCAATCTGAAACTTTAACTTGTCCTCTTTCTTTAATTTAATATAATATTGATATTTAGTTGAGACCCATCTAAATAAAGGAATATATATAGATGAACGAAGGAATGAGATTTCAAAAAGAATTAAAGATGAGGCCATAAAATATAAGGCAATAAATATATTGAGGTTGACATTTATAATTTGTATCTTATGCAAAAATTATGGCCATACTTTCTAACTGTCGTGTAAGTTTTAAAAATCTGTATATTTTACAAATATAATTTTAGGGTAAAGAAACTTCGTAATGTAGAAAAAATCATAATTAGTGATTAAAAAGTATTTACATAAAAAATATTTTTAAAAACTATATAAATCATGTAACATTAGTAACTCGCAGAAGCCAATTTACAACTAATAAAAAAAAGATAAAAAACAAGATTTTCTTATGTTATATTTCATAAAACCCCTAATTATTTTATTAAAGTTTAGAAAAAACAACTAACCACAAACAAATATGATCATGATACTAATTAATGATAATAATAGTGTATATTTTTCTTATTATCTCAGTTTTGAGCTTCAATTTGGACGAATAATTTTCCCAGTTCTGTGTTTGTTGTCAGAATTTTCATTTTCATTTTTGATAACCTTTGAGCATTATATGCAATTTTTTATTTTAGGGTCGCGTTTAGCAACTTTAGCTTAAACTAATATTTTACAACAATAAAAAATTGTTAGCTTTAAGTAGAAAAATTAAGAAAAAATGTATATAAAGGTATTTAATTAAAACACTAAACTTCTGACACATTTTTCTTCTTTCTGGTTTACCATTTTTTGATCTTTTATATTTCTTTCTTATGTCTAGATTTTTTCCTATCTCTGTTTTTAGTTTTTGTTCTTGAAATCTTGTTAATATTCTGAACTATTTATAGATGTAACATGTAAAGTTGGTACAACATTAATTTTAAATTTATAATTATTTGAGATTTAAAATAGAGTAATCAGTCTATTTAATTTAATTTTGTATTTATTTTAATTTTATTTTTTATGTTTTCTAATAAAATATGTTAATCAACCTTTTCCCAACTCTTTCATATTGCTCAATACATTTTTATATATATTTGTAAACGTAAAAAAATCAACCGTAACCAAACCTATTATATAATTATATGAGAGTTAGACTAGAATAATCTGTGTTTTTAACGTATCTTAAAATTGAATTAATTTTTTTGTAATTAAAACTTAGGTGATTTAAGTTGATTTTTTATTGCATTGAGTTAAAATATTTATACCTTTTTATGGAACAACATATGTTTATATCAAAAATAATATTTTACTGTTATTCTTTTATGTGACTCAAAACAGAATAATCAATTTATGTAATGAGTTTTGTTTTTAGTTTAGTTTATAATATTTTTTAACAGAAATGGGTTAATCGAGATTTTTAACTAATTTCACATTTGTGAAAGTTTATTTTCTTGTTTCCATAATCAATATGGATTAAAATGTTATTTTAATAATTTAAAAATGTAGCAACATCAACCATAATGACCTACCAAATAATCAAATAATATATTTTTATAATTTTTAATATGTTTTTTTAGGTGAAGTTAGAAAAATACTGATCTAATTTAAAATCCGTTCACATTGTTAAATGCAAAATTAAAAATCTTAACTATAACTGATCTACTATATGATTATATGATAGTCAAAATATAATAATTTATCTATTTAACCTTTCTCATAATAGTTTTAATTTTTGATATTTTTTAGTTAAAAGTTATGTCGTGTAAATTTAAAATACTTTATTTTTTTTAAAAAAGCATATGTTGATATCTTAAATTCTATTTTATTTTAAATTTTTAATTGAAATTTAGAATTTTAGTTATAGAAAATCAAAATAGAAAAAATCGTTTATTTAACTTGTCTAACATTAGTTTTCTAACTAAAATGATATAATCTATCTTTTTAATATGTTCCCTATTTTAAAACATTTTTTTAATAATTTTATAATCAAAATAGGTTAATATGTTATTTTTACTAATATACAATCGTAAAAACATTGATCAGATCCATCAAAGTATCAAATAATATAAATTTTAGTAATTTTAGTAATTTGTTTTTTTAATTTAAATATATATTGATATAATTTTTGATATTTCAATCTTACAAATCTTCATTTTTATAATCATTAGTTAAATATTATTAATTTTGATATTTGTTTTATAATATTTACTGATAAATTATTCTAAAAATACATGGATTTATGTTTGCTTTGATTTTATCATTTTCAAAGTATCCAAAAGTAAAAGTAAATTTTATTTTATAAAATTTTAATAATATTTAAAATTTTAATTAGTTTTTAAATTTTTGATTAAATGATTCTGGAGATTTTTATAGTAAAAAAGAAAATATTCAAAATTAAATAATAGTATTAAAATGGTAATATAATCACATGTGTGATGGTATATTTTAAATATTCTAAATCATTTTAAATGTATTTGTAATGACCAAAATACCTTAAATTAAAATCTAAAAATTCAAAGATTTTCAATGGCATAAATAATAAATAACATGTTAAATTAAAGTTAATTCTTAACTGTGGTTCTAAATTTATATGATAGATATTAGATCTGCATAAAAACTAGTATACAGATTCATATTTGATCTGCACATATTTTTAACAAGTTTACATACCAATAAGAACCAAAATTTATCAAGTGACGATTTTGTGATTCAATGTAACCAATTAAAAATTTTATTATCTTATCTATTTTAACATAGAGATGGATTGTTCCAAAGATTAATCTTAGTGTAAACTTGTTAAAACAAAATTATATATAGATATTCATGGGGAAAATTATTAGCATCCTTATTTTTGTTTAAAAGCAGAATATGATAAGTAATTAAGTTTTTAAAATTTACTGAAGAAAATTATAGTTTTTGAAGGTAAAAGAGTATTGTCCATACACATGATTTTCATTCCATTTTCAAGGTAAAATGGTATTACTTATCAAAATAAAACTTAAAAATAACGAAAATTCAATTGAAAATTATAAGGCCACACACATGATTTCCATTCCATTATTACAAGTAACCCGAATTACTTTATAAGTAAAATGGGAGGAAGAAACAAACGACAATATTGATCACATCTAGTAATCATGATCTATATTTGTTTTCTGTTAACACTAGTTTTTTTCCTTATTCTTACTATTATATAATCAAACGAGAAAGCCTTCTTCTCCACAACCCAAGTCTTTAGTCTTGATCATCTTTTTCTTTTAAAACCTAAATTTGACGAAAGAGTTTAAATGTTTTCTGGAAAAAAAGGAGAGAAATATAAAATATATAAAGAGTGTTAAAATACAAAACAACACTTACGTCAGCTTGCAAAGCTTCGATCTTTTTCCTGATTTCAGCCAATTCCTCCCTTAAAACCTAAAATTTAATGAAAAATATGATTCATGTTTTGTCGGAAAATAAAAAAACGAAGAGATAATATATTAAAGTGAACACTTACCTTCAATCTTTCTTTGCCAATTCCCTGTCCTTCTTTGATACGATCGAATAAGGCTTGAAGGTAGGCTTCAAGGTCAACAATCCTAGCCAGGACAGCCTCATACTCTGTCGCCATCTTTCTCTCAGATTTTTTTTTTTCTTGGATCTCTCTCTATATGTCTCTCTTTCTTTGTTCTTGTTCTTCGTTCTTGGTAATGCTTCCCCCTTATTTATAGATATATTATATATCAAGTAGGTAAAACACATTAAGTTCTTTTTACAAAAGTCTTTGATCTTTTACAAAAGTCTTTGATATATTACAAGTTCTATATATGTGGCCTTAGAGTAAAACCACAACTTTTTCTGATCAGGAAACTCCTTCATCTAATGTTAACTTCTAAATTTGTATGTAATCCCTTTTTTATCCACTAGATTAACCACCGACTCAAATTTTCAAACAACTTTATTCAATAATGCACTATGATACAAGTATACATACGCATCTTTAAACTTTCTATAACTACATAATATATCTTATAGATTTGATTTTAGTTACTCTATATTTCCGTTTGATCAATAACATAAATTTCTCCATTAGGAAACTCTAAGCACACAGTTTTTAGATGCTGATTCATACTAAAGGGTGAGAATAGCAAACTCTATCCTCATTCCTCATTGTAGCTCATGAGGCAATCTGGTTATATAAGTTAGTTTGTTACATGATTTCACCATAACTTTTAATTTTAATTTTTTTTATATAAAATCTCAATTTTTGTATTACTTATTTTTTTAAAATCTATTGCAAAAACAAAATTCTGTTACAAAATCATTGTTTTGATTCAGAAAATGATTATTCTTAAATTTTATTTTAATCATCATTTTTTATTCAGTGCCTATAATATTTTACCTCAAAATTATGTTTAATAATACTACAGATATCTAGCTGTATGTAAACTTTTATTGTCTTCTCTAAGAAGGAAATATTTGGTTTTGGTGATGAATACAAAACTCAAATTTAAATGTCATCTTCAATTAGGTTTATTAAAAAATTTAAATCAAATTTTGATGTTTATGTTTTCATAGTTAGTTGAGTTTATTTCACTTGAAGTAAAAAGAAGTTCGCTGGAACTTGGTTAATAAGAATGAAAAACCTAATATAAAGATTCATATTAGTTCTGCATAAAAACTAATTTCCAGATTCATATTAGATGTGCACACATTTTTAACAATTTTACAAAACCAATAATAAACGAACTATATCATTGTACCAAGTAAAAGTGATTATTATGTTATTTATTTTAACATATAGATTATTTGTAATAAAGATCAATTTAGTGTAAATTTGTTAAAACAAACTTATAGATATTAATCTGGCAAATCATGACTATCTTTTTTTAATAGCAGAAAATTTATAATGTTTGAAATACTAAGGAAATTTAAATTTTTGTAATTATGTTCTTAAATCTACTAAGGAAGTTTAAAATTTTTGTAATTAAATTATTAAATCTACTAAGAAAATTTATAGTTTTCACGGTAAAAGAGTATTGTTGATACATGATCATAATGATATTAGTTATCAAAATAAAGCTTAATTAATACCGAGAATCCAATTGAAAATTATAAAGACCATAAACATAATATCCCTTCCATTAATAAAAGTAATGTAAATGATTCCATAAGTAATATAAAAGGATGAAACAAATGATATTGATCACATTTAGTAATGATGATATATACTACCAATCCTTTATTTCCGCTAAAACAATTTTTTTTTTCTTTCTTATTCTTAATCGAATTTGTCTTCAAGCCTGACAATCCTATTCTCCTCCATCACCATCGTCTATCTCCATTTCTTTACAAGCTTCCACTTGTTTTCCTTAATTCAGCCAATTCTTCCTCTAAAACCTAATTTTTTGAAAAATATGATTCATCTTTTTGTCGACAAATAGAAAAAAAGATTTATATACATTAAAATGAACACTTGTCAAAAAAAAAAAAATGAACACTTACCTTCAGACTATCTAAGTAAATTTCCAATTCTTCTATGAGACGATCGGATTCGTCTTGAAGCTCGACAATCATAGCATCCATCACCATCTTTTCATCACCATCTTTCCAAGCTTCGACATTTTTCCTGAACTCAGCCAATTTCTCCCGTAAAACCTAAATTTTATGAAAAATATTATTCATGTTTTTGTGGACAAATAGAAAACAAAGGAAGAGAGATATATATACACATTAAAGTGAAGACTTACCTTCAGTCTTTCGTTTGCAATCCCCGTTTTTTCTTTGTTACGATCTATTCTGTCTTCAAGCTCGACAATCCTAGCTTCCATCTCCATCTCTTTAGAATTTATTTCTTTCTCTCTGATTTGTTTCTCTCTTGGATCTCTCTATATGTCTCTTTTTCTTTGTTCTTGTTCTTGAATTTTGGTTATACTTCTCCCTTATTTATAGATAAATTACATATCAAGTAGGTAAAACACATTAAATTCTTTTCACAAAAGTCTTTGATATATTACAATTTCTTTGTTCTTGTTCTTTGATATATCCCAACTTTTTCTGATCAGGAAATTTCCTTTCGATAGTGTTGAAGACACGCACTGCTTTACCCATAAGTCCATAGCCTCATTGTGGAAATTTCATAATATTTCTATTTATAGCAAGAAACCCATACTATCTCTACACGCAATGTATTTTTTTTCTTAACATATCCCACCGTAGTATGTATTGTGTTTCTGCTAGTCTGATCGCGATTCTACTATCTTCACACGTATTTGTGCATTTTCCATTGATTATTTTATATTTTGTCTGCATCTATTGAGATATGTTTTTGAAATTTTAAACTTTAGTAGTTTGTAAATCATCAAATCCAATAGTTTCATAAAAGAAAATAAGATCAGAAAAATTTATTGAAATGAAGATCAACTATAACTTTTTTCTTACATAAATTGAATCTAATTATGTATAAGTTAAGACAGTATGTGTATCTTTTTACACTTATCCTTGAAGATGGTGCTTCGATAAGTTGGTGAATATGAACACATGTTGAAAGTGAGAGATCAAGGGGAATCGATCTTAGTGAGCTTATTGTTTTTGGCATATAAGAACACTGTGTGTAATACGGTTCTACTAGAAAAGTTCTTCTGCTCTTCTAAAGATGACTGTAACCTATGTGAAACAAGTCAAACAACTAAAAATATTGTAGATAATATATCAAAAGATATCCACATGATTTATTCGGACCAAAAGGTAAATAAAGTAAATATTATTGAATCCTCAACAGGACATTATTAACAAATAAATGAATAATATATACACTGTCTTCGTGTATAAAGCACGTGATCAGCAGTTCAGCACGGCCCATCACATCATTTGAACCATAAACCATGTTAACATGAAAATTATGATGATAAAAGAAGTTCTCCAAAATTATGATGATTAAAGATGATAAACCATATATGCATATGATGAATTTTTGAATTTACACCTTCGGAAGATGAAGAAGAAATGGTGTGCATGAATGGAGTATGGATGTCGCTATGGTGTTGGCCCTGCTGATCATGATGATCATCATCTTTATTATGATTCTTGTTTGACCTAGAGGACATGATGGTGATGGTGATGATGATGAGGGAAAATAAGAAAATGATGGTGATGAATCAAGGAATTAGAAGTACTTAATTAGGACACCAAATCTCAACCTCACTACAGTTTACTACTCATTTCTTGATTTTTTATATTTCTTTCTTATGTCTAGATTTTTTTTTTTCTTTCTGTTATTAGTTTTTGTTCTTGAAATCTTGTTAATACTCTCCTCTATTTATATATGTAACATCAAAAGTTAGTACAACATTAATTTTAAATCTATAATTATTTGAGAGTCAAAATAAAATAAACCTTCTATTTAATTTGTTTTTTATTGATTTTAGTTTTATTTTTATGTTTTCTAATTAAAATATGTTAATCCATCTTTTTCTACCCGTTTCATATTGGTCAATCCATTTTTAATCGATTGTAAACGTAAAAACATCAATCATAAATAAACCTATCATATAATTATATGAGAGTTAGAATAGAATAATCATAAATAAACCTATCATATAAGTATATATTGATCTAATTTTTTATATTTCAATCATATAAATATTTATTTTATAAATTGAAAATTAAGTAGTATTAATATCAATATTTCCTTTTATAATATTTACTTATAAAGTATGCTAAAAATACAGGGATATTTGTTTGATTTGATTTTATTTATTTCAAAATATTCAAAAGAAAAGGTAAATTTTATTTTATAAATTTTTCATAATATTAAAATGTTTAATTATTTATTTTAAATTTTTTGATTAAATGATTCTGAGAATATTTTTGTAGATAAAAAATATACAAAATTAAATAATAGTGTTTAAATGGTAATATAATCAAATGTGTGATGGTATATTTTAAATATTCTAAATCATTTAAAATCTATTTGTAATGATCAAGATACCTTTAATGAAAATCTAAAAATTTAAAGATATTCAATGGCATAAATAAATTTTTTTAAAGTTAGTTCTTAACTGTGGTTCATATTATATCTGCATAAAAGCTAGTATACAGATTCATATTTGATCAGTACATATTTTGAAAAAGTTTACAAACCAATAATAACCAAACTTTATCAAGTGACCACCTTTGATTCAACATAACCAAGTAAAAGTGTTATTATGTTAATTATTTTAACATAGAGATGGTTTGTTCGAAAGTGTAGACTTGTTAAAACAAAATTATATATAGATACTCATCTGAAAAATTATGAGCATTCTTATTTTTGTTTAACAGCAGAAAATGATAAGTAACTAAGTTTTTAATCTACTCAAGAAATTTATTATTTTTCCAGATAAAAGAGTATTTTCAATACATAATATTACTTATCAAAATAAAGCTTAAAAATAACAAGAATCCAATTAAAAATTATAAAGGTTACACAAATGATTTCTATTCCATTATTACAAGTAACCGAAGGATTCTATAAGTAAAATAGGAGGAAGAAACAAACGACAAATATTGATCACATCTAGTAATTTTCCTTATTCTTACTATTATATAATAAAACGAGAAAGCCTCCTTCTCCACAACCCAAGTCTTTACTCTTGATCAGCTTTTTCTTTCAAAACCTAAATTTGAAGAAAGAGTTTAAATGTTTTGTGAAAAAAGTATAGAAACAGAAAATATATAAAGAGTGTTAAAATACAAACAACATTTAGCCAATTCCTTTCAGCCAATGCTTTCATAGCTTCGATCTTTTTACTGATTTCAGCCAATTCCTCCCCTACAACCTAAAATTTTATGAAAAATATGATTCATTTTTTTGTCAAGAAGAGATAAAACAAAAGAAGAGATAAATACATTAAAGTGAACGCTTACCTTCAATCCTTCTTTGTCAATTCCATGTCCTTCTTTGATACGATCGAATATGGCTTGAAGGTCTACCATCCTAGCCATGAGAGCGTCAGACTCCGTCAAAAAAGTTTCATAATCCATTTCTTTCTCTCAGATTTTTTTTTTCTTGGATCTCTATATGTCTCTCTTTCTTTGTTCTTGTTCTTCCTTCTTCGTAATGCTTTCCCCTTATTTATAGATAGATTATATATCAAGTGGGTAAGACACATCAAGTTCTATTCACAAAAGTCTTTAACATATTACAATTTCACTTTTTCTGATCAGGATACTTCTTCCGATAGTGTTAACTTCTAAATATGTATGTAATTCTGCTTTTATCCACTAGATTAACCACCAACTCAAATTTTCAAAATAACTTTATCCAAAAATGCACTATGATGTTTACAAGTATACACACACGTCATAATACTGAAGACACGCACTGCTTAATACGTAACCCATAATCTTATAGTGGAAATTTCATAATATTTATATTTATAACATCTTGTTAATTCCCTCCTCTATTTATAGATGTATCATGTAAAGTATCTACTATATTTAATTGTGTGTTCCCGTGTTGATGTAGTTCTGTCCACGAAAGTCTTTGATTTTAGTTTCTCTATATTTCCGTATGATCAGATTAGGAAAGTCTAAGCACACAGTTTCTGTTTTATTTTAATGTTTGTTGAAAAACTCTTAAAATCATAGTGGTTTTATTTTAATGTTTGTTGAAAAACTCTTAAAAACTCTTAATTTTCAGTATTTTGTTTCTTTTTTTTATGTTAAATAAATACTGATCTAATTTTGAATATTTAAATCATATAAATATTGATTTTATAAATTTATAATTAAATACTATTAATATTAATATTTCCTTTTATAATATTTACTTATAAAGTATGCTGAAAATACATGGATTTATGTTTCCTTTGATTTTATTTATTTCAAAATATCCAAAAGAAAGGGTAAATTTTATTTTATAAATATTCAATGATATTAAATTTTTTAATTAGTTATTTTAAATTGAGAAAGTATTACATGTTTTCTTTTCCTTACAACATCTAGAAGAGAATATATCAACCTGATCCTTCGTCATCGTATATTAGAACTCACCATTTAGGAGCATATATAAGCCAATTCCATATATCTGAAAGAAAATGTGTTACCTTCGGATTGTATGTATCTAGAAAATTTCATTTGCTAAATTTAGATTTAATGCTTGGATTATTGATATGATATGCCCTCTTGTTGACGTGAGGTTACCCAATAACCATATTTCACATTATAAACATTCATCTATTATGTAACTCCAGAAAAAAATGCCTGGGTTCGGATTTTTGGGATCTATATCAATCCTCCTACATCAACTACAAAAAAAAGAGAATATTGCTCATGAAAACTTGTGTAATTTATGCATAAATAAATATAATTAAATCACATTATTGATGCTATTAAATTCATAACATAAAAATCACATCAAGAAAATTATTAATTAAAAAGAAAACTGAAAGTAAAAATATCAAATTATCACCGTTATAGTCTAGTTTTATGATATATAATTTTTTTTCAACAGTCTAGTGGCTTTAATATCACCTTAAACATTGTGGGATGCTGAGTTCGAATTTCAGACATGTGTCATGAATTTAGCAGATGATCACTATTGTGCCACATGATTCCGACAGATTTATGAAATATATATTTAATACAAAAACTAATTATTATTAAATCATTAGAGAAATATTATTAAGTGGACAACAATCAAGTTTTTGTCAAAACAAATCGCACACAAATGTGAAATTCAAAAAAAAAAAGCATTCTAAAGGCAAAAAGACAATTATATCTTCATATTCTATAAATTAAATTTTAAATCATTAGAGAAATACTATTAAATTGACAACAATCAAGTTTTTGTCAAAAAATCACACATAAATGTGAAATTCACAAAAATGGCATTCTAAAGCAAAAAGACAATTATATCCTCATATTCTGTAGTTATAAACTAAATATTCAATGAATAAATAATTAATTAATAATAAAAATTTATTCATTCTAAAGCAAAAAGACAATCACACATATTCTGTATTTTTTAAAAAAATCTTCAACTTTTTTCAAATTTTTAAGAAAATATATTACAAGACAATGTATTCTAATTTTTAGGAAAGGTTATTATAAATAATTAAAAATGAGATGTTAAATATCATAAATTTTTGGAAAACTAAAAGATGTTTTAATAATTTAAGGAAAGGTATTAGGAATAGTTTACATATTTTTAGGAAAGAGTTTCCAAAAAATTAATAAAAAACTAAAAGAATAAATAAAAATATGTTCTTAAAATTATAGAAATGGTATACTAACATTTAGAGATGACTTATATATTTTATAAAATGGTTCTAAGAGTTTAATAAATATTTTAAAATATGATAAATATACATAAAAATAGTTTCTTACTATAAATTACTAAGTGTTATTAACATTTTGTAATAGTTTATATAGTTTTTAAAATAGTTTGTAAGACTTTAATAATCACTTAAAATAGATATAACATATAAAAAGTTGTTTTACTTTTTTTAAAAATAATTATAAATATGTTAAAATGATATATTAAAGATATATGGTTTTATTTTGATGTTAAAGTGTTCCCATTTATTGTATGTCGTGAAACCATATAATTTGTATCTTATGCGAAAATTATGGCTATACTTTCTAATTATCGTGTAAGTTTTAAAAATCTGTATATTTTACAAATATAATTTTAGGGTAAAGAAATTACATTAAGTAGAAAAAATCATAATTAGTGATAAAAAAATATGTACATATAAAATATATCGAACAACCATATGAATCATGTAATATTGATAATTCGCACGACCCAATTTGCATCTAATTAAAAAAAAATTTATTAGTTATGCAAATTCAACTTAAAATATAAAATAACAATACTTTAAGTTATATTTCATAATACCCCTAATTATATTGTAAATTTTTTAAAAAAGGAAAAAACTTAAAAACGTAAATGATCATGATACTAAGTAATGATAATAATAATTTATATTATTTCTTATCATCCCAATTTTGAGCATCAATTTGGACAAATATTTTTCCCATTTTTATGTAACTGTTGTCAGAACTTCCATTTATAAAAGTTCGTCTAAATTTTTCTCTTCAGTTTTTTGAAGCATTATATGCAACTAGGTTTATTGAAGAGTTGCTTTTAGCAACTTCAGCTTAACCTAATATTTATTCAAATTCAAGTAGAAAAATAAAAAATATATAAAGGTAGTAAATTAAAACATTAATCTTGTGATGCATTTTTCCTCTTTCCAGTTTACTACCTATTTCTTGATTTTTTTATATTTCTTTCTCATGTCTAGATTTTTTCCTCTCTGTTTTTAGTTTTTGTTCTTGACATCTTGTTAATATTCTCATGTATTTATAGACGTAAAATGTAAATTTAGTACAATATTAGTTTTAAATTTATAATTATTTGAGAGTTGAAATAGAATAATCTGTCTACTTAATTTTTTATATTGATATTAGTTTTTTATATTTTCTAATTAATATATGTTAATCCATCTTTTCATTCCTTGGTCAATCCGTTTTTTTTTACTAATCTGTAAAGATAAAAACATCAACCATAACCAAACCTATCATATAATCAAATGAGACTTAAAATAGAATAATCTGTATTTTTAACCCATCTTAAAATTTAATTTTTTGTATTTTTGTAATTAAAAGTTAGGTGATGTAAGTTGAAATTTTTATTGTATTGAATCAAAATATTTGTTTTATGTAACAACATATGTTCATATCAAAAAAATTCTTGCATTTTGTTATGATTAAAATTTATAATTTCAATGAAATATAATTCATGTGAGTTAAAATAAAATAATCAATTTATTTAATAAGTTTTGCATTAGTTTAAAAGTTTTATAATATTTTTAACCGGAATGGGTTAATTTATATTTTTAACTCATTTTGCATTGGTGAAAGATTTTTATATACTCACAATGGATTAATCTGTTATTTTAATAATTTAAAAAGGTAACAACATTAGCTATAATGACCCACCAAATAATCAAATAATATATTTTTTTACTAAATTTTAATATGTATTTTAGGTGAAATTAAAAACAATAATGATATAATTTTAAAATTTGTTCACATTGGTAAATCAATTTTTTTACTCATATGAAAACTTAAGAACATTAACCATAACCGATATACCTTATGATTATATGAAAGTAAAAATATAACAATTTCTCTATTTAACCTGTATGGTAATAGTTTAATTTTTTTGATATTTTCTAATTAAAAATTATGTCGTGTAAAAATGAGATAATATATCTTTTTAAACTGTTTTTTATTGGTCAAATTTTTTCATATTTTTATAATTAAAATTGGTTTATATGTATTTAATTCTGCTTTTTATCCACTAGATTAGCCACCAACTCAAATTTTCAAAATAACTTTATCCAAAAATGCACTATGATGTTTACAAGTATACACACGTATCCTTAAACTTTTTATAACTACATAATACTTTTATTTTTTTGAATACATGCACTGCTTAATACGTAACCCATAATCTTATAATAATATTTGTATTTATAACATCTTGTTAATGCCCTTTTCTATTTATAGATGTATCATGTAAAGTATGTACAATATTTCCGTATGATCTATATTTCTCGATTTGGAAAGTCTAAGCACACAGTTTGTTAGATGCTGTTTTATTTTAATGTTCGTTGAAAAACTCTCAAAATCATAGTGATTCATATTAAAGGGTAAGAATATCAAACTCTATCCTCATTCCTCATTGTAGCTCCTGAGGCAATTTGTATATTTTTTTATGGTTATATCCTAACACCTGTGATTTCACCATAACTTTTCATTTTAATATATATATATTCTTAGAAAAAATCAATTTTTGTATAACTATATTTTTAAGTCTATTGAAAAAACAAAATTCTGTTACAAAATCGTTGTTTTGAATCAGAAGATGGCTATTCTTAAATTTAATTTTAATCATTATTTTTTATTCAATGTGGTACGACTAAATTATAAAAAGGATAATTTATTAGAAATTTTTTTCTAAAATTTGAGTATGTAGCAAAGAAAAACAAGTGTCGCAAAAACAAAGAAGAGAAGAATTATATATGCATATGATGTAGTTCCGTAGTAATATCTAATGATAGATTTGTGAATTTATACATTCGGAAGATGAAGAAGAAATGGTGTGCATAAATGATGGAGTATGGATGTCGCTATGGTGTTGGCCCTGATGATCATGATGATCATCATCTTTATTATGATTCTTGTTTGATCTCGAGGACATGATGGTGATGGTGATGATGATGAGGAAAAATAAGAAAATGATGGTGATGAATCAAGGAGACAGAAGTACTTAATTAGGACACCAAATCTCAACCTCACTACAGTTACCCATTTCTTGATTTTTTATATTTCTTTCTTATGTCAAGATTTTTTCCTATTTCTGTTATTAGTTTTTGTTCTTGTAATCTTGTTAATACTCTCCTCTATTTATATATGTAACATCTAAAGTTAGTACAACATTTGAGAGTTAAAATAGAATAAACCTTTTATTTAATTTGTTTTGTAATGATTTTAGTTTTATTTTTATGTTTTCTAATTAAAATATGTTAATCCATCCTTTTCAACCCATTTCATATTGGTCAATCCATTTTTTTAATAATTTGTAAAAATAAAAACATCAATCGTAAACAAACCTATCATAAAATTATATGAGAGTTAGAATAGAATATTATGATTTTTAATCCATCTGAAAATGTTAATATTTTTTTGTAATTAAGAGTTAGATGATGTAAGTTAAATTTTTTGTAGCATTGAATAAATATATTTATTATTATTGAACAACATATGTTCATATCAAAAATTCTATTGTAATTTTCTATGATAAAAATTTAAAATTTCAATGAAATATAATTTTGTGTGAGTGAAAATAGAATTATCCATTTATTTAATCAGTTTCACATTAGTTTAGTTTTATGATATTTTTAGCTGAAATGGGTTTATATTTTTAACTAATTTCTCATTTGTGAAAGTTTATTTTCATAATCAAAATTGATATATATTATTTTAATATTTAAAAAGGTACCAACATCAACCATAATCACCCACCAAATAATCAAATAATATAATTTTGTAATTTTTAATATTTTCGTTTTTGTGAAGTTAAAATACAGAGTTAATTTTCAATTTGTTCACATTGTTAAATGACAACTTAAGAACATTTACCATACTAGATCTACCATATGATTATATCAAAGTCAAAATACAATAAATTATCTATTTAATCTGTCTCATATTCGTTTTAAATTTTTGATATTTTTAAGTAGAATTTATCTCATATAAATTTAATATACCTAATCTTTTTATAAAACAACATATGTTCATATCTTAAACTCTATTGTAAAATGTTTTTTATATAGTTGAAATTAGATAGTAAAAACGTCAATCAGATTTATCAAATTATCAAATAATATAATTTTTAAAAAATTTCAGTCTTTTGTTTCTTTTTATATTAAATATATATTGGTCTAATTTTTAATATTTCAATCATATAAATATATTTTTTATAAATTGAAAATTAAGTAGTATGAATATTTCCTTTTATAATATTTACTTATAAAGTATGCTAAAAATACATGGATTTATGTTTGATTTGATTTTATTTATTTAAAAATATCCAAAAGAAAAGGTAAATTTTATTTTATAAAATTTTCAATAAATTTAATTAGTTATTTTTAATTTTTTGATTAAATGATTCTGAGAAGACTTTTATAGTAAAAAAAATATCCAAAATTAAATAATAGTGTTTAAATGGTAATCTAATCAAATGTGTGATGGTATATTTTAAATATTCTAAATCATTTTAAATCTATTTGTAATGATTAAAATACCTTTAATGAAAATCTAAAAATTTAAAGATATTCAATGACATAAGTAAAACTTTTTAAGTTAGTTCTTAACTGTGGTTCAAAATTAAAAAGATAGATATTATATCTGCATAAAAATTAGTATACAGATTCAATTTTGATCAGTACATATTTTGAAAAAGTTTACAAACCAATAATAACCAAACTTTATCAAGTGACCACTTTTGATTCAACATAACCAATTAAAAGTGTTATTATGTTATTTATTTTAACATAGAGATGATTTGTTAGAAAGTGTAGACATGTTAAAACAAAAACCCATCTGAAAAATTGTGAGCATCCTTATTTTTGTTTAACAGCAGAAAATGATAAGTAACTAAGTTTTTAATCTACTCAAGAAATTTATTGTTTTTCCAGATAAAAGAGTATTGTCAATACATAATATTACTTACCAAAATAAAGCTTAAAAATAACAAGAATCCAATTGAAAATTATAAAGGTTTGACACATGATTTCCATTCAATTATTATAAGTAACCGAATGTTTCTATAAGTTAAATCGGAGGAAGAAACAAACTACAAATATTGATCATTAAGATATTTTTGTGTTAATACTAGTTTTTTTCCTTATTCTTACTATTATATATTATATAATCAAACGAGACAGCCTCCTTCTTCATAACCCAAGCCTTTACTCTTCATCAGATTTTACTTTCAAAACCTAAATTTGACAAAAGAGTTTAAATGTTTTCTTGAAAAAAGGAGAGAAATAGAAAATATATAAAGAGTGTTAAAATACAAACAACACTTACGTAAGCTTCCAAAGCTTCGATCCTTTTCCTGATTTCAGCCCATTCCTCCTTTATGAAAAATATGATTCATATATTTGTCGAAAAATATAAAACAAAGGAAAATCACGACTATTTCAAGTGAACACTTACCTGTCCCTGTCCCTCTTTGATACGATCGAATAACGCTTGAACGTTGGCTTTAAGGTCTACAATCATAGCCAGGAAAGCCTCATACTCCGTCGCCATATTTCTCTCAGATTTTTTTTTTCTTGGATCTCTTTCTTTCTTTCTTTGTTCTTGTTCTTCGTAATGCTTTCCCCTATTTATAGATAGATTATTTATCAAGTGGGTAAGACACATCAAGTTCTTTTCACAAAAGTCTTCAACATATTAGAATTTCTATGTGCTTTAGAGTAAAACCACAACTTTTTCTGATCACGATATTTCTTTCGGATAGTGTTAACTTCTAAATTTGTATGTAATTCTGCTTTTTTGACCACCCACTCAAAATTTCAAAATAACTTTATCCAAAAATGCACTATGATGTTTACAAATATACACACGAGTCCTTAAACTTTTTATAACTACATAATATATATTTGAAAACACGCACTGCTTTCTAAGTAACCCATAATCTTATAGTGGAAATTTCAATATATTTGTATTTATAACATCTTGTTAATGCCCTCCTATATTTATAGATATATCATGTAAAGTTTGTACAATATTTAATTGTGTGTTCCCGTGGTGATGTTGTTCGTCCACGAAAGTCTTTGTTTTTAGTTTCTCTATATTTCCGTTTGATCAATAACACAAATTTCTCGATTAGGAAACTCTAAGCACTCAGTTTGTTGAAAAACTCTTAAAATCATAGTGATTCATATTAAAGGGTAAGAATATCATCCTCATTCCTCATTGTAGCTCCTGAGGCAATTTGTATATTTTTTTATGGTTATATCCTAATACCTGTGATTTCACCATAACTTTTCATTTTATAATATATATTCTTAGAAAAACTCAATTTTTGTATAACTATCTTTTTAAGTCTATTGAAAAAACAAAATTGTGTTACAAAATCGTTGTTTTGAATCAGAAGATGACTATTCTTAAATTTAATTTTAGTCATTATTTTTTATTCAATGTCTATAATAATTTCATTTTTATATATTAATTTTATGGAGTAAAAATTATAATATTATATTTTACCTCAATTTTTTTTTTTTAAAAATACTACATATATCTTGATTATGTAAACTTTTATTTTCTACTCTAAAAAATATATTTGGTTTTGGTGATGAAGACAAAACTCAAATTCCAATATCATCTTCAATTAGGTTTATTAAGATTTTTAAATCAAATTTTGATGTTTATGTTTTCATAGTTAGTTGAGTTTAGTTCATTTGAATTTAAAAGAGTTCACAAAGGAAAGTTAGTTAGACTGAAAAATCTAATATAAAGCTTCATGTTAGTTCTGCATATAAACTAATTTACAGATTAATATTAGATGTGCACAAATTTTTTTAACAATTTAACAAAACCAATAATAAACGAACTATATCAATGTACCAACTAAAAGTATTATTTTGTTATTTATATTAACATATAAACGATTAATGGAATGTATCACTATCTTTGTTCTTGTTCTTTGATATATCCCAACTTTTTCTGATCAGGAAATTTCCTTTCGATAGTGTTGAAGACACGCACTGCTTTACCCATAAGTCCATAGCCTCATTGTGGAAATTTCATAATATTTCTATTTATAGCAAGAAACCCATACTATCTCTACACGCAATGTATTTTTTTTCTTAACATATCCCACCGTAGTATGTATTGTGTTTCTGCTAGTCTGATCGCGATTCTACTATCTTCACACGTATTTGTGCATTTTCCATTGATTATTTTATATTTTGTCTGCATCTATTGAGATATGTTTTTGAAATTTTAAACTTTAGTAGTTTGTAAATCATCAAATCCAATAGTTTCATAAAAGAAAATAAGATCAGAAAAATTTATTGAAATGAAGATCAACTATAACTTTTTTCTTACATAAATTGAATCTAATTATGTATAAGTTAAGACAGTATGTGTATCTTTTTACACTTATCCTTCGATAAGTTGGTGAATAACAACACATGTTGAAAGTGAGAGATCAAGGGGAGTCGATCTTATAAGCAAACTGTTAAAAGACATTGAGTCAAATGAATAAAAGTTATTGTTCTCTGAGCTTATTGTTTTTGGCATATAAGAACACTGTGTGTAATACGGTTCTACTAGAAAAGTGCTTCTGCTCTTCTAAAGATGACTGTAACCTATGTGAAACAACTCAAACAACTAAAAATACTGTAGATAATATATCAAAAGATATCCACATGATTTATTCGGACCAAAAGGTAAATAAAGTAAATATTATTGAATCCTCAACAGGACATTATTAACAAATAAATGAATAATATATACACTGTCTTCGTGTATAAAGCACGTGATCAGCAGTTCAGCACGGCCCATCACATCATTTGAACCATAAACCATGTTAACATGAAAATTATGATGATAAAAGAAGTTTTCCAAAATTATGATGATTAAAGATGATAAACCATATATGCATATGATGGATTTTTGAATTTACACCTTCGGAAGATGAAGAAGAAATGGTGTGCATGAATGGAGTATGGATGTCGCTATGGTGTTGCCCCTGCTGATCATGATGATCATCATCTTTATTATGATTCTTGTTTGAGCTAGAGGACATGATGGTGATGGTGATGATGATGAGGGAAAATAAGAAAATGATGGTGATGAATCAAGGAATTAGAAGTACTTAATTAGGACACCAAATCTCAACCTCACTACAGTTTACTACTCATTTCTTGATTTTTTATATTTCTTTCTTATGTCTAGATTTTTTTTTCTTTCTGTTATTAGTTTTTGTTCTTGAAATCTTGTTAATACTCTCCTCTATTTATATATGTAACATCAAAAGTTAGTACAACATTAATATTAAATCTATAATTATTTGAGAGTCAAAATAAAATAAACCTTCTATTTAATTTGTTTTTTATTGATTTTAGTTTTATTATTATGTTTTCTAATTAAAATATGTTAATTCATCTTTTTCTACCTGTTTCATATTGGTCAATCCATTTTTTAATAGATTGTAAACGTAAAAACATCAATCATAAATAAACCTATCATATAATTATATGAGAGTTAGAATAGAATAATCATAAATAAACCTATCATATAAGTATATATTGATCTAATTTTTAATATTTCAATCATATAAATATTTGTTTTATAAATTGAAAATTAAGTAGTATTAATATCAATATTTCCTTTTATAATATTTACTTATAAAGTATGCTAAAAATACAGGGATATTTGGTTGATTTGATTTTATTTATTTCAAAATATTCAAAAGAAAAGGTAAATTTTATTTTATAAATTTTTCATAATATTAAAATGTTTAATTATTTATTTTAAATTTTTTGATTAAATGATTCTGAGAATATTTTTGTAGATAAAAAATATCCAAAATTAAATAATAGTGTTTAAATGGTAATATAATCAAATGTGTGATGGTATATTTTAAATATTCTAAATCATTTTAAATCTATTTGTAATGATCAAGATACCTTTAATGAAAATCTAAAAATTTAAAGATATTCAATGGCATAAATAAATTTATTTGATCAGTACATATTTTGAAAAAGTTTACAAACCAATAATAACCAAACTTTATCAAGTGACCACCTTTGATTCAACATAACCAAGTAAAAGTGTAATTATGTTAATTATTTTAACATAGAGATGGTTTGTTCGAAAGTGTAGACTTGTTAAAACAAAATTATATATAGATACTCATCTGAAAAATTATGAGCATTCTTATTTTTGTTTAACAGCAGAAAATGATAAGTAACTAAGTTTTTAATCTACTCAAGAAATTTATTATTTTTCCAGATAAAAGAGTATTTTCAATACATAATATTACTTATCAAAATAAAGCTTAAAAATAACAAGAATCCAATTAAAAATTATAAAGGTTACACAAATGATTTCTATTCCATTATTACAAGTAACCGAAGGATTCTATAAGTAAAATAGGAGGAAGAAACAAACGACAAATATTGATCACATCTAGTAATTTTCCTTATTCTTACTATTATATAATAAAACGAGAAAGCCTCCTTCTCCACAACCCAAGTCTTTACTCTTGATCAGCTTTTTCTTTCAAAACCTAAATTTGAAGAAAGAGTTTAAATGTTTTGTGAAAAAAGTATAGAAACAGAAAATATATAAAGAGTGTTAAAATACAAACAACATTTAGCCAATTCCTTTCAGCCAATGCTTTCATAGCTTCGATCTTTTTACTGATTTCAGCCAATTCCTCCCCTACAACCTAAAATTTTATGAAAAATATGATTCATTTTTTTGTCAAGAAGAGATAAAACAAAAGAAGAGATAAATACATTAAAGTGAACGCTTACCTTCAATCCTTCTTTGTCAATTCCATGTCCTTCTTTGATACGATCGAATATGGCTTGAAGGTCTACCATCCTAGCCATGAGAGCGTCAGACTCCGTCAAAAAAGTTTCATAATCCATTTCTTTCTCTCAGATTTTTTTTTTCTTGGATCTCTATATGTCTCTCTTTCTTTGTTCTTGTTCTTCCTTCTTCGTAATGCTTTCCCCTTATTTATAGATAGATTATATATCAAGTGGGTAAGACACATCAAGTTCTATTCACAAAAGTCTTTAACATATTACAATTTCACTTTTTCTGATCAGGATACTTCTTCCGATAGTGTTAACTTCTAAATATGTATGTAATTCTGCTTTTATCCACTAGATTAACCACCAACTCAAATTTTCAAAATAACTTTATCCAAAAATGCACTATGATGTTTACAAGTATACACACACGTCATAATACTGAAGACACGCACTGCTTAATACGTAACCCATAATCTTATAGTGGAAATTTCATAATATTTATATTTATAACATCTTGTTAATTCCCTCCTCTATTTATAGATGTATCATGTAAAGTATCTACTATATTTAATTGTGTGTTCCCGTGTTGATGTAGTTCTGTCCACGAAAGTCTTTGATTTTAGTTTCTCTATATTTCCGTATGATCAGATTAGGAAAGTCTAAGCACACAGTTTCTGTTTTATTTTAATGTTTGTTGAAAAACTCTTAAAATCATAGTGGTTTTATTTTAATGTTTGTTGAAAAACTCTTAAAAACTCTTAATTTTCAGTATTTTGTTTCTTTTTTTTATGTTAAATAAATACTGATCTAATTTTGAATATTTAAATCATATAAATATTGATTTTATAAATTTATAATTAAATACTATTAATATTAATATTTCCTTTTATAATATTTACTTATAAAGTATGCTGAAAATACATGGATTTATGTTTCCTTTGATTTTATTTATTTCAAAATATCCAAAAGAAAAGGTAAATTTTATTTTATAAATATTCAATGATATTAAAAGTTTTAATTAGTTATTTTAAATTGAGAAAGTATTACATGTTTTCTTTTCGTTACAACATCTAGAAGAGAATATATCAACCTGATCCTTCGTCATCGTATACTAGAACTCACCATTTAGGAGCATATATAAGCCAATTTTCCATATATCTGGAAGAAAATGCGTTACCTTCTGATTGTATGTATCTAGAAAAGTTCCTTTGCTAAATTTAGATTTAATGCTTGGATTATTGATATGATATGCCCTCTTGTTGACGTGAGGTTACCCAATAACCATATTTCACATTATAAACATTCATCTATTATGTAACTCCAGAAAAAAATGTCTGGGTTCGGATTTTTGGGACAAATAATCGTCGTATTACATAGCAAAAGTGATTTAAATGATACATTTCGGTTAATAATAGATGAAGCTTTGGTGGTGGAGAGGAAATCTTTGGAGTTATGGGTCTGACTCTCTTTCCATCTTTGTACTATCACCGTTCCAATGTTTGCGAGCATTTGTTTATTGTTATATTTTTACATTTGCATAATACATTTCTTTAAAAACATGGTAAAGCAGATTGTAATAATAATCATCATTTTTTTAATTTATCTTATTGCTTTAATATTGTGGAGGTAATGGATCAAAATCTATGTGATGAATTTCAAAAATAATCGCTATTGTGCTATATGATTATCATATAATTAATCATTTAAAAATATTAAAAATAAATAGTTCCAATGCATTTTATAAAATATTTTTTTTTTTTATATTTGTTTCTTCTCTCCAGCTTAAAAATAAATATCAAACTCTATCCTCATTCATCATTGTAGCTCCTGAGGCAATTTGTATATTTTTTATGGTTATATCCTAATATCTGTGATTTCACCATAACTTTTCATTTTAATATATATATTCCTAGAAAAACTCAATTTTTGTATAACTATCTTTTTTAAGTCTATTGAAAAAACAAAATTCTGTTACAAAATCGTTGTTTTGAATCAGAAGATGACTATTCTTAAATTTAATTTTAATTATTATTTTTACTCAAAGTCTATAATAACTTCATTTATATATATTAATTTTATGGAGTAAAAATTATAATATTATATTTTACCTCAAAATTTTGTTTAATAATACTACATATATCTAGATTATGTAAACTTTTATTTTCTTCTCTAAAAAAATATATTTGGTTTTGGTGATGAAGACAAAACTAAAATTCAAATATCATCTTCAGTTAGGTTTATTAAGATTTTTAAATCAAATTTTGATGTTTATGTTTTCATAGTTAGTTGAGTTTAGTTCATTTGAAGTAAAAAGAGTTCACAAAGGAAAGTTAGTTACACTGAGAACTAATTTACAGATTAATATTAGATGTGCACATATTTTTTTAACAATTTAACAAAACCAATAATAAACGAACTATATCAATGTACCAACTAAAAGTATTATTTTGTTATTTATTTTAACATATAAACAATTAATGGAATGTATCACTATCTGAAAAAAGGAAAAAAAAAAGAAATATCACTTGAATCATGTATAAATATTTGAACAAAATATGTATCTGTAATTGTAAAATAATTACTTTCTTCCAGAAGTTATATTTTGAATAGTTAATTAGAAAAGAAAAAAAAATTAAGATTTCTAATTCCATTAATAGAAAATATGACAACTTTGTATGTAACATCCAGAAAAAACTTCACCTGAAGCTGTAAGTAACTAAATATCATATTGTTCATTATCTAATTAAAGCATACAATACAAACTACACTTTCTTTCATTTTTTCTTCTATATCTCCACCATCTTCTAGATCGGGATCTGCGAAACTCAAACACCAAATTGTATAATAGAGACTAACAATACGACGTCAATAATGTAAACTAACCATTTCATTTATAAAATAATTATTATACTAACATTTGTATAAACTAACCACAAGCAACGTATAATTAACATTCTTATATAAGTTTAATTAGTTTAGATCTCAAGAACTTCTGAGGGATTTGTTTGGCATCACTAAACATATGTTTGAGTCTAAATTTCCGGTTGTGAAACGTCTTTGTCTTCGACTTCTTGACAAATTTTTGAAGTTTGATATCGGTTAGAGATGGATGAAGAGGTGGTCGAGAATTTGATTCTGATGTTGATTTGGTTCCAGTCCGGTTTGGGATGCGGCATAATTAAATTATAAATGGGATCATTTGTCAAAATAATATTTACTTATAAAAAATTTGAATATGTAGCAAAGAAAAACAAGTGTTGCCATAACATAAAATGAGAAGAATTATATATGGATATGATGTAGTTAAGTAGTAATATATAATGATAGTTTGTTAATTATATATGCATATGATGTAGTTAAGTAGTAATATCTAATGATGGATTTGTGAATTTATACCTTGGGAAGATGAAGAAATGTTGTGCATGAATGATGGAGTAAAGATGTCGTTATGGTGTTGGCCCTGATGATCATCATCCTTATTATGATTCTTGTTTGAGCTAGAGGACATGATGGTGATGATGAAGATGAGGGAAAAAAAAAGGAAATGAATCAAGGAGATAGAAGTACTTAGGACACCAAATCTCAAGCTCACTTTATATATAGACATATTTATCTACGTTAAAATTATATCGAGGATAACTAATGAGATTTAAATTTAATAAATAAAAAGGCAAGAAAACATTCACACGTTTGCAATGCATACTAAGTTGCCTATATATAGTATAAATATACACGCATTAAGCATACAGTCATAAATAAACTTATAAAGGAAACTTAATAGAACAAAAAATCAATCAATCTGAAACTTAATATAATATTGATATTTAGTTGAGACCAATCTAAATAAATGAATATATATAGATAAACGAAGCAAGGAGAATTTAAAAGGTAATAAACATATTGAGGTTGACATTAATTATATGAAAGAGGCTAACATGGATTAAATCCGTAAATCTAAATACAATTAACACTCTATAAAATCAACAAATATCCACATGAAGTGGGATTTTTGATTCACTATAACCCAATAAAATCCCATATTATTCTATGGCATGAAACCATATAATTTGTATGTTATGGGAAAATTATGGCCATACTTTCTAATTTTGGTGTAAGTTTTAGCAATTTCAGCATAACCTAATATTTTACAACATAAAAAATCATTAAATTTAAGTAGAAATATTTTTAAAAAGAAAAATTATATATAAAAGGTAGTAAATTAAAACACTAACCTTCTAACGCATTTTCCCTTTTTCAAGTTCAGCTTCAAGCTCTTGAAGTTTACAACCCATTTCTTGATTTTTTTATATTTCTTTTTTAAGTCTAAATTTTTTATTTCTCTCTGTGTTTTTATTTGTTCTTGACATCTTGTTAATGGTCTCCTCTATTTCTAGATGTAACATGTAAAGTAAGTACAACATTAAATTGTGTGTGTTCCGTGTTGATGTTGCTCGTCCACGAAAGTCTTTGATTTTGATTTCTCTATATCTCCTTTTGATCAATACCATATATTTCTCGATTAAGAAACTTCAAGCACAAAATTTGTTATAAGTTTCCGTCTATATCTGTAATTAGAAGCTGTTTTATTTTAATGTTAGTAAAATCATAGTGATTCATACTAAAGAGTAAGATATCAAACTCCACCATCCTCATCCCTCATTGTAACTTCTGAAGCGATCTGGTTATTTCGTTTCACATTTTACCCAAAAAGAACAATATTTCGTTTTAATGATGAAAAAAATTCAAATTCAAATGTCATCTTCTATTGGTATTATAAAGTTTCTTAAAGAACAACCATTAACAATGTATTTTACTTCTACTCTTTCTCCTTATCACTACCACAAATTCTGGACTGAGATATTAAGATTCGTAATTTTTTTTTTTACTTTTTTCTAATTTGTTTTAATAATTTTAGTTTAATTAAACCAAAATAAAAATAGAATAGTATTCACCACTCAGAACGGCACTGTAGTATGTACGTATAATATATCACACATATTTGAAATTTATTATTTAGCATTCATGTATAAATCGGTTTTAAAATTTTCAACCTTTTGACATTTTTAGGAATTTTGTTTGTTATGGAAATATTCAAGGCTTCCTGCAACTGGTAACTATGCATTTCTCCGTTCATTGTATATTTTAGATTTAGTTATATATTTTTAAATACATATTTTTATAGAAAACATGAATCAAAACATGAAAATATATTTTGGTTGTTATAGCAATATGAGTATTAATTGTGTATAAGCTTTCGCAATCAGAAAATGATTATTCTTAAATCATTATTTTTTATTCAATGTCTATAATAATTTCATTTATATAGATTAATTTTATGGAGTAAAAATTATAATATTATATTTTACCTCAAAATTATGTTTAATAATACTACAGATATCTAGATGTATGTGAACTTTTATTTTCTTCTCTAAAAAGAAAATATTTGGTTTTGGTGATGAAGACAAAACTCAAATTCAAATGTCATCTTCAATTAGGTTTATTCAGATTTTTAAATCAAATTTGAGTTTAGTTCATTTGAAGTAAATAGAAGTTCGCTGGAACTTAGTTAATTAGACTGAAAAATCTAATATAAAGATTCATATTAGTTCTGCATAAAAACTAATTTACAATTTCATATTAGGTGTGCACATATTTTTAACAATTTAACAAAACCAATAATAAAAGAACTATATCAATGTACCAACTAAAAGTGATATTTTGTTATTTATTTTAATATATAAATGATTTGGTCCATAATATCAATTTTAGTGTAAAGTTGTTAAAACAAGATTATAGATATTAATGAGGAAAATTATGAATATTTTTATTTCTATTTTATAGCAGAAAAATTATAATTTTTCAACTACTAAGGAAATTAAAAAAAATTGTAATTAAAATTTTAAATCTACTAAGAAAATTTATAACTTTCACGGTAAAAGAGTATTGTTGATACATGATCATAATGATATTAGTTATCAAAATAAAGCTTAATTAATACCGAGAATCCAATTGAAAATTATAAAGACCATAAACATAATATCCCTTCCATTAATAAAAGTAATCTAAATGATTCCATAAGTAATATAAAAGGATGAAACAAATGATATTGATCACATTTAGTAATGATGATATATACTACCAATCCTTTTTTCCGTTAAAACAATTTTTTTTTTCTTTCTTATTCTTAATTACAATTATATAAGAGCATTAACTAATCGAATTTGTCTTCATTTCTTTACAAGCTTATTCTCCATCACCATCGCCTATCTCCATTTCTTTACAAGCTTCGACTTCTTAATTCAGCCAATTCCTCCTCTAAAACCTAAATGTTATGAAAAATATAAAACAAAGGAAGAGAGAGATTTATATACATTAATGTGAACACTTACCTTCTGTCTTTCTAAGTTAATTCCCAATACTTCTTTGAGACGATCGGATTTGTCTTCAAGCTTGACAATCTTAGCCTCCATCACCATCTTTTCATCATCCATGTCTTTCCAAGCTTCGACATTTTTCCTGATCTCAGCCAATTTCTCCCCTAAAACCTAAATTTTATGAAAAATACGATTCATGTTTTGTTGACAAACAGAAAACAAAGGAAGAGAGAGATTTATACATTAAAGTGAAGACTTACCTTCAGTCCTTCGTTTTCAATTCCAATTTCTTCTTTGCAACGATTTAATCTGTCTTCAAGCTCGACAATCGTAGCATCCATTGCCATCTCTTTAGAATTTATTTCTTTCTCTCTGATTTGTTTCTCTCTTGGTTCTCTCTATATGTCTCTTTTTCTTTGTTCTTGTTTTTGAATTTTGGTTATGCTTCCCCCTTATTTATAGATAGATTATAAATCAAATAGATAAACACATTAAGTTCTTTTCACAAAAGTCTTTGGTATATTACAATTTCTATGTGGCTTTAGAGTAATACTTTTTCTGATCAGGAAATTTCTTTTCGATAGTGTTGAAGACACGCACTGCTTAACCGATAAGTCTATAGCCTCATTGTGGAAATTTCATAATATTTCTATTTATAGCAAGAAACCCATACTATCTCTACACGCACTGTATTTTTTTTTCTTAACATACATCACCGTAGTATGTATTGTGTTTCTTCTAGTCTGATTTTCACACGTATTTGTGCATTTTTCCATGGATTATTTTATATTTTATCTGTTTTAAAAATTTTAAACTTTCATATAGTCTTTCGAAGCTGCGATATCTTTCCATGATTTTATACCTGTTAAATTGGATGAGTTGATTGACTGGTAGAATGCTGTGTAAAATCTCTGGCTTGGGTGGTCATTTTGGTATATGATAATTGGATTTTCTTCAAATGTATTCAATTTTTTGTGATCTGGTCCAGTTTTTGGTGAATTTTCGGTTTTTCAAGGGATTTTATATTTCAAGATTGATATATATATTTCTTTAAATCAACATCTTTATTGAATACCGGAACCCGGTTTAGCTTTTGAGGGATTTTTTTGGCATCACAAATCTTATGTTCTGCGTCTTAGACTACTTGACCAAATTTTGAAGTTGGATCGTGATTTGTTTGATATCGGTTAGAGATGGATTAACCGTACCAGCGATGACGAGGTCGTCTGAGAATTTGAATCTGATGTTGATTTGGTTCCCATTCCGGTTTAGGATGCGGTACAACTAAATTATTAAAGGGATAATTTGTTAGAAACAGTATTTTCCTAAAAAATAATTTTGAATTTGTAGCAAAGAAAAGCAAGTGTTGCTATAACAAAGAAGAGAAGAATTATATATGCATATTACGTAGTTACGTAGAAATATCTAATGATGGATTTATGAATTTTATACCTTCGGAATATGAAGAAGAAATGTTGTGCATGAATGATGGAGTATGGATGTCGCTATGGTGTTGGCCCTGATGATCCTTATTATGATTCTTGTCTGAGCTAGAGGACATGATGGTGATGATGATGAGGGAAAATAAAGAAATGAATCAAGGAGATAGAAGTACTTAATTAGGACACCAAATCTCAATCTCACTTTACATATAAACTTTTAGCATTATATGCAATTTCTTTTTTTAGGGTCGCGTTTAGCAACTTCAGCTTAAACTAATATTTTACAACAATAAAAAATTGTTAGCTTTAAGTAAAAAAATTAAGAAAAAATGTATATAAAGGTATTTAATTAAAACACTAAACTTCTGATGCATTTTTCTTCTTTCTGGTTTACCATTTTTTGATCATTTATATTTCTTTCTTATGTCTAGATTTTTTCCTATCTCTGTTTTTAGTTTTTTTTCTTGAAATCTTGTTAATACTCTGCACTATTTATAGATGTAACATGTAAAGTTGGTACAACATTAATTTTAAATTTATAATTATTTGAGATTTGAAATAGAGTAATCAGTCTATTTAATTTAATTTTGTATTGATTTTAATTTTCTTTTTTATGTTTTTAATAAAATATGTTAATCAACCTTTTCCCAACTCTTTCATATTGTTCAATAAATTTTTTATATATATTTGTAAACGTAAGAACATCAACCGTAACCAAACCAATTATATAATTATATGAGAGTTAGACTAGAATAATCTGTGTTATTAACCTATCTTAAAATTGAATTAATTTTTTCGTAATTAAAAATTAGGTGATTTAAGTTGATTTTTTATTGCGTTGAGTTAAAATATTTATACCTTTTTATGGAACAACATATGTTTATATCAAAAATACTATTTTACTGTTATTCTTTTATGATTAAAATTTATAATTTGAATGAAATATAATTTTATGTGACTCAAAACAGAATAATCAATTTATTTAATGAGTTTTGTTTTTAGTTTAGTTTATAATATTTTTTAACAGAAATGTGTTAATCTAGATTATTAACTAATTTCACATTTGTGAAAGTTTATTTTCTTGTTTCCATAATCAATATGGATTAAAATGTTATTTTAATAATTTAAAAATGTAGCAACATCAGCCATAATGACCTACCAAATAATCAAATAATATATTTTTCTAATTTTTAATATGTTCTTTAAGGTGAAGTTAGAAAAATACTGATCTAATTTAAAATCCGTTCACATTGTTAAATGCAAAATTAAAAACCTTAAATATAACCGATCTACTATATGATTATATGATAGTCAAAATATAATAATTTATCTATTTAACCTTTCTCATAATAGTTTTAATTTTTGATATTTTTTAGTTAAAAGTTATATCGTGTAAATTTAAAATACTTTATTTTTTAAAAAAGAATATGATGATATCTTAAATTCTATTTTATTTTAAATTTTTAATTGAAATTTAAAATTTTAGTTATAGAAAATCAAAATAGAAAAAATCGTTTATTTAACTTGTCTAGCATTAGTTTTATAACTAAAATTATATAATCTATCTTTTTAATATGTTCCCTATTTTTAAAACATTTTTTTAGTAATTTTATAATCAAAATAGGTTAATATGTTATTTTTACTAATATACAATCGTAAAAACATTGATCAGATTCATCAAAGTATCAAATAATATAATTTTTAGTAACTTTAGTATTTTGTTTTTCTTAAGTTAAATATATATTGATATAATTTTTGATATTTCAATCTTATAAATCTTCATTTTTATAAATTATTAGTTAAATATTATTAATTTTGATATTTGTTTTATAATATTTACTGATAAATTATTCTAAAAATACATGGATTTATGTTTGCTTTGATTTTATCATTTTCAAAGTATCCAAAAGTAAAAGTAAATTTTATTTTATAAAATTTTAATAATATTTAAAAGTTTAATTAGTTTTTAAATTTTTGATTAAATGATTCTGGAAGATTTTTATAGTAAAAAAGAAAATATCCAAAATTAAATAATAGTATAAAAATGGTAATATAATCACATGTGTGATAGTATATTTTAAATATTCTAAATCATTTTAATGTATTTGTAATGACCAAAATACCTTAAATTAAAATCTAAAAATTCAAAGATTTTCAATGGCATAAATAATAAATAACATGTTAAATTAAAGTTAATTCTTAACTGTGGTTCTAAATTTATATGATAGATATTAGATCTGCATAAAAACTAGTATACAGATTCATATTTGATCTGCACATATTTTTAACAAGTTTACATACCAATAAGAACCAAAATTTATCAAGTGACGATTTTGTGATTCAATGTAACCAATTAAAAATTTTATTATCTTATCTATTTTAACATAGAGATGGATTGTTCCAAAGATTAATCTTAGTGTAAACTTGTTAAAACAAAATTATATATAGATATTCATGGGGAAAATTATTAGCATCCTTATTTTTGTTTAAAAGCAGAATATGATAAGTAATTAAGTTTTTAAAATTTACTGAAGAAAATTATAGTTTTTGAAGGTAAAAGAGTATTGTCCATACACATGATTTTCATTCCATTTTCAAGGTAAAATGGTATTACTTATCAAAATAAAACTTAAAAATAACGAAAATTCAATTGAAAATTATAAGGCCACACACATGATTTCCATTCCATTATTACAAGTAACCCGAATTACTTTATAAGTAAAATGGGAGGAAGAAACAAACGACAATATTGATCACATCTAGTAATCATGATCTATATTTGTTTTCTGTTAACACTAGTTTTTTTCCTTATTCTTACTATTATATAATCAAACGAGAAAGCCTTCTTCTCCACAACCCAAGTCTTTAGTCTTGATCATCTTTTTCTTTTAAAACCTAAATTTGACGAAAGAGTTTAAATGTTTTCTGGAAAAAAAGGAGAGAAATATAAAATATATAAAGAGTGTTAAAATACAAAACAACACTTACGTCAGCTTGCAAAGCTTCGATCTTTTTCCTGATTTCAGCCAATTCCTCCCTTAAAACCTAAAATTTAATGAAAAATATGATTCATGTTTTGTCGGAAAATAAAAAAAGGAAGAGATAATATATTAAAGTGACACTTACCTTCAATCTTTCTTTGCCAATTCCCTGTCCTTCTTTGATACGATCGAATAAGGCTTGAAGGTAGGCTTCAAGGTCAATAATCCTAGCCAGGACAGCCTCATACTCTGTCGCCATCTTTCTCTCAGATTTTTTTTCTTGGATCTCTCTCTATATGTCTCTCTTTCTTTGTTCTTGTTCTTCGTTCTTGGTAATGCTTCCCCCTTATTTATAGATAGATTATATATCAAGTAGGTAAAACACATTAAGTTCTTTTTACAAAAGTCTTTGATCTTTTACAAAAGTCTTTGATATATTACAAGTTCTATATATGTGGCCTTAGAGTAAAACCACAACTTTTTCTGATCAGGAAACTCCTTCATCTAATGTTAACTTCTAAATTTGTATGTAATCCCTTTTTTATCCACTAGATTAACCACCGACTCAAATTTTCAAACAACTTTATTCAATAATGCACTATGATATTTACAAGTATACATACGAATCTTTAAACTTTCTATAACTACATAATATATCTTATAGATTTGATTTTAGTTACTCTATATTTCCGTTTGATCAATAACACACAGTTTTTAGATGCTGATTCATACTAAAGGGTGAGAATAGCAAACTCTATCCTCATTCCTCATTGTAGCTCATGAGGCAATCTGGTTATATAAGTTAGTTTGTTACATGATTTCACCATAACTTTTAATTTTAATTTTTTTGTAATAAAATCTCAATTTTTGTATTACTTATTTTTTTAAATCTATTGCAGAAACAAAATTCTGTTACAAAATCATTGTTTTGATTCAGAAAATGATTATTCTTAAATTTTATTTTAATCATCATTTTTTATTCAGTGTCTATAATATTTTACCTCAAAATTATGTTTAATAATACTACAGATATGTAAACTTTTATTGTCTTCTCTAAGAAGGAAATATTTGGTTTTGGTGATGAAGTAAAAAGAAGTTCGCTGGAACTTGGTTAATAAGAATGAAAAAAACTAATATAAAGATTCATATTAGTTCTGCATAAAAACTAATTTCCAGATTCATTTTAGATGTGCACATATTTTTAACAATTTTACAAAACCAATAATAAACGAACGATATCAATGTACCAAGTAAAAGTTATTATTATGTTATTTATTTAACATATAGATGATTTGTTATAAAGATAAATTTTAGTGTAAATTTGTTTAAAAAAACTTATAGATATTAATCTGGCAAATTATGACTATCTTTTTTTTAATATCAGAAAATTTATAATTTTGAAATAGTCAGGAAATTTAAATATTTGTAATTAATACCGAGAATCCAATTGAAAATTATAAAGACCATAAACATAAAATCCCTTCCATTAATAAAAGTAATCTAAATGATTCCATAAGTAATATTGAAGGATGAAAAAATGATATTGATCACATTTAGTAATGATGATCTATACTACCAATCTTTTATTTCCGTTAAAATATTTTTTTTTTCTTTCTTATTCGTAATTACTATTAACAAATAGAATATGTCTTCAAGCTTGACGATCCTATTCTCCATCACCATCGCCTATCTCCATTTGTTTACAAGCTTCGACTTCTTTTCCTTAATTCAGCCAATTCTTCCTCTAAAACCTAATTTTTTTTTGAAAAATATGATTCATGTTTTTGTCGACAAATATGAAAAAATATTTATATACATTAAAATGAACACTTACCTTCAGACTATCTAAGTAAATTTCCAATTCTTCTATGAGACGATCGGATTCGTCTTGAAGCTCAGCATCCATCACCATCTTTTCATCACCATCTTTCCAAGCTTCGACATTTTTCCTGAACTCAGCCAATTTCTCCCGTAAAACCTAAATTTTATGAAAAATATTATTCATGTTTTTGTGGACAAATAGAAAACAAAGGAAGAGAGATATATATACACATTAAAGTGAAGACTTACCTTCAGTCTTTCGTTTGCAATCCCCGTTTTTTCTTTGTTACGATCTATTCTGTCTTCAAGCTCGACAATCCTAGCTTCCATCTCCATCTCTTTAGAATTTATTTCTTTCTCTCTGATTTGTTTCTCTCTTGGATCTCTCTATATGTCTCTTTTTCTTTGTTCTTGTTCTTGAATTTTGGTTATACTTCTCCCTTATTTATAGATAAATTACATATCAAGTAGGTAAAACACATTAAATTCTTTTCACAAAAGTCTTTGATATATTACAATTTCTTTGTTCTTGTTCTTTGATATATCCCAACTTTTTCTGATCAGGAAATTTCCTTTCGATAGTGCTGAAGACACACACTGCTTTACCCATAAGTCCATAGCCTCATTGTGGAAATTTCATAATATTTCTATTTATAGCAAGAAACCCATACTATCTCTATTGTGCATTTAAAATCGTTCACACGTATTTGTGCATTTTCCATTGATTATTTTATATTTTGTCTGCATCTATTGAGATATGTTTTTGAAATTTTAAACTTTAGTAGTTTGTAAATCATCAAATCCAATAGTTTCATAAAAGAAAATAAGATCAGAAAAATTTATTGAAATGAAGATCAACTATAACTTTTTTCTTACATAAATTGAATCTAATTATGTATAAGTTAAGACAGTATGTGTATCTTTTTACACTTATCCTTCGATAAGTTGGTGAATAACAACACATGTTGAAAGTGAGAGATCAAGGGGAGTCGATCTTATAAGCAAACTGTTAAAAGACATTGAGTCAAATGAATAAAAGTTATTGTTCTCTGAGCTTATTGTTTTTGGCATATAAGAACACTGTGTGTAATACGGTTCTACTAGAAAAGTGCTTCTGCTCTTCTAAAGATGACTGTAACCTATGTGAAACAACTCAAACAACTAAAAATACTGTAGATAATATATCAAAAGATATCCACATGATTTATTCGGACCAAAAGGTAAATAAAGTAAATATTATTGAATCCTCAACAGGACATTATTAACAAATAAATGAATAATATATACACTGTCTTCGTGTATAAAGCACGTGATCAGCAGATCAGCACGGCCCATCACATCATTTGAACCATAAACCATGTTAACATGAAAATTATGATGATAAAAGAAGTTTTCCAAAATTATGATGATTAAAGATGATAAACCATATATGCATATGATGGATTTTTGAATTTACACCTTCGGAAGATGAAGAAGAAATGGTGTGCATGAATGGAGTATGGATGTCGCTATGGTGTTGCCCCTGCTGATCATGATGATCATCATCTTTATTATGATTCTTGTTTGAGCTAGAGGACATGATGGTGATGGTGATGATGATGAGGGAAAATAAGAAAATGATGGTGATGAATCAAGGAATTAGAAGTACTTAATTAGGACACCAAATCTCAACCTCACTACAGTTTACTACTCATTTCTTGATTTTTTATATTTCTTTCTTATGTCTAGATTTTTTTTTCTTTCTGTTATTAGTTTTTGTTCTTGAAATCTTGTTAATACTCTCCTCTATTTATATATGTAACATCAAAAGTTAGTACAACATTAATATTAAATCTATAATTATTTGAGAGTCAAAATAAAATAAACCTTCTATTTAATTTGTTTTTTATTGATTTTAGTTTTATTTTTATGTTTTCTAATTAAAATATGTTAATTCATCTTTTTCTACCTGTTTCATATTGGTCAATCCATTTTTTAATAGATTGTAAACGTAAAAACATCAATCATAAATAAACCTATCATATAATTATATGAGAGTTAGAATAGAATAATCATAAATAAACCTATCATATAAGTATATATTGATCTAATTTTTAATATTTCAATCATATAAATATTTGTTTTATAAATTGAAAATTAAGTAGTATTAATATCAATATTTCCTTTTATAATATTTACTTATAAAGTATGCTAAAAATACAGGGATATTTGGTTGATTTGATTTTATTTATTTCAAAATATTCAAAAGAAAAGGTAAATTTTATTTTATAAATTTTTCATAATATTAAAATGTTTAATTATTTATTTTAAATTTTTTGATTAAATGATTCTGAGAATATTTTTGTAGATAAAAAATATCCAAAATTAAATAATAGTGTTTAAATGGTAATATAATCAAATGTGTGATGGTATATTTTAAATATTCTAAATCATTTTAAATCTATTTGTAATGATCAAGATACCTTTAATGAAAATCTAAAAATTTAAAGATATTCAATGGCATAAATAAATTTATTTGATCAGTACATATTTTGAAAAAGTTTACAAACCAATAATAACCAAACTTTATCAAGTGACCACCTTTGATTCAACATAACCAAGTAAAAGTGTTATTATGTTAATTGTTTTAACATAGAGATGGTTTGTTCGAAAGTGTAGACTTGTTAAAACAAAATTATATATAGATACTCATCTGAAAAATTATGAGCATTCTTATTTTTGTTTAACAGCAGAAAATGATAAGTAACTAAGTTTTTAATCTACTCAAGAAATTTATTATTTTTCCAGATAAAAGAGTATTTTCAATACATAATACTACTTATCAAAATAAAGCTTAAAAATAATAAGAATCCAATTAAAAATTATAAAGGTTACACACATGATTTCTATTCCATTATTACAAGTAACCGAAGGATTCTATAAGTAAAATAGGAGGAAGAAACAAACGACAAATATTGATCACATCTAGTAATTTTCCTTATTCTTACTATTATATAATAAAACGAGAAAGCCTCCTTCTCCACAACCCAAGTCTTTACTCTTGATCAGCTTTTTCTTTCAAAACCTAAATTTGAAGAAAGAGTTTAAATGTTTTGTGAAAAAAGTATAGAAACAGAAAATATATAAAGAGTGTTAAAATACAAACAACATTTAGCCAATTCCTTTCAGCCAATGCTTTCATAGCTTCGATCTTTTTACTGATTTCAGCCAATTCCTCCCCTACAACCTAAAATTTTATGAAAAATATGATTCATTTTTTTGTCAAGAAGAGATAAAACAAAAGAAGAGATAAATACATTAAAGTGAACGCTTACCTTCAATCCTTCTTTGTCAATTCCATGTCCTTCTTTGATACGATCGAATATGGCTTGAAGGTCTACCATCCTAGCCATGAGAGCGTCAGACTCCGTCAAAAAAGTTTCATAATCCATTTCTTTCTCTCAGATTTTTTTTTTCTTGGATCTCTATATGTCTCTCTTTCTTTGTTCTTGTTCTTCCTTCTTCGTAATGCTTTCCCCTTATTTATAGATAGATTATATATCAAGTGGGTAAGACACATCAAGTTCTATTCACAAAAGTCTTTAACATATTACAATTTCACTTTTTCTGATCAGGATACTTCTTCCGATAGTGTTAACTTCTAAATGTGTATGTAATTCTGCTTTTATCCACTAGATTAACCACCAACTCAAATTTTCAAAATAACTTTATCCAAAAATGCACTATGATGTTTACAAGTATACACACACGTCATAATACTGAAGACACGCACTGCTTAATACGTAACCCATAATCTTATAGTGGAAATTTCATAATATTTATATTTATAACATCTTGTTAATTCCCTCCTCTATTTATAGATGTATCATGTAAAGTATCTACTATATTTAATTGTGTGTTCCCGTGTTGATGTAGTTCTGTCCACGAAAGTCTTTGATTTTAGTTTCTCTATATTTCCGTATGATCAGATTAGGAAAGTCTAAGCACACAGTTTCTGTTTTATTTTAATGTTTGTTGAAAAACTCTTAAAATCATAGTGGTTTTATTTTAATGTTTGTTGAAAAACTCTTAAAAACTCTTAATTTTCAGTATTTTGTTTCTTTTTTTTATGTTAAATAAATACTGATCTAATTTTGAATATTTAAATCATATAAATATTGATTTTATAAATTTATAATTAAATACTATTAATATTAATATTTCCTTTTATAATATTTACTTATAAAGTATGCTGAAAATACATGGATTTATGTTTCCTTTGATTTTATTTATTTCAAAATATCCAAAAGAAAAGGTAAATTTTATTTTATAAATATTCAATGATATTAAAATTTTTAATTAGTTATTTTAAATTGAGAAAGTATTACATGTTTTCTTTTCGTTACAACATCTAGAAGAGAATATATCAACCTGATCCTTCGTCATCGTATATTAGAACTCACCATTTAGGAGCATATATAAGCCAATTTTCCATATATCTGGAAGAAAATGCGTTACCTTCGGATTGTATGTATCTAGAAAAGTTCCTTTGCTAAATTTAGATTTAATGCTTGGATTATTGATATGATATGCACTCTTGTTGACGTGAGGTTACCCAATAACCATATTTCACATTATAAACATTAATCTATTATGTAACTCCAGAAAAAAATGTCTGGGTTCGGATTTTTGGGACAAATTTGGATCTATATCAATCCTCCTACATCAACTACAAAAAAAAGAGAATATTGCTCATGAAAACTTGTGTAATTTATGCATAAATAAATATAATTAAATCACATTATTGATGCTATTAAATTCATAACATAAAAATCACATCAAGAAAATTATTAATTAAAAAGAAAACTGAAAGTAAAAATATCAAATTATCACCGTTATAGTCTAGTTTTATGATATATAATTTTTTTCAACAGTCTAGTGGCTTTAATATCACCTTAAACATTGTGGGATGCTGAGTTCGAATTTCAGACATTGTCATGAATTTAGCAGATGATCACTATTGTGCCACATGATTCCGACAGATTTATGAAATATATATTTAATACAAAAACTAATTATTATTAAATCATTAGAGAAATATTATTAAGTGGACAACAATCAAGTTTTTGTCAAAACAAATCGCACACAAATGTGAAATTCAAAAAAAAAAAGCATTCTAAAGGCAAAAAGACAATTATATCTTCATATTCTATAAATTAAATTTTAAATCATTAGAGAAATACTATTAAATTGACAACAATCAAGTTTTTTTCAAAAAATCACACATAAATGTGAAATTCACAAAAATGGCATTCTAAAGCAAAAAGACAATTATATCCTCATATTCTGTAGTTATAAACTAAATATTCAATGAATAAATAATTAATTAATAATAAAAATTTATTCATTCTAAAGCAAAAAGACAATCACACATATTCTGTATTTTTTAAAAAAATCTTCAACTTTTTTCAAATTTTTAAGAAAATATATTACAAGACAATGTATACTAATTTTTAGGAAAGGTTATTATAAATAATTAAAAATGAGATATTAAATATCATAAATTTTTGGAAAACTAAAAGATGTTTTAATAATTTAAAGAAAGGTATACTAATATTTAGGAATAGTTTACATATTTTTAGGAAAGAGTTTCCAAAAAATTAATAAAAAATTAAAAGAATAAATAAAAATATGTTCTTGAAATTATAGAAATGGTATACTAACATTTAGAGATGATTTATATATTTTATAAAATGGTTCTAAGAGTTTAATAAATATTTTAAAATATGATAAATATACATAAAAATAGTTTCTTACTATTAATTACTAAGGGTTATTAACATTTTGTAATAGTTTATATAGTTTTTAAAATAGTTTGTAAGACTTTAATAATCACTTAAAATAGATATAACATATAAAAAGTTGTTTTACTTTTTTTAAAAATAATTATAAATATGTTAAAATGATATATTAAAGATATATGGTTTTATTTTGATGTTAAAGTGTTCCCATTTATTGTATCTCGTGAAACCATATAATTTGTATCTTATGCGAAAATTATGGCTATACTTTCTAATTATCGTGTAAGTTTTAAAAATCTGTATATTTTACAAATATAATTTTAGGGTAAAGAAATTACATTAAGTAGAAAAAATCATAATTAGTGATAAAAATATATGTACATATAAAATATATTGAACAACCATATGAATCATGTAATATTGATAATTCGCACGACCCAATTTGCATCTAATTAAAACAAAATTTATTAGTTATGCAAATTCAACTTAAAATATAAAATAACAATACTTTAAGTTATATTTCATAATACCCCTAATTATATTGTAAATTTTTTAAAAAAGGAAAAAACTTAAAAACGTAAATGATCATGATACTAAGTAATGATAATAATAATTTATATTATTTCTTATCATCCCAATTTTGAGCATCAATTTGGACAAATATTTTTCCCATTTTTATGTAACTGTTGTCAGAACTTCCATTTATAAAAGTTCGTCTAAATTTTTCTCTTCAGTTTTTTGAAGCATTATATGCAACTAGGTTTATTGAAGAGTTGCTTTTAGCAACTTAAGCTTAACCTAATATTTATTCAAATTCAAGTAGAAAAATAAAAATATATATAAAGGTAGTAAACTAAAACATTAATCTTGTGATGCATTTTTCCTCTTTCGAGTTTACTACTTATTTCTTGATTTTTTTATATTTCTTTCTCATGTCTAGATTTTTTCTTCTCTGTTTTTAGTTTTTGTTCTTGACATCTTGTTAATATTCTCATGTATTCATAGACGTAACATGTAAATTTAGTACAATATTAGTTTTAAATTTATAATTATTTGAGAGTTGAAATAGAATAATCTGTCTACTTAATTTTATATATTGATATTAGTTTTTTATATTTTCTAATTAATATATGTTAATCCATCTTTTCATTCCTTGGTCAATCCGTTTTTTTTTTTACTAATCTGTAAAGATAAAAACATCAACCATAACCAAACCTATCATATAATCAAATGAGACTTAAAATAGAATAATCTGTATTTTTAACCCATCTTAAAATTTAATTTTTTGTATTTTTGTAATTAAAAGTTAGGTGATGTAAGTTGAAATTTTTATTGTATTGAATCAAAATATTTGTTTTATTTAACAACATATGTTCATATCAAAAAAATTCTTGCATTTTGTTATGATTAAAATTTATAATTTCAATGAAATATAATTCATGTGAGTTAAAATAAAATAATCAATTTATTTAATAAGTTTTGCATTAGTTTAAAAGTTTTATAATATTTTTAATCGGAATGGGTTAATTTATATTTTTAACTCATTTTGCATTGGTGAAAGATTTTTATATACTCACAATGGATTAATCTGTTATTTTAATAATTTAAAAAGGTAACAACATTAGCTATAATGACCCACCAAATAATCAAACAATATATTTTTTTACTAAATTTTAATATGTATTTTAGGTGAAATTAAAAACAATAATGATATAATTTTAAAATTTGTTCACATTGGTAAATCAATTTTTTTACTCATATGAAAACTTAAGAACATTAACCATAACCGATATACCTTATGATTATATGAAAGTAAAAATATAACAATTTCTCTATTTAACCTGTATGGTAATAGTTTAATTTTTTTGATATTTTCTAATTAAAAATTATGTCGTGTAAATTTAAATAATTTTTAATTTTTTATAAAAAAACATATGTTCACATCTTAAATTATATTTAATTTTATTTTTAATTGAATTTTAAACTGTTTCTTATTGGTCAAAATTTTTTCATATTTTTATAATTAAAATTGGTTTATATGTATTTAATTCTGCTTTTTATCCACTAGATTAGCCACCAACTCAAATTTTCAAAATAACTTTATCCAAAAATGCACTATGATGTTTACAAGTATACACACGCGTCATAATACTGAAGACACGCACTGCTTAATACGTAACCCATAATTTTATAGTGGAAATTTCATAATATTTTTATTTATAATATCTTGTTAATACATTCCTTAAACTTTTTATAACTACATAATACTTTTATTTTCTTGAATACATGCACTGCTTAATACGTAACCCATAATCTTATAATAATATTTGTATTTATAACATCTTGTTAATGCCCTTTTCTATTTATAGATGTATCATGTAAAGTATGTACAATATTTCCGTATGATCTATATTTCTCGATTTGGAAAGTCTAAGCACACAGTTTGTTAGATGCTGTTTTATTTTAATGTTTGTTGAAAAACTCTCAAAATCATAGTGATTCATATTAAAGGGTAAGAATATCAAACTCTATCCTCATTCCTCATTGTAGCTCCTGAGGCAATTTGTATATTTTTTATGGTTATATCCTAATACCTGTGATTTCACCATAACTTTTCATTTTAATATATATATTCTTAGAAAAAATCAATTTTTGTATAACTATATTTTTAAGTCTATTGAAAAAACAAAATTTTGTTACAAAATCGTTGTTTTGAATCAGAAGATGGCTATTCTTAAATTTAATTTTAATCATTATTTTTTATTCAATGTCTACAATAATTTCATTTATATATATTAATTTTATGGAGTAAAAATTATAATATTATATTTTACCTCAAAATTTTGTTTAATAATACTACATATATCTAGATTATGTAAACTTTTATTGTCTTCTATAAAAAGAAAATATTTGGTTTTGGTGATGAAGACAAAACTCAAATTCAAATATCATCTTCTATTAGGTTTATTAAGATTTTTAAATCAAATTTTGATGTTTTTGTTTTCATAGTTAGTTGAGTTTAGTTCATTTGAAGTAAAAAGAAGTTCGCAAAGGAAAGTTAGTTTGACTGAAAACCCTAATATAAAGCTTCATGTTAGTTCTGCATAAAAACTAATTTACAGATTAATATTAGATGTGCACATATTTTTTAACAATTTAACAAAACCAATAATAAACGAGCTATATCAATGTACCAACTAAAATTATTATTTTGTTATTTATTTTAACATATAAACGATTAATGTAATTTATCACTATCTGAAAAAAAAAATGAAAAAAGAAATATCACTTGAGTCATGTATAAATATTTGAACTAAATATGTATCTGTGATTGTAAAATAATTACTTTCTTCCAGAAGTTATATTTTGAATAGTTAATTTGAAAAGAAAAAGAAAAAAAAGATTTCTAATTCCATTAATAGAAAAGATGACAACTTTGTAAGTAACATCCAGAAAAAACTTCACCTAAGCTGCAAGTAACTAAATATCATATTGTTCATTATCTAATTAAAGCATATAATACAAACTACATTTTCTTTCATTTTTTTCTTCTATATCTCCACCATCTTCAAGATTGGGATCTGCAAAACTCAAACACCAAATTGTATAATAGAGACTAACAATACGGCCATCAATAATGTAAACTAACCATTTCATTTATACAATAATTATTGTACTAACAATTGTATAAACTGGTAATCACAAAGCAACATATATTTAGCATTCTTATATAAGTTTAATTGGTTTAGTTCTCAAAAACTTCTTGTTTGAGCTAGAGGACATGATGGTGATGATGATGATGAGGGAAAAAAAGGAAATGAATCAAGGAGATAGAAGTACTTAGGACACCAAATCTCAACCTCACTTTATATATAGACATTTTCATCTACGTTAAAATTATATCGAGGATAACTAATGAGATTTAAATTAAATAATAAAAAGGCAAGAAAACATTCAGACGTTTGCAATGCATATACTAAGTTGCCTATATATAGTATAAACATACACGCATTAAGCATACAGTCATAAATAAACTTATAAAGGAAACTTAATAGAACAAAAATTCAATCAATCTGAAACTTAATATAATATAATATTGATATTTAGTTGAGACCAATCTAAATAAATGAATATATATAGATGAGCGAAGCAAGGATAATTCAAATGGTAATAAACATATTGAGGTTGACATTAAATGATTATTCTTAGATATCATTTTAATCATTATTTTTTATTCAATGTCTATAATAATTTCATTTATATAGATTAATTTTATGGAGTAAAAATTATAATATTATATTTTACCTCAAAATTATGTTTAATAATATTACAGATATCTAGATGTATGTGAACTTATATTGTCTTCTCTAAAAAGGAAATATTTGGTTTTGGTGATGAAGACAAAACTCAAATTCAAATGTCATCTTCAATTAGGTTTATTCAGATTTTTAAATCAAATTTGAGTTTAGTTCATTTGAAGTAAATAGAAGTTCGCTGGAACTTAGTTAATTAGACTGAAAAACCTAATATAAAGATTCATATTAGTTCTGCATAAAAACTAATTTACAAATTCATATTAGATGTGCACATATTTTTAACAATTTAACAAAACCAATAATAAAAGAACTATATCAATGTACCAACTAAAAGTGATATTTTGTTATTTATTTTAATATATAAATGATTTGGTCCATAATATCAATTTTAGTGTAAAGTTGTTAAAACAAGATTATAGATATTAATGAGGAAAATTATGAATATTTTTATTTCTATTTTATAGCAGAAAAATTATAATTTTTCAACTACTAAGGAAATTAAAAAAATTGTAATTAAAATTTTAAATCTACTAAGAAAATTTATAACTTTCACGGTAAAAGAGTATTGATGATACATGATCATAATGATATTAGTTATCAAAATAAAGCTTAATTAATACCGAGAATCCAATTGAAAATTATAAAGACCATAAACATAATATCCCTTCCATTAATAAAAGTAATCTAAATGATTCCATAAGTAATATAAAAGGATGAAACAAATGATATTGATCACATTTAGTAATGATGATATATACTACCAATCCTTTTTCCGTTAAAAGAATTATTTCTTATTCTATGTGGCTTTAGAGTAATATCCCAACTTTTTCTATTGTGGAAATTTCATAATATTTCTATTTATAGCAAGTAACCATACTATCTCTACACGCACTGTATTTTTTTTCTTAACATATCTCACCGTAGTATGTATTGTGTTTCTTCTAGTCTGATCGAGAATCTACTATCTTCACACGTATTTGTGCATTTTTCTATGGATTATTTTATATTTTATCTGTATCTATTGAGATATGTTTTTAAAATTTTAAACTTGCTTGATTAATGTAATGTTCATATAGGCTTTAGAAGCTGCGATATCTTTTATGATCTACATTGCTTTCCATGATTTTATAGCTGTAATGTTCATATAGGCTTTTTGATTGTTTGGTAGAATGCTGTGTAAAATCTCTGGCTTGGTGGTCATTTAGGTCTATGATCATTGGATTTTCTTCAAATGTATTTAATTTTGTGTGATCTGGTCCAGTGTTTGGTGAATTTTCGGTTTTTCAAGGGATTGTATATTTCAAGATTGATATATATATATATATATATATGTTTTTTGTGTTCTGTAGTTGCTGGTACTTTCATATTATATCGTACTTTTATATTATATGATATGGATTAAAATTACATCTATCTTCCTATGGTTCTTTAATTTACTGAACAAGTGAATCACATTTTTTTTTCTTGTGATTGCCCATTTTCCTTTTGTTTTTCTTTTATTATAAAGATTTGGTTTTAGAGATTTTTTTTTTCATTCTACATATTTATGTTAACGTGCCAATAAATTTATTATTTTTTGTAAAGCTGAAATTGCATATTTTTCTATGCATGTACGTAAAAATAAAATATTGTGATTCTCTGCATGTATATCCCAATTTCATAAATATTGGTGCTTGTGAAGATATTGATTGATTCAAATACCAGTATATTATTGTTGCATTTTAACTAAACTAGAGTAGAAAAACAGTTATAAACGACTAATGAAATGTATCATAAATCTGAAAAAAGAAAAGAACTATTTATAAATATTTATAAATAATTGAGTGGAGAAAACGTAGCCTACGCTTTAGCTAAATGTCATTTATAATTATTTGAACTAAATATGTATCTGTGTTTGTAAAATTTTAAATACACATTTCAAAATTTTACATTGTAAAAACAATATCCAAAATTAAATAACAGTATTCAAATGGTAATATAAACACATGTGTGATGGTGTATTTTAAATATTCTAAATCATTTTAAATCTATTTGTAATGACAAAGATACCTTTAATGAAAATCTAAAAACTGAAAGATATTCAATAGCATAAATAAAAATAACATGTAAAATTAAGTTAGTTCTTAATATGATAAATATTAGATCTGCATAAAAACTAGTATACAGATTCATATTTGATCAGTACATATTTTAAAAAAAGTTTACAAACCAATAATAACCAAACTTTATCAAGTGACGACTTTTGGTTCAACGTAACTAATTAAAAGTTATTATGCTATTTATTTTAACATGGAGATGGTTTGTTCGAAAGTAAACTTGTTAAACAAAATTATATATAGATACTCATCCAAAAAATTGTGATCTACTCAATATTTTTTTTTTTAACAGCAGAAAATGATAAGCAATTAACTTTTTAATCTACTCAATAAATTAATTGTTTTTCAGATAAAAGAATATTGTGGATAAATAATATTGCTTATCAAAATAAAGATTAAAAATAACAATAATCCAATTGAAAATTATAAAGGCCACACACATGATTTCCATTCCATTTTTACAAGTAACCAGAATGATTTTATAAGTAATATTGGAGGAAGAAACAAACGACAAATATTGATCACATCTAGTAATTATGATCTATTTTTTTATGTGTTAACACTAGTTTTTTTCCTTATTCTTAGTATTATATAATCAAACGAGACAGCCTCCTTCTTCATAACCCAAGCCTTTACTCTTCATCAGATTTTAGTTTCAAAACCTAAATTTGACAAAAGAGTTTAAATATTTTCTTGAAAAAAGGAGAGAAATATAAAATATATAAAGAGTGTTAAAATACAAACAACACTTACTTCAGCTTTCATAGCTTCGATCCTTTTCCTGATTTTAGCCAATTCCTCCCCTGCAACCTAAAATTTTATGAAAAATATGATTCATATTTTTGTCGAAAAATATAAAACAAAGGAAGAGATAAATACATTAAAGTGAACACTTACCTTCCATCTTTCTTTGTCAGATCCCTGTCCTTCTTCGAATAAGGCTTGAACGTTGGCTTCAAGGTCTACATACTCTGCCATGAGAGCGTCATACTCCGTCAAAAAATTTTCAGAATCCATTTCTTTCTCTCAGTTTTTTTTTCTTGGATCTTTATATGTCTTTCTTTCTTTGTTCTTGTTCTTCGTTCTTCGTAATGCTTTCCCCTATTTATAGATAGATTATATATCAAGTGGGTAAGACACAACAAGTTCTTTTCACAAAAGTCTTCAACATATTACAATTTCTATGTGGCTTTAGAGTAAAACCACAACTTTTTCTGATCACTATACTTCTTCGGATAGTGTTAACTTCTAAATTTGTATGTAATTCTGTTTTTTTTAACCACCGACTCAAAATTTCAAAATAACTTTTTCCAAAAATGCATTATGATGTTTACAAATATATACACGAGTCATAATACTGAAGACACGCACTGCTTAATACGTAACCCATAATCTTATAGTGGAAATTTCATAATATTTGTATTTATAATATCTTGTTAATACATTCCTATATTTATAGATGTATCATGTAAAGTATGTACAATATTTAATTGTGTGTTCCCGTGATGATGTTGTTCGTCCACGAAAGTCTTTGTTTTAAGTTTCTCTATATTTCCGTTTGATCTATTTCTCGATTAGGAAAGTCTAAGCACACAGTTTCTTAGATGCTGTTTTATTTTAATGTTTGTTGACAAACTTTTAAAATCATAGTGATTCATACTAAAGAGTAAGAATACCAAACTCTATCCTCATTCCTCAATGTAGGTCCTGAGGCAATTTGTATATATATATATTTTATGGTTATATCTTCATTATCCGTGATTTCACCATAACTTTTCATTTTAATATATATTTTTAGAAAATCTCAATTTTTGTATAACTAACTTTTCTAAGTATATTGCAAAAACAAAATTCTGTTACAAAATCGTTCTTTTGAATCAGAAAATGATTATTCTTAAATTTCTTTTTAATTATTATTTTTATTCAATGTCTATAATAATTTTTTGTCGAAAAATATAAAACAAAGGAAAAGATAAATACATTAAAGTGAATGCTTACCTCCAATCCTTCTTTGTCAATTTCATGTCCTTCTTTGATACGATCGAATATGGCTTGAAGGTCCGCTTGAAGGTCTACCATCCTAGCCATGGCAGCGTCATACTCCGTCAAAATTTCTTTCTCTCAGATTTTTTTTTCTTGGATCTCTTTCTTTCTTTGTTCTTTTTCTCCGTTCTTCGTAATGCTTTCCGCTTATTTATAGATAGGTTATATATCAAGTGGGTAAGACACATCAAGTTCTTTTCACAAAACCTTTTCTGATCAGGATACTTCTTCCGATAGTGTTAACTTCTAAAAATGTATGTAACTCAAATTTTCAAAATAACTTTATCCAAAAATGCACTATGATGTTTACAAGTATACACACGTGTCCTTAAACTTTTTATAACTACATAATACTTTTATATTTTTGAATACACGCACTAACCCATAATCTTATAGTGGAAATTTCAAAATATTTGTTTTTATAACATCTTGTTAATGCCCTCCTATATTTATAGATGTATCATGTAAAGTATGTACAATATTTAATTGTGTGTTCCCGTGATGATGTTGTTCGTCCACGAAAGTTTTTGTTTTTAGTTTCTCTATATTTCCGTTTGATCAATAACACAAATTTCTCGATTAGGAAACTCTAAGCACACAGTTTGTTTTAATGTTTGTTGAAAACTTTTAAAATCATAGTGGTTCATACTTAAGAATAGGAAACTCTATCCTCATTCCTCATTGTATATCCTGAAGCAATTTGTATATTTTTATGGCTATATTCTCATACCAGTGATTTCACCATAACTTTTCATTTTAATATATTTTTTTTAGATAATCTCAATTTTTTTATAACTAACTTTTTTAAGTATATTGGAAAAAAAATTATATATATATTAATTTTATGGAGTAAAAATTATAATATTATATTTTATCTAAAAAATATCTTTAGTAATACTAAATATATTTAGATTATGTAGACTTTTATTGTCTTCTCTAAAAATTTAAATATTTTGTTTTAGTTATGAAGACAAAACTCAAATTCAAATGTCATCTTCTATTAGGTTTACTAAGATTTTTAAATCAAATTTTGATGTTTATGTTTTCATAGTTAGTTGAGTTTTGTTCATTTGAAGTAAAAAGAAGTTCGCAAAGGAAAGTTAGTTTGACTGAAAACCCTAATATAAAGCTTCATGTTAATTTGCATAAAAACTAATTTACAGATTCATATTAGATGTGCACATATTTTTAACAATTTAACAAAACCAATAAACGACGAACTGTATCAATGTACCAACTAAAAGTATTATTTTGTTATTTATTTTAACATATAGAAGATTTTTTATAAAGATCAATTTTAGTGTAAACTTGTTAAAATCAAATTATAGATATTTATGAGGAAAATTATGACTATTTTTATTTCTATTTAATAGCAAAAAAATTATAATTTTTCAAATACTAAGGAAATTAAAAAAATTTGTAATTAAATTCTTAAATCTAATAAGAAAATTTATAATTTTTCACGGTAAAAGAGTATTGTTGACACATGATCATAATTATATTAGTTATCAAAATAAAGTTAATTAATACCCAGAATCCAATTGAAAATTATAAAGACCATAAACATAATTTCCCTTCCATTATTAAAAATAACCTAAATGATTCAATAAGTAATATTGAAGAATGAAACAAACGATATTGATCACATTTAGTAATGATGATCTATACTACTAATCCTTTATTTCCGTTAAAACAATTTTTTTTCTTCTTATTCTTAATTACTATTATATAAGAGCATTAACTAATCCAATTTTTCTTCAAGCTCGACAATCCTATTCTCCATCACCATCTCTCTTGTCAATTTCTTTACAAGCTTCGACTTCTTTTCTTAATTCAGCCAATTCCTCCACTAAAATCTAAATTTTATTAAAAATATGATTTATGTTTTTATCGAAAAATATAAAAACAAAGGAAGAGATTGCATATTTGTCTAGGGATGTAAGTATATCTCAATTTCATAAATTTTGGTGCTTGTGAAGATATTGGTTGCTTTAAATATCAGTATATTATTGTTGCATTTTAACTAAACTAGAAAAGAAAACAATTATAAACGACTAATGGAATATATCGTAATTCTGAAAAAAAAAAGATATTTATAAATATTTGAGGGGAGAAAACGTAGTTTACGCTTTAGCTAAATGTCAGTTATAAATATTTGAACTAAATATGTATCTGTGTTTGTAAAATACTTACTTTTTTCCAGCAGTTACATTTTGAATAGTTAAGTAGAAAGGAAAAAAAATTAAGATTTCTAATTTCATTAATAGAAAATATGACAACTTTGTAAGTAACATCCAGAAGAAACTTCACCTTAAGCTGCAAGTAACTAAATATCATATTGTTCATTATCTAATTAAAGCATCCAATACAAACTCCACTTTCTTTCCTTTTTTAATCTTCTATATCTTCACCATCTTCTAGATCGGGATATGCAACTTCTTCATATATATTTTTCTTTTTTTTAACAATAGAAAATTTATAAATTGGGATCATCAAACATTGGTGAAACATGAGATTTTTGGCTACAAAGATGATGAAAATGAAACTATGATGAGATTGATTAAAAATTCACACCCAAATTGACAAGAGAGAGAGAGAAAGAAATAAAGAAAAAAATGGAAGAATGAATGTGATCAACTAGGACTGTGAATTTGAACTGGATTGAACCAAAATTTTTGGTTTTGGTTTATGTTTGATTACGATTTTATTTTAATTCAGCATATTTAAAAATTCAATTTGGATATCGGTTCTGTTTGGTTGACTGAACCGATCAGTTAATCGGTTTTTATATTATTATTTTTTAATTAAATAATACTCAAACCAAGGTGGTTTATACCAAAACTAAACCGAATATTATCGAAATTAGACCAGTTTTAACCAACATATTAATTTGACCAAACCATAATAACCAAATTTAACCTAAAATACCAAATTTAATCGTTTTAAACCGAATTACCAAATTTTTTTATAAGAAAACATAATTTGATTAATTTTAGTTTTTAAACTCAAAACCAAAATTAACCGATAACAGAACCGAACTGAGCCAAAATTAAATTCAGTTAATTTTAGAATTGTTTTTGAAAACTTTGGTTAAGCAAAAACTAAAAAAGCATCGGTTCGGTTTTGGTTAACTGATGGGGTTTATTGTGTTTTTTAATATTTTTATTTTATTATAGTTTTGGAATTACAAGAAAATCTGTTGAAATCCATGAGAAATCAAACTATAATCCAAGCAAATCCATTAAATTTATTATATATTTCAAAAAATTCAGTTAAATCCATTAAAATATCTCTAATTATAATTACATTGAATTCTATTATTTTTCTTAATATAATAACACCCTCTAAATTTTCGGTTGTGAAACCACTTGTGGACGTCTGCGTCTTCGACTTCTTGACCAAAGTTTTGAAGTTGGATCGTGATTTGTTTGATATTTGGTTAGAGATGGGTTAACCGTACCACCGATGAAGAATCGTCGAGAATTTGAGTCTGATATTGATTTGGTTCTCATTCCGGTTTAGGATGCGGTACGACTAAATTATAAAAGGGATAATTTGTTCGAAACAGTATTTTCCTAAAAAAAAAAGATTTTGAGTATGTAGAAAAGAAAAACAAGTGTTGCTTTAACAAAGAAGAGAAAAATTATATATGCATATGATGTAGTTAAGTAGTAATATCTAATGATGGAATTGTGAATTATATATGCATATGATGTAGCTAAGTAGTAATATCTAATGATGGATTTGTGAATTTATACCTTCGGAAGATGAAGAAGAAATGTTGTGCATGAATGATGGAGTATGGATGTCGCTATGGTGTTGGCCCTGATGATTATGATGATCATCATTCTTATTATGATTTTTGTTTGAGCTAGAAGTAAGGAAATGAATCAAGGAGATAGAAGTACATAATTAGGACACCAAATCTCAACCTCACTTTATATATAGACATTTTCATCTACTTCAAATTAATATGGTCCGTAGAGGATAACTGATGAAAACTAAATTTAATTATAAAAAAAGCAAGAAAACATTCTGACGTTTGCAATACTAAGCTGCCTATATATAGTATAAACATACACGCATTACGCACACAAACATAAAGAAACTTATAAAGGAAACTTAGTAGAACAAAAATCCAATCAATCTGAAAAATTTTACTTGTCCACTTTCTTTAATTAAATATAATATTGATATTTAGTTGAGACCCATCTAAATAAAGGAATTTATATATATATAGATGAACAAAGCAATGAGATTTCAAAAGGTATTATACATGAGGCCATAAAATATAAGACAATAAACATATTGAGGCTGACATTTATACGAAAGAGGCTAATATAAATTGGATTAAATAAATCCAAATATAAATTATAAATTAACAAATATCCATATGTAGTTGTATTTTTGATTCACTGTAAACCAATGAAAGTGTTCCCATTTTATAGTATGTCGTGAAACCATATAATTTGTATCTTATGTGAAAATTATGGCTATACTTTCTAGTTGTCGTGTAAGTTTTAAAAATCTGTATATTTTACAAATATAATTTTAGGGTAAAGAAATTACATTAAGAGAAAAAATCATAATTAGTGATCAACAAATATGTACATATAAAATATATGGAACAACCATATGAATCATGTAATATTGATAATTCACACAACCCAATTTGCAACTAATTAAAACAAAATTTATTAGTTATGCAAATTCGACTTAAAATATAAAATAACAATACTTCCTTACGTTATATTTCACAATACCCCTAATTATATTGTAAATTTTTTTAAAAAAGTAAAAACTTAAAAACGTAATTGATCATGATACTAAGTAATGATAATAATAATTTTTTTTTTCTTATCATCTCAGTTTTGAGCATCAATTTGGACGAATATTTTTCCCATTTTTATATAACTGTTGTCAGAACTTCCATTTATAAAAGTTTGTCTAAATTTTTCTCTTCAGGTTTTTGAAGCATTATATGCAACTTGGTTTATTGAAGATTTTTTTTAGCAACTTCAACTTAACCTAATATTTAAAAATTTCAAATGTAAGTAGAAAAATAAAAATATATATAAAGGTAGTAAATTAAAACATTAATCTTGTGATGCATTATTCCTCTGTCTAGTTTACTACCTATTTCTTGATTTTTTTATATTTCTTTCTCATGTCTAGATTTTTTCCTCTCTGTTTTTAGTTTTTGTTCTTGACATCTTGTTAATATTCTCATGTATTTATAGATGTAACATGTAAATTTAGTACAACATTAGTTTTTAATTTATAATTATTTGAGAGTTGAAATAGAATAATCTGTCTACTTAATTTTTTATATTGATATCAATTTTTTATATTATCTAATTAAAATATGTTAATCCATCTTTTTATTCCTTGGTCAATCCGTTTTTTTTTTACTAATTTGTAAAGATAAAAACATCAACCATAACCAAACCTATCATATAACCAAATGAGAGTTAAAATGGAATAATCTGTATTTTTAACCCATCTTAAAATTTAATTTTTTGTATTTTTGTAATTAAAAGTTAGGTGATGTAAGTTGAAATTTTTATTGTATTGAATCAAAATATTTGCATTTGTTTTATGTAACAACATATGTTCATATCAAAAACATTCTTGCATTTTGTTATGATTAAAATTCATAATTTCCATGAAATATAATTGATTTGAGTTAAAATAAAATAATCAATTTATTTAATAAGTTTTGCATTAGTTTAAAAGTTTTATAATATTTTTAACCGGAATGGGTTAATTTATATTCTTAACTCATTTCGCATTAGTGAAAGATTTTTTTTATATATTCACAATGGATTAATCTGTTATTTAATAATTTAAAAAAGGTAACAACATTAGCTATAATGACCCACCAAATAATCAAATAATATATTTTTTACTAATTTTTAATATTTATTATAGGTCAAATTAAAAAAAATAATAATGATATAATTTTAAAATTTGTTCACATTGGTAAATCAATTTTTTACTCATATGCAAACTTAAGAACATTAACCATAACCGATATATCTTATGATTATATGAAAATCAAAATATAATAATCTCTCTATTTAACCTGTATGGTAAAAGTTTAATTTTTTGATATTTTCTAATTAAAAATTATGTCGTGTAAATTTAAAATAATTTTTAATTTTTTATAAAAACTTATGTTCACATATTAAGTTATATTTAATTTTATTTTTTAATTTAAATTTAAAATTTTAAATAAAATATAATTATAAAAAAAAAATATAATAAAATGAGATAATATATATTTTTAAACTGTTTCTTATTGGTCAAATTTTTTCATATTTTTATAATTAAAATTGGTTTATATGTTGTTTTTACTAATATAAAATAGTAAAATTAATTTTAAATAAGATAATTTTTTATTAATTTTTAGTATTTTGTCTCTTTGTGAAATTAAATATAAATTGATATAATTTCTCTTATTTCAATCTTATAAATCTTTATTTTTTAAATTCAAAATTAATTAGTATTAATTTGAATATTTCCTTTTATAATATTTACTTATAAAGTATGCTAAAAATACAGGGATTTATGTTTGCTTTTATTTTATCAATTTCAAAATATCCAAAAGTAAAGATAAATTTTATTTTATAAAATTTTAATAATATTTACCAGTTTAGTTAGTTATTTAAAAAAAAAATTTATTAAATGATTCTGAGAATATTTTAATAGTAAAAAAGAAAATATCCAAAATTGCATAATAGTATTTAAATGGTAATATAATCACATGTGTGATGGTATATTTTATGTATTTTAAATCATTTTAAATATATTTTTAATGACCAAAATACCTTAAATGAAAATCTAATAATTCAAAGATATTCAATGGAATAAATTATAAATAACATGTAAAATTAAATTAGTTCTTAAGTGTAGTTCTAAATTAATAACATAGATATTAGATCTGCATAAAATCTAATATACAGATTCATATTTGATCTGCACATATTTTTAACAAGTTTACAAACCAATAATAAACAAACTATATCAAGTGATGATTTTTTATTCAGTATAACCAATTAAAAGTGTTATCATTTTATTTATTTTAAGATAGGGACATCTTTATTCTTGTTTAACAGCAGAAAATGATAAATAATTGAATTTTTAAATCAACTAAAGAAATTTATAGTTGTTTAGAGTAAACGAGTATTGTTGATACATGATTAAAATGATATTACTTATTAAAATAAACATGATTTCCCTTCCTTTATTACAATTAACCCAAATGATTCCATAAGTAATATCGAAGAATGAAACAAACGATATTGATCACATTTAGTAATGATGATCTATACTAACAATCCTTTGTTTCCGTTAAAACAAATTTTCTTTTTTATTCTTAATTACTATTATATGAGCATTAACTAATCCAATTTGTCTTCAAGTTTGACAATCCTATTCTCCATCACCATCGCCTATCTCCATTTCTTTACAAGCTTCGACTTCTTTTCCTAATTCAGCCAATTCTTCCACTAAGACCTAAATTTTATGAAAAATATGATTCATGTTTTTGCCGACAAATATATAAACAATGGAAGAGAGAGATTTATATAAATTAAAGTGAACACATACCTTCAGCCTTTCTATGTTAATTCCCAATTCATTTTTGAGACGATCGGATTCGTCTTCAAGCTCGACAATCGTAGCATCCATCACCATCTTTTCAACATGCATGTCTTTCAAAGCTTCGACTTTTTTCCTGATTTCAGCCAACTCCTCCTCTAAAACCTAAAATTTAATGAAAAATATGATTCATGTTATTTCGACAAATATAAAATATATACATGAAAGTGAAGACTTACCTTCAGTTTTTCGTTTTCAATTCCCAATTTTTCTTTCTTACGATTTATTTTCTCTTTAAGCTCGACAATCTTAGCCTTCATGGCCATCTATTTAGAATTTATTTCTTTCTCTCTGATTTGTTTCTCTCTTGGATCTCTCTATATATCTCTTTTTCTTTGTTCTTGTTCTTCGGTTTTGGTTATGCTTCCCCCTTATTTATAGATAAATTATATATCAAGTAGGTAAAACACATTAAGTTCTTTTCACAAAAGTCTTTGATATATTACAATTTCTATGTGGCTTTAGAGTAAAACCACAACTTTTTCTGATCAGGAAACTACTTGATAGTGTTGATTTCTAAATTTGTATGTAGTTCTTTATTTTATCCACTAGATTAACCACCGACTCAAATTTCAAAACAATTTTATTTTATAATGCACTATATGATGTTTACAAGTATACATACGCGTCTTTAAACTTTCTATAATTACATAATATGTCTTATATTTTTGAAGACACACACTGCTTAACAAGTAACCCATAAGTTCATAACCTCATATTTGAAATTTCATAATATTTGTATTATTGTTTAAACATATCCCACCGTAGTATATATTGTGTTTAAACTAGCCTGATCGAGATCCTACTATCTCTACACGTAATTGTGCATTTTTCCATGAAATAGTTTACATTTTATCTGTATCTATTGAGATAAGTTTTTAAAATTTTAAACTTGAGTAGTTTAGTAAATCATCATATCCCTTAGTTTCATAAAATAAAATAAGATCAGAAAAATTTATCGAAATGAATATCAATATAACATTTTTCTTACATAAATTGAATCTAATTATGTATAATTTAAGACAGTATGTGTATCTTTTTATACTAATCATTGAAGAGGTGCTTAGAGAAGTTGGTGAATATGAACACATGTTGAAAGTGAGAGATCAAGGGGAGTCGATCTTATAAGCAAACTGTTAAAAGACATTGAGTCAAATAAATAAAAGTTGACGTTATATATATATATAATTTATAAAAGGAAGGAGTAGAGTTTTTTTAAATCACCACACGAAAACTTTAATATAGAACTGAGACAAATAGTTTGTCAAAAGTTTGTGTGTATATATCGGTAGAGGCACCATGTTTAGAGTGCTTAATAACTTCAGTTTTTTTGTTCATTGTTCAACTGTAAAATATCCATATATATTTAAAAACTTAAGATTTATATTTATTTTAGTATTTACATGAGATCTTAGCATATGAATTTATAGGTTAATTTATAAACCAATATGAATTATTACAATGATATCAGAGTCTACTTATTTAATAATAAAATATTATCTAGTTAAATTTATATTCGATGTAGATAGATAATTTTATGTATATGATATTATTAAAAAAATTTCATGGATCTATGAATACTAGATATATATTAGAAGATATTGATCATTTCCTAAAATTTTGGATTTATATATATTGGATATACATATTCTTAGAAAGTCTGAAATATATGTTAATAGAGATAACTATGTATGATATGTTCATTTCATAATTAATATATATTTTCATAATTTTACATATGCATGTAAGAGTAATCACGTATGCATGGAATTCATAGCATGTGAATGTGCATTGAATTTAATTAAAAAATCAGCATATATAATTATAATATCTAATTTTATTTTTAATGTGCATGTGTGATTTGTGTGAATCGTGTATCCAATGTTGGTCATGATTAAACCAAATTTTTTATATATTAAATTCAAATTTGATTATATTTTGATATTAAATATAATTTATATAATAAATAATTTTTTATTTTATTAAGATTAATATTAATTATTTACAATCCAATTAAATAAATATATGATATATAAATTAATTATATTTATCTTTTATAATAGATATAATTTTAAATATAAATTAAAATTAGATTAAACTAATTCCTCAATTAATGTCAAGTATTTGATGTCTCCCCAATTTTATTAACTATGAAGGCTTTTGTATGATGGGTTTGCTAAGCGAGGTGTCTACAATTACATAAGTGAGGTAGATGGTAACAGTTATCATGAAAAATAAGATTGGTTTATTTAACTTAACTATCAAAACAATTTTGAGCTTAGATAGGTTGGATTTGACAAAATATGTCTTCTAACAACCAAGAGCTATATTTGATATAATTAACAAGATGTTATTTATCTAAATAATTGGACATCCGAGCGATGAGCCAAAGCTCGCTTGGATTCTAGTGAAATATGGATCTTGGATCATTATATTCAATTTGAAAATAATGTTGTTTGAATATAATGTGAGTTCTTGAATGTTAAGATTTCTCTTATTCTTGAACATCATATTAAAGTTTGTTATTCTTCCTATCTAGATATTTCAACTCCTCACAGATCGTTTTCATTGTGATCCGTCCTTGAGAAGGAAAAACTGAATGGATCAAATTTTGTCGAAAGATATCGAAATTTGAGAATCGTTTTCAAACAGGAGAAACATGATTATATCCTAGAAAATGTTCTTCCTGAAAAACCTAAGATTAATGCTCAGCATGAAGAGAGAAATGTTTTTGACAAGCATGTCAGTGATAGGGTCGATGTGTGTTATCTAATATTGGTGACCATGAACTCAAACTTACATCAGCAATATGAGAACGTGGATTCACCTATTATGATGATCACTAGTCTGAAATGAATGTTTCAAGAGCAATCACAAACTGAGATATATCAAACCGTTAAAGCTATCACTGAGTGTAAGTTGACAAATGATAATCCAGTTAACCCTCAAGTCATTAAGGTGATGGGTTATATTGATAATTTGGCAAAGCTGGATTTTCCTATCAACCAAGAGTTGGCAACTGGCCTCATTATGCGTCATTGCCGGCAACTTTTGATCAGTTTGTTATACATTCCCTAAAACTAGAGTATAAATTTGGTTTTGAATATCTTTAAATTTGGTTTTGAATATCTTTAATGATATACATTATACAGTAAAATCCTATTAATAAATAGCGCATAGATTATAATATTCTATTAATTTAAATTGATATTAATTAATAAAAAGATTTATTGGATTAAACAATTAATTTAGAATGGATAAAAATTATTATGTATCAACATATTAATTTATAGATATTATACTATTTATATTGTTAATCCTTAAATGTTATTTATTTTCTTACACTTATGTATGGATTAGTTTTTGGTTTTTTTTGTTTTAAGTTTTAGGTGTATCTTAATTCCAAGATTTAAACAGATTTAATGCGTCAGAATCATGTGATACAATTATGGTTATCTCTGAAATTCATGACATATGTCAGGAGTTCGATCCAGCACTCTCACAATATTAAATAGGACATTAAAATCATTAGGCTAAGTCAACAAAAAACATATTTAATGTTGTTGTAAAAAAAGAGCAAACAGATTTAATGCTATGAAATTGTAGTTATAGCCATATAGTTGAATTAAAGAACTCACAACACAATAGATACACAATAAAGGAAATTTAAAGGTCAATCGCTTGAGGTTCACATTTATTTATGATGCAGAAAAATATAGTCCATTAGTTACACTCAATTAAATATAATTACAGTTACATATATAGAAATTGGAAGTATTATGTTAAAGAGTTTAAGCCCACTTGGCGAGGACCGACATTCCATCGCAACCCAGCAAAGCCGCTCCAAAACAATTAAGCTGAAGTTTGACGCTTCCTTCGAGCATTGATCCCCACAAACTCTGCTGCCAGAAGGTCTATGAGTGCCATGTAAATGAGCAGTCCCGCAGACATGCATTGAATAGAACGACCGTGATTATAGCGGTTGGACTGTTGTCATTGTAAACGCTTGACAAGGCTATACCAAGAGCAATCTCAAATGGTGTTGTAACGGCAAATAAGAAGGCCATCACGAATTTCTTAACATTTGTATACTCTGCCTGTTAAAAACATGTATATATTTTTCAGAATGCTATATGTTTCTATCGTTATATGGTTATAAGTTTAATAATATACATTTTATGAAATATAATTAAAAAGCTACATCATTTTCTTTTGTCGCTGACATTATATTGAAAAATATATATATGAAAGTGACATTTACTAACAGAAAATTTCCTTTTATTATCTTCCAATCTATGGTTTAAACTTTTTGGATGTGATGAAAAACAATATTATGGTGTTGGTCAATTATTGTTTTCTTTCAGGGTCTTCTTTAGTATTGTTTCGAACCAGAGATTAAAACGGATTTGGATAAAACAAAAAAACAAAAAAAAATTACGTGGAGGATGCAACCGCCGAGACCCATCCCTTCGAACATTTGTGGAAGCATAGAGCTGCAATAAGACCTTTAATTGTGCATGTCTCATTTGTTGCACCTAGCGATAGTCCAATAACCACCGAGTGCACTATGATCCCATGCTCCAATACCTAGTTTTACACATATAATCATTCAATATGTGAATATTTAAACTTCGGAATTTATAGTACTTTCAATGTAACACGAGCTAATTGAGCTTGTAATGAATAACTAACCATAGCGGTAGTTCGGTACCGCAATATTTGTTTTGAGCATGTAGAGCTAGGCTCTCTAGTTGTTATAGGAAAATGATCGATTTATATTATCATTGGAGTAGTCTTGTCTTCACTGTCGTCACATACAGCTTTCCTTGTATAGAGACTTGTAGCAATGGAATCTATACCGAGATTTTATAGACCGGACAACATAGCGACAAAGCCCGTGAAGGGAAACTTGTGCCACGGATCGTCTTCAAGACATGGTGAGGACAACATCTCGAAAGAATCGTGCAAGACGTGCATGAAACCGGTTCCTAAGATGATCCTGGATGCAAAACACTTCACGATCATGAAGATTTTACCGTCTGGACTTAGGAATGGGACATATAGGCTAAAGACAGGACCCGTGACTCCAATCATACTTGTCACGAGGATAGCAACCGTAGCTATGATTTTGAGGGGTAATGCAGCTAATGCTTTGGTTGTCGATGCAAGACTTAGTTGAATCGGTTTCGCATTCTTTAGGAACCGTTGAGATTGCCTGAGAGATGGCAAAGGAGATTAAGAGAAGTACGACGAAGATACACATACTAAATAAAACATAGATTTTAAGTTGGAATTGCCAAGGTTTAAAAAAATAAAAGAACTATTAAGTTTTTGCAAAATGTTTAATTTAAAAATAAATCTGAGTTCTTGTTTTTTTCTGAGACAAAACAAAATTATTTTTTTGTGCATCAATTTAAGCATCATCTTGAGTATAACAATATACACACGGTTAAATCGAGAGGTGCAAGTGGGGGTCTTTCATTATTCTATAATAATGTATATAATGTGTTAATATCATATTCTCGAGAAATCTGATCATTAGTATTGAAATAAATTTTCAAGGGAAGAGGATTTGCTTATCTTTTGTTTATATAGATCCAGTCCAAAAATTACAAGATCAGGTCTGGAAAAAGTTAACTAGAATTAGCTTGACGATGACTGATTTTTGGTTTATAATAGGAGATAAATGAGATAGTTGAAAATCTTGAAAAGGAAGGAGGTCCGCTACGACATGCATCGATTTTGATATCATTCAATAATATGATTGCAAATTGTGGTTTTATCGAATTTCCCTCCTTAGAAAATTCATTATCATGAAGAGGTATCATAAGTTTGCAAATAATAAGATTTCATTTAGATGGAGCACTCGAAAATGAAACTTAACATAATTTATTCTATTTTTCATTTGTGGAATATTTTTGGATGATGGGTTCCCATCACAGACCAATAGTGGTTACAGTCAAAGATAAAATACAAAGAAAAGGGAGACTATTTATGTTTAACAAATGGTGTATAGGTAAGAAAGGATTGATGGATTCTATATCTAACGGATGCGAAGCATTAACGAGAATATGAAACTATAGACATAAAATATGGATATGGAGGAAACACAACTTGCTTTATGGGAAAAGATTAATGAATTAAAAAAGGAGGTTGAGAATGATAATAGTAGAACTGAAGTGGAGATTTTGGATGTGGCAAGAAAGTTAAAAGAAGCCTATAAGAATAAAAAATTATTTTGGCAACAAAAGAGCATACATATATGGCATAATATTTGAGACCGTAATACAAAGTTTAAACATACTTTGACAAAACAAATGGGAGCACAAAATAGAATTGTTGGGTTACATAATACACAAGATGAATGAACACAAAGGATACGGAGGTGGAGGCAATGACAATTAATTATTTTCAGAATCTTTTACATCTACATCTCCAGTAGAGTTTGATTTTTTTAATGAGGATCCCGACTTTAATTATTGATCAGATGAATGAGAGGCTTATAGTATTGGCCACATAAGATAAAGTGAAGAAATTTTTATTTTTGATGCACCCAGAAAAAAAACACCAGGACCATATAGTATGACCAAGTTATTCTATTAGCAAGCATGACCAATAGTAAAGGGCGATGTTGGGCCTGGTAACAATTTCTTAAGCACATGTTGCTTTGATCAACGATAAAAATGGACAAATATATGTTTAGTTCCTAAGACGCATGTCCAAGTAGAATAATAGAATTGAGACCAATTAGTCTTTGTAATGTGGGTTACAAGATTATTTCAAAGGTATTGTATCACAGGTTAAAAAAAATATTGGGGTTAATCTCAGAAACGCAATCAGCATTTGTTTCAGGACGGTTGATCTCAGATAAAATCTTAATTGCTCAGAGATTTTTCATATATTACATATAAAAAGATCTTGTAAAAGTAAGTATATGACTATAAAAATGGATATGAGTAAGGCTTACGACCGGGTTGACAATCTTTCATTCAAAACTTTATAGGGAAGATGAGATTCTCTGAAATGTGGATTTGCTGGATGATGAGGTGTAAAACATTAGTAAAATATTATGTTATGATTAACGGACAACCATGTGGCTGCATTGTCCCATAGCGGGGACTTCTCCAAATGAATATTTTATCCCCTTATCTTTTTATTCAATGCATAAAAGTATTAATAGCAAATATAAAGAAAGCAAAAAGGGGAAAACAATTAACAGATATAAAACTAGCTAGGTCGAGTTCTGTTATATCTCACATTCTCTTCATATATGACAGTTTATTTTTTTCCAAGCTATGATATAAAAGTCTTAGACCATTCTTTGAATCCTCAAAAAAATATGAGACAGTATCTGGTCAGCAAATAAATTTTTCTAAATCGTCTTTGCAATTTGGTCATAAAGTTAAGGAAATGGTAAGAAATAAGGTGAAACAAATATTAGGCATAACTACAATAGGTGGTATGAGAACATATTTAGGGATACCCAAAATCCTAGACGAGATGAAGACACAAGTTTTTGGATTTATAAATGAAGGACATCACAATATCATGAATGGGTGTTTTAAAAATTTTAATCTACAGGTGGTGAAAAGTTTATGATAAAGTATGTTTTAACAGCAATACCAACACATGTAATGTCATATTTTAGGTTACCTAAAACGGTAACAAAAAAATTCACAAGTATGATAGCATAATTTTGGTGAAGTATATGTAAAAATAATCGGGGTATGCATTGAATTAAATGAAAAAACTTATGTCGCTATAAAAAAGAAGATGGTCTTGAATTTCGAAATATTGAAGATTATAACACAACCATGTTGTCGGAACAGCTGTGGAGGTTAATGGATTCTCATGACTCATTATTTTCAAAGGTGTTTAAGAATCAGTATTTTCGAAATTTGAATCCTTTGGATCCTATATGATCGTACTCTCCTCCTTGCAGATGGAGAAATATGATCTCAGCTAGATTTTTGGTTAAAAAAATACTAATCAAAAAGGTTGGTTCATGTTCAAGCATTTGTGTATGGAATGATCATTAGATCTAAGCCTCTATCCAGATATCAGAAACTTGCAAATCCAACGTTTATTCATACTTCATTTACTGTCAAAGATATAATTGAAAACCAAAAAAAAAAAATGAAATATGTTTCTATTGGAAACAACTATTATATCTAAGGATGTGATAATCATTCAGTCATTTACAATGAATCAATTTGGAAGGTCATATGCTAATGGGTAGCACATTACTAAAAATGAAAAATATTCTATAAAATCAAATTTCTATTTTGAATTATTGAAAGATTAAATAATTAATGTAAATATGGTAGAAAACGTTTAATGACTTATAGATTAAGTGTAGTTTAAGAAAAAGAGGCTAGTGAATTTAAAAACATAAGCAGAATATTTTTCAAACTATCCCATTTATTAATAGCTTATCCGAGCTCTGTGTATGGACTTAAACCTGGAATACTTTAATAAAAAATAATATATTGTTTAGAACTAATGCATACCCACAATGTACAGTATTACAACATTTAATGCTTCACTTAGTTTAGTTCATAATTAAATTTTATTCATATGATAAAATAAAATGGTTTTCTCTCCATTCCACAAATTAGAAAAGAATGATGCTTTAAGATTTTTTTTTACAAAAATGTTTTTTATGTTTATAATACATATTGTTAATTAAAAAATTAAATGTATCTTTGTTTAGTTCTGCTGTATTATGTTTATGTTTTATAAGTTTTTCTATGTTCAATTTTATTTTATTTCTATCAACGTTTCGTACAAATTTAGATTTATTTAATATGTTGTGATTATTAATATTATGCACTTACCTTTTTATTAATTAAAATAGTTGTAATTAAATAATAATTAATGTATAGTTTCTTAATTACTGCATTTTAAGCCAAAATATCTTATAAAATAGGACATAGAAAGTATATTATGGAAAGGTACAACAGAGTTTTATAGGACAATACTGTTTATGAAACTAATGAAGTGTAAATTAATTAAAGAAATGAAGGCCTTTTTATTAAAATTTATCTGTTTATCAACGAATTAATTAATTGAAGGATTTTATTTGTGTCAATATGCGTGTTACCAATTAATGGAAATATTTATTAATCAGCACCGTATACTAATTATGAGCTATATGTGTCATTAATGCAATGTATATTGTCTTATCCTTAATGGAAAAATTAACTGTATTTTTTTTTGTTAACAAACAATCAACTGTCTAGATCGAGGTTTGTGTAGTTATTCTTTTGCTACTAGTCAATTGCTGGTAATTCTCTAAAAAATAATTTCTAAAAATAATTTAAAATTTTTAAATCAAAATTACATTATTGTACTATAAATTAGAGACATTTAATAATTACCCACATTTTACAACATTTAATATAGTACTACAACATTTAAAGCTTCACCTAAATAATCCAGATGCAAGTTGTTGCATTAACTAGTCGATCCACCTAAATAATCCACGAGCTTATTCATCCAAATAGATAGTTTCCATCTTAGTATTTTCTTTTAACATGCCAGTTTTCATTTTAGTATTATCCTAAATTAAACTTTGGTTTTGGAAATTTCTTGATTCAGTGGAAAGAAATACATCTTCAGAAATTAATACGACTATCATAAGTATTTGATGGGACTACTTCATTTTCGCTCTTGATTTATTTTTAGAAAATTTTAAAATGTGTTTTGTGATTGGTTTGGTTTGCACCAAACATTCCGTTCAGAATTAGTTTTGAATATTAATTTTTTAAATTTAGTATATCTCATGATTATCATAAGGCATAAAATGGTTTAAACATGATGGAAGTTATGTTTGTATGTATATCAATAAATAAATAAATATGGTTAGTGAGTTGCGGTCGAAATTGGTTATCAGAATTTTTTTGGTTCGATCTTGAAAACACAAGTTTATTTGAGCATTAAATTAAAAAAAAAAATTGATTCAATCTTCTTTATTAAAAAAAATTATTCATTTTTATATATATAATTCTGATTTGGTTGGATCAATTAAACAGTAAGGGACACCCCTTACAACCAAACTTCTCATTTGTCTCCACTCAAAACGTTGGCAACATGAGAAGTCACCACACACATTCTTCTTCTTCTTCTTCTTCTTCTTCTTCTTCTTCTTCCTTCATCTTCGTCATCTTCCTATTCTTCAATATCTTCTCATTCTGTACACCAAAACCCGAACCCGTAAAACATAGACCAATCGGTTATAAACCTAAACAACCAGCCTCAGCTATTCTAGTTTTTGGAGATTCAACCGTGGATCCTGGCAATAACAACTACATCAAGACAGTATTCAGATGTAACTTTCCACCCTATGGGCTCGATTTCAAAAACAGCATTCCCACTGGTAGATTTTGTAATGGTCGACTGGTGACAGATTTCATTGGTTAGTACTCATATACTCTTTATTTATTTTATTGAAATATCTTGATTGTACGATGAATCTCTATTATCATATGTATAGGTTCATACATTGGAGTGAAGGAGAATGTGCCAGCATATTTGGATCCAAATCTTGGAATAAATGACTTAATGAGTGGAGTAAGCTTTGCTTCAGCTGGTTCTGGGTTTGATCCTCTCACTCCATCCATTGGTGTTAGTATCCAACCTCTCCCTCTCTCTTTTTTTATTTTATTTTTGAACATAATTAAAAACGATACTTGACTATATATATTTGGGTCTTTATGGTACTTAGAACCATTTTGGTGCTAATGAGACTACCCAACGGAAATATATAGGTCATACCTAGATCGAAGATAAGTTAAGTTCGAAGGACTAGAAAATTAGAATAATCGATGCTCTAAAAAAATTCAACTTTCTTTTAAAATAAGGGTTACATTTTACATACATATTTCTGTAACCCAGAATATTACATTATTTAAGATTCTAGGATATATATTTCTATATGTTATATGAGCAACACCAATCATGTAATTGTTGGGCCTATTTCATTTAATTCTAGCATCTACAAAAAATCGACACCTCGTAATTTTTTATGTAATAAACAAAAAAGCTAATGTTTATTCACGGGTAGGTTCGAGAATGAGACAATTAAACCTGAATGTAATAAACTAAAAACACCATTTTAAGTCAATCATTACTTAACGACAAAAAAAAAGAAAGCTATTCTTGGCATTTTTATATGGGTGCGTGTGTATTTTATTACAATCGGATCATATAATCAAATAACCAATATCCAAAGTTATCGCGACATGACGTCGTTGACGACAAAATAAAACGAGTTTAAATTTGGCCCTTCGTGTTTTTTTTCGTTACCTTTTAAATATTTTCATCTCCACGTAGGAGTTTAATTGAGTTGTTATTTTGAGAACTAACCATTATAAATCAACTATATATGTAGCCGTCGTAGCCTTTTTCCCTAATTGCATATGTTTAATTAGCAGATTTTTATATTTAAAATAAGATAATTTAACAATTTGGAATTTGTATTGCAACTATATTATGCTAATCAATAATTATAGTTATTTGGACAAAAATACTTTATTATGGCATTATTAATTTCAAGTTTTCAACTCAAGAATTATATTGTTGTGCCGTCATCGAAAGAACAATTATATAGTTTGTGGTTATAAAAACTCATAGGGAAAATATAAATCAAAATATTAAGATTTAAAAACCCAAAATATATTAAGAAGTTAAATTATTAAGAATATTTGTTTATTCTTGCGATTTGTTTTTATTTTGATTGTACGATAGCAACATAATTGCCTATTCCACTGAGATATATTATTCCATAAATAAAATATATTTATTTCCATCTATCAATAATAAAATCCATACAGATATTATAATAAAGGCTGAAAGTGATACATAATTCCAGATATTTTTCTTTTATCTATTTGTATATTTTCAAATATTTAATATATTTTGTATTGTTGCTTTCATTTTTGGGGCGGTAGAACGTGATAGACATCCCAACTCAACTGGAGTATTTCAGAGAATACAAGAGAAAATTGGAAAGTAAAATTGGAAAACAAGAAATGGAAAAACACATAGAAGAAGCTGTGTTTTGTGTAAGTGCAGGAACCAACGATTTCATCATAAACTATTTCACACTTCCAATTCGAAGAAAGAGTTTCACTATTGAAACTTATCAGCAATTCATTATTTACAATCTCAAGCAATTTATCCAGGTAAATCCATATTCTTTTGATTTGTTGTAACAGTTTTAATTTATTTATTTTAATTTTGGATGTTAATATGGATTTTAGTTCAGTTTTAAAAATAATGTTGTAGATTTTTGGCTTTTCAAAAATATGAACCTAATTTTGTGTGCTTTAGGTTTGATTTTTGTTCCAGTTCCGCTTTCTAATCAAATGTAATAACCATTGATATCAACAATTCTCAAAAACATTTCTTTAATATGACTTTCTCAGTTTTTGGAATTTTTTGTATAGTAACTAAAATTCTATAAACCATTTCTCTAGATGAATATTCTGTAACAAAACAAAAAAAAACAATTCTAAAGGTACCACAGTTTACATAAAATTTTCAAATATATTCCGAAATTGTTACTAATTTTAGGTTTAGGAAAAATATCATAACAACTTATGAAGGGATAGTGATTGTTTGCGTTACTTTAAAAAAAAAACATAAAGGTATTTAAAAAATTGTTCTTTCTAAGTATATATATATATATATATATATATATATATATATATTCTCCGCTTTGGCTGGAATTACTAAATGTAATAGTAGCTCACTTTGGAAGCCTTGCTACAAAAAAAAAATAAAAAATAAATAAAATGCTAGATCGTTCTCAATATGGGTCTGGATTCATTGATTCAGTTTGATTCGACCAGTTTAGTTTGATGTGATTGGTAACCCGTGAAATGGTAGAATTGGGTATAAAAACGAATCACGTTTAAAACGCGATTCTACAACTATTTTGTCAATAAAAAAAAATTCAGAATAAAAGAAAAAACACAAAAACGCAAAAATGTGTTTTTGCTGACAGAAAATACAAAAAATGTTCACTAAGCAAAAAAGTAAGTATGAACTAGATTTTTTGAGAAATCAAATTTTTTAATTTTTAATTACATAATAATAATTTTTTTAATTCTAAATAAATACTAATAAATTTTTAAATTATAAATATATTTTTCTACATAAAAATATTTTAAAATTTTAGTAAAAAACATTAAAACCAATAAAAATATTTAAAAATATTAATAGTCACACTATATTAACTACATATAAATTTTCATAAAATTTGAGAAAAAAATATAAAATAAACTAGAAAAAAAAATTTAAACATCTTACATAATAGAATAGAAAGAGTAATAAATAAAACTATGATATTAATTTTTCAACATCATAAAATATTAATGTATTTATTATAAATATACTAAGAATAAGTTAACTAATTACAATAAGAAAATTAATTTTTATAATAATATTCAATAGTTTTTATTTTTTTATAATAATTAGCTCAAATATAAAATATAGTAAAATTTTAGTTAAGATAATTTATATTTCGCTATTCTATAAACTTATTCAATCATAGAAAAAATACATTCCGTTCTCATTCTGCATGTTCTAAATTATTCCACAGATTTTAAATTATTCCGCAGTTTTTTTATTTTTTCATCATTCCGTGATTACGCAAATGGTACTACTCAAAGTTTTTATTTTTATTTTGACTATGGAGATCGACCGGTTTAGTTGGTTTTTAATATATTTCTTACCAAATTACTTTTCATATTGATATGGTTATATAATGGTTAGGGTTTATGGTATGAAGGAGCAAGAAAAATAACGGTGGCAGGTTTGCCACCAATTGGGTGTTTACCAATTGTTATAACTGTGTTCTCCGGCGAAGCTTTGACCAACCGTCGTTGCATTGACCGTTTCTCCACCGTGGCCATAAACTACAATTTCTACTTACAAAAGGAATTAGGCCTCATGCAAACAAGTTTGGCCCATCTTGGGTCCAAGATCTTTTACCTTGACGTCTACAACCCAGTCTATGATATCATTCGTGATCATCGAAAATTCGGTAAGAAAGCTTATAAACCTATTAATAATTTGGATTTAGTTTTTGGGATAATCAAGAAAATAAATCTAGATTAGAAAATATAGTGCATTTTTATAAATTAGAAAATAGTGTTTTCTATCTAAATTTTAGTGTTAAAAGTTTAAGTTTTGGGTTTACAATTTGATTTAAGTTTTAGGGTTTCGGAATTTTAAGAATTTACGATAATTTCCGTTGATACCAATGTGAGTTATTTTTTTACATAACCATTATATATATATATATATATATATATTTGTATGTTATAGGGTTTGAAGAAGTGAGCTGTGGATGTTGTGGAAGTGGATACTTAGAGGCATCGGTCTTGTGCAATCCAAAGTCATATGTGTGTCCTAATACATCTGCTTATGTCTTTTTTGATTCCATCCATCCAAGTGAGAAGACTTACTTTATTCTCTTTAAGTCACTCCGACCAATTATCGATTCCATTCTCGCATGTTTCTGAAAATCTAATTGGTTAACACATCTAATTGTCACTATTAGCTAATTGATAAGTTGATTTTAATTTATCGTTTTATATTCTTCTTCCATGCGTGGTGATGAAATGTAGTGATGCCTTATGTACTAATATTTCATTAAAATGAAATGAAATTTATATGTGATACTAGATATGCTGTTTCTTTTAGTTGTGCTAGTCACAGAAACCATCTAAAAGAACGAAATCAAACCTATAAGGAAAACAAAACTAGACGTCAAAAAAATATATAACAAAACAAAACTATATTATATCGTAAAATAGATTGTTAAGTAAAATAAAGTTTTATTATTAAGACCGATATACTTGATCAATTTTTTGTAGTTATATATACAAATTCAAAGATACTTATTTAAAATTATCATTAAATAAAAGATTTAACTCTGAAAGTGAGATATTTCTTATTTTTCTCAGTTATAATATTCTTCACATAATTATTCTCTAGCTTGAAACATAGATATAAGAGGAAATTCGGAAAATACTTTCAAATAAAATCATACTATCAAAACTACACCATTTTCTTTTTGAAAACTACACCATATTCTACTTTATTTTTGAAACTACCCTTATTTATAAATGAAATTACTAAATTAACCCAATTAGACATTTCTAATAATTTTAATATTTAAAATGAAATTATATTTATATAATAAAAATAAATAATACTTAATTGATTTTTATGTATTTTATTTCCAATCATGCAACATATTTTTAGTTGGAATTTAATATATTTTCTTTTTTTCTTGATTTTCAATTCTAGTTTTTCAAAATCTTTTTGATTACTGCTGTTATTTATTTTTTTCTGCATCTGATTATGGTTTTAATCCTTAAAATATGTTATACGTTAATATTATAATCATATAATGTATGAAAAATTGTGGTTGTAATTGAAATAGATTCAGAGATGTTATATTTAGGGATAATTTGCAAATACCCTATTTGATTATTTGATTAAAAATAAAACAAAACAAAATAGAAAATCTCTTCATCTTCTTTTAGGGGTTTTATAACTCATTGTCTTTGCCAGTTCGACTTCACATAGCTAACAAAGGAGTATAAACAACATCATTACTATCGATTTCTCAGTATATTTTGACCTAACATCTCAGTATGAGGGACATCATATTTGCGTTTTCTGCAGCTTTGAGACATGTTTCAGAAGATAAGGTTTCTCTCTAGAAATTCAAAACACTACGCGCTAGAGTGAACCAAAGCCACCTGGACCTTCTCTATCAATATTTAAACATTAATATTTTGATCTACATTAATGGACAGATCCGAAAGTTATAAGTGGGAATTTTCTGCTTAGACTGGTAAATGCTCTGGTTTCAAGCTTTCTCATTTATTATTTGAGAGAGTCTTTGTGTTTGATGGACCGCAACCCAAAAATGTATATAATAGGATTTTACTTATCTTCGTATCTATATTTTTGTCTCTTCATATTCATAAATATTTGTTTCATAATATCCATTTAAACTCTTCGACAATACCTACAAATGGAAACAACAAACATTTATGAGATCCCTATTTTATTTTCTTTTGATTACTGATTGTATCTTAAAGTTATGTGTTACAAATTAGATCTATGTTTTCATCAAATCTTCTTGGGTCAACTAACCCCATTTTCACATGCTAATTATAACTTCATCTATGTAGGTAACAAGTGGCGGTGAAGTGCCTATTATATCATCTAAACATGAATGAGATATTATATAAAAAAGGTCGAAATCAATCGATTAAAGGATTTTGTTTATTTCATCACATACTAATAATGAGCTATTTATGTTACTAATGCAATGTGTACCAGTAAGAATGTTTGTCTTATTTTGTTAATAGAATAATGAATATTATTACCAAACTCCACAGCCGGATTTTCAAATTTGCCTACATGTCCCGTTTGTGGTATAAACCACATCAATTATTGTTAACGGCTTCATAAAATTTAAGTTTTCCTTGTAGTTAGTTGGTAGTTATAAACCATTCATTTTGGTTTTAATATGTTAAGTTGGAACCTATTTAAGTATATATATATATATATATATATGCATTGTTTTCAGTTATGATTTGTTTATATTGTGCTGTTCTGTCTGCTTTGTTATATTTTGTCATTGAAACTATTTAAAAGAACCTAATGAAAAGTATAACTGAAACAAAACTATAGTATATTAACAAACAGATTGTTACATATAATAAACTTTATTCTGACCGATATTCTTTATCAATTTGTTTTGGTAGTTATATAGCTTAAAGTTATGTAAATATACAAGTTCATATATACTTCCTTCGAATTATAAGTAACAATTTTAAAAATTTTAAAAGAATAATATTTCTTATTTTTCTCAATCACAATATTTTCACATAAGCAGTCTCTGATTTGAAACATTAGATATAACATATCTTTCAATCTTTGTCAATTAAATATCGGATTATTCCTATACCATGATAGTAATACAACATATTCTAAACAAGAAAGTCTTCACTAATAGATGCAATTGATTTTTTAACAATGATTTGATACATTCTTTGTGTTGGATGGACTGCATCCCAAAAAATATATTTGTTAGGATCTTCGCATACTTTCATATCTTTGCATGTTTCTCCATATTCATAGGTACCCGTTCCACAACATCCTTTTGAAACTTCAATGAAACCTTTAAGTCAAAAAAAAAACATTTATGAGATCTCTATTTTTTCATTTCATAATATATCTTAAAGTTATGTATGAACAATCAGATCCATGTTCTCACCAAATTTTCTTGGGGTTTTAATGGCTTCTTGGATGGTGGAATATGCATCGACATATATAGTTTTCAAACCAATTTTAAATTGTAGAAGCTCGAGATTCTTGACGATTTTTGAGTTGAAGGAGAAGGCAATTTGGTTTAATTGATCAACGCAAGTATTTTCCCCTCTTAGGTATTTTATTAGGGGCATGCATCCCATGGGAGGAACTCCTACCACGACCAACCTTCTAGCTCCAAGTCTATGCAACATCTATGAAATAGCAATAAGCAATCTCAAAAGATTATTCGAATCTTCTTTATATGATAAATGCAATTTATTAATATCTTTATAATGATGTCTTCACTTATGTACATTTACTAATTAGAGTTTTCTAATCAGTTCGGTTTATCCAAATCAAACCAAAACTGGATCTTTAAAAAAAAAAAATTGAAATCAAGTTAAAAGTCTGTGATTTTAAAATATACTGTATCTAATTAACTGAATGTGAATTAAATCTAAATTAGTTTTTTTGGGTCATAAAGCCTATTCAATGTAACATTCTACCGATAGAGAAGCAAAAATCCAATTGGACACTTCTAGTGGCCATATACATATGGTTATATATAAGTTTCCCAATAAATGGGAATCGAAGTTTATGAGCTTAGTGGTTCAATCAAGAAAGTAAATGCAAAAATTAAAATTTTACAATTAACAAAAAAGAAAAAAAAAATTATATACTTGTGGATATGAGTTGTGTGCCATTGGAGTCTTGGACAAGTTCAAAAACCGGACATGAAAATCGAAAATTCATGTTGTTGTAGGATATAAATTATTTATAGAAATTAAATGTTGTCAACAACCAGACAGGATTCGTATTATTTCTTTATACTCCTTGTGTCTTTCTCCCTCTCTTTTTGCTGTAATTTATTAGTAGTATTTTTAATTTCGATAACTCTATACGCATTTATTTTAGCAGCTACACAGAGACACTTTCTTTTCTTTTTTTTTATAGTCGATTAGTTCAAGCCATAGTGAAATATAGTTGTTACAAGAAGCCCAATAATTAAAGTATATCTATTTATACATGTCAATATCGTTCTCATATATACATAAACATAATGCATATATACGTTTAAGAGTTTAATTAGTGGAGATGTACGTACCTTGGCGTCGTAAAGCATACGGGAGGAGAGAAAGTCGATGTATTGTTCAACAGTGAATTGCTTTTGTCGAGTAAAATCGACTAAGTAATTTTGAAGGAAGTCATTTGATCCCATACTCATAAGAAATATCCCATTATTTATCAGTTTTGAGCTCTCTAATGGTCCGACCAAATTATTGAGGTGAATTTTGTAATGCAAAAAGTAAGTAGCTTGCGTCGAGAAACTCCACACGTTCTGTTCCACCCCGAGAAAGCAAACCGATTTCAGTTCGACTTTATATTAAAAACAAAAATTTTAACTTCATGTTTTTATTGAAAGTAGAGAAAGGAAACATGTTCAAGCTTACGGATATGTTAGCTGTGAGATCGTCATAACCAGAACCAGCCGAGGCAAAACTTGCACCGCGAGGTAGATCGGCTTGGGTTTGGGTTGGATCAAGAAAAGCTGGTATGGGTGGGTGACCCATGGCCTCCGCTGAAAAACAAATGAAAAATGAAAAATAGTTTGACGTGAAACTAATTTCATAATCGATAGAAAAGTCTTTAGCTAGCATATAGAAGTTATAAGATTAATATATAATGACTAATGTAAAGCTTACCAAATATATAAGTTTGATGTGAATATAAATCACAATTCAACATACTATCTTTAATTCACTTAATGAAAATTTAAGACTAATCTAAAAACTATAGTGCTTACCGATAAAATCTGGCGCGAGCAATCCATCACATAATCTTCCGGTGGATTTATGGTTCACAAAATTCCCACCATACGGTGGAAAATTTCCTTTCAAATCGGTGTTAAGAAAATTATTGTTACCCGGATCGACACTAGAATCTCCGAACACAAGTATTGTTGTTACATTGTGCTTTGCAGCTAGCTGACGGAGGAGGTGGACGTCCAAAGCCACCACCAAAGATGGCGATTCCAAAGCCACTGCCACGAAAAAAGAGACAAACATAACAAGCAACATTTTAATAGATATAGAGAATGCAAAATTCTCTTTTGCTTTGATTATAATAAGTTCCTTTTAAGAGAAGGTGAATATGTCATATGGGGTCTGTCTTGAGGATTGTCATATAAATAGAGGTGTGTTTTTTATTACAGTTTGGCGTTTAATTGTTGGTTGAGACATATAATGTAAAGTGGCCAGCAGAAAAAATTGAATTTGGGTTCTTGAGTTAGTTTTGTTGTGATATATCGTCTTTATGAGGTTATTTTTTTGTTTGTCTCTCACACCTATTTTGGTATCTTTTATATATGGGCTCCATCATATATTACCTATATTCGTTACATAAGTACATTTTTGGCATTAAATCCGTACTTCTGTTCAGATTTGAATCCGAAAATAATCTCAAAACTTAACTAAAATATATGGTAAGCGAAATCATATAGTTAGTTAAGGTCAATTTGGTTGATAATCATATTGGGAATTAATGGCTTGAAAGTATGACATTCACAACAATTTTTATTAAATGCTTAAAGAATTATCTTATCACCAAATAGGCGAATTGTACCTTCTCTTCCAAATCTCATTGAAGTATTGATTTTACAAAGTTATAATAACCATATAAGTTAAACCAAACATATATCGAACTACAATATTTTGCCGAGAAAATAGAAATTTGATTTGACCATTAAGCACTCAATTATTATGTGTTCTATATTGATTTTATTTATTTATTCAACGTATCCCGCATTTAAGTGTTAGGTTTAAGTGTCGTGTATGCGGTGGAGGAATTAACGCAGTCACTTTTGGGCATGATCGAAACAGCTATCACTTTTTAACTTTTTGATCAAATGAAACGATATCACTCTAAAACTGTCCATTTGCGATGAATTTTAGCGACTAACTCTTTCTAATTTGTACTTAATCTAAAGATTTTAAGAACATAAAACACGTATTTCACCCCCCAAGAAAAACGTAACCAGGTGTTTTTACTTGATATTTTATAGAATTTGTTTCTCTAGTCTTTAAAAATATAAACAATTATATATAAACTTAAACTTTCATCAGATAACTAGTTCACCGGGCAAGCAGAATATAAAGAATGACTAAACCAAAAATTACAAAAATAAATACAAGGAATATGATATTTAATGGTTTTGTTAGTGACATGAAAGTTTCCTAATATTTGTAGGTCACCTACATGTGTTGAATATAACAGTTAGAGAATGGCCAGCCTTTGCTGTAGGATTGATTATCATTGTCCTATTTTCTTGCCAACATTAAACGATCGATCATTGCCCATGTGTGTATATAATACACAAATATTTCACATAGATATGGTTATATATACACAGTTAAACCTCGATAAATAAATATTCGATAAATAAATAACTTCGACAAATGAATAATTTTTTTCGGTTCCAACTTTGGCTAATGGGTTAAATGAATAATTTCGATTAATGCATTAATGAATAAATTTTGAAATCTTTAAAGATCCTATGTAAATATAAATGAATAATCACCATATTTCATAATATATATATATATATTAAAAATATATTTTCTCAATCAACAATATTCGTACAATAAGTCATTATTTTACAAAAAAAAAATCTATAGTTTTTGATTTTTCCACCAAAATTCATCTCATCCTTGATTTTTCATATTGCAAACAAAATTTTATGAATATCTTACTCGTGTTGTAAAAAATAGTATTGTAAAGTGATTATTGTTTAATATATTTTTTTTATGACACATTTGGTGTGAAGTTACTATCATCTGGTTCTGAATTATTTTCATAATTTAGTATAAACTCAATAATTTCATTGTCGGTAGACAATTCCATAAGGACATCAATTTCGTTATCTTTTTCTTAGGTAATATAATTCATCACCAAAACTTGTGTTTATATAGGTTACACTGAATCTCAAAAATTAAAAGACTTCTTTTTCCTAATTCTACATCAAATCTAGAAAATTTTCTTTTTATATTTTTAGAAAACTTCATTTTTATAGTTACAGAGAACTTCATTTTTCTAATTTGCATTATTTTTTAAGCTTCTATATGTCCAAACATACTGTCTAAATGAATAATTTCGCTAAATGAATATTTTTTTTCTGGTCCCAAAAGTATTTATTTATAGAGATTTAACTGTATACATAGAAAAATATAAATAATCGAAATATACACAAGATCGGTCAATATATTCAATGCAATGTATATATACAAGTATACAAAATCGTAAATAATTGGAATACACGCCAAGTCGCTCTGATTGGTTCATCCACTACCATTTTTAAAAAGTAGCATTTGAAGGTGCTCGCGGTTGATAGTAATTGAAAACAATCATAAAAATGATTTTTATCGTTTTGTACCTTTTCATACCTTTTAAATCCAAAATTTGTGTCCTTTTATCGTTTGCGGTTAAGAGCGATTGCGGACAGTTGCGGATGAGAATTTTTTTTAAAAAAATAAAAATTCAAACACAAATTTTATTTAAAATCAATATATATGTATATAATTAGTTAGAAATATGATTTGGATATTATAACTATAAAATGTATTAAATCATTGATATTTTTAATTAAGATTCAATAACTATAAAATATATTAAATCATTAATATTTTTAATTAAATAAAACACAACAGCTCAATCTGTTTATCACTTCTATCAAAAAGTGGATGTACCAAAAAAACTATCTATCATAATTTATAATTGATGTTTTTAATATATTTAAACTAAACTATCTTGATAAATATTTTTTAATCACTAATATATATATATATATAATTAACAAACTAAATATTTTTGAATCTAAAATTAATCTTCATCAAATTATTACAATAATATTATTTTATATATATTATATCTATATAATATATTTATATTGTTAATTTATTTAACCATTATTGTTTCTGTTAGTTAACTAAACTTAAATATCCCGCAAACACATCTGTTTTCAACCGTTATGCTAGTTGTATGAATCGTTTTTAACACTTAAAACCTCAACCGTCCGTCTGCTTCTACAATTTTCTGCACCTGCAATCACACTTGCTGCATTTAAACCAATCAGGCCTTTAATGTAGTTGCATGACAAAACTGAAATTTAATAAGTTGAAAAAACAAAAAAAACAAAAAAAAAACACCATCCAAACTGGTGTACACTCTTCCGGGAAATATTCTATGAATGAATAATCAATAACTCAAGAAATTATTGGGACTGGTGTTAAAAACGAAAAGCAAGATAAGGAATTGTTATAAAAGTAAGAAATGTAGGTGACATTAAGTCATTAACTGGTGCATAGATTTCATTAAAGAGAGTAGAATGAGTGATACGTAATAGGAGTTGGTGGTTGTGTGCTCTATATTTATTGGACAAGTCACCCACTTCTGTACGGCCCATGCTTTTTGTTCATACTTGTAAGTTGTGACACTACCGAATGGTCATGAATTATTGTAGAAAAGAAAAAAAAAATCTATAAAACATGCAGAATTATTGTTTATTTTTTAATCATTGTAAATTAATAGAATAGCATAGTTTTCAATCATCTTTTTTTCTGTTTCATAAAAATTATTATTTTACATTTTTTCACACATATTAAAAATCTGTTTATTTCTTTATAAATAAATACACTGAAAGAATATTGTGAAAACTGTATTTTATTTTTAAAAGAAGTATATGACAACAACATTTTATATATATATGGAGCTTCGGTATGACTTTATGATAATTTCCAAAAAAAAAAAACTACAAAGATTAAAAATTGTTCCATCATTTCTTGATATTATTGAAAAATCATAATCCAAAAAAATGAATTTTTTTTTCCAATTCTAATATGTATGATCCGCTTAAGTTTAGTTCAATATTGACTTTTATTATTTATTATAGTCTGAATGTTCATTTCGGTTTGAATAGTTTGGTTATTGATTTAAAATAGACCAACATTGAAACTAAGTTAAAAAGTTGAATGGTTTTGTTTCGACCAAGTACACCATTTTAATAGATTTTAAGGTCTGTTTCAGTTTGGTTTGGATTATAAGGGTATCGAACATACAATATTAAACTTTAGTAACCAAATTAATCTGTGACAGATTTACAAAACCTTCTTTTTTTTCTATGTACAACGATTATCGTTAATCGGATTAAACGCTCTTAAATCCATAATTTAACTACGGATTTTCTCAAAGTATTTGTTGTCTACCCCTTCACAAATCTGATTCCTTTTTAGGACCAATATTTCTAAATTTAACAGTTTAATCAAAAAATTTGTATCATAACAAAGTCCCTTTATTCAGATCTGAAGAATACAAGAGAAGAAGAAATATAGTTCAAGTGTTTGAGTCTCTGTTCCAATATGTCCTCAACAGCAACATATTTTGGTTACCAAATAGAAAGGATTTATTGAGCTGTTGCAAACATTGTCACGAAATAACCACTGAGCCCCTACTGATCAAAGACTGCATCTTGGTTTTCTAATTAAAGTGCCAAGACTTACAGCACTTTAACTTCTTTGTACTTAGAAGGAATAAGAATGATCCAGTTAGTTAAGAATGATCCAGTTAGTTGTTATGATCTTCCAAGCCTTACTACTTGACCTACTAGAAGCAAAGTAATTTCACATGATTAAGTATTTTTAAGATATGAAATTAGACAAGAGAGTAGTGATGTCATTGCAATACAAGAAAACACCAAAATTCCGACGGAATTTTCGACGGATAATTACTCTGTCATAAATTTCTGAAGGATTTATGACGAATTTTTGATGGAAAAAAAATTCCGTCGAAAATTGAAATCTTTTTTAAAAAAATTATTTTATGTCGGAAATCCATCAGAAATTAGGAAAAATTTAATTTTTTATTTATTAATCATCGGAAATCCGTCGGAAATTAAAAAATTAGAAAACTATTTTGAATTTTCATTTAAAATCCATCTGATTATTTTTTTAAAGAAATTTGAATATATTTTTTTCATTTATGTCGGAAATCCGTCGGAATTTAAAAATTTCGTAAGAAATCCGTCGGAAATTAAAAAGTTATTTTTTTATTTTTTTTTAGTTTCTGTTAGAAATCTGTAGAAATTTTTTAAAAAAAAAATTAAAAAAAAATTAATTTCAGTTGGAAATTCGACAAAAATTCAAAAACAAAAAAAAAATCAATTTTTTTTTTGTTTTTGAATTTCTGACGGATTTCCTACGGAAATTATTTTTTTTAATTATTTTAAAAATTCCAACGGATTTCTAACAGAAACTAAAAATAAAAAAATAATAACTTTTTAATTTCTGTCAAAATTTGTCGGAAAATAAAAATTAAAAAATATATTTTATTTTTTAATTTCCGTAGGAAATCCATCAAAATAAAAAAAAATTAAAAAAAACAATTTTTCTTTGTAAACTTTTTTTTTTTTCTTTTTTCTTCTTCTTTTCTTATTCTTCTTCTTCTTATTCTTCTTCTTATTCTTCTTCTTCTTCTTCTTATTCTTCTTATTCCTATTTCTCTCGTTTTTCTTATTCCTCTTTTTCTCCTTTCTTCTTTCTTATTCTTCATCTTCTTCTTCTTTCTTCTTCCCTTCTTCTTTCTTTTTCTCTCATTCTCCTTTCTTCTTCCTTCTACTTCCTCTTCTTCTTCTTCTTTTTCTCCCTTCTTCTTCCTTTTTATTCCTTCTTCTTCATTCTTCTTCCTCCTTCTTCATTCTTCTTGTTCTTATTTCTTCTTCCTTCTTCTTCTTATTTCTTCTTCCTTCTTCATTTTCTCTCTCTCTCTCTCTCTCTCTCTCTCTCTCTCTCTCTCTCTCTCTCTCTCTCTCTCTTATTTTTTAAAAGTTTTTAGAAACTTTAGATAATTTTTAATTTTCTAATTTTATAATTTTATATTATAAAATATAATTAATTTTTGTTTTAAATGAAAATAATTTGTAATTTATAATTTTATATAATTTTTAATTATAAATAATTTTATTTAATATAAAATATTTGTATTTCGAATTTTGTTTTTATTTTATTTTAATTATAAATAATAATTATTTATTTTACTTTAAAAATATTTTATTTTATTTTAATTTTTTAGAAAAAAATGATTTTCTGAATGATTTCTGACGGTTGTTATCCGTTGGAAATACTGCCGTCAGAAATCCTTCGAAAATCGTTTGTCAGAAAAATGTATTCTTATAGTATTGGTAATGGATGAAGAATTCAGAGTATGTGTTATATGTTTTAATTGCTCTTAAAAGAATGATTTGTGACAGGTTATGTTACTATTATATAAGGACTCGTTGCCCTTCAACAGGATCGTTCAGGTAATGAATATGTGGTTGCCATACAATGGGAAAGTGTTTCAAATGAATTCATGCGCCGACCAACAGAAAATCAAACATGTCAAACTAGGATACCAACACAACATTTTCTTCTTGGCAAAGACCAGACTTAATCTTCATGCATACTAGATGCAGTCTGAGTTGAAGATTTCAGTTACTATATTTCTACCACCGCCTATATAGAAAATCATCCTGTATCCGGATAAATAAATAAAAAGAGTATTCTGAAAGTAGACAGAAGTGGGGTATTGAGCTGTTGCAAACATTGTCACAAACTTCTAACCCTCGACAATTGGGTATTTGGATAGTTTAGATAATTGAATTTAGGATCGGATATTTTAATTTTTTGGTTTGGTTTGGTTTAGTCGGGCCGAAGCTTATTAGCCCCTTACGGCCCACAAAGAAGAGCAAAAAACCCTATAAAATACCTCTTTTGTCTCGCTTTCTTCCTCTCATCTTTCCCTGCAAATATATTTGTAACTTTTTTGCTGCTCTCAACACTTCCCATAGCTGTTTTCATCTTCTCCATGGCCAGTTCTAGTTTATTGGGTTTGTTCTTTCTTACGATCTCTTATCTAATGTTTTATAGTGTCTCGGCTACTCTAATTTGATTTGAGAATTTCTTTTTTTGGTTTTCGATTGAACGTCCCTTGCTGAAGATGTTGTTGATTTTAACCTCTCTTTTTTTTTGCTGCTCTTCTTCTAGGTAAGCGAGAGCCAGAATATGATTTGGAGACCAAACCGATTCTGAAAAGACAGAGGGAAAATTCCGAGGAGAAGGTAACCTAAAATGGTCGGATTCTGAGGAATCCTCTTGTTCTTTGAGAACAATTTTATTTACACTATTCTAATGGCTCCTCGTAACAGGAGACAACGAAAGAATTTTCTGATAGTCTCCAGCAGATCGAGACAAAGTCTGATCAGTCTAATTTAAGACCAGTGAAGGTACAATTTTAGAAACTTTTAAATATTGTACTGTTTGTCAGATATGTTGCATATATCGTTACAAGTTTATGAAGCATCAATGTTATTATTATCTCCAAAATGTGTTCCAATGGCTACTCATGTAACAGGAGATAGTGGGAGGACTTGATTTTGTTGAGGTACCTGTTCTTATTCTCTTCAAATTATGTCAGGCTCAGAAGAAACGCTTAGAGTCGTGCTAACACACTTGGCTTTTAAATTCAGACAGTTGCGGCAAGAAAAAGGACGCTCAATGTTTCCCATCTCCGTCTCAGAACTAAAATACCAGACATGTAAGTAGCACTTTTCATTTCCTCTTTCGTTTTTGGAGCAAGTTTTTCATGACTAATATTTTATCCTCCATTTTCACAGCATCAATTTCTTCAAAGATGTTGCACAAGTTGTTCGTGTTCGACGTTTTGTAGACGTCGGGGGCCAGTATAGGAGCTATGGCGCTGTTGAGTTTGCATCTGTTAACGAAGCAATGAAGGTGAGAGTAGTTTATAGTAATGATGAAATGTATTTTAGTAGTCATTTGAAAAGTAGTGCATACTTGTGATGAAAATAATAGAAGTATTTAATTTGAAAGTACCATTGCTGTTTAAATCTTTTATACTGCAGGCGCTGGAAAAGAAGAATGGTGAATATTTGGGCCGTAAGAAGATTTGGCTTAGACTGGCTACGAAAATTCGAAATCCTCCACGACCCAAGTAATTGATATTCCATGTTATGGAGATTTGTTTCTGAAACTCATTGCTAGAGTTTTGATGCCATTACAGAAGATTAACGCTATTATTTTTGTTAATTAGGTATTGCGTAGAACACAAGGTTTGGTAAGGGATTTAACTATTTGCCTCTTGAGTTTGTTATCAATAGCAAATTAGGTGAAGTTTTTGGTTTACATTGAGATATCACAAGGGTTTTTGATATTCCAGGAATGATGACTACCTTCGACGAGAAAGCTTTCCGATGGAAGGAGAGGAGATACCTCCTCATTTTTTTGAGGTACTTCAAAATATGTCAGACTCAGAAGAAATGCTTAGCTTTTACACAACTGTTGTCACAAAGTTGAAAGATGACTTATTCTGGGGATTAATCCTTTAGATGAGTCTACTTTTTGTTGTTATGCAATTTCAGTCTTTTTCTCCTTAAGAGTCGTGCTAACACACTTGGGCTGTTGAATTCAGGCAGTTGCTGCAAGAGAAGAGACACTCTTTGTTGCCAATCTCTCTCCCCAAACTAAAATATTACATGTGTAAGTAGCACCTTAAATTTCCACTTTCATTCTTGGAGCAAGTTTTTCATGACTGATATGTTATCCTCCATGTATACAGCATCAATTTCTTCGAAACATATACAAAATGTTTAAGAGTTCGACTTATTGTAAACCATGAGGGTAAGCATGTGGGCTATGGTTTTGTTGAGTTTGCTTCTGCTTACGAAGCAGAAAAGGTAAGAGTAGTTTTGTAGTAATGATGAAAAAAGTATTAAAGTACTTTGAATAGTATATACTTATGATTAGAAAAAATATACAAGTAGTTATTTGAAAGTACTATAGCTGATTAAATCTTACATACTGTAGGCGCTGGAAGGGAAGAATGGTAAATATTTTCACGGTCATAAGATTTTTCTTGATGTGGCTCCATACGCTCCTCGTCCCAAGTAAATTTATTTTCCATGTTATGGAGATTTTCTTACGTAACACTGGTTGTAACTTATTGCTAATGTTTTGATGCCACTACAGAAGACTAATGCTATTATTTTTGTTAATTAGGTACAGCCTTGTTGAGAAGCTTTGGTAAGGGTTTTAACTATTTGCCTCTTGAGTTCGTTATCAAGAGCATATTGGTAAGTGTTTGGTGTAGATGGAGAGATCACATGGGTTTTTAATATTCCAGGTACGAAGACTACCTTCTACAAAAAAGCCTTCTGATAGAAGAAGATGAGGAACTGGAAGGACTTCATGAAACTCCTAATTTTGTTGAGGTACTTGTTCTTATTATTTTCATAGTTTGTCAGGCTCATAAGAAACGCTTAGCGATTAATAACAGAACTGTTGCCACAAAGTCTAAAGATGACTTACTCTTGGGATGAATCTTTAGATGAGGCTACTTTTTGTTGTAATGCAGTTTAAGTTCTTTTCTCCTAATTAGAGTCGTGCTAACACACTTGGCTGTTAAATTCAGGCAGTTGCAGTAAGAAAAAAGACGCTCTCTGTTTCCAATCTCTCTCGCGAAACTAAAATGTCTGACATGTAAGTAGCACCTTTAATTTCTTCTTTCGTTCTTTGAGCAAGTTTTTCATGACTAATACTTTATCCTCCATTTTTACAGCATCAATTTCTTCAAAGATGTTGGAGAAGTTGTTCATGTTCGACGTAAGGTAAACCGCATGGGCAACCATCTTTGCTATGGTTATGTTGAGTTTGCTTCTGCTAACGAAGCAAAGAAGGTGAGAGTAGTTTATAGTAATGAAGAAAAGTATTTTAGTAGTCATTAAAAAAGTAGTGTATACTTATGATGAATATTATACTAGTAGTTATTTAAAGTACCATTGCTGTTTAAATCACACTGCAGGCGCAGGAAATGAAGAATGGTGAATATTTGTGCGGTCGTAAGATTACTCTTGACGTGGCTGAGATAGCTTTCCTACCCAAGTAAATTGATTTTCCATGTTATGGAGATTTGTTTCTGTAACTTATTGCTAGAGTTTTGATGCCATTACAGAAAACTAACGCTATTATATTTGTTAATTAGGTATTGCTTAGAACACAAGGTTTGGTAAGGGATTTAACGATTTGCCTCTTAAGTTTGTAACCAAGAGCACATTGGGTGAAGTTTTTAGTATACAGGGAAAGAGCACAAGGGTTTTCGATATTTCAGGTACGAAGACTACCTTCGACGAGAAAGCCTTCTGATAGAAGAAGAGGAGACAGTGGAAGGACTTGACGAAACTCTTGATTTGGCTGAGGTACGTGTTCTTACTATCCTCAAAATATGTCATGCTCAGAAGAAACGATTAGCGTTTAATAACAGAACTGTTGCCACAAAGTCAAAAGATGACTTATTCTAGGGAGGAATCTAATTTTTGTTGATATGCAACTCTCGTCTTTTTCTCCTTAAAGTCGTGCTAACACACTTGGCTGTTAAATTCAGGAAGTTGGTGTAAGAAAAAAGACTCTCTTTTATACCGATCTCTCTTCTGGATCAACCTTAAGAGAAATGTCAGTAGCAGCTTCAATTTCCTCTTTCGTTATTGGAGCAAGTTTTTCATGACTGATATTTTATCCTCCATTTTTACAGCATCAGATTCTTCGAAGATATTGTAGAAGTTAAGAGTGTTCGAGTTATTGTAGATTACGAGGGTAAGCGTCTGGGCTGTGGCTTTGTAGAGTTTGCTTCTGCTAACGACGCAAAGAAGGTGAGAGTAGTGTAGTAATGATGAAAAGTGTTGAAGTAGCCACTTGAAAAGTAATGTTTACTTATGATGACAAATGTACAACTAGTTATTTGAAAGTACCATTGCTGATTAAATCTTTTATATTGCAGGCACAGAAAGAGAAGTTCGGAGAAATATTGCGTTGTCGTATAATTTCGCTTTACATGGCTAAGATAGCTCCATACCCTATCCGACCCAAGTAAATTGATTTTCCATGTTATATAGATTTGGTTCTCTAACTTATTGCTATAGTTTTTGATGTCATTACAGAAGACTAATGCTATTATGTTTGTTAATTAGGTACAACCTTGCAGAGAACCTTTGGTAAGATATTTTAACTATTGCATTTTGAGTTTTGTTATCAAGAGCACATTGGGTGAAGTGTTTGGTATACATGGAGAGATCACAATGATTTTTGAAATCCCAGGTACGAAGACTACCATCAACAACGAGAAAACCTTCAGATAGAAGAAACTGATTTGGAAGGCAAACCGATTCGCTCGAGACAGAAGAAACATATTGGTGTATTTTGCGGTAAGAAGATTACCTTCTCTGACGACGATTGATAGTAGAAGATGAAGCTCTTTGGTGTTGTGATACAATGCAACTTTTTTTATTACTTGGGTTTTTCTTTATGTTCTAGTTAAGTTTTTTAAATTGTAAAGAAAAGATGCTATACAAAAATTTGGTTAATTAAAAAAACAAAACAAAAAAAAGGGTTTTCTTCTTGTGTTTGTTTGTGCTGAGTTTTGGGTGTTCTTCATTCCTCTTTCTTCTTCGTTTTTGGCTATTTCTTTTTCCTTTTCATCTTTGGCTAAATTATGCTATTTTACTGATTTTTTTTTCTATTAGATTTGTTTAGTATCAAATAGAGAGACTACCAATTGTGTTAAAAAAGAAAAAGGAGAGATTACCAATTCCAGCAGATCTAAGACCTTTGGTCAATCCCTTAGAACCTAATACCACTAGATTCAATAAATTTATTAAACCTATTAAGATCCAGTACCACAAGATCCTATTCGGTTAAACCAACCCCATTAGAATTCAATACCACAATATTTTTATAAGTCTAATTAAATTTTAAAATCTAATTCTGCAAGATCCAAATTTGCAGAACCAAACATTAAACCACACTTCTAGGCAATTTAATAAAAACTTTGATTTATAGTTGAATTTCACAAGTACAATTGTGTGATTGAATATTCACAGTCGTCGAGACCTTTTCCTGATTGAATATCTTCCCAAATATGATATTCAAGAGCACATTGGGTGAAGTATTTGGTATATATGGAGAGATCACAAGGATTTTTGAAATCCCAGGTACGAAGACTACCTTCAACGAGAAAGCCTTCTGATAGAAGAAGATCATTTGGAGTCCAAACCGATTCGCAAGAGTTAGAAGAAACATATTGGTGCACTTTCCGGTAAGAAGATTACCTCTCTGACGACGATTGATAGTAGAAGATGAGGCTCTTTGGTGTTTTTAACTTATGGTACAATGCAAATTTTTATTACTTGGGTTTTTCTTTATGTTCTAGTTAAGTTCTTAAATGGTAATTTTAAAAATTAAATTTGTATTTTATTACAAAATCATGTGTTGTTTATGTAGTTCCTGTTTACGAACTTGTATGGAATTTGGTATGTGTTGTCATGCATGCGATTGACATGTATTTGGTATTTTTTTATTTGATTTGTGATCTGTCATTTATCGTCATTTAGAAGTAAGGAGGGATAACTTTTGTTGGAAGCAAAATGGTGAAACAAATACATTAGATCTACAAAGATAGGATATACTTATCTTTCTTAGCTAATTTTTTAAATTATATTTGGATGCTTGGACAAAATGTATAATAATACATGTATCCCCAAGTTATGATATAAATTTTATTATCTTCCTCATATTCAACATTCTGTTAAATGGTAATTTTTAAAATTATATTTGTATTTTATTACAACTATGTCATTGAAAATAAGAAATTATATTTTAAATATGAAAAGATATAAGCATGAAATTTGAAGATATTCGGTTTTACAATTTTTTTTCAAAACAAGTTCCAAATTTTTGTATAGCCTATTTTCTTTATAATTTTTTGATAAATCCATTTTGCCCAATAAATAAAATTTTGGGTATTTTTTTTTATTTTTTGTCAACAAATTAAAAAATATATATATAAAATATAAAGGGTTTTATTCTTCATTTTGTTTGAGCTGAATCTTGGGTATTCTTTATTTATCTTTCCTCTTTCTTCTTCGTTTTTATAAATACTTAGAAACATTCGGTTTTGTGTGGCTATAAAGAATAAACATAGTTTCTTCATTCGGTTTCTCTCTATTTCTTCTTCGTTTTTCTCTTTTAGATGACAATTTCTTTTTCTTTCTTTTTTTTGGCTAAAATATGCTATTTTACTGGATTTTTTTCTATTAGATTTGTTTGGTATCAAATAGAGAGATTACCAATTCCAGCAAGATCCAAGACCACAAGATCTCATTTAGTTAATCTTTGGTCAAACCATTAGAACCTAAACCATTAAAACCTAATACCACTAGATTCAATAAATTTACTAAACCTATTAGGATCCAGTACCACAAGATCCTATTCGGTTAAACCGATCCCATTAGGATTCAATACCACATAATCATAATCAGTCAAGTTAAATCTTAGAATCTAATTCCTCAAGATCCAAATCAGCAGAACCAAACATTAAACAACACTTCAGGCAATTTAATAAAAACTTCACTTTATAGTTGAATTTCACAAGTACAACGTTTTATAAATACTTAGAAACAAATATATAGCTAAACAACATCTTAAACATCAAGAAACTTGGTACACAAATGTTACATCTTGTCATGATTTTTCTTTAAAGTTGTTAGTCTCATGAACATGTTTTTTTTGTCTTGTTTTGTTTTGATCACTTTGTTCTTGTTATTTTGCTTTTAATTTGCTCAGTTTAGCTCCTTTTTAAAAAATAAAATGTTAAAAAAAAAAATCATTTGTTTTGCTTAGCTTAAAGTAGATTTATATATGTTTTGAGCAATTCTAGGTACTTCTGGTTCAATATCGGGACAATTGCTGAAATAATCTTGTTTGTTTAGAAAAATTTCGCTTAGTACCCGTAACAGAATTTAATTGTCTTTTCAATTATTTTTTAAAGAGAAACAAAAAATAATTAAAAAATCTGGATGTTAGAAGAATTTACCTCATACCATGAACCTTAACCTAAACTACCAAATTCGAAATTCGACCTAAACTCAATCTAAAAATCGATTTGAAACTGTAAATACAGTTTTAATTCACTTTAGAAACTATAAAAATCAAAATCAAACTAGGTATAATAATGTTCCAAAACCCAATATTTATTCCTAAGTGATACTATGTTAAAAGGTTAAAATGGGTAAAATTGGTTAAACTATGTATACGTGTTAAATTGGTGGAACTAGGTTAAACTATGATAAGTGCTAACATAAACTGTTTTGATTCCAGATGCCTGAAGCTATACAACCACTCAACTTCTTCTTCCCAGCAAGCGAGTACATCAAATACCCCAAGATTGGGACAAGGTGTGATCTGCAGAATTGATGATGTAGGTGTTAACGGTGGCGGGAGAGGTGAAGGACGTAAGAAAACTAGGTGTTGTTTATGTAGTCCCTGTTTACGAACTTGTATCTTTTAAGGAATTTGGTATATAATTATAGAATTCTATATTGAAATCGATGTTTTGGGTAATTGCGTAATACAACCTTTTTGTGTTTACCGGTGATGGAGATTAGAGAATCGTCGATTCCGAGCTTCTCGAGTTTTAAAGAGGAAAAGCTATGCCAGAAACCTTCGTCCACGGAACTGTTCAATGGAGCGAACTGAAGTATCATTGGTGGAGATTCTCTCTCATCCATGGCCGAATCTTAATCTCCGAGTGATTGCAATTTCTCGAGAGTCAATGACTGCAAGAAAGAAGAAGAAAAGAAGGAGACGCTGATGCAGAGAGGAGAGAAAGAGGAGTCGTGCAAGGAACAGAGTCAATCCGGTTCGGTTCGGGTCGGCTCGGCTTTAAATCGAAGCAAACTAAAACCCGTTTATTTCTGAAATAAATATAAAAAATCGTACGGTTCAGCTTCTTCCTCACATCAAAACCAAAATCGATCCAGTTTTCATAATTATTTGGTGCAATTCAATGTCATTAAAACCGGACCGACCCGGTGATCGACCGGGTTCAACCATGAACAAGACATGTGGCCGGGTTGAGTTTCAATCAAACCCCAAAAACTATTGAACCGAATAAAAACCACTAAAAACCATCAAAAACATGTGAGCCGGCTAAACCAAATAAACTGATTAACTCTGATTTAATAAATATCTTAATATTATGAATATATTTATATTTATTTTCTTTAAAATTTTCATTATTTAATTAATGTATTTTTATAATATAAAAATTAATTAAAATAACAAAAATAAACTTTATTTTAATATCTACAAAATATGATAAATTATAATTATAAATAATATTTCTTATATTTAATTTTATATTTTTAATACGTAATTAACTCTCGAAAAATTGCAACACTTGATTACGTATGTTTTTCAAACTATCAAAATTTATGATATTCGGATTTACGTGGATAAATTTGAAAGATACGAACTTATCAAATCTTTTGCATTACATAAATAAGCTTACAATGACATACAACAGAGTCTTAAATTATAACCACACAAACTATTGATATCATCATTTTTAGAGATAAAACCCACACATATATTTAAAGCTTAACCGGGTATTGGACCGGTTTTTCATACAGTTGGGTAAGAAGCTTTCATGGCAAGACCACATAGTCCTTTTTTTATCCTTGATATCTTTTTTAATCAAACCCAAAAACTATTAGACCAAATAAAAAACACTAAAAACCATCAAAAACCTGTGAACTGGAAGAACCTAATAAACTGATTAACTCTGATTTAATAAATATCTTAAAATTAGAAATATATTTATATTTATTTTATTTTTTTAAATCATTTTAATTAATTATGTATTTTTATACTATAAAAATTAATTAAAAACAAAAAATATAGACTTTATTTTAATATCTACAAAAATATAATAAATTATAATTATTCTTATTTTATTTATTTATTTTTTATTTATAAATTAAAAAATATAAATTTTGTAATTTGGGTTCAGCCCGGATTACACCATAATGAACTGTGACTTAAATAGTTACCTAGTTTAACTTCCGGTCCGATTTTAAAAGCATTTGTGCAACTTGATTACGAACGTCTTACAATCTATCAAATTTTATGATATTCGGACTTACATGGATAAATTTGAAAGATATGAACTTATCAAATCTTTTGCATCACACAAATAAACTTAAAATTTCACAAATGACATATAAAATCTTAAATTATAACCACACAAACTATTCATATCATCATTTTTAGAGATAAAACCCACACATACATTTAGAAGCTTAACCGGGTATGGAACCGGTTTTTCATACAGTTGGGTAAGAAGCTTTCATGGCAAGACCACAAAGTCCCCTTTTATCCTTGATATCTTTTTTAATCCTCATGTATCCACGTTCTCCCCACTTTGTTGCCCATGAGTTTTTGATGATCCAATACTTTGATCCGTTGGAAGATTGGGCGTATCCAACCGCAGTCACCGCGTGATCAAGATCCGTTGTGCACTCTCCGGTGAACACACCGGACGAGTAAAACTGGAAATCAAAACCACCTCCTTCAATTCCAACGCTAACTGGTTGGTGTGCCACTGCCTTCATTAGGGCTTTCTCGTCGTTAACCGGGACATCTTCATAGCCTATGATGCGTGTACAAGAGATTAAATGTCAAAGCATAAGTCGTAGTATCTTCTTCTTTTTAAAAACCAAAGCATGAGAAGTATCTAGGGATGGACATTTGACTTACTCCGATTGGTTTGGTTTGGTTTAATTACTCACTTGAGATTTATGATCGAAAAGAGATATATTGGGTTCAGTTTGTTATTTTGGTATACTCGGTTGTGAAAAATATGATCGAGTTTGAAAGTTGGTTTGGTTCCGTTTGATCATCAGTTATGTTTGGTTTGGTTTATAATCAACAATTTTATTATTTTTGATATTTTTAGTTAGTTTGTTCGGTTAATTTTAGGGTTGATATTTTATGCATTTCGACTCTTTTGTATAACTTTTATCAGAGAATTAAAGTGAAACCTGTGATAGAAGTTGCTGTTGGTTTAGTGCTCTTGATCTTGCAAGTGGCGTCTACGCCTTTATAAGGATAATTTGATTCAGTGGTTAAGCCGCCAGTGGCCATTATGTGCTCAAAAGCAGTATCCATTAGACCGCCGCTGCAGCCAAAATCGTTTGTGTCGCAGTCGACAAGCTGTTGTTCAGACAAAGAAATAAGTTTCCCTTTCTTTATCTGTGTTGCTCCTTCTATAGCCGCAACCGCTGAAAACGCCCAACAACATCCTGCACATAACACTCACTCGTTAAAGATGGTTTATTCGATATTTCAGCTTGGTTTAGATTATATATTCAAATGAGAAAACGATTTTGAATTAGATTTACCACAAGCGCCTTGATTCTTGATAGGAGTGACAGCTCCTTTCTTCCTCCAATCAACAGAAATCGGCAAAGCACCAGAAGAAACGTTTTGGTACCTAAACGTCGATTTTGATCGACTTTGGCTAGACAACACCGTGTCTCCTTTGTAACCAGTGTACATAGAACGGAACTCGTCGTTGGTTAGGTCAGCAAACTGATTAACCGCGAGTTTAAACGTCCTTCCGGCGGGAACGTTGTTTAAGCGTTCAATGCGTTCCACGTTGTGTTTGAACACAACGTAGCGATTGTTTTTCTCTTTTAAATCTGCGTAAACACGGCCGTGTTCAGCCATCCACTCGTCGTGCCTCTTTTGCATGATGAGTTCATCGTCGAGAGGACGAGAAAGAGTGATTGATAAACAGAATGATGAAACTAGAGAGACTATGAGAAAGATTTTGATCTGTTTTAAAGCCATATATTTTGATAATAGTTTGATTACCAAAAGGGTTTCGAAGTGGGGTTTTATAGTGCAAAAAGGTCGATCTTATTGGTAATGTTCCGATGAAGTGATTGAGACAAAGTATTTTTAGTTTACAAGTAATGATCATCTTATGCATCCATATACATAACTAGATCGATCATGGTTGTTAATTTTTTTTTTCTACATCAAAGATCAAACTGAGATGAAATCTTATTCACTTTGGCTGGATTTTTCGTTACAGTTTCGGTTTAAGTTTGTAAACAAATGTATTTGATAATTAGAAAGTTCGAACCTATTAGACTTAAATCTCTCAAGGCTTAATGATACTCGAACTTGGATACTGATTGGTGTTTTGTACAAATATATTTATTTTATTTGAAAATTAAAAATTAAAAATTATGAAGCATTTTAAAAATGACATTTGTACCAAAAAACTGCAAATATCATCTGAAAACATATTTTTTTAAAACAACTAACAATTTTCAGCCTCTCAACGTATATCATTTTATGTAACTATGTTTAATTACTCTGTTTTTATTACGATCATAGTTTCTTTTTTATTTAAACTGCTAAGATCGTAAGCTTTTATAATTAGAAATTAAGACAATGGGTTTATTGTAACAGTTAACGAATTTTCCATTTCAATATTTTGTTTCTGGGGCTTTATAATCTGTTCTCTGCTGCCAAAAAAAAAAAAAAAATATGTTCTCTATGATCATTATTTTTTATTTAGACCAGAAACTGGAATTTTCATATTTTCAACACTCTCAGTTTTGCTAACGATTTTGTTTTTAAAATATACAAAACGTAATAGCACTGGTCATTCAAATTTGTTTTCAACTATACCTTTAATGCATCAAAATCACTAATCTCATCAAAACATGGAATATTCTTTTGTCGTTTTATTAATTAATTAATTTGAATTCAAAGATTCCGTTCGTTCACAAGAGAACCATTCGTGCAAGTTAAAAGCTTAAACAAAGGAGAAAAAAAAAATCATTCGTTAAAATTAACTAATTCGATCAAATCATCGAATCATAGTCACTCAGAACAAGTGAACTGCATTACGCTAAGTATTCTTTTGTAGATAAATCTAAATGATTTCCTAAAAGTTTTCTGTTCAATGATGTTTCCCACCAATTTCATATATTCGAATTTCTGTGATGTTTTCTATTTTCTCCATAAAATACAATATAATTGCTTATAAGTTATAGTTAGGGATAATAGGAGAAAAGTGAATAATCATTGGACGATAATAAGGATGCGTACGGAATTTCATTTTGGACTTAAATCCAAATCATATTCTGCTGACGTCACAACAACGTCTAAACTAGATTCAAAATTGAAAAATAGATACATATTTAGAAGTATTATGATTAGAAAACTGTTTTACTATAGTATTATATTTATTTATCTGACAAAAAATAATTATCATCAAATATATTTTAAACTTCTGAATAACATGATTCACACATATATATAATTTTTTCCATCTAGAGTGCAATTAATCATCACCAATTTGAAAAAGTATATAAATAATTTTACATACAAGAAATTATTTAGATTATTGTATACAAAATAGAAATGAACTAAAGTTAATTTTTAATGTCATAAAATATATCAAACTTTGTATAACTCAACAAAAAAGTTTGAACAACATAACAGCAAAAAAAAAAATAGAATTGTTTTATAAATCAACTTAATTTAATTGTTTAGAAGAATTTAAAAGTCAAATTGACTAATGAACCATTGTTGATGACCATGCCACTGCTAAAGGTTCTATCCTAGCCGTGGTAGATGATGTAAATTGACTAAGTTAGTAAATCGATTCAAGTTTCTTATATAAGTTTTTGACTCTTGTACTTATAATACTTTTTTTTACAAATAACGATCAACATGATTCCATGAGCTCTTAATTTGATGTGAACTGCATGTGTACTCTAATAAACCATAAATATGATTGGATGTTTATCAGGTAACGTCGCTGACGAGTCAGGTTGTGGTTAATAGAGAATCAGTGATTTCAGAGAATATTGTTGTGATGCTGCTAAGGCTAGAATGCATGGTTCGTTGATATTTACAAACAATTCTTGTCCCCCAAAAATATATGTTAAAAAAGATTTTTTTATCAGTCTCATTCTTATTCATATTACTTGGTTTTACAGTTACTAACAAAATTGAAATTGAACAAAATGTTTCCTCTAAAAAATTTAAACACAAAATGCTGCACACTTTTTGAAATATTACCATACAATATGGTTTCTTAGTGAAACTTTGTTTTGCATCCTACTTTACATTGTCCTTATATATATATATATATGTCTATTGACATTACTAAACTATTCCGTGATTGATCTTAGAATTTTTTTTTTTAATCTACTCTTTTAGGTTCAGTGATTTAACCTTATATTAATAGCTCCGGCTTCTTTCTACCAAAGAGAGAAAAAAGGGTGGTCAAGAAAACAAAATTAGAAACCAATGCTATAATTAAGCTTTAATAAACTAAACATTCTTATATTCAAACCATATTGAAACTAATTTTAAATTAACAAACCAACGATTTACTTTTTAGTTTCAGTCTAAAAATAACAATCCTGTTTCTAATATAAAACAAACTCGGTGCTCCACGAGAATAGTTGTCCTCTTCTCAAACATATCTCAACTTATCGTTTGAAACTATTATAAAGAGATATCAAAAAGAAGAGACCACAAATCCAAAAAAAAATTAAAATCTTTTAACAAAAATGGCGTCCAAAACCATCTTCTCTTTCTTAGTTGTCTCCGCCGTGTGTTTGTCCTCCCTCGCCGGCTTTGCCGCCGCTGATGCTGACGATTTTGATCGTTTCCAGATTCAGGGATCAGTTTACTGTGACACTTGCCGTGTCCAATTCGTTACCCGTCTCAGCAAATTCCTCGAAGGTAAATTAAATTTATAATAATTATTATAAAAATATATTCTGAATATGTCAATATATATATATTGGAGCCTTTAATCCAAAAAAAAAAAGAAAATTAACATATCAAATATACGTTTGATAAACGAAATGGTTTGAGACGACTATGTGTGTGCGCACTCTATCTTGCATGATATAAGAATGCATGCAACGTCTTACAATATCTATATAGGTATCTAAATCCGAATGAGTTGATGCAATTTACCAATATTATTGGAGTAACTCGAACACAATTTAAAATTAGATCAATTGATCATATTATGTTCAAACAATTAAGTAGTAGTTAATTTTATTTAAGTTTTAATCTTTACTGCTAGTGATTCGCTCATCCTTAATCATGCACAAAATCGATTCACAATCGAATCACAAAATTTTATTAATCCTTAGACTAATTTTTTTTTTTTTTCAAATATCTCCTACATCGGTTTGTAAAATTTATATCAATTAGACATGAAGCGATTAATTTATACGTATCTATAGATTCCAAATTTATGTCGACGATACATAACGGGACGGGCAAAATAATATCAAAATTAACTTTAGCAGACATTCTGCTTCGTCACGCAGTCACGCACTGTTTCCATTCGAAGCATTTGCACTAATTTATATCTCTTTTATTTAGTTTTAACATGTTTTGGTGTTTGTGAAGGTGCGAAAGTGAAGTTGGAGTGCAAGAGCAGAACAAACGGAACCCTAACCTTGACAAAAGAAGCCGTTACCGACAAATCAGGAAGCTACAAGATGGAAGTAACCGGTGACCACGAAGAAGAAGTTTGTGAGCTCGTGTTGGTTCAATCACCAGACAGTGGTTGCAGTGATGTCAGCAAAGAGGCCTACTTACGTAACGCCGCTAAGATCAGTTTAACGGCGAATGACGGAATCGTCTCTCACGAGACACGTATCGTTAACCCTCTTGGTTTCATGGTTAAGACGCCGTTAGCTGATTGTCCCGCTGCTTTCAAGGAGCTCGGTATTGTCCCTGACGTCACCTTTTAAGCGAAAAGAAAGAAATTATATGACGTGAGAGAATTTTATTTTCTATTTGCTTGATCTTTAAAGGCTTTCCGTCAAGTTTATCAATCATTTATTATTATGATTTAATATCATCATTATTTATTGATGTTAATTTCTCGCTTTTTTGTTTTTGTTTAATTTGAATTGTGAGTCACACTTAAGTTGTTGTTCTATAGTAAAAAAAAAGATGTAATTTGGTTATACAATGCTGAGGAAATTATGATTCATTACTACAAAGACTACAAATCATTAGCCTGCGTAGGTATAATGGTTGATCTGAAACCTAATTAAGATTTGAATTTAATAGTCACAAAGGAAAGGATAAATTAGTGAGATTCTTCTTTTTTTGTTACTTCTTACAAATAATAATCTAATTTTTTTTATAATGGATGAAACAAATCTAACTACTTAATGTTCATTTGATCACTATAAACGAGTTTACGTACGATTCTACGACGGATAACTTTTATAATGTACGAATTTATGGTAAATGGTTGTATATGCAGGGCCGGTCTTTAAAATATATAGCACTTGTTTTTTAATAGGTTTTTCACATATTTTTTTTAAATGACGGCCCATGACAATTTTTTGGGCTTAGTGTATTCTTTTATTTGTTTGTTGTGAAGAAAACAATATAATTTGGTAATAGCTTTTACTTGCTTAAATGTTTGTGTGATACTATTACATATATGTATATTTTGTTTTTAAATATTTTTTAATATATGACTGGTAAAAAATAATTTATGGGTCCTTCACTGATGACTCTACATACATCATGGTGGAACTTAAACTAAATATTGCATTTATAATATAAAATAAATTGCACTATCAAAAATGCAAATCATATATCTTGTGTAAAAACATATCAACCGTTAGATTAGTGAAAGGGATTACTCAACCCCTTTGTGTTCCTATGTCCAAAAAACTTGTCAGACCTAAACATGTGCATGGGCCTATATTGGGCTTACAGTTGCTCGGTTCGATAATTACTTTTTATCCCGGGTCCTCGTTTCTGGTTTTTGGTTTGCCATTTTCTTACAACACTAAGGGCTCCGAATTTGTATTTCTACTTTTTATTTCTTCGTTTACAACAGCATATTATTAGTAAGTAACATTAATAGAACTATATATAACGATTAGTGGCGACAATCAAAAACGAATACTCCACCTATTTAGAATTCGAGTGTTTTTAAATAAACATGGTGCATAAGAAATTAATTTCAAAAACAAAATGAAGTATATAATCCCAGGTGAAACATATGGACCATGCCCCACGTGAGTGTACTCTTTTTATCTTTTAATATTTTTGGGATATAGTGGATGATTGTATTGATTCTGCAGACTATAAAGTATATACAAAATAAATAGATATTGGCCCACGCAAGATCTTCTCTTACATATCTTGACCATATAAAAAGCTTTAAGGGTATTTTCATCGGATTCTAATTTCCCGATCACCGGACTCCGACATGTCACCATCGGACACCTTTTTACCGACAAAGGTGAATGTACCTCCATGTTTCAGCATATATAATTTACGTGGTCCGAATATATTTTTTTTCTTTAATTATTATGTCCTTTTGTCTAACTACAATGCCCTTGTATTTTTTCTATTTTCTAATATATTTATTGTTTTCATGTTTTTAGACTTTTATATCTCCTTTTAATACAATCTGCAAACCAAAATTATAAACTTATATGGAAACATTTCGTTTGTATAAATTGAACGATCTAATTTTACCATAACTAAATTGAGAAGCTGTAAACGACAGGAAAATTGATTTAGTTAAAAAAAAAATATATATAGAAGTACTGAAACTGAACTCACGTATCGAACAGATTTATAAGAAAAAACATCGAATTCATATATGATTTATTTCAAAAAATTTAAATTCAAATCAAACCGTAGCAAATTGATTCGTTTTTTAGTTTGATAACTAATTTATATCGGGAAATTTTTTGAAAAGATCCAAACCGAAGTCTTCAGACCCAAAATCTAGTCGGATTACGAACTTATACATTTATATTCTAGAACACTTGTCGTCCAAAGAATAAAACATTAGTTGATAAATTAGTTAACAGATTTATAAGAAAAAACATTTTCATTAGTGGGTAAATCGTAAGTTAATCGTGACATTTCATATCCTTAGATCTCAGGCCCTTTTACATACTGTATATTTTATTATTTTCTTCCTTCTAATATAAACTCGTAGGCTTGTGTTAAATATATATATATATATATATATATATATATATAAACTCGTAGGTAAAATAGTAGAAATCATGATTTTGCGCGTCGTCCACTACTTCAAGACTAATCATTCATTTTGACAGATACAAATGTATATTTCTTATCGATTACTTCTCTATAGGGAACCGAATAAAGTTGTCTAGGTATGCTTATTTTCTACGTAGCTTAATATTACGTGTGTGATTAGCTGATAGTGCTCCATTAATATTTATACAAGGTTCGAAATTCATCGACTTGTTGCAGTTGCTGGAGTCAACAACGATGACAATGACGACGACCTCCATCATTATTGTAGTTATTGTAAAAATGATTTAAATAGTATTAAATTACCTATATAGTAGGCTATATTACTAATTCGACAATAGCCACTAAGACAAGTAATGTTGATGTATTAATTAACAAGTCAGTATAAGAAGTAAGAACTTAGAATACCAGCATATATAATATAAATGATTGATTTGCGTTGCTAAGTCGTACAATAGATAGCTTAAAATAATAATTATTGATATCGTAAAATAAAGAGTAGAACATAGTGCGTATATAGGTATATCAATGACCAAAAAAAGTTATATAAATAATTAACAAATCTATTAAAGAAATATAAGAAAATATGCAGAAATGAAAAAAGAAGGCACCTTCTCGTGGGTCCAGTAATGACACGTCACCTCAATCGTCCATTGTTGTTGTCCCCACCCAATAAAATATATTCTCTTAAAGTTTTTTTTTTAATTTGCGTAACTTCTTTAACGCCGATAGTCAGACTATTTTTCTAATGGTACGATAGAACATAATTAAAAAAGAAAAAACCTTTTTAAAAAAAAAAAATTGGCTAAACTAAGTTACTAAATTTTATTTGCCTAAATTAAGCATCTAGATCTATTAAATGAAATTGGTTTTTGAGAAATTCTTCTCCAAATCAGCAAATCTTTGCCATTTTCAAACACAATAGCTTCCTCCTCTATCACTAGTTGAGATGAGGTTGAGAGTGTTGTTGCTTGGTTAGTCTATACGCCTAAGAAAATTTCCCAACTTTTCTTTATATATGGCATAAAGACAGGGGCAAAGCTAGTAAGGAGAGAGAGAGAGTGCACATGCATCCATATGTGCGATGAAAATTGATATCTCTTAGAAATTTGATATGATTTAGTGAAAATTTATGCTGAATACTCTACATACTTTGAACTTTTCAAAGAATTTCATCCAGTGGATACGTTTATGCATCACTACATCATTTTTTTTCGATTTAAGTCAATGGAAGATTTGCGTGTCTTTTCAGAAGCAAAAGAGGGCTAACAAAGGGATTGACAACATGAGATCGAATAAAGCTTGTGTGGAACACAGGGCAAAGAATATATTGCAGCTTGTGTGGATATGCAAAAGAATCTTAGAATTACCACTACTTCTCTTGTACGTAGCTATTCGGGAGAGGTACATCGAAAGCTCGTTCAAAACCTTCTTGAAGATGAATTTACGCATAACTGGGATTAGATCATCTCTCTTTTTATCACAAGTAGGGACTGGATTACTCTGTTTCTACTACAGTTTGTTTTTCAAACAACTTTTTACCACATTTGGAGGGATAGAAACAGAAGGAGCCATGGTGAATCAACTCTTACAGCATCAGCCCTAGTCAAACTTGTAAACAAAAACATAAAAAAAAAACGCATCATTTCCATTTGAAATACGAGGAACAAAGGTTTTGAAGACTCAATGTGCATATGGTTTGTTGCACAAATCACCGGATGAAGTTCCAACATTTTTTTTTTTTTGGTTCTTTTTAATCTTTTCTGTTTTTTTAACGTTTCATTCTTCCCATTCTAAAAACTCAAAAGATGAAATATTTACTGTAATATTGATTTTTGATTGAATATAATTTTACATTTATTTTTAAAAATAACTTTGTTTTGAAATATTTTTTTTTCTTTTTAAAAAAATTTTATACTTTATATTTTGTAGATAATTTATGTACATATTAGTAGATAAATTTTTTTGTTCATTCTTAAAAGTTAAAAAATATTCGATTTGAAAAATTTATGATTAAGAAAAGAAAAATAACAACATTTTTACGAGTTTAAAAAGATTCGGATTTTGTTATAAAAAGTTTGATTGGTAGTACCCAAAAAAAAAACAAATCTTGTTTCATTCAAACATATTTGTGAACTATATATTCTTAACAAATGACTAAAACTTATAACTTGCTAATATCATGGTAGTTTAGTGGTTGAGTAAGTACGAATTTTAAGTCACTATTTGATTTCAGATATTTAACAACCTTCTCTATTTAATTTAATCTCTAATTATATTGCACTATATATTCCGAAATGATCAATTAATTAGTTACATTTCAATTCGTTTTCTTATCTTTAGTCACTTCGATTTCGTGTTATTAAAAAAAGTTATGGTCAAATTAAATTTTAACTCACCCAATTTACACATGCATGTCTTGCATTCACACAAATAAACGGACAATTCAACGTATCCAATAAAAAAGGAAAGAAAAAAAAACAGTGAACACTACACCGTTACCATGCTGCTTTCTCTTAATCAATCTCTGGCTACAAATGATTCAGGAAGGCATTATATATATATATAAAGTAATCAAATGCGTAATATATAGAGATAGGTATAGATATTGGTCCAGCTAGGTAATTATGTCGGGTATTGAAAGTAAGCAATAAAAATATAATAGATATTTTGATATATTCGCATGATATGATTCAAAACCTAGTGAATATTTTCTTCTTTTAATATATATAAGTATAAACTTATCTAATCAGTCACTTCTCTTTACTTTTTCTAACATCTAATCATATATTCTTTTCTACCTTTTCAGGATCTCTCTTTCTCTTAATTCATACTAACTTTTAACTCCAAAACAGTCTCTCTCATTCTTCCCCTTTCCTCAACCAAAATTCCCCTAACCATGTCCTGTAAAATTCCACCGGGTCAACCTTCTTCCTCTTCCAACTCCGGCCACCACAAGCCACCACCGATTCAACCACAACTTAGCCGCTATGAATCGCAGAAACTCCGCGACTGGACCACGTTTCTACAATACCTCAAAACCCTAAATCCACCCGTGAGAATGTCTCAGTTCGACCACACGCACGTGCTAAGCTTCCTTGACTACTTAAACCAATTTGGTAAAACCAAAGTCCATCACCAAGCTTGTGCCTTCTTCGGACAACCCGATCCACCATCTCCTTGCACGTGTCCTCTCAAGCAAGCTTGGGGAAGCTTAGATGCTTTGATCGGACGGTTGAGAGCTGCTTACGATGAACACGGTGGTGGATCATCCGATACTAACCCGTTTGGAAACGGGTCTATCCGGATTCATTTGAGGGAATTGAGAGAGTCTCAAGCTAAGGCTCGTGGGATCCCGTATAGGAAGAAAAAGAAAAGGAAGAAAACCAAAAACGACACCGTTGTGATCAAGACTGATTTTTCAAACTCTTCGGGGTCATAATCATTAGTCCACTTGATCACTCATCAAGGTAATCAAATTTTCTATTTCTCCTTCACTCAATAATTAGAATCCAATCTTTACTTCGACCCGTTAGGTAAAACCCTAACTGTGATTGGTGAATTCATGGGAAAAACCCTAATATGAGAAATTAAGTTGCTTTTCTATGATTTTTCACAATGCTTCCTTGGTGTTTGGTAAAGTTACTATTTACTAGGATCGATTAAGAATTTAAGATAATGTTACTCATATTTATTAGTTTGTAATATAAACTCAATATAAATTTGGAGGATTACTTTGTTTATATATAAACATGTGGCTATAACTTTAAGCTTATTCTGAACCCAAGACATTAAATTAAGTTAGTTCATTTATGATGTGTATGTAGAGCTTAACTTTGACTTAATTAGATATAAAGCATAATTATCCGCATGTTCCTTAATTAGGCCATTCATTGTCTACTTTATGGTATATATAGGTTTGGTAATTATTGGTATATTATATGTAGCTTAATATAGGTCAATGGCTAATAGTGTGTTTTTCATAATTTAATTTTTTATGATATTACTTACTGAAATTTAAGCTATTGAAATAAACTTATTAATCTGCTTTGCTATTTTAGATAAACAGAAATTCGATAATTATGCTTAAATATCAAATCTCCATACCTATCTAAGATTGCTTGATCTAGATGAAGCAGTTATTTGTAAATTGTGTATATCTATATATAATATCATATATATACAAGCAATTTACTTTGCATGGATTCTTATATTTTACTTAGATCATCCGAGATGAACTTGTTGAAATTATTTTGTTAGAATTTTCATCAACCTATGATTAAATAATAGTCTTGGGTTGATGCAAGATAGATTCAGATTAAGTCATATTGTAAAGAAAAACTTCAAACCCCCCCCCCCCCCATTTTTGTTGATTATTTAATAAATTTAGCATAAGAACAAGAACAAAAATGTCATTACAAATACCCACTAATAGAGAAAACAATTTTTAAAAGAGCCGACTAAGAAAAGAGCCTAAGATAATTTTATATATTAAAATTCATAGATTTCTACCTAAAATTAATTGGCATGCAATGCATGAATTAACTGATGTCTTTTATATCTCAGATTTTTAATTTAGATGTGAACTTTATATTATGAATTCGAAAAGGGATTCCTTTCCACCACCATAGTTGAAGAGTTTGTTCATCTTTGTGTAAAGAATATTTTCGTTAACTTCGTAAGTCAATAGGAAATTCTATGTTAATTCATTATTTAATTAATTTTCTTATATCCTCTTTTGCAGATAAATCAAAAAGAGAGAATAAGATGACTAAAAGAAAAGAAACGCTGGACCCAGTCTCAGACAAAAGCCTACCATTGTTTGGACACAGTTTTTGAGCCATGAAATTAATTATGCCCGGTTATATATTTTTAATTTTATTTCTAAACTCTTTCTAAATGTATTGATATTAGCCATATATCTATGTAGTACGATCTTTGTATTTTATCCTCATATACATACACGTCTATATATTATACATGTCAAACAATCTATATATATATATATATACACTCAAAAGCAGGGGGAAAAAAAAGAAGCAAAGCAAAATAAGGAAAGTAAATAATTAATGTTCTCGGTTCTGATTATTATGAAATATTTATTTGACTTAAAAAGAAAACAAAAGGAGAAAATAAGAGTGTTTAATCCAGTTTGTCGAACTAGAGTTGCTATTATATGTTGTTTAAATTAAATTAAATTCAGTTGTTTATATATGTTGGGGGAGGTTTTCATACGTGGAAGCCCATCCGTGTAAATTTCAATGCAGAAAACCACGGAATATTAAAACTAACGAAAATAAGGTGGATATACCAATTCCAATAATAGTATACGTTGTAAAGAATTATTGGAGTCATCATACATTTTATGGATCATACTAAAAGAAATAGGATGGATCGACCTGTAAGAATCCGAATTCCAGTCCGAATAGCAGGTTAATCTATATATATGTATACCTTTCAAGCCATTGACGAGAGGAAAGAGCTTTTAGAGACCAACTTCGACCTTTAAACTCTTTTTTTTTAATCACTATAAAATACAGTATTAAGTCGAGACTCTTTCAGATCGATTAGAACCTTTCATATTACATAAATTATGTTCTATCGTTACCTTTTCCCGTCCAGTCATGAGTCAGTTCTAATTTGAGTGTCGAAAAATAAACCAAGAGGACTAACTTCCTCTTATTCCGCCACGGCTCTTGTTGTTACTTGCTTTTCAACTTTAATTAACTCTTTAGAATTCAGACCTGATTTACGGAGCCACTCAATTAAAATTATTCCACATCAACATCCAAAAATTGCATCAGAACAATATAATCTTCAATAAAACAAAGCTATTTTTACCGCTTAAGTCTAGAGTCAAATCTAGACTCAAGAATTGAATCCATGGTTCTAATATTAGTTTTCTTTTTATATCTAATATTTTTATAATATAATTTATAGTTGACCAAAAAAATACTTCTAAGTGTTCTAATGATTTATAAAAGAGATAATTCACCTGAAAGAATCTCATGTGATTTAATAAATAATCATTAAATGATTATTACAATAAAAATAGTTCTATAATCATAAAATTTATTGGTTATTCGGAGTTGAGTAACTTAAATATCGCTTTATGTGGAATGAATTATGATGTTATTTAGTACTATTATATATGTATGTATGTAAAGTCAACATTTTTCTTTTGGAAAAGTTGTTTTAATAATCTACATGTTTTTAATAATATAAAAACTTATCTATTTTAAAAAATTTTGAAAACAAACTTTTGTAATTAAGTAAAAAACAATAACACCATCATAAATTTTGATAATTTAAAATTAGAAATAATATATATATATATATATATTGAAGTTTTGAATTTTTAAACTAATATATATATATATATTGAATCAAGTATTTTAATAAAAAGATACTTTATATATAGTTTTGTTTTAGTTAGCTTATATTAAATTACTAAAAAAATAAGTAAAATATAGCTTTTATTAATTTTTTGATGGATAAGCTATTGTTAAAACATTGAGAAAAGGAAAATTCAAGATAATAAATTTAAATTACATGTTTTGTATGAAAATAAAATATGTGCTATAAATGTAAAAATTAGAAAATTTATCGCATTATATATTTAGATATTCACTTATAATATAGTAGAAACAAAAATATTATAAAAACTAAATCTTGTCAAATAGAAATGACAAGTTAATTATTAGTAAAATTTGATATTTTTTTAGATCATATTTTTATTATTTTTCTTTTTTACACCGATTATGTTAATAATTATTGATTTTTGTAATCAATTTTTAATAAACATTGAAATAATATATATTCTATTAATCAAAAATAATAAAATTATATTTAAAAATAACATAATTATTTATTTTATTCAGGATATTTTTGTAATTTTTATCCAAAATTATTTTTCAATCTATATCGAAAATAAATTAGTATTTCAAAATTAGATTTTTTAGAATATTGAATCAAATTTTCTTCTTTACATATGGTGCAAGAAATAAACTTTCTTAGAGTATTATTTTTTACTTATTGGAGTGTATTTATATCTGACTTAAAGCAATAATATTTGTTGAAAGCGCTTATTGCAAAAGCTATACTTACCGAATTCAAATATGTTTGTCTAAATTTGCTTTTTAAAAAGATTTAGGGAGTGTATTCAACTTCGGATTTGAAATGATTTTTATTACAATGACAAAAAGATTTAAGGGGTTTATTCATTTTAGGATTTGAAATTATTTGTATTAAAATGATAAATCTATGTTATTGAAACATGAATTTTAAAAAATATTTTAACATTTAGTATTATTACATTTTTTATTTTAAAATATATTTTAGAATTTATTGTTATTGGAAATATTTTAATTAATGGATTTTAAGAAATTTATGATGATTTTAAAATGTTTGAATAGAATTTCTTGGTTAAAAATATGTAAGTTCAAATCCTATAGCTTTAAGTAGAATTTTAGAATGTTTTAATTAAAATAAAACAACTTCTTTAATTCAGCCAAAATCATCTAAAAAAATATTAAAACCAAATCATTTCAACTCTTTTTATATATTACATTGAATACACCATCTTACTGTTTTACTATATTCTACGTGAATTGTATGTATATTTTGTTGGGTTATGTATTTACCGTTTAACAAAATATGTTGACGAAGCAAGAAAACGTATAAAAGTTTTGGTTTAGCTTGTAAATCGGTTTAGGCCACAAGATTCGGTTACCAAATTGACCTTCCTAAAAAAAGAGTGATGATGCTTCGACAAAGAAAATAGATGAAAAGAAAAGAGTAATACTATGTTGGGCTTAAAATGGACTTATATTTAACCTCATTGGGCCTATATATAGATTTACCGTTTTAGATTTCGTTTTCTCCTCCTTCTCATCTCTTTTTTACATTTGAGTTGTTCGTTCTACTTCTTTGTTCAAGTTATCAAATACATCTGTCTCTTAAAATATTTTACAAAATAAATGTGTGAATAATAAGTATGCTTCGTATGAATGAAATTTGACTACGTGGGTACATTATTTGCCACTTGTATTCCTTGTCATAACCTTCCAAATTTAACCGCAACATATTATTACAATGACGTTAGGAAGCCAAATTGTTCATTATTGTTTTGTAAACTATTAAATAAGCATTATTATTTCTAGTCATCATATGTTTCCACTGCTTGATAATTAATCAGTAATTTTTTTAAGTTTTTTATGTGTATACTACAATGGAAAAAAAAAATTAATACAAATTTTTAGTCGGCCTATGGAAATAGATATTTCTCATATTTTCTTGTCGATTTAACAGATATTTCTCATTTAAATACTCAAGCTTGTCACTTCGTAAAGATTCGAAGATATTCTTAAACGAGACAACAAGAACAACGGTCGATAAAAAGGGTCAAAAAGAAAAGAAAAAAAAACAAATGAAAACATCTCAACAACATCATCGTTGCGGTTCCACGTTAGTACAAACCATCGATGCTCCATTGCCTCTGGTGTGGTCAATTTTACGTCGTTTTGACAATCCGCAAGCATATAAACAATTCGTGAAGACGTGCAATCTAAGCTCCGGCGATGGAGGAGAAGGGTCCGTCCGTGATGTGAAGGTCGTTTCCGGTCTTCCGGCGGCTTATAGCATAGAGAGATTAGATGAGCTCGACGATGAGTCTCACGTGATGGCGATTAGCATTATTGGTGGTGACCACCGTCTCGTTAATTATCAGTCGAAAACGACTGCGTTTGTAGTGGCGGCGGAGGAGGAGGGGAAGACGGTGGTAGTGGAGAGTTATGTGGTGGATGTGCCGGAAGGAAATAGTGAGGACGAAACGACGTCGTTTGCGGATACCATCGTTGGGTTTAATCTTAAGTCATTGGCTAAGCTCTCCGAGAAGATGGTGGCCTACCGAAATTTGTAGTGTTTTAGTTATAGTTGTTTTTTTTTTGCCAAAACTTTTTTAGATTTTTGAATCGTTAGGTTATACTTTTAAAGTTTTAAGAATGAAAACCCCTAATTTAATGAAGGTTTAGAACTTTAGTTAGCATTAGCATCAAGCAATAGCCATATCCGAGGGCGGCGTGGGGGAATATCGTAGGTACTTATGTATGATTTATATGTCTTTTGTGAGATAATTGGGGAAAATGGCCAAAATAACTATGAACTTATCAAAATAAAGCAAAAAATCTCTAATTTTTAATTAAGTCAATTAAATCATTATTTTTTTTGAAAATAGTCAATTTAATCTAGTTCTTTTGGCGTAATGAAGCTAAATGTAATGTTTAAATTGTATATTTATAACAAAATTATGATTTAAATAGCGCAAACTGAAACTTGGTGATTTTTTTGGCTTTTTTTGGAAAGTTTGTGATTTTTTTTGCCAAAAAAAATTATGATTAAAAAACAACAGCATGAGGTCGTTAGGGGTCTAGTTCAGAATTAGGGTTCCGTTCGGGTTTTTCGTACTTTCGGTTCGGGTCTCAGACAAAAAAAACAACGGTATGATGTCAATTCTAAACAAAACTTAAATATATGTTTATAAAACAACGGTCTGAGACCTCATAAATATGAATTTATTTTTGAGATCTATTCTGAATCAATCGACGTTATTATAAATTTGCATTTATTTGTTCAAAACCAATATATTGAATCCGGTTCATTTGGTTAAAACAATTTTATTGACCCAGTAATCAACTTAACGACACCAAATAAATGCAAATTTATAATATCGTCGATTAGTTCAAAATAAATATTAAAAAAAAATTTATGTGTATGAGGTCTCAGACCAAAAAACCTACGGCCTAAGTGTTCTTATTTTTTTTACCTAAGAAAATAATGATAAATACCAATTTTGTTTTTTTAGTATGAGGTTTTTTTGTATGGGTGGGCGTTCGGGATCCCGTTTGGATACGGTTCGGGTTTTTCAGATTTTCGGGCATGATTTTGGTAACACAATTTAAGTCTGATTTTGGATCGGAATACTATTTGGGTTTGATTCAGATTTGATTCCGAACCAAAGTACTTAAATTTGGTAATTTAAACATATATTTAAGTTTGGTTCGGAATCGACCTTAGATCGTTGTTTATTGGTCTGAGACCCGAACCAAAAGTACAAAAAACTCGAACTGAATCCGAACAGGACTCCGAATGGGACCCCAATCCGAACTGGATCTCAATCGACTTCATGCCGTGGTTTTTGAATCATAATTTTTTTGCCAAAAAAACCAAGAACTTTCCAAAAAAGCCAAAAAAATCACCAAGTTTCAATTTACGCTAATTTTGTTATAAATGTCCAATTTAAACATACATTTATCTTGATTACGCCAAAAGAACTAGATTAATAAAACGACGTCGTTTCAATTTTAACGGCAGTTAACCAATTTTAACGGTTGACATTTTTGAGTGTTAAATTGGTGTGGTCAACTTAAATATATGTTTAAATTGACTATTTTCAAAAAATTAATGATTTAATTGGCTCAATTGAAAGTTGAAAGTTTTTTTGGCTTATTTTGATAAGTTTATGGTTTTTTTTGCCGTTTTCCCGAGATAATTGAGAAAAAATATGTATACAGTAAATATTTTATTTTGTCTGAAAGATTGGAGCTTAAATGATATTAAAAATCGGAAATAATGATGGTAAACTTTTAAATATCTTCCATACATTTTTATAGAAAAGATGTTAATAAATACAGATTTTTCGAATTTAGGTTATTTTAATTTTCTACTAAAATAATGTCAAATACCATTGTATTTGTTGATGTTTTTAAAAAAATATCCAACTTTTATTAAATAGGGAGTTTTTATCTCATTGATTAGTCAATTTATGGATTCGATTACAGTGTTATTTATTGTTAACAATTGATGTTTCATAAAAATAAAAAAATTATAAACAAATCATGTATTTTCAAATTTAAATATTTATTTTTAATTTCAAAAAGTGTCAAAAAAATGTTACAATTTTGTTGATTATGCTTGTTTGGGTACGTTGACTAGTCAATGGAAGTTAATTTTTCATTAACGATTTCTGTTTAATCAATATAACATCAATTATGTAAGAATAAAAAGACATTGTTTAATACTTTCAGTTCAATTTAAACCTCCGATTACTGTTTCTGACCGAATCAAAAAGTTCATTTGTCTCTTAAATCGATTTCACAAATAAAAAATCCCCAAATTGAAATGGAAATCTAAAAGCCTACAAATCGAGATTTCTTTTGTTTTTTTCAGATTTTCGAAATGTCACCAACATGATGAAAGTTTTTTTTGGTTTGGTCACTCCCACCAAAAAAACAGCAATTAGGGTTATAATACTTTAAGAACATAAACGTTATAATAAAACAATATACTTTAATACTGACAATTCAATTAAGACCCTTAACTACTGTCTTCTGTGAGAGTAACCGAACTGAAAAACTGTTTCATCGTGTTGGTGGCATTTCAAGAATCTGACGAGTTTTTTTATGAAGACGACATCATTTTAATTAAACAAAAGTCGTTATTGGCAATTTAATTTTGTAATCGAGTCCATCAGTTGACTAGTTAATATGCATGTTTGACATTTTTCCGTATTTTGTAAAGATGAGGATTAAAACTACCCAAATTTAAAAATACATGATTTATTTAGCATTTTGTGCTAATTTTTATTTTTATTTAACAGAAATTGTTAATAGCAAATTAACACAATCCATTAATTGACTAATTAACAGGACTAAAACGTTTTAGTCAATGAAAATTGAGTATTTTCGGAAAGTTAATAAAAATATGATGATTTTTTTTTTTTGACAACAATAAAAATATGATGATTATTTGATACTTTTTTTAGTTGAGAATTAAACTCAAATATGAAATTAGATATTATTTGACATTTGTCTTTATTTATGGCATATTTATCATTGGACCAGGATATATGTATTAGGGAATTAGAATCGGCTTGTTTTCGACCCAAAGAAAAAAATACATAAGCATGTATATATTGTTTAGGACGAATGTTGGATTTGTGACGTTTACTGGGGGTCACGTGACAGATTAATGGGCCTTGTTATAAAGTGTTCTCTTCGTGAGCCTTATTATATATTTTGTTGTTACGTTCGACTCTTTTAATTTCTAATTTTCATTCTGCCTTTTTTGTCTTCTTCTTTTGGTTCACTGGTCTGTAGGAGCACTGAGTCTGTTGGTGTAAAGAACAAAACACAAAACATACTCAAATACTAAAGCTGTAACTAGCTTCGATAATTTTATTAGCTGAAGAAGATAAGCTTTAAATAGCTTTTACACAGAGAAAGAGTCTTCCTAATACAAAACGGAATAGCGTAAGAATCGCAACTAAAAGATAAGAAATGAAACAGAGCAACAAATGAAAAACAGAGCAACGGCTCTTTGACTCCGACAACTCCGAAGTCGTTATTCCTTATTTGACGTGAGTAGTTGCAACGGCTACCTCACTCTAACATTTCCTCCCCTAAACTGAAAGCTGTCATTTTAGTTTAAACGCTCGCACATCCCAAGCCTTCTTCTTAATTGATCATATGACTCTAACTTCAATGGCTTGGTTAGGATGTCTGCAACTTGATCGTTTGAGCCGAAATGAACCAATTTTATGACCTCGTTCCTAGTTAGATCCCTTAAGAAATGGAATCTAACATCAATATGCTTGCTGCGCCCGTGCATTACCGGATTCTTGGATAACTTGATGGTAGAACTGTTATCACAAAAAATTGCAGTATAGTTCGACTGTAGTAAGTCAAACTCCTCCAAGATCCTTCTTATCCAAACACATTGGCAGGCGCAATAAGCTGCTGCAATGAACTCGGACTCTGTAGTAGATAGTGTAACCACCGGCTTCTTCTTAGAGGCCCACGCCACTGCTCCCTCACTTAGAAGAAACACATATCCACTTGTGCTACGTCATAATCACTATCCGTATAAACTGTCAACCCCACTGTTGATCCTCTCTTGTACATTATGCCATAGCTAACTGTGCCTATAATGTACCTTAGAACTCGCTTACCAGCTTGCAGATGTTCTTCTCTCGGATCCGCCATGTATCGACTCAACAGACACACTACGAACATCAAATTCGGTCTTGTCGTAGTGATATACATTAAACTTCCTATGAGTTGTTTGTACATCGTACTGTCAACTCTATTTTGATCACCTTCCTTAGAGAGCTTCATACCTGGAACTATGGGAGATTTGACTGCATTTGCATCTTGCAGGTGAAACCTTTCGAGAATTTCCTCTGCATATTTCTTCTGGCAAATGAAGATACCGTTATCGTCTTGTGTTACTTCTACCCCCAAAAAATACTTCATTATCTCCAAGTCGGTCATCTCAAATTCTTCTTTCATAGAAGATTTGAAACTGTTTAACAATCCATCGTCATTCCCAGTGTATAGCAAGTCATCTACATAGAGACTAACTATAAGAATCTTGCCTCCTTCTGCACGTTTTATGAATAATGTGTATTCGTATTCACACTTCTGAAAGCCTTCCCTGATGAAGTATGTCTCGATCTTGCTATACATAGCTCTGGGAGCTTGTTTAAGCCCATAAAGAGCCTTTACTAACTTGTAAACCTTTTGTTCATCCCCTGCTTTCACGTACCCTTGCGGTTGTTCTACATAGACATCCTTTGCAAGCTCACCGTAGAGAAACGCACTCTTGACGTATAATTGAAACACGATCCAATTCCTTTGAGCGGCTACAGCTAGTATCATCCGGATAGTGTCCCATCTGGCTACAGGGGCGAACACTTCGTTGTAGTCCACACCCTCCTTCTGTGCGTACCCTTTGACGACTAATCGGGCTTTATGTTTCTCCACTTCTCCTCTCTCATTTAACTTTGTTTTGTAGACCCATTTCACGCCGATCTTCTTAGCTCCTTTTGGTAAGTCTGTCAAGAACCAGGTTTCATTCTTTTCAATCGACTCCAACTCTGTTTCCATGGCTTTGGACCAAATCACTTCTCTTCTTGCTTCTTCAAAACTTACAGGATCCTCGGTTGATGCAAACATTGCAAGACTGGCCATCTCTGCTTCTTCCATTCCCTCCTCAGTCTCGTAATCTATTAGATACACTGGTTTCCTTCTCACTCTCTGTGTTGAAGAGCTTGCGATTTGAGTTGGAGTGATTTCGGATGATGATGCAGGAGCCGGATTAGGAACATCTTCAGGTGTTGGTTCAGTGTCCTGCTCGTTGTTTTCATTATTCTGTTCGGTTTCTGACTCTTGTGTTTCCTTCTCAGTCTCTTCCTGCAGTTCTAGATCCGCGCAGATTAGCTTCTCTTCCTCTGATTTAGAACCCCAGTCCCAGCCTTTGTCTTCTTCAAATATAACATCTCTGCTGGTCTGTACCTTCTCTGTTTTGGGATTGTATAGCCTATATCCCTTGGATTCACTGCTTACTCCAATGAGAACACATGTATTGCTCTTGTCGTCGAGTTTAGTTCTTCTTTGGTCTGGAATGTGAGCATGAGCTATACAGCCAAACACCCTAAAGTAATCGACTGTAGGCTTCACTTTACTCCACATTTTCTCTGGCGTTTTGTTTCCCAGTACTGTGGTAGGACTTCTATTCAACACATGCACGGCCCACCTCGCCGCTTCTGGCCAGAAGCTTCTCGGAACATGCTTATCATTTAGCATACATCTCACCATATCCATTATTGTCCGGTTCTTTCTTTCGGCAATGCCATTTTGTTGTGGCCTGAAAGCATTGGTCAGCTGTCTGCTAATACCGGTTTCTTCACAGTAGCTTTTGAATTCATTTGAGGAGAATTCTCTGCCTCGATCCGTTCTTAAACACACCAATGTTTCTCCTGTTTCTCTTTCGACACGGTTTTTGAATTGTGTGAAGACTGTGAAGGCTTCAGACTTGAACTCCAGAAAGTATGCCCAAACTTTCCTACTGTAATCATCTATGAACGTTAGAATATATCGTTTGCCGCTTTTAGACATTGGAGTAATTGGTCCGCAGATGTCCGAATGGACCAGCTGCAGGCAACGGGATGAACGCCACAAACTCTTCTTTGCCATGTTGTTTCGATGGTGTTTGCCCACTAGACAACTTACACATTTGTCTCCTCCTTCTGCACTCAAGTATGGAATCCCTTTTACCATGTTCTGAAAGATCAGAGTCCTCAATCCTCTGTAGTTTAGGTGTCCGTATCTTCTATGCCATAGTTGTAGGTTCTCCGGTGATGAGATATTCAAACACCTTTCTTCTGCTTTGTACTTAGATGCCGATACCTTGAAAAGCTTGTTCGTCGTCATTTTAGATTGAATGACTAGCCCCATTTCAGGATGAAAGAGCTTGCAGACGCCTTGATGCATTAGAACCTCACATCCCTTTTGGACAAGCTGTCCCAAGCTAATCAAATTATTGGTAAGTTCTGGCACCCAATATACCTCCGTGATGATGTGCGATCTTCCACCAGTCTGCAGATTGATGTCGCCCTTCCCGCATACTGTCATAAGTGAATTGTTTCCTAACTTCACTGAGCATCGAAAATTCTCATCTATCTTGATGAACCAAGATTTGTTGCCGCTCATATGGTTGGAACATCCCGAGTCCAAAAACCATATTTCCTCCTTCTCTTCATGTGTTGGTGTGTACGCCATTAACAACACGTCTTTTCTTCTTCATCAACTTCAGCATAATTAGCTCGTACTTCTAAAGGACATTCGTACCTGAAGTGTCCTAGCCTGTGGCAGCGGTAACATTCCACTGTTGCTTTGTTTAATCGGCCTCTTCCTCTTCCTCGATCAAAGCTTCTTCCTCTGCCTCTATTGCCGCGTTCTTCATAGCTTACTTGCAGCACTTGTTCCTCAACACTGTTATGTTGCTTTTTCATCTTTTGCTCGTGAACAAGGAGTGAGCTTTGTAGTGCATCAACAGATAGATTGTCAGTGTCTTTAGACTCCTCTAATGAGCACACGATGTAGTTGAATCTTTCGGTCAAAGTGCGTAAGATTTTCTCCACTATTTTGTTATCCTGCATGTCATCTCCACAGTTTCTCATGTCATTGGCCACGACCATCACCCTTGAGAAATACTCCGTGACTGATTCTCCATTCTTCATCTCAAGGAGTTCGAAACTCCTTCTTAGGTTCTGCAACTGCGCTCGCTTTACTCGAGCATTGCCTTGATACTTGACCTTCATAGAGTCCCACAATTGCTTTGATGTTTCTTTTAGAGTAACTGTTTTAAGAATCGATTTGTCTATGGCACTGAACAAATAGTTCTTTGCCTTAAGATCCTTAAGCCTTGCCTCGGTGAGACTCTTCTTTTCTCCTTCTGTTAGCACATCTTCATTGATCGGTTCGTTTACGCCTTCGCTTACCACCGTGAAGTAATCTTTAGATCTTAGGAGGTTTTCCATAAGAAGACTCCAGTGGTCGTAGTCTCCATCGAACTTTGGAATGCACGGTTGTGCAAAGTTGCTGGAGTCGCTCATTTTCTTTTCTCTCACCTGTGTACTCACTTCTCTCTCAGTGTTTCCCTTAACCCAAAAATTTTGCTCTGATACCAATTTGTTGGTGTAAAGAACAAAACATACTCAAATACTAAAGCTGTAACTAGCTTCGATAATTTTATTAGCTGAAGAAGACAAGCTTTAAATAGCTTTTACACAGAGAAAGAGTCTTCCTAATACAAAACGGAATAGCGTAAGAATCGCAACTAAAAGATAAGAAATGAAACAGAGCAACAAATGAAAAACAGAGCAACGGCTCTTTGACTCCGATAACTCCGGAGTCGTTATTCCTTATTTGACGTGAGTAGTTGCAACGGCTACCTCACTCTAACAGAGTCACTGACCCATGCTCAATTTACCAACCAACGAGCCGCTTACAACAAACACTGATTCTGCCTAGCACGCAAACTTTTTGTTATCTTACAATTTAAATCAAAATAAATTTTTAAATAAAAAGATGTTATTTATGTAGTCTGGTTATGTAGTCTCACACTTATTATAATCAATTTGATTTGCAGAAATGAATATAGAAAAATGTTATTTTCTCCATTCTAAATTTTTAGATATTTTATAAACTTTAATTTTCAAAATTGATTTTTATATGCAAACTTAAAATTATAAATTTCATGAGTGGTTGAATCATTTTTTTTCATTTCTATATTAAATAATATTTTTTTTTTTAAAAAGACTAAAATTTTGAATATATGTAAATTTCAAATTTTTGAGAAATTTGGATGCGGAAGAATTAGATTTTTTGGTGCTTTCGTTATGAGCGGCATTGGCATGTGAAATATATACAATTTCGATTTCTACACTGTCCTTTTCACCCTCGTAAATGTAGGCTATTTTCATATTCAATTATTGATTTTTGATGTGAAGGACCAAAAATATTTGCCTTTTTTGTAGATAACACATATAGTTTTGTAAACATAATGGTTTTTTCTTTCTTTGTTTTCTTGGTTGATTTTATGTATATTTTTTTTGTAAATACTTACCTACTTATTTTTAAATTAATATGTCAACATTGCAACGAAACACCGAAGACAATTAAGTGGTGGAGCTAGCTGTTTGGGAGTGTTCTATGAAAACAAAAATAAAATAAATTGTGGTAAAATGTTACAAAATTAGCTTATTGACACCTATAACATATGAATGGAATCAAATTGACCCCAGTAAAAGATGTGGCTGACTCCGCCAATTAATTATATGATATTCATTTGCAATCATACCATATCTATTTGGCGATTATCAAATATTCCACATTTGGGTTACAGCCATCGACACACTCAACATCGTATCACTTATTCAATTACGTATATATATATAATACGCTTTTCGTAGGAACCAACAACCGAAACTTTGATATTTTAAATTATTTGGAAGATATGGAAGTCGCACATATAGAAATGTGGAGTCTTCAATATGATTACCAAAAATAAATGAACGATCTAAATGAGTGGTTTGTGGGAGAAGAGAAATTATCATCAGAATCATCAGCAGCCACCGCAAAGATTGCAAACTATCAAACGGTTTCGTATTTACTGATCATGTAAATGACAACCAAAGTTAATGCGTAAAGTTAGACGTTCAAAGCAAAATAAAAAAAATAATTTTTTTTTTGTAGATGATAATGCAATACTGGTGTTTAGGGTCTATTGTCATAAAATGAATTAAAAACATGGTTTTGCACTCATTTATTTATGTAGATTTAAAAATACTTGTTTTGCATTAATTAATTCATGAAAAGATTAAAATTGTCTGTTTTACATCGATGAATCAATTTAGATTTAATTAGAGACGTGCCAATCTATGTGAAACATGTAGATCTAATATTTTCATTTTAATCAGTTGATTTATTATCTGTCGTATAATTCAACAAACTAACTTTTGTTGATCACAATTAATTTAATATTCAACATTATCATTTAAACTTTGATCATTATTGTATCCCATTTACAAATTTTTTTTAGATTATTCGTTTTCTTAAAAGAATTCTTATTTTTCAAATTGAATATGTAGTTGGAAAAAAACTGTCAATTTAGTTCTTCTAATCAGAAAATTATCAGTTTCGGTTTTAGATAAATAAAATTATTAAAATGTTCGTCCTTTTTTTGTCACAAGAAACAAAAATACCGCTGGTGACTTCAATGAAACATTTACACACTTTTAAAGAGTTTGGTAGTTATTGAATTCTAATAATGGACGATATTAATATTTGTTATCAATTTCTTCACCTTCTTCGGTGCATCTAAGGTCCACATTATTGACTACGCGAAGGTACGCCTGCTTCGTTTTTGGAAATTGTTTGAGAAAGGCATAAATTATTGGTGAATAATTTTACAAAATCATAAAGTATTTCTTTTGCCAATATTCATGATTTATAAATAAATTGTTTTTTTTTTCTTTTTCTTATCTTTCGTTTCAGGCTTTCAGCCTATACCGAACTGTAGCAAAATAATTAATGTCCGAAAAAAAAAATAACAAATTTGAAAATACAGTCAGATGTTTGCGTATATAACATATAGATGATGTAAGATGGTTTGTCATACCACGTTTATATTCTTTTTAAATAATAGAATAAATATTCGCATATACAATAATAAACAACCAAAAATGTAGTTTCCGATAATTGTTTTTTTAAGTGCTCTAAATAAAACGATGTTGTTTGATTATTTTACAATCGACATTGTTATCACTATAGTCGAATTGATGTTTTGTTGTATTGTATGTACATATATAGGGTGAGAATAGAAGGTGAAAGTATCATTTATTAGCATTTTCAGTCGTTGCCAAAACATTACATTTTGGTAGTTTTGAGTCCGACAAAATTAATAGAGTCCTCTTTTAAACCGATTAAAGTTAGATTTGTTTGAGTTTTTCATTATTATTTGCCATACGCTCTTTGTTTCTGATCCATATCACAAAACACTGGAGACGTTAAAGAAAATGCGTAGATTAATACCAAATTTGTAGAAAGGGAGTTTATATTAGAAAACTATAGAATGAAGCTATAATCACTATATGGGTTTTATATAATCAATTAAATGTGAAAACTATACTCACTATATAGGTTTTATAGTGATCAATTCTGTATCTCTAGCTTGTGCGAATCAATTGGCTTATTGTTTAATATCTGTGAACTTTATATGAAAGTTCAAGGTTAAAACTTTTTTAACGGCTCGAATTAAGATGCACATATATTTAGAATAGGTAAAATATTGCAGGTTGTCGATTTGCAATTGGAACTTGGAAGAATCTGTAGCTTGTAGATTAAATTGTTCATCCTAGGATTGTATGTTATGTTGTTTAATTTATAGAGTAATATTATATTTGTATACTGATTCCTGATTATAATAATAAATCTTTATCTGTCTATATTTTATATCAACACCAATGTTAATTATTAAGAGAGAAAATAAAAAGAAGGCAAATTCCTTCCTTGTTCTTTTTGTCTTTTTGGTGTGACTTTGATAAAATTGTATGGTCTTTACCATAACTGTAGATGAGATACCGAAAAACAAGTTATTACTATTTGATAGGGTTTGGAGAATGTTATTAAAAATCCAGGCGATAAATTTTATGAAACCAGACAGTATTTTTTTTTTTTTGTAACAATTTTTTGTATTGCTAGCTTTATTTTTGCACCGCCTTATTTTGAGAAAGTAAAGAACTACTAATGAATTTGATTGGTAACGACCGTAACGTTATATAATTGCGATATTAGGTATAAATACACTTTAATAATTGTCAATCACAAAAATGATTTAGAATACATTTCAAAAACGTTACACTTCAGTTTTTTATATATCCCTTTCGTTTACTGTTCATGTCTACAATATTTAACAATTCTGTAATAGATCTCTTTTTTTTTTTTACCTGTTAAAACTGTTGAAAGTTACTAATATGATAAATTTTGGCAGTACAAAACATCATTATAAATTCAGGTAATAAACTTTATGAAATCTGGCAATATTTTTTTTGTACTGCCAGTTTTTTTGTATTGCTAGCTTTTTTTTTAATACCATAATCGTGTAGAAAAGAAACTAAGAGGATATATAATCCATTATATTTGTTTTTTTTTGGGTTCAAAAGATTAACTAAAGTATATATAGTTAAATATATTTTTTGATTTTGTATTTTCAAATACTATTTCATCATCTTTTCTCGTACCACCATTTCTTCTCAACCAAAATTATGATTAAATGTATATCATCCTTTGTTACATATATTTCACCATATTATTATCATACTTTTTTACCTCTAAAAAGTTTAACCATTTAGACACTTATGTATTTGACTACTCTTGAGTCTTGAGTCCCCTCATCCCCGGAACTACAGCCTTCATTATCGCCTTCTATAGGCCCATACAACTTCAAGTTTTAATAAATGATAATATATAGCAGAGCAGAAGACATCATTAACTCTCTTGCTTCTTTTTATTTTATTTTACACATTCTTGATGCTAGAGAGTTCCTTAAGGGCCTTCTTTTGTAAAGAGAGTTCTGTAAAGAGTTTTTGTCTGAAGCAATAATGGAGGAGAAGAAACTGAATTTAGATGCTCCGTTTCTATCCGTGAGGAAAATTCCAACGAAGCTAGAGAATTCAAGCGAATCAGAGAACATCAAGAAGAAGACGACAACGACGAGAAGGAGAAAAGTCAAAGATTCGTGTCAAGAAACTGAGTATGAAACTCTGGTTCGGTTATTACAAGATGACCAGAGCTTCGATCATGTAATGGAACCATCTTTAGTTCCATTTCTGTGGGAACAAGCACCTGGAAAGCCAAAGGATCATCATACACTACTCGAAGAATCAGACCTAATCAAAGCTTTGGAGATGGTTTCTTCAACCGCAAGCTTCTCAGTTAATTGTAGTACAAACGGAGTAAGTGATGAGTTCGAGAAGAATGGAGACAGGTCGAGCAATGTATCAAAAGATGACGTCATTCTTGAATATCGTGATCTCATCATGTCAAGATTTTTACCAGCCGCGAAAGCAATTGCCTTGAAACAGAAGAAAGAATCTTCTCTAGACCAAGAAGAGAAGATGAAGAAGAAGAAGAACAGACAGAGCATTGCTCTACAGAGAGTCTCCATGGCCATAAATCAAGATTTAAACAATGATGATAAAGATCATAATCATGTTGATGAAACAGTTTACTCAAGTGATTCCAAGAAAGCTATGTTTGGGTTTTTGCCACGGTACTGTTCCAAGAACTCATTGGATGTTCTTAATCCGGTTATTTCTCGGGTCAAGACTTGTCAGAATATTGCGGTAAAACCAAGCAAAATCATAAATCCAAAATCTCAAGATTGTGTTTATAAAACCAAATCAGCAGCATCATCAAGAATCTTGAGATCAAACAAGGTTATCAATAAGTCTCAAGGACTCTATCCAATACCAAGATTTTCAGCAGAGGTTTCCACAATTTCTCAATCAAAATCCGGGGAAATAGTCCGAATCCCGAGAAATCATTCGAGGTTGCATAGAACATCGAGTGATCAGATTAAGAGACAAGATACGATATTTCTTGCGGAGGGAGTAAAGAGAATGAGGAACAAAAACAAAAATAGGTCAGAGAATCTCTCTGTTGCTCAACCTCCATTGCCTAAAACTCCTTCAGAGTCGTGGCTTTGCCGGACACTTCCGAGAATCTCGACCATCACCACCGTCGTCCCAGGTCAATATGCCGTCGTTCTCCCCGGTCAAGCCACCGGTTTGAGGAAGATGGAGCAAAAGACTAGTTTTCAGTCTAAAAAATGGGAGACGATTGTAAAAACATCGTATAAACACCAGAACCATGTACGCTACTCCGAGAGTCAGAGGTATGAAACTTTTTAAGAATTTTTGTATATATTTTATTTTTATTTTTTATTTTTTTTAGTGTACTTTTTCGGATTATGTGAAAATGTGCAGGAGCTTATTGTTGTTCACCCCTCTCGCCAACACAAACCATAAAACGGAATCTTCTTTTCCGTAGACCGAGATTCCTTTTTCCGGTACATTAAAATTTAGTGATATTTATTTAATTCTCCTATCTGTTATTATTAAGAATTTAAGATTGTGGTATGTGTGTTAAAGAATCTGTACAAGAGATAATGATGTCATCATTTATCATTATCAACATCTTTATTATCACTCAGTATTTATGGATGTGTATTGAATCAAACTTTTGGTTTGAATTTTCTTTAAACGAAAAAATTTCATGTTGTTTAATAATATAACAAATAAACAACTAATGATATAAAAACACCAACAGTATTCTGTTAATGAACCTTTTTAGGTATAAATTTGCTTTTTATAATTTTAGTCCAAAATGGTTTACAAATACAAAAAATTCAAATGTATGGTCTTAATTATGAGTATTCATCCGCACAAAGAGCCGTTTGATATGAACCAAACGGAAAATTGAATTGAGTTTTATATCCGACAATTCTAAACCAAACTTGAAATATAAATTAAAAAATGAAATCCATACCAAAACTCGAAAAAAGGATATATATGACTAAATCCCAAATCTGATCTAAAACCGAAACCATACCAAACTTATGAACACTAAATTGATTTTAGTTTGATAACGATATAAATAAAAAATTTGAAAAATAGAATCACCCAAACTGAAATTTAGATTAAACACCCTTAGTTTTAAACTGGTATTTAAAAAAAAAAAAATTCAATGAAAAACTACATAAGAATTTTTCGAACCCAAAATCATCAACATCTTGTAATTCTCATCAATAGATTCATTACTCAAACTCATTACAGATGTTTGATTATGCATGTAAACAGATGTGCTCATTGGATAGGAATTTTGAATGATTTGGACCTATCTTTAGGCCCAACTAAGAATACATCAAACAAAATTCTTGTTATTATTCTTAATCAAGAGAAAAAACCTAATCATATAGATGAAGCATCAAAATCACTTGGCGATTCCAACGAATAACCCCAGTATTTAATTTGCTATAAAACAGTAAATTACTATATGGAGCAATAATTAAGGTTGACTTTAAAAAAGTTATTATTTTTTTGGTCAAGAAATAAATTTAAAAAGAAAGTAGTGGGTGGCATGTACTCTAGAGTACATCAGTCATGTGACTGCGCTCACTATATATGCCACGTGACTGAACTTCTAACCGTTGATCACCACATTAAGGATTAATCAACGGTTGTGATCAGTTACTTCTGAATCCTATGCGCCGCTGGCACGTACCACAAGTCAACTCAACCTTCGATAAATTAATAACAAGAATAAGAGATGAGAAAGTACTAAGATGGTGGGACCCATATTTCTACTAATCTTTCCCGCCATGCATATATATATGTCCGACGTTCTTGATAAACGAGAGGAATTAACGCAAAATGAATTATTTAATTCTTAATTTAATGAAAATTATGAATTCATAGTAAAAAAAAGTGGAATTGTTTAATAGTTACATTTATGCTTATAAACATGTCTAAAATTATGGAAAACATAAAGCAAGACTTACTAATTGAATTGGGAATTTCAATAGAAAAAGAAAAATAGAGACAGTTTTGTAGGGGAAAATTGTTAAAAAAGAATTAAAAAATAGGAAAAAAGATTTGCAAAGAGAGAGAGAAGAAGAGAAAGGAAAAGGGGAGGAAGGAGAGAACCCACCACCCTTTGGCCCTGGAGAGACCAAAGATGGTCGAAGAGAGAAAACTCTGAGATCATCGTCATCATCCTTCAAGAAGATATCAGAAATTCTAATTCAATATTTGTTAAATTAAATTCCGCCTATTTTTTAAGATTTTCTTCAGAAAGTCATTTTCGCTTTCTGGGGATATTTTTTAGTTGTTGATTTCTCAAACCCTACCTTGGTTAAGAAGTTTCTTCTTTAAGGTAAATTTGTTTTCTTCTGATTATTTGTTTGATTTTGTGTACATGATTTGCAATGTTCTTCATTTATGAAGAAATATTATTGTTTTTTTTTTCTTTTTGGAATTTTTTTGAGGGTTCCATATTTTCTTCACATTGCTTCTTCAAGAGGGTTATTCTTATTCTTTTTTAAAAAAAGTTGTTGTTTTAATACTTTTTGTTCAAACTTTGATTTTTCTTGTTGGCTTTTTTTTTCCAGGTATTAAAAGATTAACGAGAAGAAGAGAATTTTCACGAGTTGTTGACTCTTATAATGAACAATTTTTTTTATTAGGGTTTTGTGCAATTAATTTTGCAAACAATGAGAGACCCTAATTATTCAATCATCAACCTCGTCGTTCTCCTCTTGCCGAGGATTCTGTAAAGTTTGAAACTTTTTGTTTTATTTCTTTATTTGTTCATTAGGAACAAAAAATCTGGCGATTTTGTATAGCATTGGTGTATACCTAAAATGGGTTGGCGATGGAATCCAATTGGATTTCAATTCTCTTGCTTCATGTTCTTGATCATTACCCTTCAATCTCGTTCCTCTTTATCCCTCAATTCCGAAGGTAAACTATTAACAGTCTACAATTTTGTCTTCTTTCGGATGTTTTTGATTGAAGGATTTTGATCGCTGCAGGATTTGTTTTGTTGAAATTCCGGGCAAGAGTTGATTCTGATCCTCATGGAACTCTTTCGAATTGGAATGTTTCTGATGATCATTCTTGTTCTTGGTTTGGTGTAACGTGTGTCGACAATAAAGTGCAGATGCTGTAAGTTCTTATCGCAGTTTCTGATGTCTATCTGATTCTATTCGCAATTTCTGATGAATATTTTGGTTCTGTTCTGTAGGAATCTTAGTGGATGTTCTTTGGGAGGAACTTTAGCTCCTGAGCTAAGTCAAATGAGTGAACTAAGATCTCTGTAAGTGTTTTTGTATATCTTGCTCTGTTTCTTGTAAGAATAAGAACTCAAAACCAATTCTGGTATTATATTTGTGTGTGTGTGTAGGATACTAAGCAAGAACAATCTCTCTGGTGACATTCCAAATGAATTTGGGACTTTCCAGAAATTGAAGTTGTTGGATTTACGAGATAATAAGTTAAGCGGAGTAGTTCCACCTGAGCTAAACAAAATGTTGTCACCAGAGAACTTGTGAGTTAAAAGGCTTGTGATGCTTTTCTGAATCAAACCAAATCAATGTGTTGACAAAAGAAAAATGTTTGCTTTTTGGTGGATTCAGGTTGCTTTCTGGTAACAAATTTGCGGGTTATATGAAGATAAAGTTCCTGAGACTCCAATCGCTATTTAGAGTCCACTTGAACAAGCATCGAGAGCTGTCTTCTGCTTCCAATGCTGTCTTCGACTGTGTAAATAGAAAACTTGGGTACTGGTAATCTAAGTTTTTTATCTTTTTTTTAACAAAATTTCCACAAAGATTAAACCTTTCTGCATTAGAGATGTTAAGATGGAGAAATCTTTATACAATGTTTAAAAAAAGTTTTATCTATTTGACAGTGTTTCAAGGAGAACCTTGTTAAGACTAAACAAATCACAAGCATTCGTATTGCGGATTAAAGCAACTTCAAGACAGTACATGAAAGCATTTTCCTTTTTTACAAAATATAAATTTAATATCTCAATCAGTATATGGTTTGATTTGTATTTTCTTTATCCTTGTGTTACTGATTTTCTATGTTTATGTCTCTTCAGGCAGCGAAGGGAACCTCACGGGAAGAATTATGTCGCGAATTATCACCTAAGTAAGCCAAAAAAACAACAACTGAAACTTCTGCGATTGAAACACATAAACTAGATATAACTCAAAAGTATCATTACCTTTTTCCTTTCTTGGCAGGTTCTTTACAGAACGAAACTAGTATCTTCAAAAGGCGTGAGTTACTAGAGGGAACAAGTAATTTAGCAGCTATGCCTGCGCCTGATGCTCCTAGTCCTTCTCCCGAGATCATAACCAAAGTGTTTCCTCGAAGCAGCGGGTCTTTTCCTGCATTAGCTACTGCAAAGAAGAGAAGACCTCCATTGATCTCTCCTTCTCCTCTTCCAACGGCTAAGAACAATAACAACACAAACTCTGATCCCCCTAGGAATTTTGAAGAAAAATCTAAAGGATTTAAGGATGTTTGGTTGTATGTTGTTATCGGCGTTGCTGCTTTTGTAGTGATGCTGATAATAATAGCGGTTATCATTTTCTTCCGGAAAAGAGCTGTGAAGAGTATAGGTCCATGGAAGACTGGTTTGAGTGGACAGTTGCAGAAAGCTTTTGTTACCGGTAAGAAGAAACTGTTTTTGAAACCGGTCAGAAACAAACTCTTCTCGGCGGCTCTGTTTTCGGTTTTAACATAATGTGAAATGTTTTCAGGCGTACCGAAGCTAAACCGGTCTGAACTAGAAACAGCTTGTGAAGATTTCAGTAATATCATCGAAGCATTTGATGGTTACACTGTCTACAAAGGAACTTTGTCAAGTGGTGTTGAGATTGCGGTTGCTTCAACCGCGATTTTGGAAACGAAAGAATGGACAAGAGCTATGGAAATTACTTACCGCAGAAAGGTAACTCTAATAATCATATCTTTCGCCTTTTCTTCGGAGAATCTTGATTGATTTTGGGAGAGCTCAAATTTGCAGATTGATACAATGTCAAGAGTCAACCATAAGAACTTTGTGAATCTAATTGGTTACTGTGAAGAAGATGAACCATTTAATAGGATGATGGTTTTCGAATATGCCCCAAATGGAACTCTTTTCGAACATTTGCACGGTGAACATCTAAATATGTCTTCATCTTGAGATATTGTTTGCTTATTAGTTATTATTATCATCACCCATGTTCATCTTTTCTTGTTCAGATAAAGAAATGGAGCATCTTGATTGGAGCGCGAGGATGAGGATAATTATGGGAACTGCTTATTGTATGCAATATATGCACGAGCTTAATCCCCCAATCGCACACTCTAATCTTGTCTCATCAGGAATCTACTTAACCGATGATTATGCAGCAAAGGTTCTTGCTTTCTTGCTTAACAAGAAAACTATTTCAATGGTTCTTGATTTCTTGCGTAACAGGAAAACTTCTTCAATGTTGTTATTGACTCATAATCAACCCCACTAAATGATTTTCCTTTTCTTTCAGGTCGGAGAGGTTCCTTTCAGCGCACAAACAGGACTTAAATCGAGAAAACCGACAAGTGGTGATTTAGACCAATCTTCATTGCCATTACCACCTGAACCAGAGACTAATGTCTATAGCTTTGGAGTATTAATGCTTGAGATAATCTCTGGAAAACTCTCAGATTCAGATGACGAAGGACCAATTACAAAATGGGTACGTAAACTCAAAAATCATAATCAAAATTCTTTTTTTTTTCGTTTGAAATTGACATCACTAATATAACACTTTTATGGGTTTTTTTAACAGGCATCAAAGTATCTGGAGAGTGATAATTTGGGAGATATGATTGATCCTACATTAAAAACGTATAAAGAAGAGGACCTTGAAGTGATATGTGACGTGGCACGAAATTGTCTGAGAATTGACCAGAGTCAAAGGCCAACAATGAAAGATGTGGTTGAGCAATTGAAAGAAGTAATCAACATTTCTCCAGAACAAGCTACACCGAGACTCTCTCCTCTTTGGTGGGCAGAGCTTGAGATCTTATCCTCTGAAGCCACTTAACCAGAAGAACGATCCTCTCTCCTCCTCCTCCTCCTCCTCTCTCTCTCTCTTCAAGTTCTCACACGTGTCAGAGGTTCAGGTTCACACGCTCCCTCTCTCTCTCTGTGTGTTTCCAGTAAATATCGTCCATATGTTAAAAGTTGTTTTCTTTATTCTTCATATTAAATCTGTTTCTTGATTGGTTTTGATAGTGTATATGGATCCAGATAATACAAAGATGTGACTGTATAATCGTATTCTGCCATACCTATACCTATTACGTATTTTGTGGTGAAAAGTTGTTTGTAACTATCAACTTCGGATTTAAAACCATTATGTGATATTTTCTCATTAGTATGTAAAGTTTCATTTTATCAAAAGTGTAAGTTTATTTTTCTCTATTGCTAAATGGAAAACACACAAAATTATCAAAATATAAAAATAAAATTGAAAATTAGATAGATTATATTGCAGTCAAATTAACTTGCTTTGCTAGGCTGAGGATCGGCAAAGTGATATAACGCGTGTATAGATTTTTAAAACAATACGCTAGACGCAAACTTTTAGTGTATAATTAATATGATTAACATGTTACAAAATTAATTTAGTTTGATTTTTACTTCATTTTTGTTTGTTTGTCATAGAGCCCTTTTTTTATCCTTTCACGTGACACAGAATCGAACTTCGGTGCCATATCACCGGATCACTGTGACAACACCGCACACTTATGAAAGTGTCGGCGTCATTTCCTTAGTTTAATTCTTCCATCAAATACCCAATAATATATAATTTTAGTAACTTTAACTTATTAGTTAAATCATATGTTCATAAACTGAGTCTGCGGGTACAGATAGAAAACGACAGGCGTGACGTTACCTTGTTTCGAAGCATGTTACAGGAAAAGAGACACGCGTGCCACGTGTCGAAATTTCATACATGTCTAGATTCGCTGCTATAGAAAAAAACCAATTATATTTCTCCAAATGATACTAATCTTTGTTTTTTTTTCCTTAAAAAAAACTCTGCGAATTTTTCAACCCCTCTTTCAAATTTTCTATATTATTATGCCGCCTTGTTTTAATGCATGTGTAGTTTTCTTTGCTATATAGTATAGTATTTTATTAAATCAGATTTGGTCGTTAAAGTTCATAAGTTATTTTCCGATAGTTTTTTTGGAGAAGAGGACTCGTTTCAAGATATTTTTTTTAACTGGATATCCTAGTGGTTTTTTATGCCACATCCATTCAAATATATAAAATAACTAGGGTAGAATAAAACCGGGTGACCATAAAAGTGTCATAGGTAACGACTTACATATCAATACTGCACCACTTGCTCTTGTCACTTTAGATGCTATCGGCAAAATTCGAAGCTGAATGAAGAGGGACAAATACCACTCTCACTTACTACCAGACCACGACCATTTTCGCTAGTTTCCAATATATTATATACACCTCTTTTCAAATCTCTGATCCCCAAAGGTGACAAACTTTTTTTTTTCTTGTTTTGAGTCTCTTAACTAAGTCCATCCAAAAATAATCGGTTAGGTATAGTTTATAAAAATTCAGAAAACCCACAAAATTATTTTAATGCAAAATCTTTTTTCTTAAAAATAATGAGATTTGTTTTTTTAATTGTTTAAAAGCCATATACCATATCATATAACAAATTAAAATGACTTCAAAAAGTATTTATACCAGGAAATTTTTTATATATATATTTCGATATATTATAATCAAGTATTTTCTTTATGAATATTCTCCCAATTTTCATCAAATTAAATAAAAAATACATATATGATTAATTTCTTTCATTTTTATTTGTTTCCTCGTAATTTGAATCTGAACTTTAGTTTCAATATACTTGAAAGCAACATTTAGTTATTCTATTTAGAATAATCTTTCTCTCAAGTGGACTCGAACTATTGGCGTTTTCTCTAAAAAAATACCCATTAAATCAAAAACTACTTGGTAATTTCTTCCTCTTTAAGGAGGTAAAGATGCCACATGGAACATTTGCCACCGTTCTGAACTTCTGAACTTCTAAGCATGTTAATACCTTAGTATCAATAGAACTTGGAAGAGCCATAACGTATTCTTTTATCTTCTCGCGTAAGTATATATATATACCGGTCAATGCGAATTTTAGAATTTGATTTTGTAAAAAATTAGGATTCTAAAGAGAATAGATAAGAGAAAGAGTCCATTTTCCCCTTACGAAAACGTAAAAACAAAGGGAAAGAAAATATGTTGTTTATTAAAAAAATATTATGGCAAAATACAGAGAATGTCATGGATTAAACTAGTGAGAGTTAGAGTTATTTGCAGCAATTCCTAGAGAAATAGAGTTTTTTGTTCTATAATAAGGTATTTATAGAAGAGTAGGTTTAGGGATTTTCGTTTTTGCACTGCTTAATTAAAAAAACCGTTTTAGTTCGAAGTTATGTGGAAATAGATTTTAATGCTTCAAATTTTGTGAAAATAGGTTTTAAACTGTCACTATTCGTAGTTTTAAAACACTAACTTAAATTTGTGTAAATTTAATGATATACACCATAGTTCTTGTGAAAAATATACATTTTACCATCTCTTTCATTGTTATATTATTCTTCAGTTTTAACCGGATTCGACAATATCTGTACCCATTAATATTATACTGTACAATATTTTTTAGAGATAATCATTAATCAGAGGGAAAACAAAAAAAGGTAGGTGCATTATCTTTAACTATATATAAACCCGACGAAATGGAAACAGAAACACATAAAACAAAAAACACAAACACCCCGAGAAGAAAAAGTAACCAAATAATATTATTACTATAAAAGAAAAAATGGAGAACAAAGGGAAGAACATCGAACAAGTTCAAGAAACATGTTATCAAGAGTGGATGGGTTTACAATCCCAACGCGTCCCTGAACTTAAACAAGCCTTAGCTCAACGAAGATCTCACGAAGGCACCGCCGACACTGCCGCCGATGATAACAACCTCCGTGAACTAACACAAAGAATCATTGGGGATTTCAAAGATTATGCCAAAAGAAAAGCTGATCTATCTCACCGATGTAGCTCCATCTATTATGCGCCGTCATGGAACACTCCTTTAGAGAACGCTCTCATTTGGATGGGTGGTTGTAGACCTTCTTCTTTCCTTAGGCTCGTTTATGCTTTGTGTGGGTCCCAAACTGAGATTCGTGTGACTCAGTTTCTCCGCAACATCGACGGCTATGATTTTTCAGGTAAATGATTTGGACGTTTCGGTTTTAAGAGTTTTATAAATAAATATAAAGCTAATTTTCGGTTCGGTTTTTTTTTTTAAAAAAAAATTGGATTAGTTAGGACCCGATTGCTATTATTCGGTTTTTTAAATTTTATCATCGAAATTAACTGTTAAGGAAATTTGGATGGGTGGTTTGGTTTGTATCCGATTTATCATATTTTTGTTTCATAAGAATTTGATGACGGAGTTGAAGCCAGTATTTTCGATTTACATTTATATATTTTAAAATATTAATATAATTTAATAAATTTCAATTTGTTTAGTTTGATTGTTTTTTTATTCAATTTGTACAGTCTACAGATAATAGAATCTGGATTTATATAAACTGCCGGTTCGGTTTCAAATATAGAATCTGGTTCGGTCTTGAAACCGAATTTAGATATATTTTGGTTTGGTCTTGGTTTCGGTTTAAGAAGTTTAGTTCGGTTTTAGTTCAAATTGGTTTGGTTCAACAGGTAACAATGGCGCATCACTTAGCGATCTAACGGCGGAGCAACTTGCAAAGATCAACCTGTTGCATGTGAAAACAATAGAAGAAGAGGAGAAGATGACCAAGAAAGTCTCGAGCCTGCAAGAAGATGCGGCGGATATTCCCATATCCACCGTGGCTTACGCTGAGGAGCACGTGGGAGAGCCTAACGTGATGGTGGATCAAGCTCTCGACGTGCAAGAAGAAGCTATGGCTATTTTATTGGCCGAGGCCGATAATCTGAGGGTAGATACTTTAAGCAAGATCATAGAGACTCTGACGCCGGTGCAAGCGGCGGATTTCATGCTGGCTGGAAAAAAGCTTCATCTTTCAATGCATGAGTGGGGAACGTTAAGAGATCGCCGCCGCCGTCGTGAATGTCTAACTGACGCCGAAGATGTTGCTGGAGGAGAGGAGGAGAAGTAGTCGTTATAATAGTAGAGATAATATCATAGGTACTTAAGTGTCAAATATGAAATTTCATAGTAACAAGATTTATGGTCTTGGTATTATAAAGTTTTATGACATATAGTGTACGAATATATAACCCTCATACATAGAAAGTTAATTTATTTACGAAGAATCATCGTAGCAGAGTGCAATGCGTTGTTTATATTTAAAATATATATTTTTAAATTATTTGTTACATATATATAAGATGTAGATGCTGTGTTTTGTTTTATATGCGAAGTTAGAAGATATTTATAAATATGTTGTTATCTAATTAATATTATCGTCTCGTTACAAAACTGTAAAATTATAGGATACATTTTGATGTTTGACGTGTAATAATTGAAAATTTTATCATCAGAATTAATATTCGATGCATGTACAATTGTGAGTACTGGCACACAGCGACGACAGATAGTTAGAGAAATGACATTGGTGTATTTACGTGGCAGTTCTTGATCCAAGATCCCATTGGCTTGTATATATATTCTGAATCGATCTTCTTTAATTTTATTTTGTGTGCTACGGAATAGCCACAGAAATAGATAATAATAATAAAGACCTGAGTCTTCTTTTTCATGTCAACTTGGTATTGTGATATACCCTTTCATGTAATGAAAACAAATATAATTATATACAATATAAAAAAAAAATTAAGTCTTGAATATACAGTATTTTCGAATTAAATGTAGCCTTCCGTTAATAGAAATTGATTTTATTTACAAAATAAATATCTGTTTTGCTAGCATATTTAATATATTATTTTTGAAAAATTGTTTACTAGATCTATGATTCAGTAAAATTGACTCGTTTAACTTATCCACTCAATTAAAATTCATTTACTTAACTCATCTATTTAATAATTCTAAAAAATATAACTCGAATTTATAAAAATCCGAGCGAACCTGAATCAACTCATAAACTAATGAATCATTCTGACCTTAATCAAATTTTAAACCTTATATCACTAATATGTGGTAGATATAATAGTTGTTATGTTATACTTCATATATGGTGAGGGGTCTAATATATCAAATTCTAAACCTTAAACTATTAATAATATGTTTGTCTAATAGCTGAATGAGTTATTCTGTAATTTAAAAGAGAATATCAAATATATATATATATATATTACTTCATGCGTTTTCAGTCATCAAATCATCATTGTCATTGACATGGTACGAGAAGAATATTTAATTGTCAATATAACTTGGGTTTAATGTGAATTTTCGGGTCCTAAATTCTCCATTTGATTCAAAAAACTTTTTTGAACATAAAAGAGAATATTGAGAATTCTGTTCTTTTTTTCCAACAATATAGGCTATACAGATTTGAATCTTAAATATATGCTATATTAGCTTATAAAAACAAGATGAAAAATGAAAGCGAAGTACAATTCTTAAATACTCAATTCTCACAATATTATTTTTAACTTAATTTTCTTTGTTTTTGCTATTGTAAACACTCTAAAATTGAAATACTAAAAACTATTTATTCCTTTTTTTTTCCTAAATTTTATTAATTCAAAATTTTGCTATTTATTGAAAAATTAATTAATTAGTTTTTTTGTACAAAACGAAATTTGGTCATTTATATTATTTTAAATAAAAAAAATTGAGAGATGTAATTTTTGTTACAGCATAATTCCAACAAATATCACAGAACCGTTTATGTGTATATGTGGACCGGTTGAAAAGACAATAAATGTTTGCCTAATCAAATAAATGGTTCATCTTTCTGTTAGTTGAGCCAATTAACCGACAAACTAACAGAATTCCAATCTAGTTAATTAAGTCTCAATTTCGTGGAAGATGATTATTGATTAATTTTAAACATGTGTGGCTAGCTCAAGTTCCCGTGCTCGTTGCACCACTAAACCATTTGAATATAGTTAGGTTCAGTCTCAGTTTCATCAGTTTATGTATAATCCAAACATTCGGCCATCTATTACTTAACAGCGATATACCTTATATATATATATATATATATATATAGGTAAAAGATTAGGTTTTTTGACTTTAAGGCTTTCTTGAACCTGTAATCTATTAGGGTATTCACAATAGCAAAAAAAATTAAAGAAAGAATTTGAACCTATGTTAATATTTTGCATATTCAAATAATCGAATCCTATAAAAAACGATGATCACGAATGTTATCTTTCCTTGACACCTATATACATCATATATTGACACATAAATATTTTAAATATATATAAATTAATGAAAATCAATTTAAAAAAAGTTGATCAGTACGCCAAAATATTTTCGAAAGATGAACGAAACTCAGGAAAACCAATAGAAAATTAAAATCAGGAAGATATTTTATATGAAAATGGTCAAAAGAATATTTTGCTATCATATTTTTATTTTTAAAGAAAAATAATCCGTTCGCATAGTACCCTAATTGGATTGCAACCTCAAGATTCCTCCGCATTGATTTTGTCAAACTTGTCGTCATGCGACAACTCTTTCAATCATCTCAAGATTTATGGGCAACCATTCAAAGCCATAGATCTAATGTTATCAATCTCACAAATCTAGAACATACTCCCAAAAATACCTTTTTGGAATAGTATCAACTATCTCCTCCACTATATTTAGGAGAGCATAAAAACCAATATATATATATATATATATATATATATATATATATATTTAGAGAGGCCACTCCAAGCAATCACCACAACCACACAATTCTAGATCTATTGTATGTTGTTAGAAATACTATTTTTATATATGCAGACTGTGAGACCCAAGAAAAAAAAAACAATTGAAATTTAGTTTGTTTTTCTCCTCTTATGAACATTACTAGTCTCTCTCTATCTATCTATCTATCTCTTCTAAGCTGTGGAAGAAACATTTCGAAACGAAGATATTCAACAGCTCATCCTCTGTTTTTCATCAAGTTAAATTGCTCTCCAAGAAACCCAACTCCAACCAATGGATAAAAACGGCATCGTGCTGATGAAAAGGTACGAATTAGGTCGTCTTCTAGGTCAGGGCACATTCGCGAAAGTTTACCGCGCACGTAACCTGAAAACGGGAGAAAGCGTAGCCATCAAGGTAATCGATAAGCAGAAAGTCGCGAAAGTCGGATTAATCGATCAAATCAAACGAGAAATCTCAGTGATGCGTCTCGTTCGTCACCCAAACGTCGTCTTCCTCCACGAAGTCATGGCGAGCAAAACGAAGATCTATTTTGCGATGGAGTATGTTAAAGGCGGTGAGCTTTTCGACAAAGTCTCTAAAGGAAAGCTTAAAGAAGACATTGCTCGAAAATATTTCCAGCAATTGATTGGAGCAATCGATTATTGCCATAGCCGCGGAGTTTACCACCGCGATCTCAAACCAGAGAATCTGCTTCTAGACGAAAATGGCGATTTGAAAATATCTGATTTCGGGCTCAGCGCGTTGAGAGAGTCGAGGAAACAAGATGGCTTGCTTCACACGACATGTGGAACACCTGCTTACGTGGCGCCTGAAGTGATCTGCAAGAAAGGTTATGATGGAGCTAAAGCTGATGTTTGGTCTTGTGGAGTTGTGCTGTATGTGTTATTGGCTGGTTTTCTTCCGTTTCACGAACATAATCTTGTCGAAATGTATCGGAAGATCACGAAAGGCGAATTCAAATGTCCAAACTGGTTTCCTCCTGAGGTCAAGAAGTTATTATCTCGAATTCTTGATCCTAACCCTAATTCAAGAATCAAGATTGACAAAATCATGGAGAATTCTTGGTTTCAAAAGGGTTTCAAGAAGATCGAAACCCCTAAATCGCCCGATAGTCATCAGATCGAATCACTAATCAGCGACGTGCACGCAGCCTTTGCTTTGCAGCCAATGTGTTACAACGCATTTGACCTAATATCTTCGCTGTCTCAAGGATTTGATCTCTCGGGATTGTTTGAGAAAGAAGAAAGATCGGAATCAAAGTTTACGACAAGGAAGGAAGCGACAGAGATAGTGTCGAAATTCAAAGAGATAGCTACGAGTAGTGAGAGATTCGATTTGAAGAAGAGCAATGTAGGAGTGAAGATGGAAGATAGAAGAGAAGGAAGAAAAGGACAGCTCGCGATTGATGTTGAGATATTTGAAGTGACAAAGAGTTTTCATATGGTTGAGTTTAAGAAAAGTCGAGGTGATACAATGGAGTATAAACAGTTTTGTGATCGTGAGCTTAAGCCTTCTTTGGAAGATATTGTTTGGAGATGGCAAGGAAACAACAACAATAGCAACAACGAGAAAGATTGTTTAACGTGATAAAATATGCTTTTCCTATTCGTTTCTCTTCAATTTGATTGCCATCTTTTTTTATCTTTGTGTGTAATCTGAGATTTATGATAATGGATTGGCTGTATCGTCATTACATATCTAGATTGTATCTTTTTGTTCAATGCTTATACAAAGTTTAAAAATAAAGGGAAGGCAAGAAAAACAAAATTAGATTTTTGGGGGGTTTAAATCGTGTATGGTTAAAGAAGATGGTTGTCCGTTTTATAAGCTTGATGGCAAAATAATGAACTCAATCGTTTAGGCTGATCACATTAGATTGATTGGCTCTAAGATTAATCATCTTGATCATGATTAAGTCATTCAAGTCCAAGTTTGATTCACGGGACTGATTGGAACCAAATAAGTTAAGTCATGGTATGGAGTTGATCATGACTCGGTCCAAAGTTGGTTCAGCAATTGCGGGTTTAGTGACTTATGGCAAGCAGTCTTGAGATTGAAACCACCATGAGTATGTAGGCTTAAAAACACTTGACGTTCACTGACCAACCGAATCTGAATCAAAGCCCATGAACTGGTTCACGCCAATCCAAAACCATTCGTTTCTTTGGTCATTTGATACGATACAAGTTCGCTCATCCGTCGATTGGTTGCGAATACAAACCTGTTTCTGGGACTGCGTTAAAAAGACCTCTGAGTAAAATGCGTTTACACATTTAATCTCTATATCGAAAATGAATCACCAATACCGATTCTAACCTCACACACCTAAATATGAAAGATCAAACGCGAAGAAATAACAACTTTGTTTATTCAATATGCTCTTCCCTTTCTGTAACATCAAAGATTCGTTTTTAATAATTGCTAATTATTATAAGATATATTTTGTACTGCAGCAGCAATACAAAATTACCAATTAAATTCAATATAACAATTCCTCCCTTTAAAAACGATAATTGATTTGAGGTTGAAGGAATTTAAATAAAATCTTTTTAAATTTATAGATAGCCATTTAATATTTACTATTGGAAAAACTCACAATATCTAATTACGGCAAGCAAAATGAGCTACTGATATCAGATAAAATAATAAAGAAGGTCTCAAAAAATGAAGAAATAAAAATTATCTAGAGAAACAATAGAAGGGGAATATAGGATGAAGTTAATATGCATTGCACTTCTATTGAGTACTGACCATTTCCCAAACGAATTTTAATAAGAAGTAGAAAACAAAAATGATCATCACAATTCGCAACTTTATTAACCAAAATCAGAATTTGGCTTTATAGAATACATTCATTTATAAAAAAATAACTAAATATTTTTGGTAGGAAATTAGACATCGTATATGTCATTGTAATGCTCTCAAGTTCCTATCTTCCACGTGTTTAGTTACACATTTGTCAAAACAAATCAACAGCTGTGAATAAATGTCGTAATCAGACACCAGACAAACGGTAATTTTCTATTTAATAAACCATTATGAAGTTTTAAAGATTTAACACCACACAGAATAGGAAATTGCTAATGATGTAGTCATTGGTAGAAAGTACTTAATCATAATCCACATGACTACTCTGAAATTTAAGTAGCACATAATAACTAACAGAAAAGATAATCAGAATACTCAACGTTGTTTTTCTTTATTAATTGTTTTTATTAACAAACCAAAATGCAAGTCAAATGTACGAGAATGTTGATGAAAGATCGGTGAGATCGTAAGTCAACGTAACATAATGGTCTGGTCGGTCAAGATCGAAAGATAAGCAAAGTGACAAAAAATGAAAAAGATTCCTTCCACTTGTCGTGAACTAATTGGTGTTTTTAATAAATTACCCAACCCAACTAATAAAATTGTATTAGCATTATTAAGAATGCTATAAGTTAAACGTTTATTTGGACCGTACATTTCGATAATAACGTGCACGTATCAGACCACACTGGGAATTGGAGAATTATCATAACCTCTTTTTGACAGGTGCGATTGTGTGAATTAGATTGTAATTAATCGCAATTTTTGTCTTTTTTGATAATTTTATTCATGTAAACTTCTCTCTATTGAGACTATAAATAAATGATCACATACAGACACACAAAATCGTGTAAGCTTTTCTCTTTTAAGATTTGGGCTAGCCAGAAAAATAGAGAGATTTAGTTCAATGCATGAATCATTTAATACATCATTATGGACCAGTCAATTGGGATGGATTTTATTTTCTTTCAAATGGGCTTATAAGTTCCAAATAAATGAATCTGGCCCTACAGATTGTCTACTTAAAGCCTTGTGATTTTATTTTTATTGGAACTTTTACAGAACTGTTGATTAACCAATCGATAATCTAATGAACGATAAGTGTAAAGAGTGGTTCGAATCTTAATTCCCCAAGTAGAGAGATGAAAAGCAAATGGGCCACTAAAGAAAAAGCAGATCGATAGTGCTGAGTGCTGACTGTTTGGTTTAAGGGTTTAGTTATCTTTTTTTTTTCTCCAATGGTTTAGGTTAATCTAAAAAACTATTTTTGTGAACCAAACCCCCCAAAAATAATAATTCGATCTTAAAACGTCTTTGCAACTTTAGTAACAAAAAATTTGACCTTATCGCTTGATTTAGACCGGGTGAGAATCGAGATAGTATAGAGATTGCATATATTTTAATGTAACCTTTTTATTTATTCGTATACAATTCATACACATATACGACTTATTAAGTTATAAACTCCAGTCAAATGTCCAGTCAATTTAGTTCTAATATTACATAAGAATAATAACGCATTACATTAAAATAGAACAAGATCGCACACACATATTAGCACATGGACCAACCATGTTGGAGGTGGGGTGAGAGTGGTTTAAGGGATAAAATGATATAATAAAGAATGTGGATTAACTTTTAGGTTGGGTTGCTCAAGGAGAATGTGAATATGTTAGATACTTCGTGGAATATTAGTTGGCATTCTATGGATCTTTTTGTCTTGGGATTTAGTGGATTTGTTTGGAATTTCTCGATCTCATTCTTTCTTTAAGTTGTTATTCCAAGGTTATTTTAATATAACTCGTATCCTGCACCATTAATTTATGCTTTAACATGCTTTTAGACGTATATGCTCGACTTATTATGAAGAAGAGAAGATCACGGCAAAAGAGTTTTCAGCAAATTCGATACTTACTAATCGAAAACAAAACATCAAGATCATAATTTTTTTTTTTTATCAACACCAAGATAAATACTATGAAAATAAAACTAGAATATGTTACAATGGAATAGTATATGGTTCTTTAGTCAGCTTAAAACCATAATCAACCGCATGCAAATGTATTTTTATGATCTAAAAAATCTTTAAAAGTTTTATAAATAATTTGATCAAGAAGTTGAAATCCAGCGATAGAATGACTACCTCTTTGTAGGTGTAGGATAGAAACTGAATTCTTCCATATACGAATTTTTATTATCTTTTTTTTTTTAACAATTTTAAATAATTTTAGTGACTCAAACTGATTTTAAACCTTTTTTTTTCTGGCCTTGCTTCTCTCCTTCTCTTTCGTCGGTTTTCTTTTTTTGACAGCTAGAGTTTCCTGCAGAAACATAGACGGTTTATTAATGCGGTGGTAGATTCTTCCGTGAAAGCTTTGCTGTCGGTTTACCTCTTTTTTCTATCTTTGGATTCATTGGAGGAACAAATTGGGGTTGTTTGTTGCACTGTTCTCTGGTTCGTGGTTGAGATTCTCTTCATCCTCGGTCTGAGAACGACATCTCAACTGATGTTTTTGTTTTTAATGTGGTGCAATATGATTATTGTATTGGTTTGTTTTCCAAGATCGAAGTTATAATGTACTATCGTTGGAAAAAGTTGTTGGTGCTGTTAGATTCAACTATTTGAGTGTTTCTTAGTTCGTAGCAATTTCGATGTCATCTTGTATCTATTCTTTTGCGAATGTTTCAACAAACAACTTTTATACAGTTGATGCTTCTCTAAATTGTTTCTAGCTCCTCTTTTTTTTTTTATCAAACTAGCTCCTCTTATTTATTTATGTTTTGATGTTGCGGTTTTATGATTTTTAGTTTACATTATAGTTGTTTTTAGTAGTTTTTCCGTTATTTGTTCTTTATGTAATTTTTTTTTATTAAAAAAAATTTGTTTATCAAAAGCAAACTTTTGTATAAAAATTTAACATTTTATTCAAAAAAAATACAAGAGAAAAAAGTTACCACAAAATGCAGTTGTTGCATATACCATATATTATACACTACCTTGCGTCCACTATATCATTAAACTATAGTCTTTTTCCGGCGGCCATATCTTCTTAAAGTCATTATAAGATTGCAAACTTTTGAAAATTTGAAAATAGTAACACTGATATTAAATTCATATAATTCAACGCAACTTTGAATTTGTGTGATTTCTCATGGGAATGTTTCGGACAGCGATATACTACACAATTATCAATACAATCAAACTTTATGTGGTTAATTTTAAAAAGAACCGACGTTTATCAGATTTTTTAGTAGTGATTAAAAGATTTATAGGATACAGAAGTTACACCTAGGATACAACATCGAATGAAATTAAATATATAGTTTAATGAATTTATGTAAGATATAAGGTCCACGTTTCTATTTCTCATCAGCATATGCATCAACTACCACACAAAGATGAGACACCAACTATACCCAGCTTTGCTTACTTCACTTGAATTACATAACCGTAATTGATTGTTTATGCATATTTAGTTAACTTGGTCACATGCAGTTAGAGTATGGGTTTAGTTACGTAGCTAAAATATAAGCTGTTGTTCAAACTAACTTCATATCATATCGAATTTTGAAGGGTCATACCATACTAGTCAGCCAGAGGAATGTCAATGGCCATCATTTTTATAAACTACTTTTAGATTTTTATTCATTATTCACAAAATTAATAGGAAAAACTCCTAATTATGGAGTCTTTGTTTCCGTTCAGATTCTCTCTTATTTTCGATAAAAAAAATTATCATATATTTTTCTGAATTGACAACACAAGTATTATTTGTTGAGTTTTTTTCTTTTTTGGTAGGTTAGGTGAGATTGCCTCCATATTAATTAAGTGATATTTAGTGGAAATTATATATATATATATATATATCAAACTACATAATTTTCAATTTTTTCAATGCAAGAGTAATTGTTTTTCTAATTATTATCTGTATTCTGCATATTTTTTTTGTTATTGATTTAATTATTTTTAGGTAGATAATATCACTTATTATGATACAATGAATATAATTTAGTAAATAATTGTTTTATCTCAAAATGAAGTCACACTGACAGAATGGTTCATGGCCTATTGGCCTGTATATTTTCTGTTTTATTTTTGAAGTGATTGAAGTTCTTAACACGCTTGTTTTATATAATGACGAATTATCAGTCTATTTCGATCGAATTCTATTGTACAAACTGTAAAATCAACAAAATATCAGATGTTAATCAACATAAACCCTAATACCACGTCAAAATGCACGGGTTGTCACTTTCAAACTAACAAACAATTAGTAGAGTAAAGTATACAGATTTATCTCTGAATGGAAAAAAAAAAAAAGTGAATTCCATATTTCAATTATTCTCTTTTGATTTATAGGATACCAATTATGTACTTATCATCATTATCTTTACGAGGTACTTTTTCTTTGCCTCTCTTTTCTCTTGGAAAAGTGAAAGGCAAAACTAAAGTTTTTAAAGACAACTAACTATCCATTATCTGAATCACTAATATTAGTTGATTACTTCATTCACTAATTTTAAAACTTTAATCTATATAATTTGAAGTTATATGCTATATTTATATATATATATATATGTATATTCTTTTTTTGTTGATGAAAATAGTTTCGATTTGTATAAATTTCGTGATTGAAATAACTAAAATCATTTATTTTCTATATGAACTTTAGTTTTACTTTTGCTTTTTCAAAAAAGAAAAAGGCAGACAAAAAAAACCTTATAAAGATAATGATGGTACTAAACACATGATTAAAGAATCCTCAATCCTGTAATCGAAAAGAAAACTAATTCAGTTTACCATTCTTTATGTATATAGATAAATAATCAAAACTATTATTTAGTTAATTTAAATAATTAATTAATCTCAGTTGCATATCAATTATCATAGTTATAATAAATACATACCACAAAACCGCATAACATATAAGTTTAAATACATATATTTTTGGAATTTTATTACATTATCAAATAATTTAATACTAGTCTCATTTCCTTAGAAATATGTAATTTCTAAAAACTCAATAAATTTTAACCGGCTGCAAAATTAATCATTTCCAACATAATAAAATCGAGCTAATTATATAAAGAAAATTGACTTTTATTTTTCCATCATAATCCACGTCATCGTTGGCATTTTATCAACCGGATGCATCTTCCTGTCTCTCTCTTTTCTGATAAACCTCACCAGCTCCTTTCATATACAGAGGATCAACCAAACCTTCTCTCTCTCTCTCTCTCTCTCTCTCTCTCTCTCTCTTCACCACTTTATGTTCCATGGAAGAACAATCATCAACATCAAATTAAGATATCTGAGAGAATATGTTTCTCAGGTTGCTTCTTCTTCTATTCTCCTTAGTCTCTCTCTCACACTCTTCCACCGTTTCATGTCCTAACGGCACAGACTTCCGTCATTTAACCAGAGTTTTCCGTTACGTCTCCGGTTTCAACTCATCCTGGTTCTCTAACTGCTCCGTCGTCGTCACTCATATCGTTCTTCCGTCAAGAAACCTAAACGGTACCGTTTCGTGGAATTCGTTGCGGAATCTCACGAGCTTACGTGTCCTCGATCTCTCAAACAACTCTCTCGATGGCTCTGTTCCAACTTGGCTCTGGTCTAAACCCGGTCTCCTCTCTGTCAATCTTTCCCGGAACCGGTTTGGTGGTTCTATACGAGTACTTCCTGTTAATAGTTCGGTTTTTTCTTCCGTTAAGGAGCTCAACCTCTCGTACAATCGGTTCACCAACGCGGTTAACTTAACCGGATTCGTTAACCTCACAGCTCTCGGTCTCTCTCATAACAATCTCGGTGTTTTGCCTCTTGGTTTGGGTTCTCTCTCCGGTTTACACCACCTGGATATCTCGAGATGTAATATCAATGGCAGTGTTAAACCGATTTCCGGTTTAAAGTCTTTGAGTTACTTGGATTTATCGGAAAACTCGATGAACGGTTCGTTCCCGGTCGATTTTCCGAATCTCAACCATCTCCGGTTCTTAAATGTATCTGCAAACCGGTTTTCCGGTTCGGTCGGATTTGATAAATACCGAAAATTTGGCAAATCGGCGTTTTCACACGGCGGCGATTTCGTCTTCAGCGACTCCAAAATCCATACTCGCCACCATCTCCGACCTCTCCCTCACCGAAGCCCGCAGCCACGTCATCGATTCGGGAAAACGAACCGTTTTAAGCGCACTCCATTGGTTATTGGTTTATCGTCTGCGTTAGGAGCTCTGATTATCCTAATCTTCGTCGTCTCTGTGATTTTAATCCGTCGTAGATTGAAATCGGCGAGGATGAAATCGAGATGGGCTATTTCGAGTCCTGCACCTTTTGATTTCAAGATGGAGAAATCTGGACCGTTCGCTTTCGAAACTGAGTCCGGTTCGTCGTGGGTCGCGGATATAAAAGAGCCAACGGCAGCGCCTGTCGTGATGGCGTCTAAACCATTGATGAATCTGACGTTTAAGGATCTCATTGTTGCCACATCACATTTCGGAACGGAGTCCGTTATATCTGACGGCACATGTGGTCCACTTTACCGTGCCGTTCTACCCGGAGATTTACACGTGGCAATCAAAGTGCTAGAAAGGATCAGAGACGTCGATGAAAACGATACCGTTACGGCGTTTGAAGCTCTCACGCGGCTTAAACATCCAAATCTTTTGACTCTCTCCGGTTACTGCATCGCAGGTACTTATTTTGATTCTGTCCCGTTATTTATAAGTTTTTAATTAATTATGAACTAAGTTTTGAAATCGACTTTAAAACCCCCAGTAGGAATCATTAATTTCCTTCTCAGAGAAAACCTAGTAGCACTGACCAAGTAGCAAATAAGTTTATTTTTGTGCATATACACTGTAACTTTAGATATTAATAAATGTTAATGTAACAAAATATTTTTCCTTTTCTGACCAAGTTACTAAACAAAGTATTTAACGCTAAAAAACGGACAAATTTTTTGGGCAAACTAATATTTTTCGTGGACAGTATATTTTCATGCACAAAATTAGAAAGAAACAGCTGACTTTTTTATTTTGAAAACAATTAATTATTTTTTTTAAAAAAATTAACTATATTTATGCTATCAATTTTTTTTTCTGCGGGTTGGAATTCAAAACAACAACAAAAAATTCGACTCGGAGATGTCATTTAATGAATTTTTGTCTCTACTTTCACGGGTTTGTGGAAAAAAACATTAATGAGGCATTAAATGCTGAATGGTGTCGTATACATTAGAAGTATATATTCACTGTACAGACGAAAAAAAGTCAGTTGTATGATGATGATACGTCACGTAGAAAATCTAAATATTTTTGTGATATGATTACAAGTTTTATGAATTTCGTGACCTTGACGTAAAAATGTATAATTATTCCAAAAAGTATCTCAGAGAAATAAAGTAATGTGTGTGTGAGATTTTAGGGTTTGATCATTTGGTCCTTTTATGAGTGGACTGGGACGACCTTAGAAAATGAAATGTGCAGACAAGTCACATCTCTTTTGCTTTGGGACTCGTAGAGATTATAGCTTTTCAGATTTTTCAACAATCTTTTTTCTTAAGGAATATGCTAATTACTTTCTCTGATCTTTATTTAGCACATGCCCATATAGGCATGAACATACATTAATTTGGGTCCAAGTAGTTGAATGAGAGGAATAGTATTAATATAGATGGATGTGATTAGGCTGAATAGAAAAAATCAATTGGTGGAAAACAGAATCAGTTTAATTGTTGTATTTAGTAATTTTTTTTTGGTTGAAATAAATGTAGTAAGTAATATTCTTCGGGTCGAATAGAAAAAGACAATTGGTCGGAAACAGAAATCATTTTTTTTCTTTCTCTATGTTGTATTATTCTTCTTTGTTCCTAAGTAATGTAGGATCAGCTGGATAGTTTATTTTATTTTAATGGGTAAAAAATAAAATAATATACCTGTTTGTTCTATGAGGATTTTTCTCTAAAAAGTACAATGAATTAATAACAAAAAAAGTTTGTGCTTAATTTGTTGTTTTAGGAAAAGAGAAGCTTATATTATATGAATTCATGGCTAACGGAGATCTTCACCGATGGCTTCACGAGCTCCCGGCGGGAGAAACCAACGTGGAAGATTGGAGCGCCGATACATGGGAGAGCCACGTCGGCGATTCATCACCAGAGAAAACAAACTGGATAATACGTCATCGTATCGCCATTGGAGTTGCACGTGGTTTAGCCTATCTACATCATGTTGGTACCACTCATGGTCACTTAGTCGCTACCAACATCCTCCTAACAGAAACCCTAGAGCCACGAATCTCGGACTTTGGTATCAACAACATCGGAAAAACAGGAAACGATAGTAATAATAACAATGTAGAGTTCGATGTGTATTGTTTCGGGGTGATTTTGTTTGAGTTATTAACCGGGAAGCAAGGGAATGAGGAGAATGTGAGATCGGTTCGACGGTTGGTTAAGGAAAGGAGAGGAGAAGAAGCTCTTGACTCGAGATTGCGGTTAGCGGTTGGAGAATCGGTTAATGAGATGGTCGAGAGTCTTCGAATTGGTTATTTTTGTACGGCGGAGACGCCGGGGAAACGGCCAACAATGCAACAAGTGTTGGGTCTTCTTAAAGACATACGTACGGTTTCACGTTGAGTTAGAAAAAAGTGTGTATTACATTCGGGTGTTGTTATGGTCGTCTGATCTGCGAGATAAATGCATTTTGTCAAGCTACGTACTTTACATTTTTGTTTGAAATTATAGGAGACAAAATTAAAAAACCGACGATTTTTTTTTTAAGTAATGCAAATGTTATGTAAATATAAAAGTATATATATATATATATATAAAATCGACATGTTTTCCATATACAAACTTTTAGATGTTTTCAGTATTATAAAGTTTTTGTTTAGATACCTTGGTTCTAGAGATAAAAGGTATATATTATCTGTTAGCCAGAGAAAATCATTATCAGAAATAACCTCCTAGCTAAAATATATGTTTTTGTTTTGTTAATAATTTGCATTTCAAGCTGCTCTGTATAATTGTGAAAAAGACTTTAACAGATAATTTTTAATATATGGTGCTAATTAAGAGATGCATTTTTTTTTTCATTTTAGCCAAATTGTAATTTTTTTGTTTTATTTTTATGAACAATCTCCTTAGACCTCGTGCAGGTATTTGACTGAAAACGAATACATTAGTGTAAGACAAAACTTTTGTTTTCGATCGAATTTCGAGATATTAAAGTCATACACCAAGCCCATGAAAAATTCGTAAGAATTTATTCAAAGAAGTATCTTAATTTTGTATTCAATAACTAAAAATTTACAGAAACATATAAATGGAGATTAACGATTTGTCCAAACATTCTACTCACTGATTATTTTTTCTCGAGCCGTACTACTCCACGTGATAGAATAATAGAGAGGAAAAAAATGGTAGATGGTGGAGACAAAACAAAGTGGGTAAGGTGGGAAAGTATTGGTAAAGAATATTGCTCATGAGAAGCTGTTGAGCTTATTTGTTTTTTTCTTTGTTTTTCTGTTTGTTTTTTCCAACGACGTATACCGTATTTTAGTCCAAAGTATTTAAGTTGGATAAAATACTAGCAAAAATAAAATTCACCCGATTTTGTTCTCATGTTATCATTCGAATCTTAAAAAACATAGTTTGATTTATGTTACTTTTCTTCAGCACTATTGTTTATTTTGCTTTAAAGTAGAAAAAATAAATCATTTCGATTGTAATTCAGTTAAAATACTAGTGATAAATTTTTGTTTGTCTACCACTCATTCATATACACAATAATAGATTAAATTTCAAGTATGATACAACAATAACACTACTACAAACTACTACGATATATATATATATATATTCGCCATCACCAATTTAATAATATCATATGAGATTTTCTTTCAAAAAATATCATAAGAAATTTGTGACTCTTGGCTGCCTTCATTTTGTTTTATATGTTCCATAATTTTCTTTGGTATCTCTTTGTTTTGTTATGAGTTCCACTTTATTCCGGTTTCAAGATTTTTATTTTTATATTAATTAATATTTGGTTTTTGTTGTTTTTTTTGGTTAAAAAAATCATTTTTTTCGATGTGGGTATTCTTCTCATTCACCAAAACAGATAAACCAAAGTACTTCATGCTTAGCACTTTCGTCACGTCTATTTCTTCACATCCTTTCATTCTCTTCTTGACTTTCTTTTTCAACTTTTTTTTATTTGGTTAGGTTAAATTTTTTTTACTTTTTTAATAGATTAATTCTCCTCGCTTTTGTGTGATTATTATTTTCCCTTCACATGTAAAACACTTCAATTTTTGTTGCAATTTGCATCACGGATTTGGACTGATTTAACTTACACATTATAAATTTATTTCTGTTCCACTGTAAATATATTTTCTTTGATTTTCAAATAATTTCAGGTTTTATAAACTTCTTTTCCCAAAACATTGAGATGAAAATTTATTTATTTACAAAATATCATATATCATTGATCCAAACAAAAATCTCGTGTTAGATTTCTTCTAAAAAAAGTTGGAAAATGTGTTTAAGAATTTGGAAGACAAAATAGAAACAAAAAAAAAATTTGTTTTTTTAGATATTAACTTAGAACAACTTGGTTATAAATAAAAGAAGAAGAAGGTATATATAACTTTCATATTAAAAAATAATTTAATTTAAATCAAAAAAAAATAATTTAAATTTTAAAATTTTCTGTCATAATATGTAGAATTTTATATTACAATTACCTGGATTTTAAAGAAGTGAAAATGATTATAATTTTTTTCTAAATTTAGTTTAAGTTTTACAATTTATAAAACTCATCTCATTCATCCTTCTTGTATGCTATCAGTAGCATATTATCTCCTAGTTTTTTTTAGCATAGTTGAATTTATTTTTAACTATGTTCTTGTTCGAAGCTTTACATTCGAAAGCATAAATTCTAAATTTTCTACAATTGTAGTATTTAAAACTTGATTTTCATATCTCAAATTTGAACTTTCCTTCCCATAATCTTTTGATAAGCTTTCTCCCCTTTGGTTAGTGTTTTCATAAGGCTTCCAACCTCGTCTATTTACATATCCATGACCTTGTCCTTGGACTTTACAACCACCACATCTTAAATACTTGTTTAAAAATGTCATTTTTTTTCATATGCTTATAGCAATTGAAGAAATTACTCTATCGTTATAAATTTCAAATATTTTATGTCTTCAATCATGATGACAAATGCTAGAATTTTGAATACAACGATCTAAAAATTTAATAATTATTTTCATCTTTTTAGATTTTCGTTATTTTTATGTTATTATTAACAATTTCTCTGGAGAAGTAGTCAGAGATGAATTCACCTTCTTTTATTTGCAATACTTCAAATTCTCTTCTTATAGTTTGAAAACATACATGTTTAATTTGCTCCACTCTTTTATTAGAGGGTTGAGGCTTTTGGCAGTCTTTGCTCCCATAATCTTCTGAAACATATTTTTCATCTAGTCTTTGATAGATTAGACATATAACATTCTTTTTTCTTTTTCTTTTTTTTTAAGTCCCTCAAACTATCCATTTTAAGTGTAAGAACAGACTATCATCATATTATTGAGACTTTTGAATAAAACATTTATAGCTTATATATTACTACTTTCTTTTTGTTTTAATTGTCGTTTTAGGTTTTATCACACTAATTAAAAAATTATTTTATTTTTCTAAACAAAAACATCATTAATTATATGCCTAAACACAATTTACACAATAATAAAATATATAACATAATATAAATAATCATAAAAATTAAAAATTAATAAATTTTATATTATAAATTAAAAACGTAATTAGTTTATACAACAAATTTTCCCTAAAACTATACTTATAAAAAAGGGAGTATAAATATCTTAACTAATTCACTCTTAAATTTGGAGTGTTCCACCATAATATTTAGTATTTTATATTATAATTAATTATATTTTCTATAAAGGTAGTTTTTATATTTTAAGGAACTGGAAAATGATTTAGAAAATTTCTAGAACTTGTATTAAATTTTAGGTTTGGCCTGGCCGATAATTAAATTTGTTCCAAATTCAAATTTACTTGAAGAAGTGGCATCACCAGAGTTAGTCAACAATTAGATACCAGAACATACCAGCACAAGATAGGCTTACTTCAAGAATGTAATTGTACATGCGAGTTAAGACGAAGCTCTCGCAATGTGAAAAAAAAAACACAGTAAAAGGCGGCTGCTCTTGTTTCTCCTTTTCTCTCTGTAACTGTAAATGATTTTAGTCAGGTAAAGTCTGAAAGAAAGTGGTCAGAGATATTAAAGTGTTTCATCGATCTAACCCAAAAGCAGAAACAGCCAGGGGTTGGTGGAGTTCCTGCAATTACTTGTTTTCCTTTTGTTTTCTTACCATAGTTTCATGTCATCATTTCCTCTTTTGTTGTTATTACCAAGTTTGTTGTTTGTATCTCTATCACATAAAGCCAGTGATGCAATGCTTGATGAATCTATGGGGAACTCAAACAGATTTTCAATTTTGTTTCCTCTTCTTTCAAATCAAATTCGTAGATCAAAACAAAACCAAGAAGTTTCTTGTTTGCTACAGTTTCATCCTAATTACACTTATGGCCACAACAAAACAAAAAAGTGCAGATATATGAGACAGGATCATCCAATTTTGACAAACAATTTTAACCTGAGATACACTTAGGGGAATTTCATACATCAAGATGGGACTTTTACCTCATTTCTCCAGAATTTGCAAGACCCAATCTCCATCTCTCTCTCCTTCCCGATCTTCATCAGAGCTAATCTCAACATCTCTCTTCTCTTCATGAGTTTCATCACTGGTTTGTAACAATTCTTTAGAGTGACGCTTTTCCAATAACACAAGATCCAGCATTTTCCTCCGAACATTGTATATCGGGTTTGGCTCAATCAAACAGCCTTTGCTATAAGCTTCTCTAAGAAACAAAGTCTGCGTACTTCCTTTCGTCGATACATAGAAAATCCCCGGATGCTTCAATATTACTTCCCTCACGTTTACTTCGATTCCAAGATCCTTTCGAAAATGAGCTAGTCTCTCAACTTCAACCATTTTCTCTACAGTTAAGCTCAAAAGCTCGTGGATAACTGCAACAACTCGCTTCTCGAATCTCTCTAACCCTCGTGGAATCTCCTTTCTCACGTAAGGCTTTACATAAGGGATCCTTTGCCAATTCCTTAACTCTTCTCTGAATCCTTTCTGAATCTTGAATCCTGTTGGAAGATTAATCGGAAATGCGTAATTCGTCTCAAACTCACTCAACCATTTCTCTCTATATTCAACTTCTCGCCACTCTTCAACTTTTGCCACACACAAACTCTCATCATCATCATTTCCATCAACTAATTCCAAAGTCTCCAAATCAATTAACCTGAAATCTGAAGTATACTTAGCCAAAATTGAATCTCGAAAATCCTCTGGCAACCCTAATTCCTTTCTAATCAACCTCAAAGCATGAACACGAAGAACACCTTTTCTCGACATCAACAATAACTTCTTTATCCTCTTCACTGCATCAATCTCACACTCTCTAACAACATTCTCTTCTTCCTCAATCACTTCCTTCAGTTTCTCAGTAATTCTACAACACAAATTCTTCCTACAAGGATGTGTAAAGATCTCAAAAGCATGAGGATACTTACCCACAAAAGCTCCAAAGCTTACATTCAAACCAACGAGATTCTTCCATCGAGACATTAACTGCAAAGACACAAAAGGACCACGCTTTTTGTAACTCATGAGCTTCGAGATCTCGAGAATGATATTTAGCTTCCTAATCTGAACAATGAGTTTGTCTAATCGATTATCTCTTGTTCGATTCTCTAACCTAGTTTGCGCTGAATCTACAGGCTTCAGCCATCTCCTCTGATTATAAAAGTAAAGAGGAGATATAGATGATAACTTTGTGACATTTTGCTGAGATAAAGCTTCTCTAATGCTACTGTACCTCAAAACTCTTAGAGAATTCATATTTTTACTGTAAATTTGGGGAAGAAGAAGCACTTTTAAATAGACAAACCCATCACCATTTCTCCAAGGCCGGTTTCTGAATTCAAGGTTTCTACGTCAGCACGACCAGCTCGACGCAGCGATTCTGGAATTAGGGTTTCATTGACTAGAACATCGCAATCAATTTCTTCTGAGGAATTTGGGAGAGCGAGATAACGCGGCGTAGATGAAGAAGAACAAACAAGTTCTAAGGGCAATTGTGTCATTGGTCAAATAATTAATTCCTAGTATTAAATATTTGTTTTCCAATTAAATCCTACAATTGTAAAAATAATTGTTATATATAAAGTTTACACAACAAATAGTATTTGTATAACAGTTGAAAAGATGAAAGATACTTTGAGCCAATGATAATCAAGAGTTTAATGTGTTTACACCAATTTTTCATATTTGATTTCCAAATTATTAAATGCAAATTTATGTAATATTAGGGATATTGGTATTATCAACACAAACCCAATTCCATCTAATTTTGGAAAAGTTATAATTAATCACAGATAAAATATATATAAAACACTGAAAAAAACAGTGACATCAAATATACAAAAATTGTGTAGATATATAAACCTCTCGTCACATTATTAGTAATTATACTGATCCAGTGTCTTACATATTAAACTAACCATGGTAATTCATAAACATGATATTATATATGGAACATTGTTTGTTGTAAACAGAACCGACCCTTTAAACAAAACTGCATAAATATTTGTATATCGTAGACCAAAATATATATATATTTCACATGAACGAGAAAAAAGAAATGTATTTCACATTCAAGAAACTCATTATATTTAATGTTCACTTCATTCATCTTGCTTGTGCTTTGAAGAAGGTCTCTATGAATGAGAACTAGTTGAGGCTTGAGCATTGACTTTCTCAATGGTTAATTGTTTGAATGTTATATTCTTTCTCGTAGGTTTGATCACAGAGGATCTACTCTCAGTCAACTGTGTCAGAGACTAATAAAGAGTCAGACAGAGAAAGAAAACAGTCGTAAGAGCATAGACAAGGGAACACTCAATTGACAATTTCGAGGATTTCCCGCTTCCATAACTAATCTTCAATTTTAATTTGTCTTCTTCTTCTTCATTCGAATCAATCTCATAAATCAAAAACCCACCGGGCCATTAACTAATTTGATGAAAAAAATCTTGTCTTTTTTTGTATGTATTTCTAATGTCATCTTCCTTGGTTTTAATGGCGTTATTGATTTGCCCTAGACAAAGGGGCAAAAACCCAGCAGACAAATAATTGCGGGAAATCGGTAAACATTGGAAAAAAAGAAAAAAATTGTGCTCTCTCTTAAAACTTTTAATGGAGAATGTGATAAAGTTCATGTTTTTAGGATTCTGGATTTACTATTATGTTTTTGAGTCTGTTTACGCCATGGACAGTCTCTTATCTCCTAAGGGTGTTAACTATGAAGGTACTGTTTTTCAGGACAACGTCAAAATCTTTTCGTGAAAAGGGTTTTTACTTTTTTTTTTACAATTTGTTTATTGTAGTTGCTGCGTTAATGTCAGTGAAGAACAAGATGAAAGATGAAACAGAGGTTTTGTCTGGTTGGGATATAAACTCTGTTGATCCTTGTACTTGGAACATGGTTGGTTGCTCCTCTGAAGGTTTCGTTGTTTCTCTGTAAGTATGATCTCACACCACATGTTCGACCAAATGTCTCTTAGAAACCCTTTTTTGTTTGTTTTTCCTGCAGTTTGAATTGTTTATTGAATCTCTTTATGCAGTGAGATGGCTAGTAAAGGATTATCTGGGACAATATCAACTAGTATTGGGGAATTAACTCATCTTCATACACTGTGAGTAAATAACATTGTGGTCTATATTTGAAACCCAATAATGTGTTGAATCTAATGGCTTGCTTGTTATGTTTGTAGGTTATTGCAGAATAATCAATTAACCGGTCCAATTCCTTATGAGTTAGGCCAACTTTCAGAGCTTAAAACTCTTGACCCCTCTGGGAACCGGTTTAGTGGAACAAATCCCAGCTTCTTTAGGTTTCCTAACTCACTTAAACTACTTGTGAGTTTGATATTAATGATTCTTGATTTAGTTAATCTTGTTAATGTTATTATCTTACAAGTAATTTTAAGTCTTATAGGCGGCTCAGCAGAAATCTTTTATCAGGGCGAATCCCTCAGCTAGTCGCTGGCCTCTCAGGTCTTTCTTTCTTGTATGTCTTGCTCTACCTAACACTACAGTTCGTCGATTATGATTTCGTGTAATGTTTCTTAGACTGAACAACTTGAATTGGGATCTATCGTTCAACAATCTAAGCGGACCAACACCGCGTAAATCAGCAAAAGACTATAGGTGAGAGATATGCGGGAAAAAACCCACATTATAATGTATGTGAAAAGCTTCTTGATAAATTGTACTGTTGTAGGATCGTAGGAAATGCATTCCTTTGTGGTTCAGCTTCACAAGAGCTTTGCTTAGATGCCACACCTGTGAGAAATTGTATGTTGTCTTAAATTGTCTTCAAAACTAAGCTCTTTCAGTGTGAAACGTGAATAGTTTTAACTTGCGGTGATTGATCTGCAGCATCGGGGTTGTCTGAAAAGGATAATAGCAAACATCACAGCTTAGTGCTCTCTTTTGCATTTGGCATCGTTGTCGCCTTTATCGTCTCGCTAATGTTTCTCTTCTTCTGGGTGCTTTGGCATCGATCACGCCTCTCAAGATCATACGGTACACCAACTCATAGTCTCTCAAAGTCAACTTTTTCTGTCTTGTCATTTACAGTAAATGTGAGGACTGTGCTAAAATCCGCTACATTTTCATGGATTTTTAGTGCAGCAAGACTATGAATTTGAAATCGGGCATCTAAAATGGTTTAGTTTTCGCGAAATACAAAGCGCAACAAGCAATTTCAGTACAAAGAACATTATGGGACAAGGAGGATTCGGGATGGTTTATAAAGGGTATCTCTCAAATGGAACTGTTGTGGCGGTTAAAAGATTAAAAGATCCGAATTAAACAGGGCAAGTTCAGTTTCCAACCGAAGTTGAGATGATTGGTTTAGCTGTTCATCGTAATCTTCTACGTCTCTTTGGTTTCTGTATGACACCGGAAGAGAGAATGCTCGTGGATCCGTATATGCCAAATGGAAGTGTCGCTGACCGCCTGAGAGGTTTCACTTAAAAAAATTCTCGTTTTGTTTTTCTTTCGATTTTAATAATGCGAAAGAAAGATGACATTTTTATGGATTTATTCAGAGAGTTATGGAGATAAGCCGTCTCTAGATTGGAACCGAAGGATATGCATTGCACTTGGCGCAGCTCGAGGACTTGTTTACTTGCACGAGCAGTGCAATCCAAAGATTATTCACAGAGACGTCAAAGCTGCAAAAAATTATACGTGATGAAAGCTTTGAAGCCATTGTTGGCGATTTTGGTCTCGCAAAGCTTTTAGACCAGAGAGATTCTCATGTCACGACAGCAGTTCGAGGAACAATTGGACATATTGCTCTCAGGACAATCCTCAGAGAAAACCGATGTTTTCGGATTCGGGATACTTATTCTTGAACTGGTTACGGGTCATAAGATGATTGATCCAGGCAATGGTCAAATTCGAAAAGGAATGATATTGAGCTGGGTAAGTCAAAAAGATTGAACTTTCTGCTAGTTACATTCTTTAAATTGCATAAAACAAGAAACTTTAGTGGATTTAGACTGACCCATTGGCTTTGCTTTGTACACAGCCACATCCGAGTTTAATACCGAGGATGTCTGAAGTTTTGAAGGTTCTAGAAGGTTTAGTGGAACAATCTGGTTATGAGCAGACACAAAGTGGGTATGAAGCTAGAGCTCCAAGTGTTTCTAGGAATTACAGTAGTGGTCATGAAGAGAATTCGTTTATAATTGAAGCTATTGAGCTCTCTGGACCAAGATGAGAAACTTACTATAGCAGAAAGTGTAATTCGTTGGTTTCCTAGTTTTGTTGTCATTGCCATTTTTGCAACTCTTTTCCATTCTTTGTTCCAAGAATAAAAAAAAACTGTGGAATAAAAATCATCGATATTTCGCTATTTTATTTTAAATGGTAACCGTAGAATCAAGTGGATTAGTACACTTTAATCGTTTTAGAAGGATAATTGATGATGTTTGTTGGCAGATTGACGAAATACTACAAAAAAAAAAAAGAGTACCGAAAATTACTGATGGGCAAATAACCGTAACCAGAAATATTGAACCAAACCGAAATCTGTTTATAAAACAATTGTTGAGGAGGGCTTCGAGACAAAGGTAGTAGGCTTATTTCATCTATGAAGGAAGAATTTCTTAGAATTCATATTCACATAAATTGTATTTAGTATTAGAATATGGAAACCATCACAGAAAACAGTATCTTAGATTATGTATAGTACTTTTTTGAGTTTCATAAAAAAGTGTTAGCGAAACATATGATTCGTATTGGAGTTTGATAATAAAACTTTTTTAAAAAATCTATTAACGAATAAGGTTTTTCGTTGAATAGCATCGTCAATATTTCTTTATTTAGGCCTTGGTTGTTTGTTGTTTTTAAAACGGTTTTTAGTTTTTTTTTTTTCAAAAACCAAATTTTATCCAATCAAGATTTTTCTAAAAAAAATAGATTCCCTATAATATAGGGAAACCATGTTTTTTAAAAAGACTACCCATTTCTAAACAAAAAAATTCATGTTTTGCTAATTTTGATAACTTTTATTATTTTTCATTATAAGTATTCTTATTTAATATATATCAATATAAAAACAAATAAAAGAGAGAAAATTAAAAATAATAACAATTTCAATTATTAAATAACTCATTAAAATGTATTTAGCTTCCAAAATCTAACAAAATTTTATAAAAATAATTCATATTAATAATTTTTTAAAAACTTATTAATATATTTCTCTTAATTTTTCAAAATTTAAGTATTTAAAAATTTCATATACATTTTTATTCATAATTTTTAGTATTATTTATAAAAAAATTTGTGAGTTACTATTTCAATACTTATAAAAATATAACTGATAAAATAATTTTAAAATAAATAAATTTATAGCCATAACCAAAAACCAAATTAAATTACCAATCAAGTTTTAGAAAAACCAACATCTACAAGAAAATCAAAAAATAAAAATTTAAAAACCAGAATCTAAAAATCAGAAATCAGAAGCCAAAAATTAAAAACCAAAAACTAAAAACCATCCAAAAAATCAGGACTTGTTTTATGTATATTTCATTTTCGTTCTGTATAATATTATTGTAAACTCAAGTTGAAATCAATATATTAGATGTAAAAAAGGTTTTATTAATTGATAACTTAAAAACCTGAATTGAACTGATTTTAGTACACTGAATTAAACTAAAGTTTATTAAAATTATATACTGTAATTGTATGTACATAATCATGAAACATAAAATGATGATAATGATTATTTTATGTTTATTTTTTCTTATTATTATGTACGTATAATTTATAATATATAATATATAATTTTAATAAATTATATTTTATTATGTATCAAAATAAATCCAAACTTAAATCCAAATTAATAGATTATTTGTTTATTTGGTACCGAATCCAAACCAAAAAAACAAAAAAGTCAAACCAAAATAATCCGAATTACACGAGTGAATTTATTTTTTTTTTTTTTTTTAAAAATCTAATTAAATGTAAACTGATAATTATAGAATTAAAACGAAACTATAAAATTGGTGAATGGTAAAAGATATTTAAAAATGAATGTGTTTTATAGTTAAGAAGGCCATAAATGCCTAAGATTATGTTATATTCGTGGGCTTTGCAACCTTGGCCCATTCTAGATTAAGAAACCCTAGTTCCGTCCCATATAACTCCTTTCTCTTCCCACTCGACGCAGTTTCGTTTCCGCAACTCCTTTGCTTCCTCTCTTTTAGCTCGATTTTGATCTCCTTAAAATGGTACTTTGCTCTCTTTATTGTTTTTACCCGTAGATAGGTTCAATGGTGATACATTTTGTTCAATTGATTCATGATTTCCCTCTTTTTTTTATCTCTAATTATGATTGTAGGCGTCGGAGAAGAAGCTCTCAAACCCCATGAGGGACATTAAGGTCCAGAAACTTGTTCTGAACATCTCCGTTGGTGAGAGTGGTGATCGTCTCACTCGTGCCTCCAAGGTCCGTTTTTTTTTCTGAAGAACGTAAAAAAATCTACTTACGATTATCTGTCGTTGTAATGCGTCTGAAGCCATGGTTTTTAGGAAATTTTGTAAATGGTGTGTTTCTGAATCGTTTTGTTCGGTAATTATTAGGTTTTGGAACAGCTCAGTGGACAAACCCCTGTTTTCTCAAAGGGTAAGTGAATGTGTTCGTCTAAGTGAATCTTCTTCTCTAGGATTTAATATTTTTGTAGTTTACTTTTAATTTTTTTATTTGTTAATCATGTTTATTGATTTTGTATACCAGCGAGGTACACTGTGAGGTCTTTTGGTATCAGGCGTAACGAAAAGATTGCGTGCTATGTCACTGTAAGAGGTGATAAGGCAATGCAGCTTCTTGAGAGTGGTTTGAAAGTTAAGGAGTATGAGCTTCTTAGGAGGAACTTTAGTGACACTGGTTGCTTTGGATTCGGTATCCAAGAGCACATCGATCTTGGAATCAAGTAAGTTTTTTTATTTAATTTGAATTACAGTGATGCTTGGTTCAGATACATTATAGGGTTTGCATATTGATCGACGTATGTATAAAGATTTTTCAGCTGCAATTATTGACCAGTCTCCAATAATATTCCATGCAATGTAGTCATAGTGCAATTGATTAAAGATACTTCATTGGTTTTCGCTGCATGTTTGATTTGGGTTTGATCAAAGATAAATACTTAACTGGTTTTTGTATAATGTTATGTTTTGATTTTGATAATATATGACGACTTTACTGGTTCTCAGAAATTTTTGGGTTTGAAGATGAACATTTGCTGGTTTTAGTGAAATGTTAGATTTGGGTTTGATAAAAAATGAACACTTAATTTGATTTTTGTGCAAGGTTATTGTTAGGTTTGGATTTGAGAACATATGAAGACTTCTGTTTCTGTGGATTTTCATATTTGTCTTTTATAAAATATAATGACTTAATGTTTTCTTTGTGCAATGGTATATGCTTGTTTTTGTGATTCTCATCTATCTTCATATTGTGTATTTAGGTATGATCCATCTACCGGTATCTACGGAATGGACTTCTATGTTGTTCTTGAACGCCCAGGATACCGTGTGGCTCGTCGCCGTAGATGCAAGGCTCGTGTTGGTATCCAACACAGAGTGACTAAGGATGATGCAATGAAATGGTTCCAAGTCAAGTATGAAGGAGTAATCCTCAACAAGTCGCAGAATATCACTGGCTAAAAAAGTTTTAATCTTTATAGATTTTGGTCGATTTTAGCTTTGTTTCAAGTTGTTTATCTTAACGATTTCTGGACGTTAACGAATTTCTTGTTGTAAAACCTCTTTTTTGACGTCAGTATGGTAGAATCTAAATTTCCAAGAACCTTGGAGACATGATTTTTCTGTCTTTATTTACAATTAATCAAAGCAGCTCCTTTGACTTCTATGTTCTTTGAGCTCTGCAAATAAATTATCTCCACAGCTAGAAGCTACAACTGTTCTGAGAGATTTGAGAATTGGTTTTCACCAATCTTCTTACAGTATGTTTTTGGCGGATTCAATTTCGAAGACAGAACAGTGTGGTTATAACAGAGATTTTTTATGAAGTTTTCGTTAAATGGTAAAACTTCATGTAAAAATACTTAAAAACCTGCATTGTTGTTATAATTTACAAATTTATTATTTAACAAAAAAATTAGCAATGATAATTTTACTTCAACATCATATTCTATCTCTTCCACATAAGTTCTAATTTAACATCTATTTTATTTTTATACTATATAATTGTTTGTTAAAACACATTTACTTTTTATGAAACATATTTATTTTTTTATTAAATACATAGTACAATATTACACATACAAACCATAAAACACACATAATTAGTTAAATATATAATTAGAAGAGTTTTGAATATTTTAAAGTTTATTATTAGTATTCATGTCTTAAAAAGACTGATTTTTTTGTCCAGATTAAATAAAACAAATTTTTATTTTATAGATTTTGATAAATAATGAATTATGATACTAAAATAAAATATAAATTTGTTTATTATCAAAAAATAATTAAGTTTAAAAATAAGAGTGGATAAGAAAAACACAAAATCTAGATTTCCAATAAACAATTTACAAGTGTGAGAAAAATAAAAAAATAAAATACATTCACGTCACGTTAGCCAGCTTACAAAGACATGTTAATGATTTGTTAAAACATATTTAATTTAATAAAACATATTTATTTTTTTATTAAAAATACATAGTACAATATTACACATACAAACTAAAACACACATAATTAGTTAAATATATAATTAGAAATTTTTTAAATATTTTAAAGTTAATTATTAGGATTCATGTCTTAAAAAGACTAATTTTTTTGTGTGTCCAAATTAAATAAAACAAATTTCTATTTATAAAATTTAAAAATGATGAATTTTGGTATGAAAATGAAATATAGTTTATTTATTTATAAATAAATAATTGAGTTTAAAGACAAAGGTAGATAAAAACTCAAAATCTATATATCTAATAAACAATTTACAAGTGTTAATAAAAGAGAAAAACAAAAAAATGAAAGACATTCACGCGTCACGTCAGATAGTCGAGAATAAAAATTTGCTACGTCAAAAACAATTATGCAAAACAATTCTGTGATAACAACAACAAAACTGCGAGAAATAATTCTGAGACAACATAAAAATAATTATGCGACAACCTAAAAATAATTCTGCAAAACAATTTTGCGATAACTACAACAAAACTGCGAGAAATAATTCTGCGACAACGTATAAATAATTCTGCAAAAAATATGCGATAGCTACAAAAAAAAAACTGCGAAAAAATAATTCTGCGACAACATAAAAATAATTCTTCAAAACAGTTATTCGATAACTACAAAAAAAACTGTGAGAAAATAATTTTGCGACAACATAAAAATAATTCTACGACAGCTTGAAACAATTATGTGAAAAAAAATCTACAACAACATGAATGCGGTGGCAGTATCATAATAAAATTTTTTTACAACATCTCTATAGAGGTACGACTGGTTTTTAAAAAACGAAAAGTAGTTTAATAATTAATATAAAAATATGTTATCTAGGTAAATACAACTAATATATAGGTCATTATAGTTATTCAAGGTAAAATAAAAAATCAAGAAAAAGAGAGGATATCATAATTACATTTACAAGGTAAAATAAACTTTCTTTGTGCTGAATTTTTAAACCAATTTATTTTTTTTTTTAGTTTTTGGATGATGCTGTTAGACATCAGATTTTTTTATTTTGAGTTTAGGTTAGATAAGTCAATTAATTTGCTTGTGTATATGTGAAACTCAATATTATAAATTTTACTGGTTTATATTTATACCATGATTATTGAAAGATAATGGATTTTAACTTCGTACAAAATTCTTAAATGTGTGAATGGAAAATGAAAAATTTTCAATAAGTAAAAGTTTTGGTAGAAAACTCACATTTAAAACAAAATTTGAATAAAACAAACAAATATCTACATAAAATGAAAAATTGGTGTATCACAAAATTGATGAAGGTAAAAGAGTTTTACAATTCAATTTAGTTAAGTTATTGTTTTTGGCAACAAAATAGCCAAAAATTGAATTTCTTTGGGTTAAAGTAAATGTCTAAAAATGGAGAAACTCCCTATTTTTACATGAACATAAAAGCGATAATGTATAAAAGCGATAACTAATAGATTAATTTTAGAAGATAAAATCTTATTTAGACAAAAAAGTTCGCAAAAAATTTGAATTTGAAAAAAACATCAATCGTTTCGTAGGTTTTAATCTAACTCAAACTGTAATAATATTATTATTGTCAATCAGTATATTCATACTGCCGCATTTTGAACCTCGTAAGTACTTGACCGGTTTAGAAACCGGTCACTCTTCATACTTTGGTTGTCAGTAATGAATTACTAACTTGTGGATCAAGCAACCACTTGAGAAAAGTCCATTATTATAAACAATATGCAATAACATGAATCTCTGAGTCTATTTATAGGCCCAGTAACAAAGTGAAGAGGAAGAGCCAATGCACTCTAAAGTCAGGAGATTGAGTAAACCTTAACTACTCTTGTTGTATCACAGACCACAAGATTCTCAGACACAGACTGATTCGTGCATAGCCAATTCACCTGTTTTTTTCACAAAAAAAGAGCTAATTAGATGCGTGAAACAGACAAAAGAATACGAAGAAGTGGCGAAGCTAAAGAACAATGAGAGCTTTTAATTACCTTCTTGCTCAGGTCAATATTCAAATGGAGGAAATCTCCGTTGTTATTGTTGTTGTTGTCTGAATCAAGACATCTAGAGCAATCCCAGATTTTAACTGTCTTATCATTACCACCTGAGATCAAGAATCTACCTTTCTCCTGAAAAAGAGAAAAAGCTACACAAGATACAGCAGCTTTGTGTCCACCAACAGAGTAATCTAAACGAACCCTTTTGATCATATTGTTGTTATTGCTGCTGCTGCTGCTTCCTTTTGATGTTCCTTTTCGGGAAAGTTCTGATTCGATATTGATCACATCGACAATTCCGTCACCTCTAGCAACCGCGCATATCTTGTCTAACTTATCAACCATGTCGATTTCTGGAATTGTTATTGAGTGGACAAACGCAGGGTTTAAACATTGTCCTGAGTTACTATGTGTATCAGAGCCTGAAAGATTACAGCAAATGACCCGTGAAATCAAATTTAATGGCATATAGATGGCTCATGAACCCGAATCAACGGCTTAGGCTTACCAAAATCTATAATCTTTTGCGAGCGGCCTTTTGAGAAATCCCACAAAATAAGCTTTGAATCAAGTCCACCGGTAATAACTGTAAGAAAATTAGACTTTTAGATACCTTGAGTCCTTGACGAGATAATAACAAAGTACAATAGTTTGTTACCCTCCCAAGGTCTCCAGGGAATGAATTGCACACTACTGCATATCTTAAATGTTACATTAAGGTGTGACTTTGAGTTTTTTTCGAGATTCATAGAATTTCAAAGACGCGAGGAAAACAAAGAACTGCTTAAGGATACGCTTGTATGACCAGCTCGAAGGGTTTTATAAAGGCATCTCTGACCAATGTCGATGATCTGTATTCAAGCAAACTAATCAAACCAAACCGAGAAAAGTCCCACAAAAGTCATGTTTACGTAATCTTTAGGTATTCAGAAAAACTATTGAGGTACCTTAACATCGCCAGAATCATCTGCAGAAGCAAGAAAAGATGATCTTCCGTTGCATACCACCTTAACAAATAAAAAATCCAAAAGATTTTAAGACCGATTAATAGGAATTTGATGTACTTTCAGAAAGTCAGGGTCTTTGAGTTCTCTACCTGGTTTACTTCATCTTTGTTGTAACCGTAACTCTCCAATGGCTTCCAAGAATCAGCACTTAGCTATGATAATGCAGAAAGAGAGAAGATATTAACTAAGTGAAGAATATTTTTACAGTTTATCAAAGTTTCGATTTTTCTTTACCATATGAACATCGAATGACTTGATTTCCTTTCCAGAAGAAGCATAGAGAATGTTCTCGTTACCTAAATAAAGGAAAAAAATGTATCATCAATTGAACACAAAGATTTGACTAACTGAGATGGAATCAAAAAGAGACAAAACCTGTCTTGAAACAAAGAGATGAAACTGGTTCTGTCCCAACGTCAAAGGTGAATTGGACATCTTTACATCGCAAATCAAACCAGCATACGCAGCCATCCTATAATCCACCTTTTGAACTGTTAAAGTTTCTTCGTAAAGACCTAAATCGACGCGAAGTAACTATAATACCAAAACCCTAGATTCATCGAATCAAACAAAAAAAGAGGTTTCAATTAGAGATTTTAGAGACCTCGCCGGAAGTAACAACAAGTCCCGGCCGGTCACGAGAAGCTATACAACACGTGGCAGTCGCTTTGTGGCCTCTCAACTTCCTTGGTTCCGCCATTGCCATAGCTATAAGCCTCTATAACTGTTGTGATAGTTTTTTCCGGCGAATGCTAAGTTCAGCTCTAAATGCTCTTTGTTGTGGACAAAAGCACCGCAACCGAAAGCTAGCCGAACCAAACCAAAATTTAAGCCAAAACTGGACTAGAATATTTTTTAAACCATTTCGTTTTGTTGTTGAAATTTCATCGAACCAAAATAACCATCAACAGAAATCGATTTTAGTTTTTTTTAAAAAATATATATTTTAAATGAAGAGAGTTAACTGAGTCCATGATCTTGTAATACAATATTGGTTATTCTGAAATTTATTATATATTTAGAATTTAAACTCAGTAATATATAATATTAAAATATATTTAAAATTTATCAAATTAAATTAACAAAACAATAAATTTTAGTTGTTGGAAGATATTTTTTTTTGTTGCAGGGTAATTAAAATATAAAATTTATTAGCTTAATATAATTAATAATTAAAAAATGTGTATAATATATACGTTTTTAATAGAGATAATGTTGTCTGACATAATAGTGACCACCTTTAAAATTCATGACCTATGTTTGGGGTTTGAATCCATTATCCCACAATATTTAAGGGGATATTAAAAGCCACTAGGCTAAATTGACAAAAAAATACAGAGATTATTGTTAGATCCAAAAATATTTATTTTATTATATATATATATATTAGTGATTAAAAATATTTATTAAGATAATTGAGTTTAATGATATTATAAACATAAATTATAACAGATTAGTGAATATAAATAGAAAATATCAATGATTTAATTATTTTGTAAATGTAATATCTAAATTATTGATTTTTAATTTATTACATATATTGATTTTTAAATGAAAGTTATATTTTCTAAATATTTTTTTAAAAATTATGTACATGTAACCATAGAAAAATAGCTTTTAATTTTGAGTTATACGAAGTAGTAAAAAACGATAAAAATATTTTTTGTGATTATTTTTAAATGTTACTAATCGCTACCATCCGTAAATATTGTGTGTTGCGAGTGATAGAGGATGAACTAGTCAACCCCTAAATGCTTATCTAAATATCTTTTTATATTTTCATTATTTGATGTTATTGATTTCTAAAATTTCTGTGATTTATTTAATTGTATCTTTAGTATTTAAAAGTAAAAAAAAAACTATAGTTAGGAAAACTAAGAAATTTATAAATTTATATTAACATTAGGATCTACTAGTTTAAACGCAATAGATGAAGATACAAGTTTTAATTTATTATATATATTGATTTTAAAATTGTATTTTAATAATAAATATTTTTATTTATTTATTTATTTATCTATACCCGTCCATAACAACTGCTAGAGTAAAATATTTTTGATTTTGAAAGATTTAAAATGGTATGGAAACGTGTTATAATTGTTTTCAAATGCCACCAACTGCTACTATCCACAAACATTACATTGGATAGTAATGAATGAACTTCTTAATCTTATTTCAGCACTGCTTAATTATATAAATCTAACCGATACCTTTTATTTTTAATTAATTTTGTAATAAATTTTACCCCATTTCAAATTTGTTCTAGATTCCCCTGGCTTTGACCCATCACTTTGACCCGTCACTTTGACCGTTTAAGAAAAGCAAAGGAAAACACTTTAATTTAATAGGTGAATATTAATTACTCTTTTAATTTGGTTTCCTTACTATACTTTTTTTCTTTGTAACTCCTCTTTTGTTGATATTTTTATACATATCCAAAACAAAACAAAAATAATAACCCAATGCTTCTCTATAAATACCCAGTATCACATGTAAGCAGCCACAACCCCAATTCATAATACAATTTCTTAAATTCTCTGATAAAAACTTCAAAGATCCAACAATGGCTTGCAAACTCCTTTGCCTCCTCGTCCTCTTTGCTTTCGTCACCCAAGGTATTTATAATTTGTATACATTCTATATAGACCAAATATATTATAACCTTACTATGATATTCGTTGATCAGTATAAGTCGATATCTTATAAACCGAATCAAATTTTCTTATTTTATAATAATACACATTATGCTAGGTTTTTGAACCTACGTAGTGACATGATAACAATACTATCACAAACTAGAGGAGCTGCTTAAAATAATTGATATTTTTCTTATATGTATTTAATTATAAATAAAAGAAAATTATATTTACTTTTTTCTGTTGGAAATTTGGAAGGGTATGGGTGTGATTCTCATAGTCTAATTCTAAAACAATCGAAGACCGGAAAAATGATTAAGAATAAACCAGAGTGGGAAGTGAGAGTGACGGACCCATGTTCATGCGTATTTCTGAACATAAAGTTGTCGTGCGTTGGTTTCCAATCGGTCACACCCCTTGATAGCTCGGTGTTATCAAAATCTGGTGATGAGTGTCTCCTCAACAATGGACAACCGATCGACTATGGAGACTACGTCTTCAAATACGTATGGGACACTAGCTTCGACCTCAAGATCACCGATGCCACAATTGCCTGCTCTTGAATCTTTTTCTACCCGAAATGTTTTCGGTTTAATTTGATCTTGGTTCATGTTAATTTAGTTATTTTTGAGCATATAAAACTGATGATATTTACTCAAATGTATTCTGAATCATTAACTTAAGATAAATAAAATATCATCATTTTATATATATTGAGTTATTTTGTTATTATATTGAGATTGAAGTTATCTTTAAACCATAATATTAGAGATTTGTGAATTAGAGAGTTTGAGGTTTTGATGAAGAAAATAGATTTTTTTTCTGTGGAGAACTTCACTGTTAGACCATATAATAAACAAATATTTGACTAAAAATATTTTGGACATTAGATTTATAATAATATGTTGCAAATGTAAATGAAAAATGACCATAAAATTAAGACCCATCAATATAAATGATTTTTTTATTTTTTAAATCAAAGATCAAAGTCAAATAAAATCTCATATATTACTAGATTGTGTGTGGATTTTATGTAATCTTTTATATCAAAATTAAATCAAATACAATATGGAGATCCCAGATTTTATCTGATCGAGTGCAGATTTTACAACTAGGATCGTCATCTCTAAATCGATCATATCTCCCCACAATTTCGTACAAAATCAAGTTGAGACGAACAATTTTTGATGATCCGAGAATCGACCAGAAAAACATATCGCTCTCACAAATTCACAACACTAAAAAGTAATCCAACTTTCTCTCACTTTCGTTTTTTTCTTTTAGAAACAAATCTTATTTCATCAGTATATCGTAGTTACCGTTCACAGATTCTGAATTTGAGTGTATTGAATGGTCTAAATGATGTATCCTAAAACTTAAAAAAAACCTATAAAAACCATCGTAATACGGACGCTTTATTGAGTTAAGAAAAATGATCAAATCTTGCTCTCGTTTTATTCTTCTAAATCATTTTTCTCAAATCGTGTTTATAAATTATTTTCACATATCCAATTTTTACAATCGTATTGAATTTTATCAAATCATATTTTCTTATCTAAATTTTCAGGTCCTACGTTCACATCTTCAGTCTGAACAGCCACGGGATGGTGGAAGCGCTCCAACAGCTCCTTGATAATACTCACTAGTGATGGTTCCGGTACATATGAAAATGAATCTATTAGAAAATTTGTCAATGAAAATAATTTTATTAATGCTTGATCCCAAATACATGATCTCTAATAGAATGATGTAATGGGATTTTCACATAGGTTAAGAAATAATTGATGTTTGATCACAAATACATTATTTTCTCACAAAAACACTTTCCTATAACCATTAGTTCATAATATTTCAACGAATTTAAACATTCTCAATTAATATATCCGTAAGTAATGTCATTTACTAACATTAACAAATAAAAATTTAAGTAAACAAAAAAACTCGAATCAATCTTTGTGGAACAAAAAAAAAATAATCAAAAAAATCAATCTACTGTATTACAAACAGATAGAATATATGATTTTTCTATTTTTTAAAACAATAATACTTTCTCTTAAGTGCTAACTATATAATCTTCGGCTAATATCTTTCTCTCTCTCTTTTTTTCAAATCTTATTTACCTTTTATTTTTTTGGATCTGTTCAATTTTTTATTTAATTTTATTTTAAGTAGCTAAAATCAAAACGACTATAGATTTTTCGTCTTATTGGCCCAATGACTTTGACTTTAATAAAAACAAAGGAATACAGTATAATTTAATAGGTGAATAACTACTGAAGCATCTATTTTGTTAGTCTCGTTAAATATCTACCATTACAAAATAATAAATAATTTTAATAGAAAATATCGATATTCTATTTTGATTTGACATTTTTGAGAAACACATAAAAACTCTTTTCTGAGATAATTATCTTTTTATTGGAAACGACTTTACATGGATTAATCTCGTGATAATACGTCACTATTGAATCTACCTAGAAATCACTTAATCCGTAGAAATAAAACTACACACAAAAGTTAATGAAGAGTAACCGGCCAAGCCACAAAACTGCTGCGAATGTCGTATATAATGGGATAATTGGAGTACATATGGTGTAATTGATAATCACAATCTCCGTATTTTCCATAATAAAAAGTCATGATTCCTATGATTGAGAATAAATCAAGTTTCTCCTAAGATTGTGATATGCCTTTATGATTAATATATTTGTGTAAATGGTAAGTAGATAAGTTTTGGTTAATAAAACTTGTACAACTTCCATTCATCAAGACTTCAAAAGACACTTAAATAAAGAAAAAATGTTATTGATTCTTTTATGATTATTGGTTTCTATATCATAAATACAGACAAGGCAAAGACCCTTTATATTCTGCAATTCGGCTATCAACTCTTTACTAATGATGAATGATGCAACGTATTAGGAAAAAGAAATACCTCTTATGGGCAAGATCACAAGAGACTCCCACTATAGAGAGGACACGAGAGGAGAATCAGAAGGAAGGCTCGACAGATAGGGAGGACGACTTCAAGGTGAGAACCACACTTGAGGAAGCATCCTCTCTATAGACATAGAAAAAATGTAAGTGTCTTTCTTACTTGACTTATAATTTACATTCTAAGTGAGAGTTCCAACTCCACATTGTATGACATCCATACGCATCATGATCACTATCGCATACACCAGATAGGGGTCCCAATCTTCAAACGAGAGTTCTCACTTATCTCTCCCATACTTTTCGGATACAAACTCTCACAAGAGAATTTATGACTAGGGCATCGGAGAATCGGCAGGAAAAAAACCCCTTATTCTCTTTGAGGTATCTCATTTCCCAGAATTCGAACACCTATCATGAGCTCAAACGCTATTCCAACCATCTTGAATACTCCATGCCAATGCCGAGACCACCCAAACACTCTTATAAGTAATTCAGTTTTGTTGTTCTTTTTTTTTTACCAACAGTATATAGAACATCTAAAACTGTTCGAATAACCAAGTCGGAATTACATAGTTTACATTAACAATAGCAAAAATACAAATACTTCATGCCAATATGTTGTTTGTGTGTGGAATAAAGATGATTGAAAATGTGTTAAAAAAAATCATTGCATCTCTGAAATTCGTTTATATGGATTTTGAAAACAGATTATTCATTTGGTGCAGAGGCTTTTAACTATTTCAGTATAATATGTTGCAAAAGTCGTTTGTTCAAATTTGTTTAATAATTAAAATATTATCATATTTGTAATATTAATAAGTATTTTTATTTGGTTTTATTTTATAAATCATACAATAAATTATTTAAAATTTATCACAAATTTTTTATAAATTAAATTTATATATCATATTGTTTTCAATGATATTATTTATAACTAAAACAATACTAATTTAATTACTATTTTTAGTTAATACAATAATATTAATTCTAAACAAAATATTAGTTTTAAAAATTTTAAATTATATATTGATATTTTCTAAATAATGTATAAAATTGTGTTATATATGAATTTTATATATTCACAGAACCTCCTCAGGAAATATAAACTTTTCATGAGGTGTGTAATTTTATTCTTAATTGTCATATTTAAGAAATCTTTTTACTATATTATCTAGAATGTATTTAGTTGTTAATATTGCTATTGATAGTATTAAATTTAAGGTTTTATTATTTGTTGCTATTGTAGGTGATATAAATAAATAAAAATTAATTAGTACAAATGAATATAAATAAATTAAACTTTGATATTTTTAGAACAATATCAATGAGAAATCCTCCAATTTTAAGAAAAAATTAGTATAAGTTTTTCAAATTAAAGTACAATATATTATATTATTAAAAATATAATGGGTATCTCATCAATAATAGTACAAACTTAAGATATGGTTCTTAAACTAAACAACACTAAAAAATTAAGTTTTGTACTGATGAAACACCTAATGAGTATCTCACCAATGTAGATGGATGCTCTTACTCTTTTAATTGATTTTCTTACTATACATTTTCTATTTGTCTACTTTTTCTAAAATTTTAATACCTATCCCAAACTTATTAACTATATTAAGATGAACCTAATGCCTTCCTATAAATACTCACTATCACATTCTGATCAGGCACAAAGTCAGTTCATAAATAATACAATTTTCTAAATTCTCTTATAAATACTCCAAAGACCCTCAATGACTTGCAAACTCCTTTGCCTCCTCATCTTCGTCACCTTCGTTATCCAAGGTATTTATATTTTTTATTTGCATTTTTATAGAAAAATATATTATAGTATTCATAGATTTTTTTATCACTATAAGTTGATCTTATATACCAGATCAATTTTTAATTTTTTTTTACATCAATATACATTAGGCTGTTTGAACCCATGTAATGACATAATAACGGTACTATGACAAACCATGAATTTACATGTTTTGGTCATCTATCAAATCTAATAAAAAACTTAACAACTTTTTTTTAAAAAAATAATTAATATTTTTATGATTATTCATGCTCTAAGTAATGAAAAATAATATCATATTTTTGTTGAAAATTTAGAAGGGTATGGATGTGACCGTAATAGTCTAACTCTGAAACAAGCAAAAACTGGAAACCTGTTTAAGGACGTACCGGAGTGGGAAGTGAGAGTGACAAACCCATGTACATGCAATTTTCGAAATGTAAAGTTATCATGCGTTGGTTTCAAATCGGTCACAACCATTGATAGCTCGGTATTATCAAAATCTGGCGATGAGTGTCTCCTCAACAAAGGACAACCTATCGAGTATGGTGCAGACTACGTCTTCAGATACGTATGGGAAACTAGCTTCGACCTCAAGATCACTGATGCCACAATCGCTTGCTCTTGAAGTTTCAACCCGAATGGTTTAATTTGATTTTGGTTCATGTTAATTTTAGTTATTCTGATCATATGAAACTGAAATATTAACTCGAATATTGTTTCAATCATTAATTTGAGATAAATAAAAGATAACAAAAAACATTTACCAAAAAAACAAATAAATAAAATATAATATCTATATATTGAGTTTTGTTATTTTGTTAAAGTTATTATAATTTTCATTTTGTTGAACAAAAAAATCAGGATTGACCTACACGAAATCTCTCTCTAAACCACATTATTAGAGACTCTCTGGTTCAATAGCTATACAAATGTTGGTTTGTTATCTCATTGCAGTTTAGTAGGTATGAACATAAGGCAAGTATTTGCAATCTTCCATATATTTGCTACTTGACTTGTACTTATTTTGGGCGGGTAATATAAATTTGAACTTATACTTAGTTTATTAAAAATGAATATCCACAATTTCAAATACTTCATAAAAATAGCGTATTTGTTCTGTTTTATTATTTATTACTCTTAAAAGTATTTACAAATTACTTGCTAAAAATTGCATATTTGCAACTTTTTATTGATAAAATACTTGAAAGTCATTTGCTAAAATATTTATCTCATTCTTTATTGTTAATCTAATGAAATTTATTTTTAATATATATTATGTAATTTTTCTTGAAACTTATATAATAAATATATATATAATACTTAACATAAAAACAATAAAGAGGAAAACAAATCGGGTATTACATTTTTTAAATTATGTTACTTGTAATTTGTCTAGACAATGTTGAGTACTTGATTTAAGGAATGTATGGAATATAGAATATAGAGTGATTTGTATTAAAATAATAATTTATCTTGAAAAAACCATTTATTATTAAAATATAGATTTTATAACATATAAAATCTAATATTGTTAAATTATTGATTTGAAAATTTGCTTAAAAATCAATTTTAATCGAAATATTAAAATAGTATATTTAATAGATTTTTAGTGACATGAATGCATTTTGGTAATATTTTATTTAAAAATATAAAGATTCAAATATTTTGGTTTAAAATAAAATTATAAAATATTTTAATAAAAATTATGATAACTTCTCTAATTCATATAAATCATCTAAAACTTGTTAAAATTTAAATTGTTTCAAATTTTCTCAAATTTCATATATTGAATACACCTTCCTTAGACTATTACTAATATATTACTCTGTTTCTTCCTTTAAAATAGAAAAACTCTAAAATAGAGGTGTGTTTCTCAAATGTAGTCCTTTATTTTTTCTCTAAGAAGAAATATTCTAAATATTTTTTTTTATTAATATTTTTTGCAAATAAATTCATGTTACTTTAATTTTTATGTTTTTTAAAATAAAATTTTGACATTGAAATGGTAATTTTTTTTTATTTGTTTCATTTATAATTGTAAAAATTTAAAAAATATTATGTAACAAAAAAATTAGCTTTATTTTATAGAAAGACATGGCATTACTCTAAATATAGAGAAGAAATTACACTCTTAATTTTTGATAACTAGCACTCTATTTTATAATGTATGAATTATTTTATATTATTAGTTATTATAAATGTTTATTTTTTATTTATTCAGTCATTAAATTAAATAAATTTAAAAGTTGAATGACAATTTTTCAAATAAAAAGCTTAATTCTATTTTAATAGAGTTCATCTAAATAAATAAAAAATAAAAGATAGCAATCTCAATTTAGAAATAGATATTAAGATAGTTGAAAGAAAATTTTACCTAAAATAGAATTTAGAGGAAAAAAAAATTGGATTGGAAATGTCGTGAGGAATTTACCAACTTACAAAAGTTGAACAGTTCATCCGATTTTTATCCAGAAGAAGAATTTGAAGAAGAAAAAAAACAAATTTAACTTTTTGTAATAATTAAACAGAACCGAAGTTAAAAAAACCCAACAAATTCATCAAAAACTATCTTTTATCTCTCTCTTGTTTTAGAGAATAGGGTCCTGAAAATTTGACAAAACATCAAAATCAAAATAAAATTTCAAGCAAGAACATTGATAAATTTATGTAATTAACAGAAATACATCAAAAGAGCATTGAATCAATCATCCTAAAGCAATCTTTCATATTCGAATGACTTTTGAACAAATAAACGTTAACAAAAACCGATAATCCGGTCGTTAACATTAAACCAAGATCCACTCTCTTATTAGTTTGAGCAACATCCGGCTTTCTTCACTGCGGAAACATCTTTACCGATATCGATCTTATCTCCCTTCGATGGAACATTAGCGGATTCGCTCGCAGCTTCCATGGCCTTTTTGCTCACAATGCAGTGAATCTGAGTGAGGACTTCTGCGAAAGCGTTCTCGACATTGGTGGATTCGAGAGCCGAGGTTTCCATGAAGTAAAGAGATTCTTTCTCGGCGAATGACTTGGCATCTTCTGTCTGAACAGCCACGAGATGGCGGAGATCAGATTTGTTGCCCACGAGCATGACTACAATGTTTGGATCAGTGTGGTTTCTGAGTTCTTTCAGCCACGTCTCCACGTTTTCAAATGTCGAGTGTCGGGTTACATCGTAGACAAGAAGCGCTCCAACAGCTCCTCGATAATACGCGCTAGTGATGGCTCGGTACCTATGGAAATGAATCCATTAGAATCTTAGTCAATGAAAAACTAACAAATAAATTACACCAAACACAGAACGAAGACGAAACTGAGAATATAAAATTATACAAAGCAAAAAGCTTTTCACTTTCGGAACTGATAAGAGAAACCAATATTTATTCAAGAATCTCGAATGAAATATGAGAAAGAAGAATTAATGATCATAGAATTGAAGTTACTGAAACCAATCTAGCTCTTTTACATAAACTACTTAGCCTAAACAACAGAAAAGATTCAGTTAATGGTTGGATTCTCCTATCTAACACAAAAACCATGTTTGCTTTCTCTAGCTGCGCTGCTTTAAAAAATCAAATACAAGTCCAGATCTATTCTTTTGAAAGAGATAAAGCCAATGAATTTAAATCAATTGACAGAGATCTAATCTAATCTAAGCTCCATTTTCTTTGCCAACTGAACAAACCATAAACCTTCAAAACCTAGAACGATCTACATCAAAATCTAATAACAAAGACCCCCCCAAAAAAAAAAACTAGATCGAGAAATGAAAAATGAGGGAGACAATGGAAAAAGATGAGACCTTTCTTGACCAGCAGTATCCCAAATCTGAGCTTTGATGACTTTATCATCAACATTCAAACTCCGAGTCGCGAACTCGACGCCGATCGTGGATTTAGACTCGAGGCTAAACTCGTTCTTGGTGAATCGTGAAAGCAAATTGGACTTTCCCACACCAGAATCACCAATCAAAACCACCTTGAAAAGGTAATCGTATTCATCATCTGCTCTGTAACCCGCCATTGAATTCGAGAAATCAAAATTAGAAAGAGACAGATCAAAATGTTTTTGCGCTTCTTCTTTTTTTCTTCAAAAGCTAAAAACCCTAGCGAGATTTACAGTCTCGAGGGTTTTTTTTTTCTGAGATTTTGTTCCCAATATCTTTTCAATTTCTACAGAGGAAGACGCGGAATTGAAACTATCAAAACGAGAAAGAGAAAGGACTTATGCTGTTCTGTCTTTGTTAACTTTTGTGAAATTAAATTACTAAAACACCCTGCCACTTAGTTGATTCGTCGAAAGCGAGGCTAGTTTCGTCATTTTCAATAATCTTATCTTTTTATGTTTTTCTTAAACTTTTGAAATGTAAAAATGCGTCTGCCGGGAGTCGAACCCGGGTCTATTGCTTGGAAGGCAATTATCCTAACCGTTGGACTACAGACGCTTTTGCTATTAGTTATTGAAAATAACTTTGAGAAGCAATGAAATAGGTACCTTTTGTCATTTCGTTGTAATTTTATATTTTGTAGTATAAAAGAATTTGCAGCTGCCGAGATTCGAACCCGGTCCGGCTGCTTGGAAACTTGCGTTAAAATCATCAGATATATAATATATTTTGATGAAAAAAATATGACGTGGCAAGTAGGAAAGTGAGTATAAAAATACGAGAGAGTCTGTTTCACTTTTCTCTCGAGAGCAGTAGGGACACTAGTTTCTAAGAACATTGACACAATGACACAGAACAAAGTTTAGTTTGTAGTAGAAGAAGAAGCAAGAGAAGATTAGAATCTCAAGTAAGTCTCTCATATTCGTTTAGTAATGCACACACTCTGTATAGTTTCTGAAATCTAAAGTGGGAGATGGCAACACCTGTTGGTTGAGGGACATATGTACAGTCAGGATTTCTGAACCTTTTTTGGGTCAAAATGATCTAATAAACATGACAGTTGAGATCACTTTTAAGTATTTTTGATCAACTGTGAGTTCACGTGGTTTATATTTATTTATTTATATTTTGATCAAATACCCAAATGATCAAAATAAACTGAGACAACAAAACTACAGTTTTTTTTAATTATTATTTATATTTATTTGTATCTCACTAGGTTTGATTCAAAATGATTCCCTTCGCTTTTTCTAGTATTAAAAAATCTCGAAAATTACAAAACTCTCGAAAATCATTTGTGTCAGAAGTGGTCTTCACTCTCATCATCATATGTCTCTTTGTTCATTGGTTTTAGGAGCTATTAAATAGCCAATTACAATATTGTTATAGTGGAGTTATATGATCAAGTCTTTATTTTTTCACTGGATATATAAATGCATGTCAGTGTAATTGGTCATCGATATTACTTTTGTAAATGGGAGTAACTACATTTGTTTATTTTCTTATATGTATCTTTAAAAGACGACGTTCGTCCTTACTGGAAAAAGAATACTAGTGATTTAAATAGAAAAGGTTAAAGAGATGATAATATTTAATTATATATGAACAAACCACAACAATTTTTTCCCGATGAAATAATTAGGGATAATTGGCAAAATAGATCCAAAAATTTTATCTCTTGTCTACGTTTTCCTCATCATTATTTTGTCCCAATAGTTTTTTTTTTTGTCAACATAGTCTAGTAGTTTTAATATCACTCATAACATCGAAATATGATGGGTTCGAACTCCAAACATATATCATAAATTTCAGAAGTAACTACTATTATACCACATGATTTGACGTTCCAGTAATATTTACATTATTAAAATTATGATTATATCGTTATATACATTAATTAATAACATTTTTTATTTTTGAAAATTTTAGCTATATCATAAATTTCAGAAGTAACTACTATTATACCACATGATTTGACGTTCCAGTAATATTTACATTATTAAAATTATGATTATATCGTTATATACATTAATTAATAACATTTTTTATTTTTGAAAATTTTAGCTATATCATTTAACCAAAAAAGACAAAATATATCTTAATCTCTTTTTCTCCTATACTTATCCGGATACCCGCCATTTTAACTCTTCAATAAACTCTTAATTTTACAATAATAATGATTTATTCAATTTTATAATCTTCAAAAACCATCATCTTTATATTTTCCAAAGTAATATTAGATTCTAAAGCAAACGGTCTTTTTATTTTTTTTCTTCATCTACAATGTATTTCTTCCCATTAATAGAACATGATATTCACAGACCAATATTAATCCAAAAAAGAAAAAAAACTTATAAACAAAAAACTAATGTAAAAAATGGAGAATCATTGAAAGAGAAAAATAAGTTTGAAAAAAAACAATGGTTTTTGCTAGAAAAAATAAATATTTTAAAAGATTGGTGAATATTCAGTAACTAATTCTTAGATTTTTTTTTTCATATTTTTTCATAAAACATATTCTACCACTAGTAGAAATTAGAGAAAACGGAGAAAGTTATAGACTAACAAAAGTAGAATAGTAAAATATATGATCTACCACTTATAGAATATATCAAACTTTAATAAATATATCTTACCAAATTAAGCGATTTGTAGAACATACATTAACCAGTAGAATTTATATTATACAAATGATAGATTATGTAACAAAATGTAGATTTCATATCCTACCATTGGTTAATTATAGAACAATCAGCATAAAACATATTCAACTAAGTAGAATCTAAATTTTGCAATTGGTAGAACATAAATGTTTTTTTCTAAAATTAATATGCAAAAAATGTTAATATATTTTCATGAGTGTTTTCACTTTGTAGAATTTTTCCAAATTATTTAAAATTTTAAAATATCTATTTAGAATTTATCACATATATTTTAAATATAACAGATTAAATATAATTAATTTGGACTATATCACCCATTCGAATCCATCCGAAGTGGTTGTGTTTAACACATGCAACAACCACCAGGGTTCGATCACCCTTTGCACAGAAGAGAGAACTAATGACACATGGATGAACATTAAAGAATAAGAAGTTTGTGATGAATTGTGGTAGAAAAGGTGTGACGTATAAGAGGAGGAGATGACAAAAAAATATAAAAAAAATATAATGTGAAAGAAACGGTTTAAATAATTAAAAATAAAAATATGACGTGGAAGACTTTAAAAGAGGAAAGTAACATAAACAGGGACACGTGGATGAGATAAAGAAGAAAAGTAAAATATGATGTGGAAACAAAAAGTTTCATGAGATGTGGTAGACAAGTGTGACGTGGAAGACTGTAAGAGTAGTTTACAGTAAACGATGTTGAAGTAAATAAAAAATAAGAAAAATGAAATGAGGTAATTTAAATTACCTCTCTTTTTTAATTGCAAAGTTATATAATTTTTTAATTTAAACTTTTATAGTATTTTTTGGTCATTTGCAAATAACAATTTAGCAAATTGCCATTTACATAATTAACATTATAATATTTGCTATATTCCAAAACTTTTCTTACTTCTAAGATTTTTTTTGACATGAACCCCACTTGTAAGTTTTATATTTATATTTTGTTGCTTTCTTGTTTTAGTCCAATTTCTTATTATCTTATGCTAGAAATTTCTTGTTTTCCATTTTAAGAATTACTTACTGTTTTAGCTTAAGCCATTCATCTATGATTAATATCAAACTATTGAACCAAAATAAGCATTCGATTGTGATACTTACACTGTTTCACTCGATTAATTTGGTGATCCTAACATTTCTAGAATATCTTCTTCACTCTGTTCATATTCTTGCTTGTTTTTTTCTTCTGAATTTGTACCTAGTTTTGGTAACCAACATTTGACTTCAAAGCTTAAACAAAAGACAAAATTTCACACCAAAAATCACGGTAGCTCTTTGCCATGAACCTATCCTATCCGCCGATTAAACGGGCACAAAAACTGTGTTTCAGAACATTGGTTAAGTTAACATAGTTTGTATATATATAATTCGAAAGAGATACCATAAGAACTGAGTAGCTTCTTATAGTGTTGGTCAAAAAGTCTAATATAATTCTTATCATTATTTACTTTGATTCAAGCTCCTCTTTCACAAAATCTGATTGCGAGGCGTTGCCTCTTTTAGTTGATAGCGCAGACAATGAAGGTTGGGAGCATGATTACTCGGGACAATTGGGTATTTTCGCTGACGATTTGCTTAAAAATGGAAAAGATTCTGACTTTGGTGAGAAACGCAGCCATAGAAATGCTCGGCGGCATCAAAGTCTTACGCAGAAGTACATGCCAAGAACTTTCCGGGATCTCGTGGGACAGAGTCTGGTAGTACAAGCTCTGTCTAACGCCGTTGCTAAACGAAGAATGGGACTTCTTTATGTATTCCACGGTCCGAATGGAACCGGAAAAACTTCATGTGCTCGGATTTTCGCTAGAGCTTTGAATTGTCATTCTATGGAGCAATCAAAGCCTTGCGGCAGATGCAGTTCATGTGTTTCGTATGATAATGGTAATAACCGGAACATTCGGGAGATGGGTCCTGTAAGAAGTTTCGACTTTGAGGATCTGTCCGATAATATGGTGATCTCTCAGCAGAAAAGGCAGCACCTTGCTTTCATATTCGATGATTGCGATACTATGTCAACGGATTGTTGGAATGCGCTATCGAAAATCGTAGACCGAGCACCTCGTCGTGTGGTTTTCATTCTTGTCTGCTCGAGTCTTGATGTTTTGCCTCACATTGTCCTTTCGAGGTGCCAGAAATTCTTTTTCCCTAAGCTCAAAGACGCAGATATCATCGGTTCTTTGCAACGGATTGCATCAAAGGAAGAGATTGAAATCGATAAAGATGCGTTGAAGCTTGCTTGTTGCTTCGAGATCAGATGGTTCTTTGAGAGATGCGGAAATGACTCTGGTACAGCTGAGTCTGCTCGGAACAAGAATCTTTGTTCCTTTAGTTCAAGAAATGGTAAAGATGGTATCTTTTGTATATTTTCCATTAACATGTTCTTTTGGGGCAACTCATTCATATATTACTCTGTATGTTCTTGTTTAATTTTTTAAGGTTGGGTTAATCTCTGATGAGAAATTAGTTGATCTTCTTGATCTAGCTTTATCCGCGGATACTGTGAACACCGTGAAGAATCTGAGAATAATTATGGAAACCGGCGTAGAACCATTAGCTCTAATGTTGCAGCTTGCAACCATCATAACCGATATCCTCGCGGCAAGCTATGATTTCACTAGAGAATAGTGTAAAAGAAAGTTTTTCCGGCAACAACCATGTGAGTTTCAAACATGTATTCATAATTTGAATGGGAAGTACTATTTGCAGTAATAAGCGTTTTTATGTTTTTGGTAGTGTCGAAAGAAGATATGGACAAGCTGAGACAAGCTTTGAAAACGCTATCCGAATCAGAAAAACAGTTGATAGTATCGAACGATAAACTAACTTGGCTCATTGTTGCATTGCTTCAGCTAGCTCCTGATCAGCGTTACTTGCTCTCTTTCTCCCATGTTAGCTTTAACCGTAGTCCGTTAGTGGATTCGAAGCCATCTAACAACGCTGCAGCGGAAATTAGAGAACGTAGTGGACAAGATTTCGGTAGCAAAAACCGACATTCGATTGAAGATATTTGGTTAGAAAGTTCGAGTTAACGGTTTAAGAGAGTTTCTGTATAGAGAAGGGAAGATCTTTTCTATTAATATCGGTTCATGTAAGAGCATTCATATCGGAAAAAACTTTTCTCAACTGTCTATGTTGGTGATTCTAACTTTCTAGTTTTCGCAGCTCCTACGGTGCAGTTAATGTTCAATTCGCCAGTGACGAAAATAACAGCTGAAAATTTAAAGATCACATTTTGAGAGCGTTTGAGACTGTTTTTGGATCTCCGACCACTTTAGAGATCAGAATCGAGTAAAAAAAAAACCCGAAACAAGGTTTAAACAGTGGTGAGAGACTCCACAATAAGGGAAGAAGCGAAGTCATTGAGCTGGATGATGAATCTGAATCTGCAATGGCTCCAAGGAAACACTTGGAAACTAGCCAAAAACAGGACCAGAATCAGAGCATTGTGAGAGGAAAAGTCTCCTTGCCTCAAGTGATTAAGCAAGCTGAAGGAAACAGTTGGTCGAAACACAAAGCTGTGTTGATTGCAGATAAGCTTGAGCATGAGAATTTGTAAGAATATTAACCGAAATTTCTTCCGTCCATTTGGTTTTTAACATTTGTTAATTATCGTTTAATTTTTGCAGGAGACTTGAATCTAGTTCAAGAAGCTTGATACGCTGGAAAGTGTCGAGAAGCGTACGTCGCAAGGTAAACAACTGCACAAAGCATTGGTTTTCAACACGAAAGTTTCATCTTTTTGGTTAATTTTTAATTGCAAAATTGAAAATTGAAACTTTTGAATTGTAGCTTTTGAAAGGTGAGAAGGAGAAGGATACGATTACATCCGTTGTTGAAGAATGTCTTGTGTGGGATACGTTTATCAGTGAGATCTCCTTGTAGATTATAGAAACCAGACCAAACATTCGGGGTTTTTGCTTTTTTTATTACTAAGTTTGAAGAAAAATGGTTCGTCCGGTAGATGTTTAGTGCAACTTTTGTAGCTTTTTTTTTTGGGCAAGTAATCTTTGCAGCTATATTATTATTATTTTTTAATATTTTCTTCCCACAAATAAAATCAACAATTCGTAGATCTAATTGAGTGGAACATCCAATTGATTGAGTCAACAAAATGATGAAAATAAAAGTTTATATTGGAATGAAAACTTATTAACTGTGTTTTAACAAGATAGAATAACTGGTATTAAAGGAATTGTCAATGAATTTTGTTTAATTAGTTTTAGATTTGTTAATTGACAAACCAATAAATTGGCAGATTCTATAGCATTTTTCTTACGGATGATAGTTTTCTAGTTTTATGATTTATGATTATGATCAATAAATTATCCAAGATAATATTTTCAAGATTACACATCACAAACAAGTTGAATGGAAAATATCGAAACACTCATGATAAATTGAATTGTTTTTGGTTTGTGGATTTATTTACCAGATCGGTTTAACGTCGAAACCGTTGGGTTATTTGTTTTCATGTTTAAATATAATTAATTTGGACTCTACATCACCCCTTCCAATCTATCCAAAGTGGTTGTGTGTTAACACATGCCACCACCGCCAGGGTTCGATCAACCTTTGCACAGAAGAGAGAACTAATGACACGTAAAGGACTTTAAGAGGAATTGTAAAAAATAAAGCGAGACACGTGGATGAGATAATGAAGAAAAGTATAATATGATGTGTGAACAAAAATTTCATGAGATTGTTAGACAGAAAGGCATAATAAAAATAGTTTAAAGTAAACGATGGTAAATAAAAAAAAAGAAAATATGAAATGAGGTAATTTAAATTACCTCTCTTTTTTTAATTGCAAAATTAGATAATTTTTTTAAATTAAACTGTAATTTAAATTATCTCTCTTTTTTTAATTGCAAAATTAGATAAATTTTTTAAATTAAACTTCTGTAATATTTTTGGTCATTTACAATAATTGCCAGTTACATAACTAACGTTATAATCTTTGCTATATTTTAAAATTTTTCTTAATTTACAAATTTTAAGATTTTTTTGACATCAATCTCACTTATAAATTTATGAATAAAAAAAAGATTATCAAAATAAATGGATTTCACATGATATGGGACTAGTATAGAGGACCAAAATCATATTTTTCGGGAAAACGATCCAAATCCCCACGAACTATGAGACATCGTATCAGATGCGGCCTATTTTTGCATTTCAATTTATATATTCATCGTTCCAAATTTGAAGATTTAATTGCATACAAATTGATTAATTTCATTTTAATTCTCCTTAATTTCAGGTTTGTTTGGTTTTGTTACCAAACCCGATACCATATCAAATAAAAGTGGTTTTAAATCAAAATTAAAATCAATTTTACGTACCAAAATATCAATGAACAAACCAAAAATCTATTAAACCAAAACCCTGTTTAACCCTTTCTCTCTCTCCTTTTACCTCCTTCTCCTGTTCTAAGAAACTAGACCTTACACTGATTAAACTCGCAATCTCTGGTTTTCCTTGGAACCAGCAATTGTCGTACCACCCGCCGTAAATCCTGGTGAGATTTTAGGCCTTTTCTCATTTGACGATAGTTGCTTCTCTGATTAATCACTGTTCATCTAACTCTGACGAAAAACCCCTCAAAATCAAAATGTCCATGAATCCAAAACCCAGTTCTAAACTCTCAATCTTAACCTTCATCCTCCTCTTACTCCTCAGTTTCCTAATCATCGCTGCATATTAATCATCTGACGCCAATGTCGAAGCAAATGAACCTGGGTCCGATGAGGAATCCGACAATCTGGAACAGCTCCTAGCAGTAGACAAGCAATTACATGACGATCGTCATGAGCAACAATCGGAAGACGAAACAGTGAGCAAGGCGGAGAGGATCATACGAGAACTCAGCAGCGACAACGCGAAGCGAGTAATCGATGGAAACGAGTTCGTGATGGTTCTGGGTTACGGGCCTTGGTGCGAGAAGCGCTGATTTGATGCCGGGATTTTTGGAGGCTGTGGCGGCTTTGAAAGAGATTGGTAGTCCGATTCTGATGGCTAAGATCGACCGGTGGGCACTCTGGTTTTCCTTGGAACCAGCAATTCAGGCGAGACAATGGTGAGATACACCATGGAAAATCTGCTTAAAGCTCCAGCAGAGATGATAGGTAGAAGAACATAATACAATAATGGTTTACTATGATTTTTGGTTTAATTAGTATAACTGTTTACTATTTTGTAATTTAAGATTTTTGGTTTAATTAATACAATTATGGTTTACTGTTTTTGTAATTTGGGTTACAAAATTTTAAACCGTAATTGAACCAAGTTTATGGAAAATTAAGTCTAAAACTTTATTTTCTAGTGTAAATAAGTTTGTAACTTTTGTACAATAGATATATAGATCTTCCAATTTAAAATGATAGATATATAGATTGAGATGCAAAAATGGGCCGCATCTGATATGATGCCTTATAACTCATTTTTGCGAGAGTAGTTTATGCATTTTATTGCTCTAATAACAGAAAATTCTATCTTTGAAAATATGACCAGCTGTCTATGGATAAAAAAGCATGATATTAACTTATCATTTTAACCATGACTCATAAGGTGAATATGAAAGATGTGAAACAAATTCATCTGAGGACCTCTCATAAACCAGTACTTGCCATTATAAAAGCGAAAGAGGATGCAAAAGAGTGGACATGCCAATACAAAAGATGACACCATTACCACTTTACCTCACCAGATTCAGTTTATTGGAGAATGAACACAACAACAACAAACTTCGAACAAGACCAATTTAAGGCAATAACCAGGTAAAGGTAACCTTGTTTGTAATATAGATGGTTTGTGGACAGTAGGATCAATAGGAGTGGGTTTTGGTTGGATTCTTAGGAATGCTCAAGGTATGACTAGACTCTTTGGAGCATAAGTTTACCCACAGCTTCCTTCATCCCTGCATGCAAAAGCAACAACTTTGGTTTGGGCTTGTACATGTGTTTCAAACATAGGTTTATCAAATGTTCGCTTTCAAATTAATTGCTAGAATTTGTGCTTAGCTATTAAGAACTCTGACTATTTCTATATGGCTACCTCTTAGAAATATGTTCTTCTTTAGTAGCAAATTCTTTATTTTCTATTAAATTTATTAGGAGAGAGACAAATAGAGATGTTGATTTGTTATGTAAGAATGTAACTACTCAATTTTTATATTTTACTTCCATTAATCATGTTTCACCTAGTTAGCTATCTCTAATGTAAAATGATGTTTCTTCTCTAGTTAGCATTTTAGTTCTCAATAAAATATGGCATTGATGTTAAAAAAGAAAAGGAGCTTAACTGAATGAGTAAAATATCCAATTGAATCATTGATCCTCGTGGGCAATGTGTCACCACTATATTTGCTACATAAAAAAAAAAAATTAATATTAGTATAAGTCTACATAACAAAATATATATTAATATTAGTATAACTTTACTGATCATCAAATCCGTTGTCGTCCAGCGGTTAGGATATCTGGCTTTCACCCAGGAGACCCGGGTTCGATTCCCGGCAACGGAGCTTTTTAATTTTGGTTTTTTTTCGTTACCTACATTCTATGACTCTTTGGTTTCATGCTAATAGAAACCACAGCTTTATAGGTATTGTTATGAAGGCAAAATTCAATTCAGAGCCAAAATATGCATCTATATTACTCTTGTCTCAAACAGACTAAAATAATGAACCAGAAGAAAATGATCTCAGAGGAAAGAAAGAAAAAAAAATTATATTTTTACAAAAGCTTCATATCAAGCTCTCTCTGTAATGTTATTTACATTCCTCGAATTCCACCAAAACGTCCTTCCATCTCCAATCTTATTACTGTTATCATTATCGACATTTCTTGCATCAACATCTCTTCTCTCTGACTGAACTTCCTGTTGCTCGATCGATCCCGGATTCTCTGTCAAACACTGCTCCCAAAAGACATCGTTAACCCCTGTTTTTGGAGCAGCCACAGTGACAGGCTCTGAGTTCATATCAATCTTTGTTGGTTTAGGTCGAGTATCGCCAATACTTGGACTCTCCGCACAGCTATTTGACTCATTCACATCAAGATCCATGCTTGATGACTGCACACCACCATTCTTATCGCATGATTCCGTTACAAGATTCTCCAGGAAAGTTAAAGAAAACTCTAACTTTTCGACCTGCTCTGCGTGTGACGGGCTTGGAGTAAGCGAACTCTCTTGTAGTTTTCTTTTCCTTCTCTCATGGATTTCGAGATTAAGGGAAAGTCCTGGTTTTTCCAAAACCTGTGAAACAAATGATACAATTGATCTCTGACGTTGCTCCATATGTTGTAACCGATCTTTCAATGTCGTTACTTGCAGCTCAAACCCTTTCCTTTCAAGCTCTTGGTTCTGTAAATCCACGAGAAGGACTTCTTTCTCTTTTCTCAGTCTCTCGATTTGATCCTTCATGCTCTGTCTTTCTGATCCCGTCAAAGGATTCTGCGACTGTAGATTCTGTAACGAGTGGCTGTGAACCGGTTTTCGTCTGTGGATGTTCTTCATTAGGTAAGGATGATCTCTAACAAAATCATCATTTGCGAACTCCCATTTCTCGGGATCGATTTTTCTAAAACCCTATACGAAAACAAAGACGCAAAAGGTTAAGCCAAGCAACAGCGAAACAAGCATCAAAAGAGGTGTGATACGGAGGCAAAGACTTTACATATGTGTTAAGCTGGCGGATGAAACTCGAGAAGTTCTTGTGCTTGAAGAATCTTGGAAGAAGGTCTCTGGAAAACTCCGCCGGGTTCTTGACGATGAAACTTTTGTTGTTATCGCTCCAAGAAACGATTGAATCAGAAGAAGAATCATCTACCATTTCATATGTTTTCGTAAGGAAAGGTGGAAGTGAGCTTGAACCTCCATTAGTTTCATCCATTGCTTAACAACTTCAAATCCAGAAAACTCTAAAATTTGTGACCAAACCTGAAAAAAAAAAACCCCCGCAAAATCTTAATTCCTTGATGCAATCAAGCCCAGAAAATTAGAATTATTGAGATTAATTAAATTCAACAATTCAACTTTAGGATCCGAGAAAAATGGATCTCTCAAGGTTTAATATCCCTCTAAGCTTCCAAACTAAAAATATCCCTCTCATTGTATAAAACTAAACACCAAACGAAATCTTCAAATGAATCCATAAAAACTCTTAACTCAAAAACCCCTTATTTAAGACAAATCTAGCCAAATTTTGAAAGAAAAGCTACACAAGCGAATCAAACCAGACCCTGTTTCTCCTCCAATCTACACTTCTACATTACGGAATTTTAAATCAGACAGAGCCAATCAAGAATTCGAACACCAAATTATTTGTTCTTGTCGTCTAATGTTCCTGATGTAAAATTATCAAACGTACCAGATGACTGGAGAAGATTGAGCCGATCCCGATGGGCGCAAATCGAAAAATGAAAAAGAAAAAAATTTCACTGCTTCTTTGATTGATGGATTGATTGATTGAAGATTAAAATAACAAAATTTTGGAGAAATAAGAAGAGAGAAGAACGTAAAGCAAAAGGATAATTCGAATTTTTGAGGATTGAGAGGCCTTTTGCTATGGCTTTGGCCTCCGAAGGTATGAAATGGTGACACAAGAACTCGACGGGTTTGGTGGTATTATTATTATTATTATTATTATTATTATTTATAAGGTCTTTCTTTTCTTTTTTTTCTCTCTTTCTGTGTCTTTAATCTTTCCCAAAAACACATATACATTTATTATCTCTTTTTGTATATTTATTATTATTTTATTCTTTGTGAAATTTTGTATACTATTATATTCATCTCTACTTTAACTATTTCTCTCAAGAATAGTTATATATTATTGATTTTTTCAAGTAAAAAAAATATTATTGATCCAATTCTATATATTATTTTTGTGGGCTAACAATTTCATTGATATCAACTCTAAATTACAAAACTCTCGAAAAACAAATTACTATATAAACAAATATACACGTCATACACTAAAAAAATACATGAAAATTAATGAATTATTAAATATATAAATAACTTATTTAATAAATATATAAATGACTTATTTATTAATTCTTTTAATAAATAAGTATTACTAACTAATGAATTATTAAATATATATATATATATATATTTTCTTTCTCTGTATTTGATCTTTCTCTAATACAAATTATGTATGTGGATAACATCTTTTGGCTAAAATTCTAAATTACACATTGCATGATAAAATCCAATACTTCTAGTAATAGTTCTAAAAAAACTCGACATTCTCATAGCAAAACTTCCCTATCAGCATCATATTGATAGAATTTGACTTTATTTTTCTCACTAACTGATCCCAAAAAATATATTCCTTCTAGTAGAGTGATTATAACAATGATTTTGGAATCGGAAACCCAAATGCCATCTCTAAACCATAGGATAGAAGAATAATCATTGGTTTTTAACCAAAAGTTTCAGTGACAATAAAAAAAAAACTCAGTGGAATCATACTCTATTATAAGAGACATTACAATTACATTGAATGGATATAACAAAAAAAAAGGAACAAAATCTAAAGAAAGCACCCGTACTTGAACCATTTGCGAACATAGATATGAGTTGGTCCCTCTTGGTTTCAGTAATTCAGTCACCTACGTACACATGAACCCTTCAACTAGTGAACCATGGTTTACCAAATATTTGTTAAACAAATTTATACTTAGTTTTAGGGAGATATTTACAGAAATAATATATTCTATCATTTTTAGATATGATTCCTAAATATATACTGGTATTTTTGAAATTTAAAATAAGGGTGTGGTTTTAACTTTATATCGAACTTTCCACTAAAATCAATCGAACATGTTGAACTCTTCGTTAGAAATTTCTTGTTTTAGAAATAATTACAAATTTTGGTGATATCCATAAATACCTTTTGGCTTTTTGCAATAAAGTGAGAGGGACTTTCAGATTCTTTACCACTTACAGCCTATAATCCTTCCATATACTTTCTGGACAGCTTATTAAGTGTTATTTTTTGTCAACGCCAATTAGGTTTGATTAACAAAACACAATGTGTGGTTATATATTCATAAATAATAATTTCCGAAATTTTAGGCTTGTAGTCAAGAGAAATAAATCATAAAAAATAAATAAAATGTAGATCTAATTGAATTGAAAATGATTTTACTTTTATGGAGGATAAAAATCTAAGAGATAGTAAACAACAAGCAAATTTATATTAAAAAAATGATTTTACTTCTCTCACATATTTCGCAACTAATATGTGTCATCCACACCTCTGTAACAAGGGGCTCATCGTATTTTTTTTTTTGTTTTTCGAAATACAGAACAATACTATATTTTCTCCACTATTCTTGTAGTCCAAAAGATGGATCTACCGGTCAATCAATATTTTTTTGGAACAAAAGTATCATATTAATTGACTAATAATTATACATGACCATATCTTAATTGTTAAACCAAAACCCATAAAATTTTACTTGATAAGAGGACACAGATAATAACAAAAAAAACCAACATTGTATAAGGACATTAAAATTATTAGGCTAAATTGACAAAAACAAAAACACCATATCCTCCTCCAACATCAGATTCCTTCAAATTCTTTATAATTTCTTCTTAATTTGACGTTCACCGAATCCGTCTCCATTCACAATTAGTGCGACGCTTTCCATATCAAATTCTACAAAATTTAACTCCTACCAGAAACAAAGAAACATTCGTACACATTGTTTAAATTATTGTTTAATTTGCAGTTTATGGTAATTAGAAAGATAGTGGACGCTAAGAAAATGCTAATGAATTTTCTTACTCAAGTAAACAAAGCTGGATAAAACCTTGTTTTTTTAAATAATTTTACTCATGCGGTTTAAACAAAATATTCTTACACATTATTTTTCTACGTGAAAATGTAAATCAACGTGTTGCTTCTTGTTGTTATTCATCTAACAAATATAGATGAAATATTTTTAACTGTATAAATCATTCGTCAGATTTCATGCACGAACTTTTACCGATATCTTCTTAAAGTATTTATCATTTAATAATGGATCGATGTCTCTCTAACTAATGATTGTGTTGTTGTACCTATAGAACGAGCGATAGATCGTGCTGCTTTCTGTCTGGTCTTTTCCTCGATAGATCCAACCTTAAAGTCAACTTCCTCCTTCTGCAAACAATGAAATTAAATCTAGCCTTTGATATTTCATTTATGAGCACTAACTTCTTCGTTGAATATGTATAATTAATTATATTTTTGTTCTACATGTTTCTTAGAAAATAGCCATTGTTATTGAAAAATATAAAAACTTGGGAAATTGAATAGTGATGATCGATATAATGTGATTTGCTCATCACACTCTATTATATATATTACTTTTATAATAACATTTTCCGGATATATGTTTTAAGTAGTCTTGTAATAGTTCGACACATGGTAGTATTATAACTTAGCACTGAACCTACGTTAATATTTTACAAACTACATATCCTAAATATTTTGTAAGAACATACCCCAAAAGCAAAAAAGAAAATGTTAGAACTTTAGTTATACATATATCTCAAAGATAGACTAAGGACATAGAGAGCGATTGAGCAAAGAAACTAAAAAATAATTATATTGGCAAAGTAAAATGTGCAATTAAACTATTGTAATTAAAGAAAATTAAATTTGGATAGAATAATTAAATTCTTCTAATAACAGTATTCTCTATAAATTTGTAAATAAAATACAAACTTTTTTTTTCAACAACACAAACTTTTTTTGGATAAATAAGTAATATTAAACTTTTTTGTTGACTTAGCCTAAATCAATGCTTGATGAACGTTAACAAAGACATAATTAGTTTAATACATTTGTAGTAAAAATTTCAACCGTAAAATCTTTTAAATAGAAACAATTATAAGATTGTATTTTTTAAATAGAAACAATATAAAATAAAAAATCAAAAGAATTTTATAACAAATATACAAGAATTTAGCTCATAAATAAATAAAAATATAAAATTGAACGAAGATTTATAGAGAAATAAAGAAATATATATTTTTATATTAAATGACTTCAAAACTCTTTTACAAGAATCAAAACGAAAAAATAAGTATAAAGTTAGTTAAAAATGAATGGATCGTGTGAAATGAGAACAATGGTTATTTCTTTTATTCTTTTTTTTTTATATATATCAAGAAGTTGTGTTTAATATTTTTATTTACTATGTCTGACTTGATATTAATAGTGTTCACTTCAGTAAATTTAGCTGTTTCTATTTAAAATGCTTAATTAATCTTTTTGGATATTTCTGCAGTCCAATCTGATATTAACTTTAAAATGTGTTATTCATGTCGTCGTGTGGATTTGAATTTGGTGTTTGATTTTGATCCAAACTTTCTATTTCACTAATGCTGTTTTATTTTATTGGGTTTTCGGTTTGTGTTTTGCTGGATCTTAATTCAAAAACCGGGATTTACACCCTATTATATAATCCAAAAATACATCAATTTCAAAAAACTTCGTATGCTCACTTCAGTGTTCTTAAAAATCTGCCATCTTATTCTTGGATATACAATTTTGACAGAAACAATATTTGTTTTGTCCGTTCATCAGTAATAAGCCCAATAAGGGCCCCATAATTCAAATGCAAGAGTCTTTTCATTAAAAACCCCTTAATTTCACGACAGAGAAACACTAATCAAACAAAAAAAAATTAACAAATTGCTTTTCATGAGGAGGTTAGACACAAGAAAATTGAACAAACAAAGCTATTGTTCACTGTCTTCTTAATCACATCCTAATACAAATTTAATAAAATCAACTAATTTTAAAATCATTCAACTTAAACCAAAAAATCATTCATCTCTCCCAACAAACTCCTTCAAAGCAACTCTCATGTCTTCACACTTCACACAATCGCCATAGAAGAACTCACCGAGTTTCTTCAGCTCAATATCGTTCAAATCATCAGAAAACGGTTTAATCGGAAACGCATTCTCCGGTTGAAGCGCGTAAGCGTTTGGATTATCATCAACAATCACCACGCGCCTCAGATCTCTCATCACAAACCCTAAATCCTTCACTAACCTCCCATCGATCTCGCTACAAGCGTCTCTGTAAAGGCTGCGTGAGATTACGCGCCGCTCTGGATCCAATTTATCGAGCACAAGCGAAGCGTATTCTCTCAAACCCGCCGTGAAAACGACGATCTGGTACTTCTCTCCGATCTTCTTCAAGAAATCGTCCACTCCGGGCCGTTTGATCACGAAAAAGGTTAAGATCTGACCGTCGATTTTGGGCTTCACTACGAAATCGTAAGGAACTTCCGGTTTCTCCATGGATGAGTGAACAAGCGTCTCGTCTAGATCTAACACAATAGTCTTCTTCGCCTCGTCGAATGCTTTACCAGATCTATCGTGAATCAGCGGATACGGATTTTGGAGATTGTTCGCGGATTCGGAATCACCGCGAGATTTGAGGATTTTGAATCCTTTGGTTCCTGGACGACCGTCGAGACGGGAGAATAAGCAGAGAATGCTTCGGTGACATCTGTAAAACGATCTGTTGATGGAGGCGATGACGGTGGTCGCCGCCGGTGATGGTGTGCATCCGATCTGAGTTTTCCGGTGACGGCGGAGGTAGTTTCGTTGGTGACGGTTGATGGATTTCGCTGATTTTTTTATTATGATTTTCGTCGCCATTGAAGAAACAGAGAGAGAGAGAGAGAGAGAGAGAGAGAGAGGGTGGTATTTAAATTAGGCTCGGTCTAACGGTCATCTTTTTTTTTTAGGTTCGGATCCGAAGCTAGATTCGGAAAAAGCAGTGTGTTAAGTTTGTACCTACAGGCTACAACACGGTGTTTACGTTGTATTATTACCGTTGTAAATTCTATATTAATCTCTCCAATCATCCCCAAATTAAGAATATAGTTATATATAGATAGTAGAGAATATATAAAATAATGCAAATTTTTATATTTCCATAATAATATCATGATACTGAATATAATTTGATTGATAAAATATGTATAAAGTAAATATTCAAAGATTGTCGAGAATAATGAATACGTATAATATGTTTGTATATTTTTTCTCAAAATAATAGATAAAATGGTGTTAACATACAAAAAATCAAATGTATACCAGCTCTTCGAGTTGTATTTATGTTTTTCTAATAGTTTATGATTCTTAACTAAATAAATTTAACACATTTAGTAGTAAATATATTCATTTTGACAAAAAATGCGCATAACTTTCGAGGTGTACATAACTCATACATTATTCACATTTTGCTTGTGACGATAAAGAGGAAAAAAGCTAGCCCAACTAATAAATAAATCTCTTAAAATTAAACTCAATTTAATTGAAAGAGAATGCAGTTAATTATTTATGTTATTTGACTGTCATAACTTATAGATTTTGAAATTCTCAGTTCATATACTTTCAAGATTGACATAAATTTTTATGATAAAACAACCTGTTTTTTTTTTTTATATCAAATTGGTCAAATCATATTCATGAACTAGCCATTCTGAATTGTAAAACCTGGATACACAAAAAAATGACAACAGACAAAAACGAGTCTTGAATCCAAATTCAAGCATCTCATTTTACAAACATTAAGTCATAATCGAATAAGAAGTGCCAAGTGTCCATATACTCATCCCAAACATTAACATCATCCACGTGTCATCTACGTTCTCAAAGCTCGTTATTTCTCGCCACATCATTACTAAACTTCAACGACGTGTACCTCTGAAGTTGTCCACATCGCATTTTCATGCAAGCAATGACACCAACACACTCACATTTTCCACCGATATAAAAACAAGAAGAAAAGATACATCAACGTTTGTATATCCAACAAACAAAACCGTCGTCCTCTTTCTTGATCAATGGCGTCGAGCGATGAGCGTCCGGGACCGTATCCGGCACGGGATGGAGGAGGTAACTTACCTCCGGGAGATCCGATTACGATGAAGACGATGATGATTGACAAAGGAGCTGCGATGATTCAATCTTTGAAACCGATCAAACAGATGAGTCTTCATTTGTGTTCCTTTGCTTGTTATGGTCACGACCCTAGCCGTCAAATCGAAGTTCATTTCTATGTTCATCGAGTCAATGAAGACTTTCTTCAATGTGCTGTTTACGACTGCGACTCCTCTAACACCCACCTCATCGGTCAGTATCCTATTACATCATATATTTATATTTTCTCCAATTTCAATAAACAAGATAATTTTGAAGTCGTACGTAGTTACACGTTCATTTGAATGGTTCTATGTGTTTGCAAATTTTGTTTGAAGAGACATGACTTATGCATGCTTATCATCCAAAGCTTTCAAAATCATCTGCAACTAATTTTTTGAAGTAACATGATTAATTATGATATATTGTGCATGTATTTGTTGTAATTAAATCTCTCAGGGATCGAGTATATTGTGTCGGAGAGGTTATTTGAGGGTCTCTCCTCGGAAGAGCAAAAGCTTTGGCACTCTCATGACTATGAGGTTAACTTCTCTATAACTTTAAGCTAATCAATATATTCCTGAATAATTATTTGCATAGACTTGTCGCTGTTAATTTATCACAATAGGGAACAAACAACTGACTAGAATTGTTCTTGTTGTAGATCCAAACAGGTCTTCTGGTAACTCCAAGGGTCCCTGAGCTTGTAGCTAAGCCAGAGCTTCAAAATATTGCCAAAACTTACGGAAAGTTTTGGTGCACTTGGCAGACCGATCGCGGTAATTGATTTATATCATGAACCTATGAACTGATACAACTTCGTTACATTAATCTAGTTCATTGAGTGCTCTTTTTGATATATATATTTAGGGGATAAGTTGCCATTAGGTGCACCGTCAATAATGATGTCACCACAAGACGTGAATATGGGGAAGATCAAGCCAGGGCTATTGAAGAAGCGTGACGATGAATATGGAATCTCGACCGAGTCTTTAAAGGAGTCTCGAGTTGGGATTACGGGACCGGAGAGGAAAAACCCGATGGCTGATTATTGGGTTCATCACGGAAAAGGATTAGCGATTGATATAATCGAGACAGATATGAAGAAATGTGCTCCTTTCCCGTAAAATAATCAACGTTGGTGTGTAATAAACAATATAGTTTAATGTTCGTAATGTGGACCGTTAGTAATATAATGAAAGTTATAAATAATGTGTAATACGTCTTCAAATATGGTTTCTTTCTTTTCCGTGGGTTTGTTTGTTTATTACGTTTATAAATCATGGTTTCTATTTTTTTTTTCTTTCATTTGTTACATTATGATTTTATTTTGTCATTTGTCATATTATGAATTTATTATGGTCGATCAAATTTAATATTTTCAGTTATGATGAATAGTTCTCCGATAACGAAAAAACACTATTTAAAATAATTTCAGTAGTAAAATCTGTAATACAGAATTAACAGAAATCATTCACAGAAATTGCAGTTTTACTTTACAGTTCTGAGGACGTCTCTCTGGAACAAAACAAAAGCTTATAAAATTTTGATTACTAAGCCAAAATCCTTCCATAATTTCTACTTCTCTTATATAAAAAAAGTGACAAATAACATATAATAGATATGTATTTCCTGTTTTATTTGATTTATTGAATTGTTATTGAATTTTCAGGTTTAGGTAAATGGATAAAGTATATATGAACCAAACAATTTTAAAAAAGAGCCAGAAAAGATTCACTTGATTACACTGGAGAAGAAAAAAAATAGAATTCTATAACGATTATTTAAACAAGATGATTGGCTCAGCAAAGGCTAACAAAAGCAAAGAAGGCTCTCTCAAGCTTTACCTATGAACTCAATGTCAAAGAGAAGAACCGAAGCTGGAGGAATAAGACATGAGCCTGCGCAAAACAAGTGAAAGTTTCACTAATGAGTTATTGAACCATCAACAACTAACACAAAGGTTTCATGATATATAATAATTAAGGAAGGCTTTTAGTTTTTTTTTTCCCTTTTCAATTTACCTCCTTTGCAACCTGCGCCTCGATCACCATACGCGAGTTCTGGAGGAATCTTCAATGTCCGTTTCCCACCTGAAGAAAACAAACCAAAACAAAAACTATAGTTTAGAACAAGTCAATGATGAAACCATAACAATGTTTCTTCTCCTTTCGTTTCATGTATGCAACAACATTATGTAGGCTACTAATCCCATAATAATAATAATTTTGAGATTACCGGTAAGCATAGGAGGAAGTTCATCAGAGCCAAGGATTCCTTGGTCCCAACCTTTTATCACCTGCAAGTATATGTCCACAATGGATTCAATGTATGTGTAATTCTGACTTTCACATAGTAATAAACATTAATGGGTTCATTTTACAAATTTTCCTTAATTACCTCACCAACACCTATCCGGAAAGTTAGAGGCTTTCCTCTATTATAGCTACTATCAAAGACTTTCCCATTCTCCAACTTCCCCACATAATGTGCCTGCAAGAGATATTCAAGAATCATTAAACATCATAAATAAATATCAAAACTATATTGTAACTTGAGATTTATATTATTAATCACCTTGATTAGCTGCCCTTTGACAGCTGCAGGACCATATCCAACTACTTTATCGCAGAAAGCAAGACCAGAAGGAGACACAGAGAACTCACAAGAACTTGTTTCTGCTAATGCTGAAACGTTATCAACCAGACCAATACAGAAACCAAAACCGATGATTGCTTCTCTTCTACCACAAGAAGCTGACTGAACAAAACTTAACTCATGATCAGAAACTTTTTGTTTGCTTCTCAAGTTAATTGCTTCTGCTCTGTTTAAGCTATTATTCACAAGATATCTGCATTTCATTTGCTGACTTGGAGGAGAACATGTCCCAACAGAAAACCCCAAGGAGTTCATTATCTTCTCTATCCAGGAAAAAATAATTCTTGAAAGAGATAATAAAAGGTTTGTGTAAGAATGGCTTCTTCGGATTATCAGTCATCCTTGCTGGCATACAAAGGAACCACACAAAAATGGGCTTTATTTTCAGCTCATGGTCGATATTAGAGGCCCAATATAAACACAAACAGAAGAGTTGACAATAGGAATTATATCTTTGTTTCATTTCATCTATTGTTCTGATGTTAACAAATGTGTTGAAGAGTTTCAGATCTCATCCTCTAAACCTTCTTGATGATTCAAAAGGAAGCTAATTGTCCATTCTCTTTTCTGGTAATTTACGTCCCATTGTTGGTTTTTGCTTCTTCTTCGGTTTCACCTTCTTATGTTTTAACATATGGGACAAAAGACTTTGAAATGAAAGAATCAAATTTATAATAGAGTAAAAAGATAAAACAGTAACTCCACATCATTACATAGATACTTATCACATCACACAACAGAAACCAAATTTGACATCACTTATTCTTCATGAGTCCAAACTCGGTTACCATTTGAAGAACTATCAAAACACTTATACAAGCTAAACAGCAAGTATCTCTCTTTCTGTCACTCTCTACTTAGAGAGTTGCTAGCTGCTGAATATCATAAGGATGAGCATCAGAAGCAGCTTCTCGCTTAAACGATCTTGTTCCGATAATAATATTGGCAGCTTCACCAGGATGAAACGCATCCCAAAACACATACTCATTCCTATTCAAACATGGAGCTTGACCAGGAAGACACGTTATCTGTCCATTGTTCCTGCCAACTCCACAACATCCTGCATTTGTCACTGTAAACCCTGCAAATATTAACCAAGAAAAATCAAATCTTTGAGCAAATTATCATGAAAGAGAATGTTTAGTTTCGATCACGATTTTAAAGTTATACGGTAGCGAGAAGGGTTTGTAACGATATCTTGGAAGATGCCGTATGCGTTGATGTAAGTGAATTTGGCGTCAGGAGTGTTTTGGTTAAATTGGTCGACTATTGTTATGAGCTTGCTGTTGAAGAGTCTGTTCGCGGAGTTGATCCTTTCGTCACAGGTTCTCCCATCTCTACTGTTCTGAGCTAGCTCGTTCGGGCTGCAACCGATTGCACCAACTCCTATTAACGCAAACTTCCTGGCTCCATTGTTATACAATATCTGCTCCATTACAAACAAACAAGCATCGCAGACTTCAGTCTCACTCAGAGGAATAGAAAAACAGAGGAGTTCTAAAGAAGCAGAGAATATAGAACTTAAAGAGTGTACGGACCCGGAGTTGTTCGGTGTAACGAGCGATGAGATCGTCGCCAAAGGAGTCCGGCGTGAACTGGTTACCGGTAGAGTAAAAAGTGGGCATGAAGTAGTTGTTGAGATAATCGTTACTGCCCAATCCGATCGAGTAAATGCATTTGCTGAGGTAACTCGAGGCTTGGTTCTGATCACCCAGTATGTTCACTACTTGTGACACAGTGTTCACGTGATTTGCTACTTGACCTGCAAATGCTATTCTACCTCCCTGACGAATAAAAACAACAAAAGGTAAAATTTTAGAACAAGATGCTATTCAAGTACACATGGATATATAAACCGAACCGAATCGGAAAATTTTAAACCAGAATGTGTTTCGAAGCGGATCGGTTTTCTATTTTCTAGCTAACAAACCAAACCAGATCCAATCTTAAATCAAAAGAAAAAAAAAAAATATATATATATATATATATAACCTGATTTAATTTAATCGAATATTCTCAGATTTTTTTTATATGCATTAAAAATATATTAACTGCATTAACAAACCAAAATTTGCAAAACCGAAAAAAATTCTAGGTTCCAATTCAGTCATGCATTCTAAAATTAGAAATAACATAACTAAACCGAACCAAATGATCAAATTACCAATTGTCTGCCGGTTTCTTCTCGAATTCCGGCAGCAGCAGAAGCATAGTTAACTCCTCGGAGGAAGTCTTCTCCTCTCGCGGCGGCATACGGTGTAATGTAGTTGTCGAAACCCAAGAGCTCAGCTATTTTTGTTTTCAAGATTACGAAAAAGGAAACAGAGCAACTTAGTTTCTTTCTTGTTTCATCAACAAGGAACAATAAAAACAGAGGACACAAGCAAAATGTAGTTGTTTAGACTTACTGATAACATCGACAGTTGTTTTGCCGTTGCTAAACCGACCGGTTGGACCTGATTCGAAATCAATACCGTATGGAAAGTAATTAGCTCTAGCTAGTGAATTAAGCTGATTATTGTTGCCATTATCAACCAAAGAGTCACCAAATATGAAATAACATGGTGCAATTGGATCACTAGCAACCATGTTCATGGTCATAGCAACCATTATAAACATCATCATCATTAAACACATTTTCGCCATCTCTCTTTAAGAAGAAATTTTGTAAAAGGGAGAGGAAAGAGAGAGATGGTTTGATAATGTGAAGAACGTAAAATGGGTTTTTATAACATAGTTTGAAGAAAATGGAGAGAATGAGAAAATGTTATTTTATAAAGTTTTTAACGGTTGAGGAAACATTAAATGTTCACGCGGCGATGATGTTTTGGATGTGTAAATGTAAATATATGTGAAATAATTTAGAGTTTTTGGTAACGATGGTGGAGAGTTTAATACTCTCTGTCGATGCTGTTTAATTTTCTTTACTGTGAATCAACTTCTTGTAATGTGACGGTTCGATTTTAATGTTTTGCTTTGGAAATCGAGATGTTGACTTTTCCTCAAAGTACCAAAGCTCGAGAAAGTTACATAACTTGTCTCGAGATGAAAACTGTATAAACTTTATGTTAATGAACACTAGGATTACTCCAATTACAGAATTGCAAAATGGTATAATTATCCTTCTACAATTCAGTCTTTTTATACTATATAATTCGTCTTATCTTCATTACTTCATATTCTCCCAAGTTTTAAGTAAAAAAATAATTTCAAAATATGTTGAGTTCAAATGTTTCTTTCTTTCGATCATATGAATATCACGTTGACTTGGTATGTATAATGCATGTGGAAAAAGCAAAATGACTAATACTTGAAATGAAAATGGCATTATGTAACAAAACATGACAACATGAAACGAAAGAAATATCAATCTTGCATGGTCGAATCAACGGTTGAAGAATGATGTGGAGAATTTGCCGTGTGTTAGGATGGAAGTAAACATTAAATGAAAGACAGAGAGCGGGTTCCATGTCATGATGATGATGATTATCATGACATGACCTTTAAGACCTAAATGTGAGTAGCTGAAAGTAATAAATTCTCATTTGTTCTGATTTGCATATGTTTCTTAAAAGCAAAATCTAATTTGGGATCTAATAAATTTATCAACCCAAGATTCAAACTTTCTGATTCAAGCAGCTACACCAAAAGGATTAATAAGACGAGGGAAAGAGTGGAAAAGAGAAATCTAATAAATTTTGGTAGTATGGTACAATACAAATTGATCACGTTCATTCAATAGATTTGGTTATGACAGTAATTTAGTTCTAAGAAAAAGCAAACATGTCCAAACAGAAATATTCAGAATAAAAAAAAAAAAACTGAATTTTCCAGATCTATTCCACCATTCACCAACCACATGGTCGTTGTATTTATGAACTCTACAATACTATAGAGTCAAAAATCCAGTAATGAGAGCCACAATACACTGAGAATTTTCAGTTGTTTTATCAGTAAGATATTAACTATTAATGGAGAGATTTAACCAATCAATAAAATGTTGGATACCTACAATGGCTCTAGATGTCGATAGACTTGTGTTTTTCAAAGATTTTTCTCATGATCTCGACTTTTTCAATAATGTAAAAGTGGGCTTAGATTGATGAAATGATAATGGATGCAATGGAGAACAAACCTCGAGTTTCTAGTCTACGAATCTTTTAAACTCATGTAACTATTAACGAACAAACAAACCGAAACACATACAAACGAACGAACAAACCGAGTTTTTAGTCTATGAATCTCTTAGACTTATCTAGCAAAAGATGTAACGAACGAAATGGTTCTGGCGGATATTCTAGAGGATTTTGGCTAATGCTTACGTTAATACATCATACCAAAAGAGTCGCATTCGATGTAGAACAAAATGGAAAGCAACTCAGGAAGGCTAAGGATTAAACGCAGACAAACGTATAATCTACTACTATTGTTTATAAGAAAAAAAGAGACGTACGTGAAAAACTCTTCTTTTCTGTAGCTATAATTCATCTGAGGAACGGCTTCGAGAAGAAAAGTATTGGAGGGCCATGTCCTTTGCTATTTGAAGCAAACTCTTAACGTCGTTACTGCCCACTTCAAGACAGTCTTGTAATAACTCTCCATCGACTACTTCAGCTTGCACCATCTCCCAAAACTCCCTCAATGCACCCTAACAGTCATTACATAAGAAACACAACAATGAACGTGTAATTTTTTCAGCCTAAGCAAGCATAGCACAGGATCGAATACTAGGCAAAGAGTAACTTCAATAGCAAAATCCTCCATTAGATGGATCAAAACAGGGCAAGAAACAACCTATTTGTGATTGAAATTCAAATAATCATCAGCTACGAGAATATAAGTAAGCTTGAGACCTAATAAAAGAGACAACTTTTATGCTCTGACACATAGACAGAGAACTCCAATATACAGAACAACTAGCAACGATACCCAGAGACTGCAAATTGAAGATTTGCAGCAATCAAATCCGATGTAATTCTTGATCATATCATTCTATTTCTCTACTTCAACCAGATTAAGTGTAACAAATACAAAAGATCCACCTTTTAAGGGTTTTTGAATCCGTACCGATTTACCAAAGATTCTAAGAAGACGACGAAGCAATTGCTTCGAGACGCGAAGGGCTTTTCCATAACTCAGAGCAACGGAGCTCGCTTTATCAGCATTCGATTCAGCTCGATTGAATTCAGTAACTATACCCATTAGCTCGTTGAGATCACCCATCACACCGTACATCTCACCGTAGTCAATCCCTCCCTTTCTCCAAGCGTAATTCCACATGTAATCCCACCCAACAGACCACGCTCTGCTCAGAAACCCTAACCCACGATCGAGCTCCTCAGCCATGGCTCGTACACGAGACGATCCCAAAGAGTCTCCTCGCGAAGCGCGTAGGTTTGCGACGCGGAGGAGGAGGGATCGTGAGGTGGAGATTAGAGTTTTGTACTGTGAGAAGGAGAATGGGAGGGAGAAGCCACTAACGAAAATGGGTGATGGAGATGAGACTGTGAGAATGAGAAACAGAACGACGAAGCGCTTAACCTTCGCCGGCGAGTCATTTATTCCGGCCATCGATTTCAGTTAACGACCGTTTGACTTTAAGTCAATGTCCGGTCGAGAGAGAAAGGTGAATTAAGGAGAACGATGTCGGTATAGCCGTGCTGCTGACGTGGATCTCGTCCCGGTTTGACCGGGCTTTACCGGTTTGATTTAATTGCGATCCGGTTCATAATCAAGATACAACTTTTTCTTCACAAATGCAGTATTTCAGCTAATAATAATTGGTAGCATTTACAAAAAAATTATAAAAAGCATGTTTTATTTATTTGTATTATTTTAAATGTTTTAAATCAAAATCTACTTCCCTTAAATATTTGCATTAGCGAACAAATGCGGATAAATAATTGAAAAATAAAAAAAAATTAAAACTAATTTCATTTATCAATATATATATATACATAAATTAATTAAAAATATATTACATTGTTGATATTTTCTAAATATGTATCATAATTTATATTTATAATATCTTTAAACCAAACGATATTGATAAATATTTTTTTAAATCACTAATATATATATATATATAAATCTAACAATCTAAATATTTTTTAATCTGACATTAATTTTGACAAATAATACTTCTTTATTAAATCATCACATTCATCTAAATTGGAAAACATAAAGAATTATACACATATTTTTTTAGTAATTATATCAAATTAATAATTCTTATGTTTTGTTATACTAATATAGTTTTTAATATTTATTATTAACTGATATTGCATCTACTAACTAATCAGTCATAAGTATCATATAAATGTATCCGTTTTTAACTAATATACCATTTGTATGAATCGTTTACCAACACTTGATACTGCTACCGTCGCTTCCATAATCTCTCAAATCCATTTACACATTGGCTATATATAAACCAATCAAATTCTAAAAACCAAATTGAACGTGTCTCATACTCTTATTTGATTTTAGTCCTAGCTTCATCATAAATCATGGAAACACCCATCTGATCACTCAAATCGTGTTGTTAAGTTAATCCACATGATTTAAGATTATATTAAACTTTTGATGAAAAATAAAGTAAATTTATGAATCAGCATCATTAACTATTATATAGATTAAGACAGAAAATAATTACATCTAAAATATATAAAAGACAATCGCTGAATATGATTAGATGCACAAACTGTGATTATGTATAAAAACAAAGAGGAAATATTATATAATCAAAGTCAAACATTATATTCTGTTTTATCTTGTCAAGTATATATTTTAAAGATAGTCAAACATTATATTCTATTTTATATTGTCAAGTATGTATTTCAAAGATACAGTATATCAATAACTGGACCAATCTAAAGATTTACCTTTTGGGAAATGGGAACTCATAACCTAAATTGGGCCATCCTTAAATCTCCCACTATTAACAACTTGGCCCAAACCAAACATAGTCATTTACTCTATCCAATCCAAATTAAAGCCCAATTTTCATTCTAAAACTTAAATCTTTATATTTTAATCATAAAAAAACATATAAAGCTTTTGCCCCCAAAAATACATATAATGAAAAAAGTTGTGAAGAAAATGTATCTAAGTTCCTCTAAACGCAATTGTACAGTTATTCTCAGTGGGTATACTTGACAACTATACATGTACATATATATATATAGTTTTGTACATATATTCATACCTAATAAATAGTTTTGTGAAAATGGTTATTAAAATAATATTTTTTTATGTCAACTTAGTTTAGTGATTTTAATATATTTTAAATATTGTGGGATATTGGGTTCGAATCTCATACATATGTCATGAATTTCAAAGGTGACCATTGTGCGACATAATTACGACAAAATAATTTGTTTTAAAAAGCTAATAGTATTATGTCAGATAATTTTTTTGTGTGACTATACAACAATGGGATTAAAAGACTAATTAATGTTATTCTTATAATTAGTACATTTGTGAAAATCATCTGGCATAATGGTGGTCACCTCTAAAATTCATCAGATATGTTTAAGTTTCGAATCCAACACTTTACAATGTTAAAAGATATACTAAAACTATTATACTAAATTGACAAAAAAAATAATAAATTTAACTAAAAAGCTATGTAAATGAAATCAAAGCATATAAAAGATACATATATTTTTTGGTTTTAAGATGTTCATTTACTTAATTGAAATCGTAGTAGAAATGATAACCTCAACCCAAAATTTTTTGGTTTTAAGATGTTCATTTACTTAATTGAAATCGTAGTAGAAATGATAACCTCAACCCAAATCATGAGGAATTGTCGAACTTAATTTTGTTTCTGAAAGAGATATTCTTTTTGGAAATCCAAATGTTGTTAATATGTTTTTGTGGATTTTTGGTGTATAAATGTTTAAGAAATTCTTTTAAATATGATTTCAAAAAGGTTATAAGGTAAGCAAAAGTGTAGTTAATACTTTAATGACCCTTTTCAAAAATAAGTAAAATCTTTATTTTCTATAGACTAAAATACAAACATAGGAGAAAATTTATTAAATTGGATGCAATCATATTTTCTACATCATTACATTTTTAGTTTTAAATAATTTTTTTAACTGATTTTAGATAGAATAATTTTCATAATTGAAATGATAAAAAATCTCTGATTTTGTGAAAAAATATTTACTTCAATCTATCTAAATATATTTATATGTTCAATTTGTAAAAGTGTAAATTATTAAAAAAATTGATTTATAAATTTCTTTTCAGAATGAGATATTATATCTAATTATGCACAAAATTCCAAGTAAAATGGAACAAAATACTCGACCATGGGGCTAGAGGCTTTGGGACCTTGACTATGTATAGGCTTTGGCAAGTCTTAAGTACAAAATTAATGAATTCTATGTTGGAATCATGTGACACCAGTGACCATCTGTGAAATTCATGACATATGTCTAGGGTTCGAATCCAATATCCCACAATGTTAAATGAAATATTAAAACCATTACACTAAGTTGATGAAAAAATCAAATGTTTTATAAAAAATTATTGAGATGGAAAATTAAAAGTTATTTGCTTGATTACAAAGGTACTAAGAACTAAATTTAAAAATCACATAATTAAATAACAATTAAAATTATATCTCCTAAATATTATTTAAAAAGCTATTTACTCAAATTTAATTATATGTTATCACTAAATTTATTTTCACACAGAAATGACATGCCTTTTAAAAAATTATAACGCATCAAGTTAATTATGACATGAATAATTATATTTATATAGATTTTTTTAAAATTTTGACAAAATTCTTAAAATATGATAATAGTTCATATATATCACATATATATATATAATCATTAATAAAATAATATAATAACAAATATAATAATTTTTTCTATATCAGTTTAAGATAGAAAGACAGCAAATATTTGTATACATATTTATATTTCTTTGTCAAAATTAGTTATAATTATATTTAAAATATAAAACCAAGACAATACTGATTAGAGTTTCAAATTTGTGGATAACTAAATATTTGAAATTATACTTAAATCAATTAATCAGTGTAAAAATAATTAATTAAATTTATCCGGATTTAATTACGATAAAGTATATAATTTAAACAATTCAGGGTCTCTTTATTGAGTTAATAAATAAATTGGATTTATATTATATAAAAATTGCTATTTAAAAAAGTGTAAATTTAATTATCACTAACGTTTAACTTAACCTAAACAAAATCAAATTGAAAATGTTTTAAACCAAATTGAAAAATAAATTAAAAATAATTATTTTATGATTTTATTTAAACTGGTAAAAGTTAAAATCTAAAAATATCAAAATGCAGACCAAAATTTCATTGTAAATAAAAGAACGTTTGTTTCTAAAATTATTAATTTTACGTATAGTACAGAAAATATCCTAATACCATATTATGTTCCCAGTTTTGAGAGAAGATATCTTGATTCAGAAATTTCGAGTCATTAAAAACAAATAATAATAAAATAATGGCAAATCTTATACGTTGTGCAAAAAATAACTGTAATTTTTTTTTGCTTGCTCAACAGAGAAAAGATAATAAGATATGGTGACTCTTCGAGAATGACAAAAACCAGTAGATAAAAGAGATAAAATATTTTTAAGGTAACGACAAATCAGTATGGTCGAATGAAATCTCTTACACTCCAAGAATAAACGTGCAAACATTTATTTTTTAAAGAACTTTTACCAACCCAAAAAATTCTGTGAGTTGCCTTAGCACAAATAAGATATTCTGCAAATTTATACTAACATTATAGAAATTTCAAAGAGTATAAAAACCTAAAATAATTAAAGTAATTAATCAACCATACAACCACAGTACAAAAAGTACTTCAACGACACATGTTATTATTTGGTAATAAAGGTAGATGAAGAGCCACCACCAAAACTAATTCTCGAGACTTGTTAAAAATCTTGTATTTTTGCCACGTAAAATATCTGTATTAGCTGTAAAAAAACTAAAAATGTTTACGTAGATAGTGAAACTCGTACCATAACCTTTGATATACATGACAAATTTTGTATCCACTCGGAACAAACCATTAAAATTTAAACCATACGTTCTTGATTTCAACGACATTTTGACAGCATTTAATTACCGTTAAACTTGAAAAAGGTAACAATATACAGATGACCTAGGGTTATAACAATATAAGTTCTGAATTATTCTCTGTATAAGGTTTAGCTGTCGTCTAACTCTAGTTCTTGTTCTATCTCATTCTCACCTCCCAAAACGCTACAAGATAATATATATAAATCAGAATACTAAATATAAAATGAAAAAACTGAAATTTTCTCGATAGAAAAGTTTGAATTCTGTTATGAGAGTTGTCATCGCAAACAAAAAACGGCCATAAAAGATTTTCCCAAGAAAATCGAAGACTGAATCTCCAATCAAAGCCTTAGCTACTTTATTGTAGCCAATAATATACGTCGACTACCTCAACTGTTATTTATTTTCCCATTTTTTTCTTTTTCCTTTTTTAAACAAAAATTGTATACGACCGAAGTGGGGTTTACTCATATTTAACTCTATCTAATATATACCCCTATCTAAATAATGCATAATAGCCGACAAAACACAATAAAAGAAAAATAATGCATATTAAGATGAATGGATTTTGCTAAATCATGTAAATAGCTTAAAACAAGAAACATATCTTAAAATTATTGTAACCTATTCTACAATCTGTGGACTCTTGTATCCGTTGTTGGTTTGTTGATTCTATTCTCCTTGGATAGTTAGTTAGTATGTTATTCTGAAAACTCAAAACTTTTATCGAATAGTTATGTAAATGACTATAAAATTTAATATTAGTAACCTATCATTAAATTTTACTAGTTCGAACACGTTTGATTGTTTAACTGTAGAATTGTACACCAGTCTAAAATTCTCAAACCTGACTTAAATTTTCTAAATCCAAAGCCAAACAGAATTATAAAATCATCTGAATAGAATATTAATTTGTATATCGAGTTATTCAATTTCAACCAACCTCGAAATTTATAAAATAAAAAAACTAACCAAAATTCACTTAATAAAATAATATTTCTAATTAAACATATAGATAATATATTTTGAAATATCAAATATCTACAATCTTAATTAACATCAGTAAATTATTTATATTTTATTATAATTTTGTGCCAAATGCCAATTTTCCTAAATTGGACTTATTATTTAGAACACAAAAAAAAAATTAGAACTTGAATTGAACTCAACCAAACTAATAATTTGATTCTGAATAGGACCTATTTTAAAAAATCCGAAAAACTCAAAAACTATAAAACGAGAACCAAACTAAATAGAATAACTGAATGTCCATACTTACTTACTGTATGAACTACATTAAAATGTATTTTTAGAATGTAGATAGTCAATCAGCTATAAACTTTGGCATATTATTGTTTATTTTGTAAAAATATTACAATCACCTTAATTCATAGAAAACAACATCTTTGTTGTCAATCTGAAACTATTACCTTTGATATTATAGCCCACAACATTATACATTTATCAGAAGTCGGTTTCCGTATCACTTATAACGCCTCGACTGCTACTATTTCTTCTTGGTTTGAGGATCCTTTTGATTGATGGTTAGTGTGTTACTTTGAGAAAATTGAAAGATTTTTAACTAGCGAGTCTATTCCAAAAAAAATTCATATTTTATCTTCATTTATACAATGCTGAAAATTACTTTTAAACTATATTAAGTTTTCAGTAAATTATTCATTCTTAAATTTTGTCTTATCCAAACATTCATAACTATAATTATCTCTTAGAAGAAAATAAAAAACAAATAAGTGTGTTTTAGTTAAATTAATTCTTTGAAATTTCTCAATATATCATTTTTAGGAAAACAGGGTATTACAATTATATTATTTTCAAAATATAATTCATGAATATAAATTGATAAAAAATAAGTTACCATAAATTACTATATAATTATACATAAAAATATTTAAATTCTTATTTTAATACAAGTTTTAACTTTTTATTTTGAAAATAAGATGATTAACAAAAAATTTCAAATCCATTAAGGAATAATTGTGGAAAAGATTCAAAAACAAATCTAAATTTTGGATATGGTTTGGTACGAGTATTTTTTGATTTTTCAGTTATTCTTTTAGATTTTTGAGTAAATTTTGAATATAATACTCAAAAAAATTCAAAATATATCTTAAAATTCGAAAAAACTAAAAAGGTATCCAGTTTTTTTTAAAAAAATATACCAATAGTATTCCACAAATAACTAATACATTTATTTATTTTGATCTTTTGATTACTCAATCGGTTTTTGGATAAGAACTAGACTCAAAACTATACTCATGATTCATGTAATTTTGTAATTTTTGTAACTTTTTTCATGTAGAGTTAGCCAATATAGGTTTTCCATCGAATTTTCATACATACATAATATTAAGAACTGTTGAAGAACAAATGGCACTTTACCATTGATTAAACCAAAGGTTGCAATTGACTCATTCTAATGGATGATATGTGACATGTGTCATTAATTCATATGGTTGAAGAAGAATATGAGTTAGATAGTTCAATATTGATAGTTAACTAAGTTATCTATTGCTCGAGGTAATGCTGGAGGATATGCAAAATCCTCAAAAACCATAACAATGCATCTTAATTTTTTGAATTTTATTATGAAATATTAAAACTTTCTTCGTGTAATGTAACTAAACCCTTATGCACTTTCTTTTCTGATTCTTGCATTTTCCATTTAGTTAATTCTCCGGAGAAGTCAATAGTTGTTAATTCAAAAGGATTTAATTGACATTTTACCAAATAACCTAATATTTTAATTTTATAAGATATAGCTTACTTCTTTAATTTATTTATAAAATTGGCCATTTTTAATAATTTAGAGCGAACCCAACTAATTCTAACAATTAAAAAAGTGAGTTTCCTCAACTATTTAAAAACTTGTAAAGTGGCCAACAGGCCCAACATGTAGTTTAAGACTTATCCTTGACTTCAACAAATACGATGAATCTTCAACCATTAGATAACCACGGTTACTTAAAGCTGGTTTTTCTTTTTTAGAAAGTAGAAATTGTTATATGCTAACTTTTTTGTATATTTTTTCTATTTTTTTATTAAAGAGTTTTAAAATTTGTTGCTCTTTGTATAGTATAAATAGGCCATCAAACCCCTATAAACCATCAGGCCTCCAACATTCCACCAAACAAAAAAAAAAGAGTCCCAAAAGGCCATGAAGCTTACTTCTCTCGTCCCTCTCCTCTTTCTCGTCCCCTTCTTAGCCTCTTGCGCTGAAAATAAACAGGTTTATTTTTATTATCTTTTATTATTCATTATACAATATACACTTTAATTTGCAGTGATTCTCAATTCCAAATAGGCAAATATAATATGCATCGATTTGTTACCATAGTGGGTTCAAATCACATATATATTTCTCTAAATTAATTCCTCTCACTTTTTCATCAAATGTTTTGATATAAAATCTTGGAGGGGTTTTGTAGGTGTATATTGTATATTTTGGAGAACATAAAGGTGATAAAGGTGTACACGAAATCGAAGAACATCATCATTCGTATCTTCAATCGGTTAAAGAATCCGAAGAAGAAGCCAGATCATCGCTATTGTATAGCTACAAACATAGCATCAATGGCTTCGCAGCTGAGCTAACCCCTGATGAAGCCTCTAAACTAGAAAGTAAGTAAAACGTGAAAAAAACCATTGATATTTTGTTATGATTGAAAAAGGGTATTAATTAACTAAAAATCAAATTCATTTTTTTTTTTATGTATTCTTTTATAACAGAACTGGAAGAAGTTGTTTCAGTAATTGAGAGCCACCCAAGAAAATATGAAACGCACACGACAAGGTCATGGGAATTTGTAGGATTAGAGGAGGAGGAAACCGATGGCGGTGATGTTCTACGCCAAAAAGACGATGTGGATGATCGGTTTCGTGTCGGAAGGAAGTTTTTGAAGCAGGCCAAATATGGAGATGGAATCATCGTCGGTGTTCTCGACAGTGGTAAGTTAAGCTGTCTCCTGTTTCATCACGCACGTAAACACATACAGCCATAAGATTAATAGCCATAAGATGTCTTAGAATATTTAAACAATGCTTTTGTTTTTTAATTCGGAGAATAATCACTGTTTTCTTTTTGATCAAAACGTATACCAAACTTTAATGGACCTAACTCCAACGTTGATAGTTGAATTATTACGTGACTAGAACATAAAAGAGTTGCGTTATAATCAAGAAATTCAAGATTTAAGGAATTTTTCTAATGAGATATTTTGGTTTCATATTATTTTATAATATTTAAAAAGAATATTAAATCCATCATTGCTATATAATTGAGAGAATAATTTGTATTTTTTTTATCATATATTTTTGGGGGAAATAAAAGGGGTGTGGCCAGAATCAAAGAGCTTCAGTGACAAAGGAATGGGACCCATTCCAGAATCATGGAAAGGAATCTGCCAAACCGGAGTTGCCTTTAACTCTTCTCACTGCAACCGGTAAGAGAATTTCTCCTCTCTCTTTTTTTTTCTTCAAGAAAATATAAAATATCTTTCTTTTTACATTATAAGTAAATACATTATTTTCTGACAATAAAAAGAAAATAAATTATCTTCATTAGTTTACTGAATCGTTTAAGTATTTACGTAATGATTACTTTAGCTGCATATTTACAGTTTCTTTTTTTTTTTTACTGTCAAACAAATAGCTATAGGTTCTTTTGAGATATATAAATGATGTTGGCATCTGCATGTAGAGACATATACATGTGGTAATTTTTATATAACTTCTATGACTTAAATTATTCAAATATTTAAACCCCAAAAAGAAAAATTTGTAAAACCAAATAATAATTTTGTTATTTTAAAGAACTTGCCAAATACAACTAGAGGTTATATTGTATACATGTATTATACATCTGTAATAAATTAAGAAAATATTAATCGTCCATATCATTTTGGTTCTTTAGCAAAGATCCAAAGAACCATATACCCAATGAGACACTTATTTCTCTATATGATGTGATATATTGTTCTGTATTGATCATCAAGACACTTTATATATAATGTGAATATAGTTTATGTAGAATAAAAATGTAAGTTGTGACTGATAAGCTATGAAATGTCAGAATTCTGAAACTATTTCACGAGTGTTCAGTTTTATATATATAATTATAAACATAGGTTTTATAAAGTAACAATAATTGGCATAATAATATCGATCGTTACTACACCCATGCAATATAGTTGACGAATAATTTCTTCTTAAATTTGTTATTTTGATATTTTCTTTAAGAGAATAACCAGTTAAACTTTTATTGTAACTTGTGAAATCTCAGAGACATTAAGAATAATGTATCAAGTTTATTCTTCTAATGACACAACTTATATCATTCTGCAATAGTGCATATCTCATCACAAACCAAATTTTTTAAAATAGATTATGTCACCATTTTATAGTTAAGTTATTTCTAAGGATTCCATTATCATAACATACAAATTTTATTTTTCAAGATATAGCAACATTTCCCATAGAAGGTATAGTTTGTGACTTCCACTGTCCAAAACATTAGATTGATCTCCAACTTTTAAGATTGTGCGTCATCATCATTCACGAGTCTCCATTCTTATTACATTAATTATTAATATAAAATAATCATACGTGTATAACAAATTATACTTATTTCTTCTGCAGACTCTTACTGTTCACTTATGTAAGCCTGCCATAAAAACCATACAAATAAAAAATTACATATATTTTGGCTATATTGATACAGGAAATTGAAAACGTTCATATTTATATAAGCTTTGGTATATGTGTAAGGGACAAAAACTTATTTGATTCTTTCTAGATAATATTGTACACCCGTGACTTCTCCCTTGTTTGCTTTACCATCAATTCTATTCTTTGTAATATCAATGTGTGCCCGATTTACGTGTCTATTTATTTAACATATCATTTATATATGACGTTTCAAATATTCACTATGTTGTGCTTGTGCATGGTGATAACTACTTATAAAAAACACTTCATTTATCTAATAATTCTTTTATTTATTCCAGTTTGATTGAAGTTAGATGTCTATCTAGTCTTCGTTGTGTCATGTTGATTTTTTAATATATATATTAATTATACAGTGGTTTGGATCTGACACAAAAATAATTAAGTATTGCACTGAGTTTTCATATGATTATTCCATGCTTATATCTTTAAAATTTTCTTTTGTCACCGGTTATAAATTTTGATTTTTCCTTTCCACTAATTACAGTAAAATTATTGGAGCGAGATATTACGTGAAAGGGTACGAAAATTATTACGGATCGTTCAACGTTACAGCAAACAAAGACTTCTTGTCTCCACGAGACCCCGACGGACATGGATCCCACACAGCCTCTACCGCGGTTGGTCGCCGAGTCATCGGTGCATCCGCACTCGGCGGTTTTGCTATGGGCTCTGCCTCGGGTGGTGCACCATTAGCTCGTCTGGCCGTCTACAAAGCTTGTTGGGCCAAGCCCAACCAAGAAAAAGTGGACGGAAACGTATGTCTACAAGAAGACATGCTTGCCGCGATTGATGATGCGATCGCTGATGGCGTCCACGTCATCAGCGTTTCGATCGGGACTACCGAGCCTTTGCCGTATTCGCAAGATGGAATCGCGATAGGAGCGTTGCATGCGGTTAAAAGAAACATTGTGGTCGCGGCTAGCGCGGGGAATTCAGGGCCGAAACCGGGGACTTTATCGAATCCGGCTCCGTGGATTATTACTGTCGGAGCTAGTACTCTTGATCGGGCTTTCGTTGGCGGTCTTGTTCTTGGTAATGGCTATACAGTCAAGGTAATTAGCCCACAATTAAAAAATAAATAAATCAATTATATATGTTACACTTTTATATAACATATAGTTTTCTTTTGTGTTATTTTAGACGGAGTCGATAACGGCATTTAAAATGGACAAATTTGCACCTCTAGTGTACGCTGCTAACGTGGTTGTTCCCGGCATTGCATTGAACAATACATCGTAAGACTTGCTCTCATATTTTAGTTTGCTAATCATACTTATATAGTTTTGTAATACTTTGAACTTACTGAGTTTTTGTTCCTTTGGTGAAGGCAATGTTTACCGAATTCACTAAAACCGGAGCTTGTGAATGGTAAAGTGGTTTTATGTTTAAGAGGAGCCGGTTCAAGAATCGGTAAAGGTATGGAGGTAAAACGAGCCGGAGGAGTCGGTATGATTCTCGGTAATTCTCTGTCCAACGGCAATGAAATTCCTTCAGACTCTCACTTCGTTGCAACTGCCCCGGTTATCTCCACCGTGGTCGAAAAAATTCTCGACTACATCAAAACCGATAAAAACCCGATAGCTTTCATCAAACCGGGGACAACGGTTTACAAAAACCAACCTGCTCCACTAATGACCGGGTTTTCTAGCCGTGGTCCGAACCTGATAGATCCCAGCATTCTAAAGGTAACTTTGTTGGTCTATTTAAATTTAAAAACCAAAAAATATAACCACAACGACTCATAACCGAAACCAACCGGTTTGATTATTTTTGCGGTTTTACAGCCGGATATAACTGCACCGGGACTGAATATACTGGCTGCGTGGAGCGGAGCAGATTCACCGAGCAAAGTTTGGGTAGATCAAAGAGTTGCAGATTATAATATCTACACAGGCACTTCAATGTCTTGTCCTCATGTTTCTGGTGCAATTGCTCTCCTCAAAGCTATTCATCCCAAATGGAGTAGTGCTGCTATAAGATCTGCTCTTATGACCACAGGTAAACCAAAACTTTTCCGGTTATTTGGCTGGTTCGGTTTAGTAAAAACCGGAATCTGGTTAACTGTCTTTGAGATTTACTTAAATGTGTTGTTTGAATTGTTATAGCTTGGATGACCAATGATGAGAAGAAACCGATCCAAGACACTAATGGTTTACCCGCGAACCCATTTGCGCTTGGGTCAGGACATTTCAGACCAACAAGAGCTGCGGATCCCGGTTTAGTCTACGATGCATCATACCGAGCTTACCTTCTCTATGGTTGCTCAGTTGGTTTTACCAATATTGACCCGACATTCAAATGTCCTAGTAAAGTCCCTCCCGGTTATAACCTTAATTATCCGTCAATCGCGATCCCGAATCTCAACAGAACAGTGACCGTTAAAAGAACGGTTACAAATGTTGGAAATGGTAACTCAACAAGCACATATATATTCAGCGCTACATCGCCATTGGGTGTCTCGGTTAAGGCTAAACCAAGTGTGTTGTCATTTACCCGGATTGGTCAAAAGAAGCGGTTTAAAATCGTGGTCACGGCACGGATGGACAAGATGATGAATGTGACTGAAAAGGGTCAATACCAATTTGGATGGTTTAGTTGGACAGATAATTACCATGTCGTGAGGAGTCCAATTGCTGTTTCCTTAGCTTGATTGTTGCTTGCTTGTTTGGTGTTGTTTTAGTTAGTTTGAAATTTAGCGGGGTCAAAGTGAAATAACAGAAAACCATTTTTCTAATTACTTCTACAGACCCCATTTGTTCAAATCAAAATTCCCTAAACTTAATTTTCTTGAAATTGGAACAATAATCAAAAGCAATTGTTATCTCCAAGTCCATTTGCAACATTATAGCGGCAAGAAACGGGTTAAAAAGAGAATTCATGAAATTGGAACAATAATCAAAAGCAATTATTGTAACTTCTACCACTGAAATAGCTAAAAATTCTTTCATTTAATCCCAGAGAAAGTTACAATCAGTAGCTTCAAAAGGAAGACGAAGTAGAAGACGAAGGTTTTCCTTATGCCGCAACAAGATCTGGTGTCTCAGCTTCAACGGATAGCAAAGTGGTGTGAACTTTGTCGACCCAGTTGTCCAATTGATCCCTCAAAGACTTAATCTGTGGAATCCCCAATACTCTTGGTTGCGCCCATGAGACATAAACTGTTCCATTCACTTGATCTATAATCCCCTCAACCAGATGCACCTGCATCATTCATTGTCACTTTTTAGATTCTACAGAATCATAAGCATACACAAAAACCATCATTCTATGTCTATACATCAGGAGGACTCAAATCAAGAATGTTCCTAGCTCTCTGATCAACATCGGAAAGACGATATAGTGATGCTTCTATGTTATTCCTAACTAAGTGATGATCACTATATATGCCATTAGACAAATCTCTCTCCGTGGCCATAACAAAATGCAAATGGTAGACGGAAGAATCGAGAGAGAAAGAGGCAAGAAGAATCTACTTACAGAAAGACTCTTCATGAGAAGGTGCTCAACATCTTCAATGGATAGTTTAGTGCGCTCAGCAATGACACTCAAAGGAATTGTCCTATCTTCAGCAGGTCGGCTGCAGTAGGTTTTAAGAGTAAATGTGTTAACACAAGATTTTTTGTTATACGAAAGGGTGTGAGATACTATTGCATATATAGAAAGTACCTGAAGATGATCTCGATAAGGCAGAGAATGTTGATCTTTTCCAATAGTTTCTTCTCATTTTCAACCAGTGCTGGCTGGGCAATCAAGGATGCCTGGTGCACGCGGCACAGTTGTTGATACTGAACTAAATCACCATGGTTGAATGCCTGGAGAATGTGGTAAAGCCACTCCACATTTGTTCCAAGGAGACTTTTCAACTGTCATAAGAGAAATACTACATGTAAGATATCCCTCTACAATTATAAGCAGAACTACAACATGAGAGTTAGAAGCTGTCCTCCATGATCCCTGAGTAACGAGAGATCAACAAAAAACCTCTAATCTACAATTGCAGTAGCTTATGTTGACGATGAAGGCGAACTTACAACGGGATGGGCCAACAGTTCCCCAAAGTTGTAAATGTTTTCTCCAAGTAAAGCTGAAAGTGACAAATCGAAAGCCAAATCCTGAAAGACACAGAAATGTTCTGATATTAGAAATTTGATTGGTGAATACAGGGAAGCTACAGTATTTAGCACTTTTTCTCAGGTTTTCCTCTAAACTTGTCTATCCACTATCGCTAACAGGAACATGATAAGCAAAACATGAGAACAAGATAAGCAACATTACATGGACATACCAGCTTAAACGATTCTGAAAGTGCCTCCACAGACGTATATGCAAGATAAAGTAGAGCACTTTTGTAGAAATCAGAGAATTCTTGACGGAACTTATGGTACTGAGAAGACACCCAGTAGAAGTTGGCATAGACCGATGGATCAATGTCAGTCATACTATCAAGAGAGATCTTTCCATCGTCCAAGATTTTCTTGCATTCCTTCTGATCACCCTGCTCAAGCTTGAACAAAGCCTTTTGTGTTTCAATATAAATGATTGGCTCAGAAATCTGAGGCTCTTTAGTAGCTTTAAGTTTCTCAATCACTCCTTCAAGATAGCTAACTGCGGCTTCTTTCTCGGAATACTGTCGGGAGACTACCACAGCAAAATGCGCAAGCTTCAGAAGATTGATCTTCGTCTCAAAGTCAGTAATGAAATTGTGATAGAGCTGTATTAAAGCATCGCCAGCCTGAAATAAAAAAAAAAACATTATAAAAAGGGAACAAGTTCAGATTGACACACAAACTTTGAAGCAACCAAAAACTAAAACGATCATCAGGTATAAGCGAGTTTCGATCCACAAACTCTTTCAACAGGCATATATCAATGGCATAACTAGTAGACACCAGAAAAGAGCAAAACCAGGATAAAACCAAGCCAAAACCAGACTCGAAAAGGTCTTTAAACCTCGGAAAATTAAGGTTTTAGATATCTCTGTGCCCAAAGATTCAAGCTCGGTCACATAAGTGTGATATATCCAGTAACGTATGGCACCAATAAGAAAACCTGAATACTCACGAATTTCAGCAAAATCTAAAAAGCCTAACTCGTAAAATCTCTAAGATTTCTTCCAATATACTAACTCGGTAAAACTCTAATGCCGTCCAAACGGAACAATGGATCCTGTTACTCGGAAGTAAAACCCAACTTCTACCAAGTTTCTCGAGATCTAGGAACCTTAAATCCACAAGGAACAATACCAAACGAAAGAAAACTCAGATATAGATAAGGAAACCATCACTGCGGAGAAGAAGAAAAATACCTGAAAGACAGCGAGAGCGATGAACTGCTCGAGCTTAAGGGTGAGCTGATGCCATAGCTTTTTCTGATACAAATCTGCAAGGGAATTGTACCATTCACCGAGATCTGGATGCGAATTTTTCAGAGATTCCAAGTATTGAAGAGCAGCCATGGCGGAGTTTTTTCCCTCGCAGAAGTAGACGAAGATGAAGGAAGAAACGAGTCGAGAATTCGATTTTATATCAGAGCTGTGCGTAAAAAGAAAATCCTAAAACTATCGGCGCCGCTATCTAAAGGTATAAGTTTAAAAGGATTCGTATGTAAATAGCAATATAATTAAGGGTCCATTTGTAATTACTCCGGGTTACAGTTATTGGGTTCAGATTTTCGGGTCGCGTCTTTGCTATGCCCACTAGTGACGTTTTGCTTTTCTCTCCGGAGAGCGATGGAAGAGCTAGACTTTGACGATTGGGAATTTATCCAGGCAGTCGAATCTGTCGAGGCAGCCATTCAAGCTGGCGAGATTCTTCGCGCTACTCAGTTACCTCCGCCTGTTCCAGCGATTGTACCGGCTCCGACTTCGGCGTCGGGGATGGAGACGATTTCATCGTCGTTAACTCTCGCTGTGCAGTTACAATCCGCGGGACAGCGGCAAAAAATTCCAATTCGTAATCCTTTCCTCAGCTACTCCCCACCGAGAGAACTCTCTCAAAGAGTAAGCGGTTTCAATGACGCGTTAATGGATTACTCCAATTCTTCGGTGCCTGCAGTTAGACCAAGCTCCCCGAGTTCTTCGACTCGACGTAATGGTAGCGAGAAAGATCTCGAAATTGATTGGCTAAAGGTTAGGGTTTACGTCTCTGTGATTACAATGATTTTGCTACTTGTATGTATCTTTGTTTTTGTAGTTTCTCATATTGTTCTTAGTGGTATATGATAACAGAAGGAGCTGGGACGTGTCTCGAAGAAGTTGCTGGATATGGTTCGTATATCTTTGAGTTTTAGTTGTTCAATCTTTATATTGTTAAAAGGGCTTTGATGGTTACCACATTGTTCTAGGAACAAGAATGTTCTCAGCTTAAAAAGGGGAAAAGCAAAGAGACACAGATCAAAAACTCGCATACTGAAATTAAAGGGCGAGGTGTTACAGTTCATGCTTCTAAGAGAACAAACTTGTGAGTGAATATTGTTCTCCTGTTATTTAGTAAGATGAATCATAACTTGGATCGTTACGTGGTCTTTTCCTTGTTTTATAAAGAATTTGGATCCGTTTCTGTATTAGCTTTGCCTTTATGTATCTAGTCTTGTAGAATATAGCATGTTAGGGTTCAATCTTTTTTTGTTTTTTGTTTTTTTGCATTCTCATCATTTTGACAACAGCGAAGTATTGAACACAATGCTAGAAGGTTAAATCGTTTGTCATGTTGAGTAACTGGGGTGCGAGTGGTTCCTCGCACCTTTTTTACCATCCCCTCTTGGAGAATCAAACATTTGTGGTGCATGATCAGATCTAAACATCTATGGTACTTTAATTTTCTCTTACAAATTATCAATGATGGTCTAAAGAAGAAGTTTTGTGAAACAGGGAAGATACTGCAACTTCAGTGAATTATGGAGAAATCGACTCTACAACTGGGTTAGATGATAAAAGAAGTATGTATATGTATATATTGGCAATAATCAGTTTGATGATTTTCGAAGTCTTGTTGTGTGAATTAATATTTCAGAACTTTTTGTTTTTTTTTTCTTTTCTATTCATTATTTTTCCTTTGGCATAAGTCAGGCTTCAAGACCACTGGTGTTCAAGCGGATCTGGCAAACCATTCTGACCTTTCAAAGAAACTGCTAGATATCTGGCGCACCTCAAATTATCAAGACCCTAGGAGAAACCTGATCTCAGAGCTGCTATTGGCTTGTTCAACAGATCTCCAGGTTCTCTTTGGTTTTATGAACATTAGTACGCCTGCCCAAAAAAAAGTCAGGCAGGCAGCCAAAACCTTGTCTAATATTCAATCTTCTAAAGCATTAGAATCTGAAAAAGTATATCATTTATACTCTGCTGTAACAAAGGTATGGCTTTTAGTTCAAACTTTATACTTGTCAGTATCTAAATTATAGGTCATACCATATAATCGAACTGCCTTTCTCTGCTGCAGATCAGCTATGGATTTGTAAATTTGAAGACCTTGGTTGAACCACTGCTTGATCTTTGTAAGGCGGAAAATGCAAGTCAGATTTAGATTGAAGGCTTTATCTGCTATTTGGATCTCTTTTGCTTTCTCCCTTTTTGGTGAGTATATTTCATTTGTCTGTTCTGCTGGCCATTCTTGTTCATAGATCTCTGCATGTATTACATGTGCCGTTGGAACATGTATGTGGTGTTTAAAAGAGATTTGAATCCAGGTATCTGTACTCTCTCGATCTGCGGTTAGATTTCTATTTTCAATGTTTCTTTGCTTTAAATTCTTACGTTTAACATAAAGCATTGATTGTAATAGTTTTTGTTTCATGATCCCTTATTATACGAAGTTACTATTAAGTCCAAAAATAGGTTTTTGAGTTCTCCCTCAACAAAATACAGTCTTAATATCATTCTTATGAACTTTGATTTGATGTTTCCAGTGCACTTTATCAGGGACAATATCACAGATGAGGAGGCCAGTTCTTGTGAGGTCGCCGATTTTCATGGATACAAAGGTAGAAGGAAGACTAACTTGAGCATTGGAGAATCAGTTTACTCAAGTAATATCCCATTTCAGGGAAGATCTGATGCAGAGTCAAGCATGAAGAATCAAGGAGATACTGATAAAGCTCAGCCAAGCTGGGATGCAAACTGGCATTCTCTGTTTGAATTGATGAATCAAATTGCTTGTAGAAGAACCGAAGGGAACGTGAAACTGGAAGCAGTGTCGATAATGAACATAATCGTGATGAGAACTGATGCTTATACGGAGAGAGAAACGTAAGCATTCGAACCGTTTTACTTTATTCTGGTCTCTGCTAACATCTGCATTCATATAACGATAATTTTATCCGTTTACCAGTTTCCTCTCCAAGGAAGTGTTTGAGAGCATTTCGTTACTTTTAAGAAAAGAAGCTGGCTTACGTGTGCGTAAAGGAGCTATTCATCTTTTCTTCCTGCTGCTCAACTGTAAGTTTGAGGTGTATTTGTTTATGATAAAATTTGCTGTCTTTCATCTCTGACCTATTCTTTTATCCTAAAAGCATTGAATTTCTTTATTTTCCGTTTCGAAGGTCCTAAACTATTAGTTAAACTTGACTCTCTCCATGAGGAAAAGAAATCTTCAGCTTCTGGGAACAACAGCGAAGAAAATCTCTTCCCGTTGGAAGCATTTGATCTGATCTGTGAAGGTCTAGCAGATTGTCTAACTTTTCGCGTTGGAAGCATTTGATCTGATCTGTGAAGGTCTAGCAGATTGTCTAACTTCTCCCAGAAAGACATCAGATGTACAAAAGAAAAAACGAAGAAAACTCATGTCAAGTAGTTTGCTGAAACTGGATTAACACAGCTTTCGGTTGATTTGAATATCAGGATCTGGAACTCTGTCGGAATGTAATGATGATCTTGGCTTTAGCAGCTTCTTCAGGAAACTCTGGCTATGAACTACTCTCAAAGTCACCAACTACCTCAAGACACCAACTTTTTAATGCTGATACTGCATCGTTTAGCAGCGGAGATAGATTCGGAATCACCAGAGGTTCATCCAAACGCAGAAATTTTCAAAACGAGGTATGTATATTCACGCACTCGGTGATTTACAACTAAATAGTTTTAATCTGCTTTAAAAATTTATCTAATTTTGTGTACTGGCACAGGACCCTATTGATGAGAGAGATATTGATATTACGAAACAGACTTGTATCTGGTTCTTCAAGCTCGTCTACCATTCTAAGGGAACTAACAAAGAGCAGAGACATGGCGAGTCTAACGGTTGATGCAGCGACCAGATTATCGCGTAAAAGAAACTTACTTGGACAACCCGAAAGCAGTGTTGAGAGAATGAGGGAATCGGAGATCACTGATTTAGCACGCATTTTTAAGAGACTAGTTTTCGCCTTCTTAGGTGATACTACTTGATAAACACTGATTCGAAATTTTGTCCGTTAGATATAAATTTGTGAGTGATAGGTTTCATTGACTAAACTACCCTTTTGGTTTTCTAGATTTCACCAGAAAACCAGCTCTTGGTTACGCTTAATAAGTTAAGAAAGAGAGATATGATCGGTTAAAATCGACTCATGCTTTTCTTTCAATAAATTGGTCACAGAAGCTAAAAAGATTTTGCCCAAAAAAAAGCTAAAAAGTGACCGACTTCAAGAAAAAAAAACAAAACCTAAAAAACAAAAAATTCGATCTCTAAAAATAAAAACGGTTTGTATACTTAGACCATGAGTCCATGATAAATGAATACCTAATTATATAAAATTTAATCAATTTATAAATTCGTAAGAAAAATTAAGCAAGACGTGGTGTCAAATAAATCATAAACCAAAAAAAAAAAAAAAATCAGAACCATTGTTGAAAAAGAAATTTATAGGTATTTTTTTTGTTTGCTGACGTCCGATCAAGACAAGTCGACCTCCATTCCATGATCCAACAGTCGAAAACGTTGCAGCCGACACCAGCCTGTCGCTGACAGACACACGAAGATCGAATCAGCATTAAAACGTCAGATATTTTTAATTATTTATATATTGGTTCTATAATTGTTTAATTATAATATAACTTCTTTTTACCAACATCTGGCTTGTCTTGCCTATAAAATACAGGTTTCCTTCGCCAATGCTAATATAACCATCCTTTCGTGACCAGAAAAAAAAAAGTTTCTTCTCTATTAACATTTTCAGAAAGTTGATTTCTAAAATGGCTCAATCTCTCTCTCTTTCTAGACGTCTCTCTTGTTTCATCTCAAGCACGACTTCACGGTAAATCTTCTTTATTTTCAGTATTTGTAATGCGACCAAACCCTTTTTTATCATCATTAGTTTCAGAGTATATATATATATATCGTGTTTTCGACATTATAATCTACTGCTTGGATAATAAGGATATTTCATTGATGTCAAACCATTTCATGATGGTGTTTATCTTTTAACGATTTAGATTATATCGGTAATTATGATGAGTGTTTTTGTTATAATCATCGTAGAAGAGGATTCTCAACGAAAGTTTCAGAAGAAGCTAACGTGATGAGAGGAGAAGAGTTGAAGAAGACAACCGATAAGAAAGCCGCCAAAACGAACGTACTCGAGAAGCCATCGTGGTTACCAGATCCGAAAACCGGCTACTATAGACCAGATACCGGTTTGGTTAAACCCCGGTCAGTCCACGGAGTTGAATGAGAGAGTATTTAATCATCGGACCGAATACTTCAAACCAAAATCGAACCGAAAACTTTATTTTCTTATAAACTAGTTGCTTTCATTGATTGGGAAACATAAAACTGAAGTCGAACTTCAACTAATGTATCCATCCATTATAAATCAAACCGGAACGAATAAAACAAAGTTTAATAAAATTTTGATATTTTAATTATCAAATTTGTTATAAATTATTCGTACAATGAATAAAATCTGAATTATAACTTATAATTGTAATAAAACTTCGATCATTATTTTCTTATTATTCTTTTACAGTTTTACTAAAACTAAACCAAAAACCAAATTGAACCGACATTTCTTTAAACAACGCAAACCGAGTTATATTATTTAACTCGATTTCAGCTGTTATAAAACGGATATACCGATTTTCCAAAATACAGAACAAAGACCAAACCGTAAACCGGATTATTTCTAAAGAGATGTTTCAACTAAACTTTTTTTATGTTTACACATTAATGTTTTAACTAAGCCAATCTCACACACTCAATGGAAACTGTTAACAGATTCAGATTCACGGATCAGACCCTGTTTTGATGGTCTGATTCTGTCCCTTTAGCAAACTTCTTTGTCGCCTGAGTTTCGCAATATGAGCTCGAACCTATCCAACAAAGAATTAAACAGAAAATAAACCGATACAAATTCATCAAAACAAACACCGACAAATCTTTATTCCATTTTTGGTTAATTACCTGTTGACGAGCAACCGCGAGCTGTAACAACTCATCAGCTTCAGAGAAGCTCGTGAACCATTGTCCCAAACTATGATCTTTAGTATCACCTCGCTTCTTTTTTACGCTATCATCGACTTGCATTATCAACAATTAGGTTGTGTAAATAGACATTTTTTTTTTTAAGACATGATCACCTAAAGAATGAAGAAGCTTAAGATAGAACATACTAGTAGCAGGCAATTGTAACCAAAGGGTAATCTTGGAAACGTCAAAGCCGGGTGATTCTGAACCCTAGCTAAAAAAACTTTCTGAAGGATCAGGAAACACAATCTTGTCGTAGGATTCCACAACCACATGCTTCTTCATTGTCAAAGGACCTGATTCATCTTCAGGGTTTATATGTTGTCTAATGGTTGAGGGTTTAAAGACTGCTATACCATATTTGGGATTTGATTTCTAAGCAATGCAGTTCTATAATTGATGTACAACTTCTGAATATGAAATAAGTTTCTTTTTTTTATATAAAAAAAGATAGATATCTATCTTAAATATAGTCTTCGTCAAACTATTTATCATTGACTATATATATTACGTATAGTTAAGTTCAATCAATAAAATATAATTTTATAGGAGTAAAATACTAGTCATCTCTTAAATTTATGACAAATAATTGAGATTAAGAATGTTAAAAGAAATATTAAAGTTAATAAGTTAAATTGAAAAAAAAAAAAAATTATAGTTGTGTGACTGAAGATAAAATCTAGTCAAAAAAGAAGAAGAAAGAATCCTCTCTCTCTACGACTCAGCTAAACAATTTCTAGGTAGGTCTCCTCCTCGTCTCTTCCCCTTCCCCTTCAGATCTATGGCGCTTCCTGCCAAAAATCATCAATCCGGCCTGGGATCCATACCGCTCTCACTCTCCTCTCTCTATTAAGCTACTTTTCCCCATTTTTCCCCAAATATTGTTCTCTTCGGTTTCTAGGGTTCCTGAGCCTCTAGTTTACTCAAGATCTCTTCTTCCATAGCTGTCTTTCTCTACCTCTTTTTCACCTTCTTTTTGTTTTCCTTCACACATCGTTTTAAGTTTTGTTTTAGCCTTTTAACCTTCTTATCTGGGTAGATCTATAGAGCTTTATATGGCTTTAGGGGATTCGTCCCGTAAGTCTCTAGCCTAATTCGAGCGCATGCAAAAGACAAGAGGGTTTTACAGGGTCTTTACAAGGATTTTTCTATCTTTCCCTTTAAATCCCTTCATTCGCCTTCTATCTTTTATCTCAGCCTCTCTCCTATTCCGCTCTTGGGTAAATCTCTTAGCGACACCAAGCCTTCGGGTAAGGAGATCTGTAACATTAGCCCTCGTCTTAGAAGGTGTTAGCAGAGGGTCAAGCTCTCATTCTCGAAATGAACTGACCTTATACTTAGCTCTCGATACCAAAGATATTCGTTCTTGGAACGGATCTGTTGTTGAATCTTACCCAGTCTCACACACGACTTAACCTTACATGCACAGTGGCCCGCCATAGTCTTGCTAAGGTTTTTGATGTGTAGTGAACTGTGGATGTAATTTGGGGAACTCTGGCGAGTTTCCACAACTGTTTAAAATTTTCTTATTACCTATCTCGATCGGTCTCTCCAGGGATTACTGGAAGTTTCGAAAGGAGTACTCATACCTTTAAAGAATTCACATCACACCTCCAACAATCATTCTCGCCTATCTCCCAGGTTCCATTTCACATCATCTCTCCTATTGCCCGGAATCTTAGCTAGACAGAACAAAGTTAGGTGGTTTTAGATATATTGTGAGTCTCCTGTTTAGGTTATTTCTCTTATATCCCACCATGAGTAAGGGTTCTCGGTGGAAGGAGGATGACTTTATCAAAAGATTAATGGAACAAGAAGTTGTCAACTTGAAAGATGCTATAGTAATAAACGCGTCCAAGAATAAGGAGATAGTGGATGAATTGGCCAACAGTATCATTGTTCGTATTCTCAATCTCAACACAATCAAGCCTGCCGGCCTTGCAACCGCAATGATGAAGATCTGGGAAGTTGACAAACATGTTCGAGCTCGCCCCATTGGTAATGATAGAATCCAGTGCTACTTTGATTGGGAATCAGAATTGGTGAGGATCCTAGCAAAAGCCCCTTGGTACGTCAATGGATGGATGGTGGCAGGAGAAAGGGGATCAGCAAACCCGCCTCCACTTTACCTTAAAAGGATCCTTTTTTGGGTGAGAATCAGAAACATCCCGGTCACCTACATCACTGAAGAAACAGTCAGGAAAGTTGGAAGCAGCATAGGTGAGGTTGATGCGGAGGTGGTTCTACACGCAAAAAACTCGGATTCTTTGGAATATGTACAGGCCCGAATATGGATCAAGGTCGATGACCCCATTGTCTTCAAGCTCCCAATCAGTTTCAACGCGGAGGAGGTTCTGGTGATAGAGTTTGAATACGAGAAATTGCAGAAGTTATGCTTGAAATGCAAACATATGACACACGATCAGTTCCACTGCCCCTTCGCATCTTCTTCACACCCTGAGACTCTGCCAGCTATCAAGGAAAAAGGAATCACTATTGGAGGTTCAACGGATTCAGAAAAAGTAAACAAGGACAACCCAAATACAACGGCAAGGAATAGGAAAGATAAAGGAAAGGGGAAGGCATCTAGCTCCTTGGCACTGGACAAAAAGGGGAAAGGAAAACCGCAGGAGGTTTGGCGCACAAAGAGGGAATACCCAACAAATGATCAACTTGCTTTAGATAAGATCGGGGGAAGTCGAAGGAAACCTCTAACACTCTCGGACTTGGAAGTATCAACTTCTCCCCCCCCCCCTCAAGAGAAGGTCAATTCCCCATCTAAGATCCCGAGTAGCAACTCAGCAGCTTCAGCTGGGAAAGAGGATCAAATAATTACCTCAAGACTATCAGAAGGAAGGATCCCAGCCCACCAACGTCTCACGGATCCATCCTTACACCCATCTGAACGAATGCTGAGTTCTGGTAAAGTGGTTGGGGATCAAGCAACTAGTGACGCCTCTGCCCCCTCTCATAAAAAGAGGAAGACTAGTGCCGAGCGCAATGCGGCACGGAAGAGAGCGAAGACCTCTCATGACTCTTTAGATAAGGACTCAAACAATCAGGACTCTCAAGGATTGGCTTCAGTCGGCAGCACCAGCCAGGCAGAGAATCCGATAACTGATCTACGCCAAGTCTTATCAACTCCAAGCTCTCAAAACCCAAGCTCACAAGCTCATCTCTCTCAGAGAACCCCTGCTTCAAGACGGTTAATGGTTATCCAGAAACCACCACAATCAATATGAAGGTTCTCTCTTGGAACTGCCAGGGAATAGGAAATAGGCTGGCAGTTCGACACCTAAAAGACTTGTCTAGTCAACAAGATCTTGGGTTAATCTTCCTGTGTGAGACTAAGAACCGACGTTACAAAATTGAACACCTATGTCATTACCTAGGCTTTCACAACATCCTCACAGTGGAGCCGAACGGATTAAGTGGAGGAATGGCAATGTTATGGAGGAATGAAGTCACAGTAACTCCCCTTTCACTGAATGAAAGAATCATGGATGTCAAGATTGTTTGGAAGGGTCACACAATCTTCATCTCGGGAGTATATGGCAACCCTATCCAGCGAGAAAGACAACGCTTTTGGAACTATCTGTTGGAATTGGGAATGCGAAGGAAAGGACCATGGCTTCTCATGGGGGACTTCAATGACATCATTTGTGCTGAGGAAAAACGGGGAGGCCTCCCCAGAGCAGAATCATCTTATTACCCTTTTGCCTCTTTTATAAGCAAAAGTGGATTAATTGAGCCAAGTTTCACGGGGAACCCACTATCATGGTTCGGACGAAGAGGCTCTGAACTTGTACACTGTAAACTGGATAGAGTTTTATGCAACTCTGCTTGGATCAATCAATTTCCTCGCACCATCTCACAATATATGTCTAGAGTTGGCTCTGACCATAGCCCCATCAACTGCTCTTTTGATGGGGAGGGTCCAAAGAGTAAACATCGTTTTAGATACGATGTGAGATGGAGAGAAAAGGAAGGTTTTGCCGCAGCTGTGAAAGACGGATGGTGTTTGCAACCGAACGAGTGGATGGAAGAGACAGATAGTCCGGACCTATTCAAAAGATATCTAACTGTCGTCGCAGTATTTCCTCCTGGAAAAGAGGTTTTCAAGGGAACTCACTTATCAGGATTCAAACTCTTAAATCAAAAATAGATGAGCTATCCCACAAGACAAACTTTCCTCTAGAAGATCTTCAATCTCTTCAATCCGATCTCCAGAAAGCTTATCATGATGAGGAAGTTTACTGGAAAATGCTCAGTAGAATCCAATGGCTGCGAGAAAGAGACAAGAATACCAGATATTTCCATGCCCAGACTAAGGAGAGGCGAGCAAGGAATAGAATCTCGATGCTCATAGAGGAGGACACGGGGAAACAACTCTTTACAGACCAACAGATGGGAAACTTAGCGGTCACAGCAGAACAAAACTCAATGCTCACGGCCCCAATCCATCACTCTGAGGTTAAAGCCGCCGTCTTTGGGCTAAACCCCAATAAATGCCCAGGCCCAGATGGACTCTCGGGCGCCTTCTACCAAGACAACTGGTCGATTGTAGCTAAAGATGTCTGTAAAATGGTAGAAGACTTTATGGATTCAGGCTGTCTGGATAGTAGACTAAATTTCACAAGCATTTGTCTCATCCCCAAGTCACATCGCCCTCAACGTATTGGAGATTTTAGACCAATCAGCTTATGTAACTTCCTTTATAAGGTGATCTCCAAGATCCTTGCTTCAAGGTTACGCAAAGTCCTTCCTGAAATAATAGCAGAAAACCAAGCAGCCTTTGTTAAGGGCAGATTAATCAGCGACAATATTATTCTCGCTCACGAAATGCTACATGCTCTTCGGACAAGGAAGGAAGCTGCTGAAAACTTCATGGCAATCAAAACAGACATCGCCAAAGCTTTTGATCGAATGGAATGGCAGTTCTTAGAGGACGCAATGTCTGGTTTGGGTTTTAGTGACTTATGGATCAAGCGGGTAATGACTTGTATAACTACAGCAAGTTTTGAAGTCCTCTTAAACGGGAAGGCATACGGAAGAATCTCCCCCTCGCGTGGTCTTCGACAGGGTGATCCTCTTTCGCCCTTTCTATTCATCATTAGTGCAGAATTACTGGGTAAGCGGATTCAATTAGCTGAGCAACATCAGCAACTGGAAGGAATAAGGATAGCACCCGCAGCCCTATAATCTCTCATTTATTCTTCGCAGACGACTCTATGTTCTTCTGTCGGGCAGCACTAGATCAGGCTACCACCATCACTTCAATCTTGAATGAGTATAGCGCTGCTTCAGGCCAAAGTGTTAATGTCTCGAAATCAAGCATCAGTTTCGGCTCTAAAGTAGCGGCTGACAAAGCAAGGGCCATTCGTGATCTAACAGGAATAGAGAAAGACGGAGGAGAAGGAACCTATCTAGGCCTCCCTGAATCATTCATGGGATCCAAAATAGAAAAGCTAAAATTCCTGGAAAAGCGAATAGACAGAAGACTAAACTCTTGGAAAGCGAAATACCTCTCACTCTCGGGTAAGGAAACCCTCATCAAAGCGGTAGTTCAAGCCTTACCCACGTATGCAATGTCGTGTTTTCTCCTACCAAAAGGAACTTGCCGAGCAATCAACTCTATGATAGCACGCTTCTGGTGGAGAAACCAATCCTCAGATAAAGGGATACACTGGCGTCAATGGTCAGAGCTATGTAAACCAAAGTCAGAAGGAGGTCTAGGATTCAGAGACTTCGAAGGTTTCAACAGAGCCCTTTTGGGGAAACAGGCATGGCGAATCGCAACCAATCCTACGGGTCTCCTAGCTAGAGTTTTAGAAGGGAGATATCTTAAAGGAAAATCAATTACCAAGGCGCCTCTGGGAACCCGCCCCTCCTTAGCGTGGAGAAGTATATGGAGCACGCAACCACTTATGAGAAGAGGAATGCAAAAGCTGTTTGGAAACGGGGATTGCATAAAGTTGTTCGAGGACCCATGGATTGTAGACACTAAGTCACAACCCAGACCTCCACAGTTAAAACAGACGGTTTCACAGGAAAGTGTAAGAAAGGAATGTCTCCTAGATCACCAATCGGATGAATGGAATATCTGGTACCTCAAGGAAGCTTTTAATGATCAGGAGATAAGCTTGATTTGCAAGGAACGACCGAGTAAAACAAAACCAAATAATCTTTGGAACTGGATTCATCAATCGGATGGGCAGTACTCGGTTAAATCAGGCTACAACCTTTGGTATAAGATGATCTTCAACGTGGATTCTCAGATTACATTCCCTTCCCCGAACTTTCAAGCAATTTTCAAAGGGATTTGAAATTTAAAGACAGCTCCAAAGATCAAACATCTTCTGTGGAGAATTGTCACTAATAATTTAGCGACAGGGGAAACTATGAACAAACGATCTTTTGGAAAAGGAGTAGGCTGTCTCAGATGCGGCTCAGAAGAAGAAGACCGCAATAATATTTTTTATTCCTGCCCCTATGCAAGAGCCACATGGGCAGCTTCAGAGACATGGTACCTCACAGCACCATCCCCACAAGAGTCTATCTTTGCAAACCTTGCACAATGCCTCTGGGGGAAGAATCATCATGTCTTGCATGATTCATGGCCTTGGATAATTTGGCGCATATGGAAATCAAGAAATGCCTTTCTTTTTGAAGGCAAAAGAATGGAACCGCATGACACAGCAAGATTGGCACATGAAACCGCTATCGAATGGATTCAGTTAAATGTCGATCAAGTGGTACCTCAACTCATGTTAGTGGAGACGCCGACATTACCACCAACACTCCCCACACGCCAACAGCTGCAGACTCCTATGGCAAGAGGGCTCCATCGACAAATCAGACATTGGTCCCGCCCCCACTCAGGTACACTCTGTTGTAACGTAGATGCCTCTTGGATCGCAGACCTAGGATGTGGAACTGGTTGGATTCTTAGGAATCATTCAGGAGGAATTAGATTTTGGGGGGCTAAGAAGTACCCCCTTCTACCTTCTCCACTTCATGCCGAGGCTGCCGCTCTTGTATGGGCCACTCAATGCATTGCTAATATGAGGCTGGAAAATGTATGTTTCCAAATTGATTGCAAAGTCCTTGCGGCAGCAATTAAGGATCAAGATCAGTGGCATTCTTTGTGAGGCTATTTAGCAGATATTTGCTGCATCTTTAGGAATAATTCATCATTTTCATTATCTGTAATAACTAGGGACGCAAATAGAGCAGCTGATTGCATCGCTAAACATGTTAGCTCTTCCCCAATTTACTTTGCTGAAATTTCCAATGATTCTCCTCCGTGGTTGGCAACCGTTGTTAGAAGAGACTCAGCTTGTAGCTCCTAGGAGCATAACTTTCATTCAATAAATTTATGTGTTCAAAAAAAAAAAGATAAAATCTAGTCATTCGGGATAATGTTTTTAATATGAAAATAGACTTATCCTAACACCCAAACACTCCCCAAATCATTTTACAAAATCGCGCTGCTCCGAAATCTCTTTACAATCGAGATTTATCAAAAAAGTGTCTTTCCTAGGGAGACGACAATGCAGAGATTTTGCAGTAAGCTACGTTCCATTTCAATCCAGTCTAATCGGACTCTCTCTCTCATCGCTGTTCCTCACCGTCTGATCCACCATTCTCCGAGTTCTCAGTTAACCCTAGGTTTCGCTTCGACGAGCAAATGGTGTTTCTTTCCCGACACCGCTATCGGGGGAGTTTCTCCGCTGAATGCTAGCTCCATGGGCTCTATCTTTGCTCCTCATCATGTAAGTTTCTGGAACTCGAATCCTTCGTTTAATGTTTTGATTCGCGAGATTAGTGAGTTGGGTGAGAAACGAACGAGAGTTTTTCATTCGCTTTTTGGTCAAGTTGTTTCAATCAAGATCTGACTAGCTTGATCCTTTTCATTGTGTTAGTTGCCTCTGTAGAGTCTACACTTTCGAATTTTTGTGTGAAGTTCTTGAATTTTGCGTCCCTTGTTTAACCATGTGAAATAGAATCGTACTGGCTCTGATTCTAGGTTGAATCTACGATAGGGAAAGGGATTATTTGTTCATAGTCGTTCTTGCATTTTGATATAATGTTCTTTACGCCAACTAATAAAAGTGGGTGCTTGGATACTATCACTACCCACAAGTGTAATCTCACTCATTTCTCATATATTGCACAAATAATTTGGAGTCTAAACACTCGAGTTGTACTTAATACACACAAATGTAAGCTCTTAAATTTTGTGTCCCTTGTTTGATCATGGTAAACAGAATCGTCCTGGTTCTTATTGTGGGTTATCTGCAATAGGGAAAGGGGTTAAGTAGCTCTTGCATTTTGATGTCATGTTTTGTTATGCGAACTGATAAAAGTGGGTGCTTAGATATCACCAGTACCAGCTGTGCAAGTGTAGCCTCACTCAATGTCTTATGTACACACATGTATTCGATAAACCGTAGATATGCTGGACCAGTTTCTGGTTTATAGGTGTTGCATGGATCTTCAATAGACGAAAGAAACCAACTATCATATGTGTTTCGTACTGTGCAACATCAATTTATATCTCTGGCTTATCTTATTTTTCTACTTTTGACATTGATCCTCTCTTATTCAGTTTGTTCAATTACGGAATATCACTTCCAAGGAAAAAATGGCAAAATGGAAGAAGAAGTGGAGACCTAGGACTCCAATCACATCAAAAGTCAAAAAAGTCAAGATCAAGTTTTACTCGTACGTTCTATTCCAAGATTTAGATATCATCATAACTTCTTAAGTGGAATGTTTGTGGATCTCTCTCAACAAGTATTTTTTTTTATCAAATCTATATCGCAGGTCATACAAAGACAGGTTTAAACCACTGAATGATGGTACCATCCGTCGCTGGAAAGAAGGCAAGCGCCACAACGCGCACTTGAAGGTAACTAACTACAACTTTCCTCAGTCGATAATATGAATCCCTGATTTTGTTTATCTATTTGACCAAGCCTCTGGAAGAACAATATGATAATAACTAGGAATCTTACTTGTCAGAACTTGCTTTCATCTGATTTGTGGTGACAGTGAAAGTAAGTTCAACATAGGAAGTGTGATTAACCTAGTTTCAACGTTGAGCGTTGATTCCTTGTTTAGCTAGATAGACAAATGGTAGGCAAAGCTGTATTTGCAATACCATCTCTATTGTTTTAATTTCTCCTTCTGGGTTTCGCCGACTATAATGTGGAGTCAGGTGAATGAATAAATGTTGAGAGTAATGTATCTGTTGCTTGTATGCAGTCAAAGAAATCAAAGCGTAGATTGAGACAGCCTGGACTAGTACCACCAGCATATGCCAAAGTCATGAAGAAACTCAATTTCTGCAATTGAGAGATAGAGAAAGAAACAGTTCAATATCTTCCAATTTTTCCAGATAATTGCTCAACTCGTACCCAAAGATTTAATCAAACTTTAGTTCTTTTTAACCTTATCACCAATTAATAAATTGGCATTTGGTCCTTTTCCTCAGGGTTCTAAATTTTTAATATCTGGTGAAATTTTATTTATTTATTTTTATTTGATTGATTGTACCAATTTATGAAGATTTTAATTGATTTCATTGAATGACGTCCAAACACAAAAAAAAACTTTGATTTCACTGAATTAAAAAAGAGACTCTTCTACTTCTGAACATTAGTAAAACCGTAAAATATTGACATTAGCCATTTACGATCTAATTGGTTTAAACACACTAGATATAAGTGTATATAGGAGAGTATATGTATAGATATAAGTGTATGTAGGAGAATTTGCAAAAGTAAGCAGTGGTGATTTGATTTTAAATATTATTAAATGGTTCATACGATACAAATAAATGAAAATGAAAATGAAAATGAAAATGAAAATAAATATATTTGTGAGATATTAACTGGTTGATTTACGAATATTTAGGATACAATAAAAATTAATATTGTTATTATTTCCATTGATAAATAAACCATTTTTTTCTGAGTCAAACTTGTTATCTAAGTAGACCGGAGGACACTGGGTCTCTCCATGTGGTCCGGTTATAAAATACCATACCGGATGCATAAACCAAACTGTGGAGTGAAAAACCCAATCGTGTTGACGTATTTTCGAAGTGTAAATGAGTGGGTCCCAATCGAACAAACTTAAAGACAGAAGACAAAACAGCCGGTCCACGTGTGTTTATAAGTTTACCATTAAGCCCCCACCGTCGAACATGTGGCTTTCAGATTATTCTATTCTCCATGTCCACCGGCGATTATTCCACGCTGGCACGTGACATGCTCGCTCCATGCACTTTCTTTTCGTAATCATTTTGTAGTTCTTTTTTTTTTTTCTTATAATCAGTTATTACTGTTAAACTTTTTTTTAACCAACAAAAAATAAAATAAATGTCGCTCTCGTTTGGAGAGTCTTGACACTGCTTAACATGTATTGCTCCTCGTTGAATAATTATTTCAGGTTTTAGTTAGCAATATATAAACTATTTTTTAACCCCAAAAAACGAGTCATATGATTGAACTACTATATATAATGTTTCCACAATTTTCTCCTGTTAATCTTCATGTGATGAATATATCATGTGTTTCTGAAGTTTAAGAAGAAAAAAAATCAGATGCCATACATCCGAGTCCGACAACACATAAAACATAAATGTATATGATACCTAAAAAAGGACCAAAGTGGAGAGAGATTTGATTGTAAGGGAATGAGACAAAAACTTTAGTCATAAGTTACTTTTGACTTCAAAATTCTTTAATCTAGCATTTAATTATTCAATAATCTTCGGACATTATAATCTAGTAGTATACAAATATGCATGATGCGGGCCATGTTCCTCTCTTCCATTGTTACTTAGTTTTCAGATATTAATATATATATATATATATGTTTGTACGCATTTTCATCTATTTCCTCAAAAAAAAGTTTTTTCAAGTTAGAGCATTTATAAAGATTAGCAAAAATCTATTCGAACATTATATATGTGATCGGTCTCTCCAAATTCATATATTTTTTATATAAAAAATAACTAAAAAGTAAAATGAGACAACGAAAATTGTATATATACACCATCTCATTGCCGTTGGCCACTTCCACGGCGGAAAAGCTGCCGGCAAATTTACTTAAGAGAAGAAATAAAAAAAGCGGAAAAATAAATAGTAGCTTTTTAATATCTTATAATTTATATTTTTAGGTATATTTAACGTAAATATATATACATATTTGTTTTTTTTTTTTAAACAAAGGTTGACGTTAGATGACGAATCATGTCTCCACTTCTACTCCTCCACCATCATCACCGCGACGACTTTTTATTTTCTCTCTCTCTCACAGATTTTCCTGAAATGGTTTCTTAATCTCTTTCTTCATCACTCTCTCTCTCTCTCTCTCTCTCTCGTTTCCGATTTTAACGATCTCTCTTAAACTAATTCGATTCGCATTCCCATCTCGAACGAATTCGAATTTCTTCTTCCACTTTAGATTTTCCTCTCGGACCAATATTTCGGAGCTCCGTCACCATTTTTAATATTCAAGGTTACGCTTACTCCCCGGAAGAGGAAATTCGAAGTTAGATTCTTTTTCCGTTCCGCCGCTGATTTTCCCGCCATTATTTATTTTTGATCGGAAAATTAAAATGGAGAGAGTGAATCTGGGAGGTTTAGGTAACGAAAATGGCGGAGTGATGATGAACAGAGATCCTAAGCCGAGGCTGAGATGGACCGCCGATCTCCACGATCGCTTCGTCGACGCCGTCGCAAAGCTCGGTGGCGCAGACAGTGAGCTCCTCTTTCTTCTTCATCTTCTTATTTTTTCTTCAATAATTGAGATAACCGGTTTCACATTATAATTCCGGTTTAATTCGATTGGTTGGTTCATTTTATACCAGTGTATAAATATCATCGTCTCTTTTATAGATTCAATCGAATACTGTATATAGAATGAGGAAAAATCCATTCACTAATTCATTGTTGATTAGACTATTTAATTAATGTAATTATTTGGGTTGATTAATGATATTTTTTATTTGATTTGATCTACAGAAGCAACTCCTAAGTCGGTTCTGAAGCTAATGGGATTAAAAGGCTTAACATTGTACCATCTCAAGAGCCATTTACAGGTTTATATAATAATGTATAGTGTTCTACATTTAATGTGGCTTTTTCTACAAAATTCTCTATGATGTCTTTGTATGTGTAGAAGTATAGACTTGGTCAAGAACAAGGGAAAAAACAAAATCGAGCAGAACAAAACAAGGAAAATGCTGGTATGTATGATCATATACAACAACACAAGATACACACATATAAGGATTAGAGTAGATGTACAAGACTTTGAAGAAACAAAACAGGAAGTTGATTCTAGTTTACGTTACAACGTTGCAGGAAGTTCATATGTGCATTATGACAATTGTTCTCAAGGAGGAATCTCGAATGAACCAAGATTTGATAGTCATCACAGGTATTATGCCACTCTCAATGTCAATGGACTTGTAAATTTGTTTTGTATATATGTATATGGTTTGAAAATATGTTAACAAACACGCGCAGACAAAGTGGGAATGTACCTTTTGCAGACACATTGAGACATCAGGTCGATGCGCAACAGCGGTTTCAAGAACAGCTCGAGGTAACAAGAAAGGAAACAATCTCTTATTTGTTTTTTTGAAACAATCAAGAAGCAATTTTGAATCTGTGTTTCGTGATGGTGTATAGCTGCAGAAAAAACTGCAGATGAGAATGGAGGCACAAGGAAAGTATTTGTTGACGTTACTAGAGAAAGCGCAGAAAAGCATGCCCTGTGGTGGTAATGGAGCAGAAACAATCAAGGGTCAATTCTCAGATTTCAATCTCGCAGTGTCAGGACTTGTAGGAGATGATCACAAGAACGAAAAGACGTGTTTGGTTACCGATATCTTACACGTTAATGGCGATTTGACCCAAGATTTTCTATTATGTGAAGAAAGAGAGAAAGGAGAAACCGGAGATGCAGTTGTTAAACCGGAATCCGGGTTTGTGCACTTTGATCTGAACTCAAAATTGGGTTTGATATATTGAATTTTGGGAACTATGGGATTGAAATGAAGCCAAATGTGATTGCAGATATACATCAATAGGTAAAAAGAGACTCGTTCTTTAATCTTTTTTTTTCCGTTTACTTATAGTGTTACACATTGGTTTAATGTTTTCTTCATAGTCAAATCTCAGAACCTCTTTGACGTCTGATCACTGAAGCAGTGTCATTAATACAAAATAATTGTTTTTCTTTTACCTAAACGAACGGGGCCTAAATGGCCCGGGTCAGCCCGTATTAAAATTACTACTCGGAAGCATTGACTTGTTTTAGTCGAGGTAACGGATCGGTTATTAACTAGTGCTGCGACTTTGGTTAATCGAACCGAACTAAGTCCGTTTTTTTTGTTATTGGTTATCCGAAGTTTTTAAAAGATTTCAAAAAAATAATCAAAAAGGTAAAAAAAAATTGGTTCGATTTGGTTCAGTTATAGGTTGATTTTAAATTAACAGAATTTGTTTTTTTTTTAAAAAGAAAATTAGTAAAAATCTGTTAACATAAGTATTTTTAGTTAATTTCAGGTTATTCGGTTTGGTTAAATTTGAAAATTGGTAAAAAATATTTTAAAAGAAAAATTTGGTTAACCAATTAATTTGGTTAAACCGAACCGAACTGTATAGATAATCCAACTAATTGTAAAAAGTTACCAGTCGGATCAGTCAAGCTAACCAAACCATAATCAAAAATCAAAAATCTCAATTAAGTCCGGTTTGATTACTTCTGTTTGGTTATAAACCTTAGGTCTAGTTATAACTTATATGGAAGGCAGAGATTATATCTAGAAGTAATTTTTACAGGACCATAAATAGTAACAAATATATTAAAAACCAAAACAAAACGATACAATATTCGATACGAAAACAAAGATAATATTATTAAATTATTTATTATCATAAAAATATATACCATAGTAAACTAAACCCTATAAAATAAAGTATACAGAAATAGCGAATTCAAATAGAATAATGTAACAAATATCAACCATAATAAATATTAAACTTAATTAAACATCATCCATGTTCATCAATTTTAATATTTTTGTACAAATTTTTGAAAGTTTTAAAATTTTTAATATGTTTTATGTAAACAGTGTTGTATTTACTCTGTAAAATTATTGTTCATCATCTTCGTTTTATTTTTTTTTAATTTTCTTAAATCTAACTTTAAAAAAAAATATAATCTAACTGAAAGAACCCAAAGTCTAACCTTTCATATTAACTGTCAAAAACTATAAATAAACAAATAAATAAATAATGGTAAAGGTGATGAATCGTCATTTTATTACACCTAACACGAATCTCAATTCACCAAACCAAAATGTAATTTTGATCGGATTAGTGTAAGAGAGAAGATTTGGTGTCAGCAAAAAAAAAATTGCATGTAAATACCATTAAGAGGAAAAGCAAAGGTAAAAACGTATTATCCAGAGTGAAAACAACGAACGCTTTTGCTGGACAGTAGTTCTATATATTATTTATAAAAAAGAATAATCTGTTATAGTTTTCCTAAAAAGAACGCACTGAAAAAAAAAAATTGGACACAATAAACATATCATGCATTCATGTTTCTAAATTTTGTTAATCGCTTTTACTTTCTTTATCCTTTCTCATCATAATGTAAAATAAAACAAAATAGAGATGAAGGAAAGAAAAGAATAGAGAGAGAGACAAGACCAAACATGAAGTTCATGTAAAGCTTTTATGTAAGGAGAGAGACCTTAAAGACTATTTGAATCCAGTCTGGGAACTATCGCCGATGATAGCTCTATATGAGAAACCCTCACCGCCCCGATAAGTCTCTCAGGCAATTCTTCCGATGTATTTGCCTACGAAATGCAGTCTCAGGATCATTCAAAAGATTAGTAACAATCCTAAAGATGTTATAAAAGTCTCAGTTTTATTAGATCGATTTACCTGTACAAGGAAAGCCATTTCGACAACCAAAGATGTGATTACACCGATGACAAGACCGAGAACTCCATTTGCGACGGTGGATGAGCCGATATCTACATCTATCTACATGAGAGTGAAATTTTTTCTTTTGAGTAACTTTCTCAGTCTTTTAAAAAGCTAACAAAAATGCGGACTCACTTCCAAGTATGTCGGACCGCGGATGTAGTTGCAATCCACTGCTTTCCCGAGGAGACATGGGGTGCTTCCCACGCTTTGCCTTACTATCCATGAACCCTGCATGAGTGGGATATTACGTGGATCCATTTGTTTTAGGATGTTACAGAGAGAGAGAGAGAGAGAGAGAGAGAGAGAGAAATCAGAGGAGGAGATACCTTGGGGACTAAAGGTATAAGCTTGAGCCTACTATTCCGAAATTCGTCATCACCATCAACAAATCGTTGGAAGAGGGACCCAGGGACGAGTTCTTTTGTCACGAAATAAAATACCATACTGTAGTGTGTTGATCCAGGAACCTACCAAAATACCGGTTTAAACATCTATTAAAAAAGAAACCTAGTTTTGTAGTTTGTACATTGCGTTGTAGTTCACGGAAAAACTTACTTGAACATTTACTACCAATGAGAAAAGACCCTTCTCTGCAGCAACCTGAACAAAATTATCAAGTGATGAAGAAGAGACCTTAAAGATTGATAATAGCACAGGAAAAGGGATAACAATATCTCCCTTAAGACTAACTAGGAACTTAAGCAACACGACTTGAGGTGATTGTATATCTTACTTGTGCTGCACAGCCCTTGCGTCTAACCACATGATCCATTCTTTTAGTGTCTTTGAACCAATCGACCGCGACAAGATCCATTAGATGCTTCCCCGCAGGAATCTGAAGTAAAATGTTGAATGATCAGAACTGAAGAGGTATGTCCATATTTATAATTCATTCAGGTGAAAAATTACTAGCCTTCCTTTTATCCTCACAGAAACTCTTGCCACGGACTTTGAAGTTGTTCCCATCAGAAATCCTCCAGCAGTTACGGGCATTTTCGTTATCATCGTGTCGTAGATTACCCGAGAAGCAAGACAGATCAATGTTGAGAGCAGGTTCCTCTTCTGAGGATTCAAATGGCACAAGAAATTCATAGCGATTAGATACTTTTTCACTGGCTCAGGTGGAACTTATCCATTAACAATACAATACAAAAATCAATTTCACCTGTTTTCTTGGCGGTAGTCTCGAGCTTACTCGTTTCAGGCTGTAATAGTTAAATGTTAAAAAAGACTAAACTCGATAGAATCTATGGTTTAAAAGAAAAATGCTTGATAGGCCACCTCTTGTTCTGGTTCAGCTATCTGAAACTCGTCATCGTCATCCGAGTCATCATCCATTAGCACAGAGTTTCTGCCACCCCCATTTGTCTGATCAATAGAAAGCGAAGACTTATGCTGAGGCTTTCCACCTTTACCCAAGGCTAAGGAAGAAGATGCCATATTAACCATAACAGGGATCCTGATCGGATGACCTCTATCATCTGTCTGCGAGAACCACTCGCGCAAACCTGTTATGAACATGAGTCCATGACTTAGAATGGCAGACGCGCAAGTGCAGTTCCACATAGATCTCCGTGAGAATGAGCACAAAGGTACTTACCAGAGACACAGTTCAGCATTTGAAGAAGACAATGTTGTTGAAATGCTGGAAGATAACCTGCACCCCACCCTTTAAGATCAATTTGTATCAGATGTTGCACTTGCGTCCTGGGCCTCCCATTTCGGGGCTTTAGTGGGGCGATGTTAAATCCTCCACCTAAACAAGAGAACGTAATCCGAGTTAAGATTGTAACACATAATAGATCAAAAGATTTTGGTGGTACTGGACTTAGCATGAAAAAGAATTACTAAACTTACTCTCAAGATGAGCCCGAACAAATCCAGGTTGTGGACCACAATTGTCATGCTCCCTAGAACGAAACAATACCACTTCACAGAAAGAACAAGATATATAATTAAAACTAGATATATTGAAGAGGCTGTCCAGTTTCTAGCATAAGTAAAAGGGGAAGGGGAGATACCATAACTTCCATCGTCATTACGACGCCAATAACGTACATAGCAGAGGTCACGAGGCCACACAACCCTGCAGCCATTTTGATAGTATGAGTGGGATAAAACAGAGAACTAGGTAATATTCTGACTTATAACAGGAGGATTGCAAATAGTAAGCATTATAATGGCCCTGTAAATCCTTTCCACCGTTTTTCCAGCAGCATGGAATGTGGTAAAGAAAATAAAAGAAAATCTGCATAACCTAGAGCCCCCAAGATAACTGGTCTATTTCGTTGAGGATATGACAGAAGATTTAGTTGATTTTGATTCAACTCAATACTTTTGTAAGCAATTGACCACCGATGTGTGAGTATTATTGAATGATTATTTTTCGGGTACAATATTACATTGGAAACCAATCGAGCAGAAGTCTGTGATAGAGTATTGCTGTGTGACCATCCACCTCTTCCACTAATCTCCCATTATGAAAACTGCAGTCCCACCTGCCAAACCATAAGAAAAGATGGAAAAACTGTGAGCTTCAGATCACAGACCAGAACACAAGGAAAGACACTTTCGCTTACATAGTATTGATAGAAAGTTTGGGCTAGACATTATCGTAGGATGTGGAAACAAATAAAATAAAATAAAGACCTCACATTGGTGAAACTGTTTTACTGGTACAAAAATATCTAATAAATTTTTCCAGACAACAAAGCGTCTAACTATAAGAAAATGAATAAAAAGGAACACCATATAAATGCTCTCTTTTAACCTGAATATAAATGAGAATAAAGAAGACGGAGAAACACCTACTCATATCGAGTGCCATCCATGCTCATCACAAGCTCGAATATTTCCTCACATGTGGCCTCCACTACACCAACAGCCTTCATTGCCCTGCTGCAGCTTCTTGGCTGCATGTTTAGCATTGTAAATAATGGTTCTTGACTAAATAAACTTAATTATGAAATCAATACGAAAAAATGCCATAAACATGAAAAGATACTAGGCACTTCCATACAAGATAGTCAACTTCAAGTAACTCTTCAAAAATCCGAAGCCCTGCCAAATGTATAAGAGAGAAGATTAAGCCCAAATTCAACCTTTATCATTGACTGCTACTTGATCTTCCAGATTGTATAGTAGTGAAAATTTATTCTGAAGCAGATTACATGCACAAATCTTACAGGCGTTAGGAGGGTAATAGGAGGCACAAACTTTCCATATTGTATCTATTAAGTCGTGACTTTTCGTAATTTACCAGGGAAAAAAGACTATGATGCCTTGCAGAGTAGGTGACACGTTTCAGAAACAAGACATAAGTTACTAACCATTTTGGCACTGAAGGAGACGCCAGTGTTTTCTCGAAAATGCTTGGTTGCTGGAATTCTGGTTTGACAACTCAGCATCAAACTCCTTCGTCCAGTCATATATAGATTCCGGAGGGCCTGCTCATTTAATTGAGGTGGTCAGATTACATTCAGGATCGTTTCTGAAGAAATTAGTTCATAAAGAAATGAATTAGGAAAAACCATTTCCAATAGTTGTCTTCCTCAATAAATCACGTCGGGAGTCATCTTCATCCTCCAGCGCACTGAATCTGAAGAAAATTGCACATTATATTTTCACATGAATTTAAGTCTATACATGTCACCATAAGAAAACAGTGTCACACATCAACAAAAATAATATATCAAATGATTCTGGTCACTTTCCACATGCAGCATTATACTAGCATCTTCTGGCATTTGTAACATTCGGAGTTAAAACGACCGAATTGAAAAAGGGATACTAATATTAAGAATGATGACTAACTTTACTATTTATTATACTTCATTATAATTATAGCCACAAACCACAACCTCCTTTTGCGTAAAAAGGATCAGAATCCTCAACACATGTCAGATATACACTTTGTAAAGGAAGAGGAGAGGATAGCACTCGCCGAAGATAACTTATGATTAAGGCAAGGAAATCATATGATCAAGAAACCTAAGCGAGTGAGTGGCAAATAAAAGTTACATGCCTGCAGAAATAAAGATATAATGTGAATTAAGCACTCACGGGCTTTCATGGTCTGAAGATGAAGCAGTTCTACAGACATCCATCCCAGGCTTATATTCAAAAGAAACATATTGCTGACCACTTGGAACTAAAGAGTCTTGATGCTGAAACAGTGCAAAACACAGAGCGGTAATAAGATAAACACCAATCTACAGATTTCAAACGATTACAGATAAATAACACAGGCAGATACAGAGGTTTCCTTTTTTGCCAAATAATAGTTACCCTATTGTACGAAGATAGAAGGTTAAAGACATGGCAGAAAATTTTGTGATTCATGAGACAGATTTGACAGACCTGATCTATGACATACTCAATTTTCTCCTTCCACATTAACGCTTCCTGGATATTGAACGCTGCCATCTAGCAAGAAGATACTCCACATAAACTAACAAGAAGCATTAAAATGCATACTAACAAGATAAAAAGACTGTTATCTATTGTCAGAAAAAAGAGAAGAGATACCGTGATTCTGTGGTGCTTTTCTTTCTTGTTGTAAACAGACAACACGTAAACCATCTGCAAAACAGAGTCAAGAAAATAAGAAATTACAAAGACATTACAGTTATTATTCCTAATTACACGTATACTGTTCACAACTTCAAGAAAGATTTGAAACCGACGTGGACATTGGCCATCAAAAACCATCAGATGGTAATGAAAATTTCACAGAATCACGATAGTAAGAATCATTAGGATACTGGTATCCAGCTAAAAGAAATCCAAGCCTAGATAAGGATTCAAAAGGTTGCCAAAACATCAAGCAGAGAAATTTATGCGCAAAACCACATTCTACTGTAAATGACGCACATTACATACATAATCACTTATGTCGGCATATGGTAATAGAAAGGATGAAACAAGACTCACATGTCCATGATGTGTCTTCAAGCCTCGATCCTCAACTCTACAGTTGCCATCAATTACCATAGTCTTTATAGGAAGCTACGTTAACAAGTAGAGAGCATCTATTACGTAAGCACATCACCATTTGAGAAGCTTCTATAACAACTTATCAAGCAATGACGTTTTCTATTTCTCTAATCGCATGACAGCCCAGTTTCTGGGTCACAATTGTACTCTTGATTTAGAAAATGGTAAATCCCTTTAAGACTGATCTCAATCTATTCATAACGTTAACAAATTGCGAGTAACGATCAAAGCAGATAATAGATTCACGGGGTTTCACCTGATTATCCTGCGGCTTCTTCTTGTAATAAGCCAGAAGACGAGGTTCCAAAACGAAATATCTCATATGAATGTACGATCGTCCGATCTTCCTCCTTCCATACCTAACCATCCATCCTTCATACACAACCTTAGACATTTTGCCACTTACTCACACCCACGAAGAAGAAGAAGATATTCAAGGACAAAACAATGTCCCACAGAAATCGGAATCTTAGATCCAAATCGAATAAATGTAATTCCGCAGGAGATCAAAGACCTGATTGATCATCAGCGCTCCGGCGCCGAAATTTGGTGTTGGAATCTCAGATACTAACTGAAGATTTATGATGAGTCGCAAAGGTTTGAAATTCCGTAAAATCAAAAAATTTCAAACGACAGCGAAAATTAAACTTTGACAGAAAAGAAAAGAAAAAACTCGAAAGCTAAACAGAGAGAAAGAAAGAGACGCAGTGACTGTGTCCTGAAAAAGTAAATTAATTTAACGAGTAAATTAATAAAAAAAACTGTATAGTAATTAAGGATATTAATTACATTAATTGAGTAGTCATGCCAGCTTTTGCACATAGTATCACGTTTCATTAACAAACATAAATTCATGTATTAATGAAGATTGACGAGTGCTAGATTCGAGATGCTTAACGGTTGATATAATCACTAAAAAAATCATTACAATAATGTAAAGTTTCTTTCTTTCACATGAAAACACATGATTAAAGGGTAATCAAGGACTCGAGAGATCGAATTTTTACATAATAGTAGTAAATGCTTAAATTTTACAGAGGATTAAAAAAAGAAACTTGAAACAAGCACATAAATTTATAATTAAAAACAGATTACCGTTAATTTATTTCATTTTTTTAATTTGAAAAATCTGAAATTGTCTTTGCTTAATAAGGTGAAATGATAGATTCTATGAGCTCTTGTAGAGGCGCCAGCTCTTTCTTGTCGATCAGTCCAAACTCCTGTCAAAACCAAAAGATGAAATGGCCAAAATTAGTAAAAAAAATTAAAAAAAATCTACAGAATATAAAGCGTGCAATTTCTTTATCACAGATGTTCATAGGAAAAAAAAAGTTTAATTTCTCAAAGATGTATTTTCAATGCGATATTTGAATAAGATTTTGCTAGTTATTCTCCTAACAATTAGAACCAAGATAATATTGAGTGTTAAATTACAGAGAACTCACATGAGTAAAGAGGATGAAGTGTTTGAAGCAGGTGTTGAGATGAGCTTCTTCTTTAAGGCTAACGATTTTCTGGAAATGAGAATGGTAAATGTGAGCATAAACACGGAATAGTCGTTTAAATATCGTCTTCACCACATCCTTGAAGTTCTGAGGAAATGGTGCTCCTGGAAAAAAAAAAAAAATTCATCGGAAATTAGCATTAAGATGTCGACAAAACGTTTTTGTTGTTGACATCGATTGATATTATTTAGATCTCTCATGGACATTATTATTACCAAGCCTTTGGGGAAATAAAGTCTCATCATCGAGTTGAGTCTCAATCCAATCCATCAAGTACTCAACATATTTTGGAGCAGAAACTTCTATTGGCTTCTTGATCTGTACTCCATCTGCCCATCTGTACTCATACCTGCAAATTTTGTTCACTCTGTTACCAAAAAGCATGCAAAGAAAGAATCCGTAGAAACAAGAACATCCGCCATATTATTGGTCTGATAGGTCAAATGGACAACAGAGAATGATGAAGCACATAAGTTCATCTTTGGCAACTTCCATTGTAAAATAGATTAACTATATTTTGAAGTCATCCTCAAACAGAGGACAAAGACAGGAACTTTCATCAGAAATTACTACAGAGATCCAAATACATGACCTATATTCTCTCTAATATTCACAGTTACAAAGACAGCATAACAAGTTAACAAGCGTACACGCACACAACATACCACTTCAAGACCCAAATATATAATCACGGTGAGGAGAAATATTTATATGCTTCCAAGATGTTAACGATTTTCCTGAACGATCCTCAGATGACTAAATTAATCTCGAAGCATGAAGATTTCGTTTGTTTGAATAACACATAAAAGAAGAGATGAGGCTATACTTGGGGCCAGCAGTCATTGTAGGACAGTTATCTGGTGTGCAGAACTCGGTAAGGGTACCGTATAGCAAGTTCACCTGATTAAAAAAATCCACAGCTGAAACAAAAAAAGGTAAATTATCAACAAAATTATTTCACTTAATATGCTATTTCACGCAACGTATATATCCGATATTTGCAAGGGAAGATTCACCATTGTACGAAGATAAAGAAATTAGCAATGATTAACTCCTGCATTTAATCCCAAACAAATAAGTATACACTAAAGTCACCAAGCAGAGTGGTACTCACTGTTTACAGCAAGCCATTCGTTTGCATCCTCTCCTGGAGGAAGTCTTACAGCTTCTCTCAAGTTCCCACTTCCTAAGGTGGCATCTATATGCTTTCGAAGCTGTGCACCCTATATCACAGAAAACAAAAGGCCCAACAAGAAGAATCAAACCTTAGATTTCATTTCATCTGATCACGAGCGCAAAACACCAAAAAACTGCATCTTTTCAAAGATATCAACAACTTGAGAGGAGGGCCAAATAGTATACAAACCTTGCTTCCAGAAGGTGCGCTCTTTTTAGGACGGAAAGTCTTTTGATTTCTATGTAGAAAGTTAAAAAAAAAAGGAAGAGATGTTATCAAACAGATCATCAATCTTAAGTGGGAAACATTAAAAAGGTGGAAAGCCATTCTATGTATCCGAGAACAATCACAGAACATGACAGAAATGAATCACTAACTCTCTAGTTTTGGTTACAATCATGAGCCCTGACGGGTCATCATTGAATGCCTAGTTAAATATGAAAAAAAAACTGGCTTTAACCAAGATTTGAAGCTACAATTCTCAGCATCGATGATTCAAACCTTGTGATTTAATCACGAAAAGTCTAATATGTGTTAAAACGTCAATGAACAGCTTATATTCAGACAGACGAATTCAAGTTCAGAAGACAAGGAAATGGATCCAGATTCCCAATTCAAAAAGCTAAGGTTCATACTAAAGATCATATATTCTGATTCGCAATCAGAAAAGTACAAATAGAAACCAAATCAATTCGATTAGGCAAAAGAAAATCACATACGAATCCGTGATCCTGCATAATACAAATGTACGGGATCCTAAGAAGCAACGAAAGAAGTAAGTCTTGATGAATCACAGAAGAAACAAGATCACTAATTTTTTAGTTATTATTCAAACAGATCTGAGATTGCAAACGATCGCAAAATCTCCTCAAGCTTATCTTGATTGAACATAAAATTGCATAGAGATAGAAACTCACCTTCCCAATCCAAACAGACTCATGGCGAAAAAGCGATCGAGAGAGAGAGAGAGAGAGAAAGAGAGTCGAATAGTTTTTTTTTTTTCCTCAGGTGGAAACGAGAAAAGATGTTCTTACAAAAAAAAGAGAGAAAAGAGTCTGAAAGAAGACGGGAAAAGTGAGTGTCTTTATATATGATGAAGACGAAAGACTCGTTGATTGATTCTTAGCTGGCACATTTTTTTAAAACCCCTCAACTTTCTGAAAATTTTAGATTTCCACCCTCAACTTTTTAATAGAATCACTTATTAGCTGGCAAGACTACGCAAAAGATTGGAAAGTTATAATTGTGACAATTTAATTGTCTTTATGCGCAAGCAATTTAATTGCTTCCTCTGTGACGTTCAGTAAAGTATATTTTTAACTAAATTTTGATACTTCACAATTTATTTTTATTATTTTCCTCTATTTGATCCATAAAACCAATCAACGGGTCATATAGATATGGTTATTAAATTACTTTCCTCTACATCATGGATCCAATGCTTGAATGTGCAGATCCTAAAACAAGGGCGCTCGATATTGTGAAGTATTAAATTGCATTGTTGACCTAATGAAAGTCAAAATCGAAACTAATTCATAAGACTAAAATTACTGAACATAAAACTCATTTAAAATGTGAAGTAAATCAATGGAAAAACTAGTTATAAAATTTTTGATTGAAAAATGTTTGATCGTCTTTCTCTAAATAAAAAATAAACCATAATCAACTTGATAAAACTTTCAACTGGTTACTTAGTCCAAGTAAGTTGAGTTGGAAAGAACAAAAGTGCCAGCATAAGTGTACCAAAGAACCGTGTATCAAGGAAGGTGATGACAAGTGTTCACGGGTACAGACGCATTTGCTAACGACTCGATTCTTCCTCGGGAGATGGTATGGAAGCATAAACGTATTCAACTTTCTAGCTTTTGCCACAAAAGGAAAATGTAGAGAGGATCCATGACGCCACGGGTAGTTTCCGAAAATACTCGTTGATGATCATATCCTTGCCATTCAGAAAACTCTACTCTATCATCCAGGATCTCAGTGGCTGGGTTCTTAAAATGATCAATGGTGTGCACACGCGGATCAGTCACAAAGTCAATGAGACATGTCGAAAACATCCTTGGCCTCAGTTATCATCACGTTTGCCGACGTCTCGAGTATGCTTCATATGGTCCACAAGACGCTATTTGTACACGGAGATCTTATGACGAAACAACTGTGGGCGTTGATGTTCAATGAGCTGAAATACAAATCAAAGTTTGGAGACTGTCGTGAGAATGCCAAAAGCATATCTTTGTCTCGGAGAGAATGGACTTTGCGAGACAACCTTCCAGAGGATGCAGACCGCGAAAAACTGGTGCGCTCTATTAATTTGATCTAATTCCAAAGTCTAGAGCTTTATTGGGAAATGAAAAGAAGAATACTTCATACATAATAGTCAAGCCATGACCGAAACATTAAAGTCATTACAAACGGAAGAAGCTCCATGGACAAGCAAGAGAGTTTTTGAAAAAGGAAATCAAACATAGCTCAATCTTCAAATGATGATAATCAAAGGCAAAACGATGATGATGATGATGATGATGATGATGGCTCATCTAACTTACGAGTCACAAGAAAGAGTCTTTGGGCTTTAACCGGCGATTCTCCTAGAGTAGGGATTTGGGGGCTGTGTAGGTCTAAGGAATATGTCACCACTTTCTCCCACCCAACCTGCCTTCATCGCCGGATGTTGTTGCCTTTGACTTTGACTCCATCTTCCTCCGCCCACCGCTGCATTTGCCAGATTATTTGGAGTCTCAGATGGCCCACGAGGAAAGACCCAGTTCTTGTTCATAGATGCTGCAAAAGTCAATCATTTGATTTCCTTCAGATGAATAATCAAACTACGAGAACACAAGGGAAACAATAATAATAATAATAATAATAATATGTGATTTTTACTTACAAGGACTCTTCCTTCCAGGTGGTGGTATATACTTAGCATCTCTGACATGATAACTTCCCACAGATTTGTTGTTCCATGCTGTGTCCTGGGTAATCTTATTAGACATTTCCAGCTTCCGCTGGGTCTGACAAGCGCCAAAAGGAGGAGCATTCGCCTTTGGAGTAGCATAACTGTTAAATGGCTTATTATTAGCAGTATTGGTCAAAGTCGCCGGCAACCTCTTGAGGGATTGCTGCTGATGCTCGAATGACCCTCTCTGTCCAACAGACATTTTGGCACGGAGAAATGGTGGAACATAGTAGCAACTCTGAAAGAACGGATGCTGTAAAGCCTCTGCAGCAGTAGGCCTATTGCTCGGATCCCATGAGCATAGGCGCTCAACAAGGTTAACCGCCTCTGCACTAGCATATGGCATCAAGCTTGAAAGGTGTACACCGGGAAGCTGTAAGATAACAAACAGATCATCACTAGTATCCCAAGATAAAAAAAAAATCCATGACGCTTTTTTCTCCAGATACATTGAAGATTTGAGCACAAAATTTACCTGAGGGAATTGGTAATTGATGACACTAGCAAGATTAAGCCCCTCCAACCATGTCTCTTCAGTTGGGCTACCTATCACACTGCATATTTTATAGATCTCATCTGCTTCACTGCACACATTAAAAGAGACATTTTGCTAGCTTAGAATCACATTCGCAACTTATTCAATCAGAAAATTGTAATTAAAACCATTTGAAAAATACCTAGCTCCAGGAAAAAGAGGGCGAAGAGACAACAACTCAGCAAGAATAGCGCCCATTGCCCACATATCTGACACAATCAAAATTACCCCATTGTTAAAAAATGGACCAATACCATATTAAAAGACATGGAATTTTGAGAACACTAACCAACTTTTGACGAGTACACATATGACTGTAGCAGTACTTCAGGCGCCCTATACCTGTTATATATTTAGAGCACAGACTTTAGTGGAGAGTAAGGAAGAGATGTGGAATAAATCACAGATGTGCCAATCGCCATCAGCACATGTACCAGAACTACAAATAGAAAGTATTTTTTAAGGACTCATTTCAACTGATCAGGGAAATGAATCTTACCAGCGTGTCGAGACATACTCTGTATAAGGTGGACTCGAATCGATCTCCCGGGCCAGGCCAAGATCAGCAATCTTTATGACATCTTTAGAGACTAATAGATTTTCTGCATCAGAAAAAAATACACATGTTTGATTGAAAAAATATTTAACTACTACGGTAAAAAAAACTTGCAAACTGAATTCAAAAAAGTCTCAACTCCATCGCACATGTGCAGATGTTGATTGGTAACTCAAAGCTATCAATTACCTGGCTTAAGATCACGGTGAAAGTATCCACGCTGATGCATGTAAGAAAGGCCTTGAAAGACTTGAAAGCACCAATTTCGGATATCAGATTCTGCAAAAAGCTTAGGGCGATCCTTCATAAGCTGGTAAAGATTGCACTCCTGCTCAAGTAAGAACACAAAGAATATTTAGGGCAATGGAGAAGAAAGAGCTAGGGCAAAAAGATCAAACAAAAAGAAGCAAGAAGTATACCATGTACTCAAACACAAAGTATAGGTTATCATTCTCCCGGATGACTTCCTTCAGCTTCACAATGTTTGGATGATTCATTCTGCTAAGAGACTATTATGAAAAAAGAGCTGATCAGCAAACATACAAGAAGAACGACTGGTAACACTTGCAGTAAAGGAGATACAATACCTTCACTTCTCTCAGATTAACACATTCTTCCCAAGAGTAATACTTCTTCTTCATTTTTTTAATTGCAACCTGTGCATGGAAAACTTCAGAACGCTAAAAATCAACAACAAATAGTATAGTAGCCTTGATCTTTCAAAGAAAAAACAACTTACAATTTCACCCGTCTGTTTATTGACAGCTCGCCAAACATTCCCAAATGTTCCATCACCAACTTCTTTGATTAAATTATACCTACAGTTGTATAAGGCATTGAAAAGCAAACAGAAATTATAGATTGAGGGGTCTGAAGAAAAAGAAAGAGAACAGATAAAGAGATATCAAATCTACCTCTCCATCGCCTCTACGTGGAAGCACAGTATCCCCTTTAGTTTTTGTCTATAGAGAACTTCTGAAATATATCTATAACTTCAATTTTCCACTTGTTCGTATGCCAAACTCAAAGATTCTTCCGCTGGGTAGGCTGGCCGTTATTTGCTTTGAAAATAAATTGGTTGACCATCAAGGGAAAAGAAAGACACCAAGAGAAGAACGCAAAACATACTGACAACTGGACGACGCCATGAACCGACAAGAAGGAATGCTCTGGGTAAGAAACCCACGCTCACAACAATTAACTCAAGGTTCGGAGACTCGAGGAAAAGACTTATCAAAGCTACGACATGTCAAAACTGAAAAGAAACTGATACATCCTTCTTCAGTCAGCTCCCATTAGAACCATATATGGATTAGGGACTAACACAATTTTTTACTGTAGGGACCAGGTTAGATGAGACTCAAAAACTATGCGAAGGAAGGATAACTTGCAGTCATCAGCCCTGCACAAAACAAAGATGTTAGACAAAGAATCATGTTTCGATATATATGAAACCAAAGAAATCAAGGAGTCATATAAGTTTTAGTTCTATCATCTATTATTCCTTTTCGAGATTTCCTATTTTCTTGATAGCAGTTTTTTCCTTTTCTCTAAATTTCCATATGTATTCATACTTCAAAAATTCTTTAAACTTTTTAATAAACCTCTTATTTCCTTAACTGAACATAATTAAATTTACAGCTAGGTGCCTTAAATATGTCAAAAAAACCAAAAAGACAATTTTATACACTCAGGGAAAATCATCTGTTAGAAACATCTCGTGTAAGCTAAAATGAAAATGTCAATAAATTCGTCCAAAAATCCATACCTGACTCAGAAATTTGCATCACACCTTCCATAAAGATCGGGGAAGAAGGTCTGACCACTAAGTGCAGTTCACGAAAGAGCCAGTAAGGAAATCTGAGCGCACAAGAAACCGCCAATCGAGTGCTTCTTGCAATGAGAAAACCCGATACTGGTAGCAGCCTGAGCAGATGTAATCTTGTTCCATATCTCAAAAGAAGCAAATCCACTCGAAATGAAGCTTAATATAACCTGATAATGAACACAGCAGCAGTAAAAAATCATTATCAGAAGTTCAACATATACGCTTATAACATAAACGAAACAATAACAGTTCAATAACTAGAGAAGCCATTCAAGGTATTATCTGAAAAAAAAAAAAACAGTTCCAAGATACTCCAAGAAATATCACGAAAAGTCACAACTCCTTACAAAACCCTAAGAAACCCTAATTGCAATCAATGGAACACAGAGTAGATCCCAATTCATGTTCTTTGAGAAACTTCCATAAGGTCTAAACTGCTAATAGCATCATTAAATCTCAACTCCCTTTGAAACTGAATAACTTATCTCAGATCTCAATGAACAAAGAAATTCAAAATCGAAAAAAAAAAACACAGAAGCGTAATCCAAAAATTCTAGAAAAAATAAATTCAATTCGGACACGTAAAATTCAATCAGATCTCAGAAACGTTATGCCAATCAAACAATAATACTCAAGAACAACCAAAAACAAATCCGATTGAGCACAGAAAGCAAAAGCAAAAGGGAACATCAGACGAAGAAAAAAAACCTAAAATCACAAAGATCTTTGATTACCTCAAGAGCCAACAGGCATAACCTCCGTCTCCGACGACGGGAAAAGACGTTATCCAGAGCTTCTCCTACGCAAACTACGACTCCACCGCTCTATCTCGGTTTCTCTCTCTCCTTGCCGCGTATTTTTGTGAGGTTCTCGTGATAGCAAAAAAAAGATCTACTTTATAATATCTCAGCTAAAAAGGAATATATTATTATTGAGCAATATTATGGTCGTGTCTTGTGTGTGCTAGCTATAATTCCCTGCTTCTCGGTCTACGGTAACAAATTACACAAAAACCGTTGATTTTTTCATTGATGACGTCATATCCAATCTGAACCGTATGATTCCTTTTTAAATCTCTGTTTCCCATTCCAAGCTTTAACAGGTGATAACTACTTCTCTTGACTTTTCGTTCTTAATTTTATTTAATATTTTATTCCTAACAAATATTTTTTTTCCTTTTTTTCCTTTTTTAATCTAACAGTATCTCCTTTTTTTTTTTATCGAACGGTAATTCCTTTTTCTATATACAAAATCGAAGGCCTATATATAAACACGATCGTGTAGAAGCTTAGAGATTGTAAAAGTTAGGACAAATTAGTCGATTCGAGAGAGAATTAAGGAAGGGGAAGAAGATCTAAGGGAGACGATCTCTTGATTGCGTAATGGGAATCGTTCTGGAATCTCGTTGTCCGACAAGTTACAATGAGATTAGTAATAACCTTAATGCTCGTAACTGGAATCTCGATTGCTTTGTCTCTGAGATTGACTCTGTCGTAAAGAATCTCAATATCTTTTAAAAGAATGATAAGAGGATTTGTAATGGGTTCTTTTGAAGATGAGATCGAGAGTGAAGAAGAAGATTGTCAAATCTGTACAGCCTACGATGATGATGATCTGTATCCGGTGATCAACGACCACAAAACCCAAATCGAGGAAGATATTACGAATCAAGTAACGGTCATTGAAACAGAGATACCGCAATACAACGTTTCGTTCTGCAATAGGTCGGGTTGAAACGTACAGAGAGACTAGAGAACATGTGGAACGGAGGCTTGATTGTCAATATCGGCGGAAAGTTGCAGAAACAATCGACACCTCTCTGACTGCAGTTCAGTAAACTCATCAGATCAGTCAGATTGGGACTCAGACGCATATCATAAACGCATAGATTCTGTTATGAGACTCTACGGTGCACTTGTCCAGACAGATATCCACAGTAACACTCATGGGATTGGGGATGAATGGGTTTGGCTCCAGATCACAGGATATGACAGAGCTACCGCAACGGCCTTAAATGCATTCCTCCAGATCACAGGATATGCTCTTCCCCAGAGGCATAAATCACAATTCTTGGAAGCTGCGAATGTTGTCAGAGAGCATTTCTTGGCGAAGTTGAGGGCAGAAAAGGACTCGTCTGATCTACAAACGATCATTACCGATATCACAACGTATTTACATGATCGAATGTATCGTTGTGAACCTCAAGGAAGAACTATGCAGACGGATGTTTAGTCTAGGGAACAACAACAAGCATCATTGCTGAGGTAGCAAGACCCTCACGTGTGAGGAAGCCAAATCCAAGTATCAAGATTGAGTCTTCTTCTTTGTATTTATTGCAGATAAGTAAGTCGTGTTCCATGTCCTTTGTTGTAAAAAGAGTTGTTTTCAAGTCCATCTTCATTATAAATTGAAAAGCAAATTATGTTTGTCTAAAGAAAAGTGTGTGATTTCTCTTCTTTGCTTTGACACCACTTCACTTACCACAGAGGAATTTTGTTATCCATTATGTGTATTCTCTTTCTTATCTTTGTTATTCATAGAAATGGTGAATCTTCTTCTTCCAGCATTTTATTTTTATATCCAACATTTTACCTCAGTTCATTTATGTCAACCTCTGATTGCGATTTGCAGTCATGGCAATCTCCAATGTTGTCAGAAATCATTTCAATTTTAAAAACAACAGTGATACGTTATTGGAAGAATCTATCCCATGGATAGTACGCACAGTCCATACTTTCTTCAGTATGGAAACATCCAAATATAGCGATAGATTCTTGAGGGTAATGATTACAATACTCTGACATATCGCCATGTTGGTTAGTTTAGAGGCTAATAAGAACAAGCTAAGCCTCATCGATGTATCTAAACCGTGGCTTTGTAAAATGACCGTTCTTTATAACTTTTGGAATGGGTGTGATAACATGATTTAGTCTTGGAGTTATAAATGTAGTTTCTAAGGAGAGTTACCGTAACGTTCTAATACTAAGGATGTTGTGGATACTTGGAATTATTTATTTATGAGCTTTCGTAATAGCAAATATATGGGCTCTTACAGTACACGAAAGCCCAATATAAAAGACTCAAACCTATTCTTTTTTTCAAGCATTGTAAATTTCAATTTGTTTAAAGCTTCTTTCTCCTACCCAAGAGTACGGACAAATCGAAGAGCAATGGAGTTCTTCGACGAAGACAAGCCTAGATTCGTCTTCCAATCTCGTCCTTCCTCTTCTCGCACGACGAAGGAGGACGATCCTAAAATACCCAATAAGATCTTCATCTCAATCTCCATCGTTATCTCTCTCCTCATTTTATCACTCTCCTTCTTCTACTTCGAAACCGAGCCTTCCAAATCGCTCCTCTTATGGCTCTCTATCTCCTTCGTCGTCTCTCCTTTCGCGCCTTCTTCGCTCACCGGTGGTAAAATTCGCGTCGGTTATGGTCAGATCTTGGAGCCAGAGCAGATCAACGATGAGCTGTCCACGGAAAACGAGCGTGAATCCAGAAGGAAATCGGCAAATAAGCGATCTAATAAAGGGATGAAGAACGATAATACGCCGGAAAATCCATCTTCGGCGGCGGAAGTTTCCAGAAAAGAGGATAGAAGTGGGATTCCGCTCTCTACGGGGAATGGATCTATGAAGGATAGTAAGGATTGGAGTGATGAAGAAATCGAGATTTTGAAAAAGCAGCTGATAAAGCATCCGGCTGGAAAACCTGGGCGGTGGGAAGCGGTGGCTTCGGCGTTTGGGGGAAGATACAAGACAGAGAATGTGATCAAGAAGGCGAAAGAGATTGGAGAGAAGAAAATCTACGAGAGTGACGATTACGCTCAGTTTCTGAAGAACAGGAAAGCTTCGGATCCTAGATCGTATAAAGAAGACGCTGAGAAATCCGGGAATGGCGGAGATGACGAAGCTAGTAAGGAGACTTGGAGTAATGGAGAAGACATTGCACTGCTCAATGCTCTTAAAGCTTTTCCAAAGGAAGCAGCGATGAGATGGGATAAGATTGCAGCTGCAGTACATGGGAAGTCCAAGGCAGCTTGTATGAAGAGAGTTACAGAGCTTAAGAAAGGGTTTCGGAGCTCGAAATCTGGAGCCAATTAGCTAGGGAGAGATTGTGTTGAGGTAATTGATATAAACCATAGTCTTTACATAAACAAACATGGAGCCACATGAGACCCTTTTTTCCATTGTAGGTTACATGTTTTGTATAGTCTTTGTAGGCTTGGTGATCTTCTACATTGAATGTGAGTTGCCTTAAAGATGATAATCACCAATATGGAGAGATGGAGTAAGTGAAATGCTAATAACATGTTCTTTAGATGATGTTTTTATAGGTAATTTACTTATCTAGAACTGATAGTAAGCAGAAGAAGCTTGTAATGCTAGGAATCATAGAAACTCTAGTGAACCTACTCATTAGGTCATGGTTCGTGTTCTTGATGTTGGGAAGGCTTGCTTTTCATCCACTGGTTGTATGTTTGATGGTTGGTAAAAGTGTCCTGAGGCATTTTTTTTCCCATGTTTTTCATCCATCATGTCAAACCAACCCCATTGCTTTGCATCAAAGCTGTGCTGTTTTCTGCAGTTTATGAATTCCCTTTTACATCTGCTAGTTTCTGTTCTAATTTTATCGTGAATGTAACGCTTTGAAATTTGAACAGAACAATGCAAAAGGTTCGATCTTTAGAGGAGGAAATATGCCTGTACCTCATGGTTTTCTATCTTATTTTGGTGCATTCCTTTGAGATTTGCCGAAAAAGCACATGTCTGATAAGTATGGGATGAAATTCATCTTAAAAGTAACACATTTATACAAACTTTTATCTCAATATCTTTACACCATCTCCCTTTTTCGGTCATGAAGTTTCTGAATTTGAATATATTAAGAAAACCTCTTAATGCAGGGATATCTGATCGGATTAGGGAAATATGAGAAGAGGAACAGTTTTGTTGTTGCTGCTTGAGTTTATTTCTACAAGACCCAGAGTAATCAAGAGTTTCTGCAGGAAGTTTCTATAGAGATAGACAAAAAAGCATATCTATATGCCAAAGAAAATAACATTGATTTATTTCTTCCTTACTTTAAGCTTTAGTTCGAATTACAATACTTAGTATCTTACTATGGAAATGTTAAACAAATAAACAAGTATACTATTTATTATTAATCCAAACTAGTTTTTTCGTATTATCATCTTAAGAGCTAATTAGGGATAATTTGATTGAAAAGGGGGTAATTTATTTTGATTATAATTATTAGCTTTTACAAATAATCAAAATTTTGAAAAGTTTTTTGCCTATTTCATGTAGAGTATTCTATTGTACTTTATAGTTTACTAGATTAGGTTCCACCGGAATTTTTAGACCTGTCAACAAAAAAATTATAAAAATTAACAGAAAATTAAATCGGATTATCCATAGAAATTTAACTTTTATTTTTTTTTACAAAAAAAAATATTATATTATATATAAACTGCCTTTTTCCTTCCATATAATAGGAACACTCTACAGTTTAATAATCCAGTTGGTAAATGAAATATAAATGTTATTAACTATACAAGTCTACAACAACTACTCAATCTACTGCTGGATCAGATTAGCATAACGACAAACGGCATGAGATCCATCACGATTACCAAATAGTCACGGTAGTTTGGTTTCTCACCGAATACAGCCACGTGCTTCATACAAAGTCAACCGCAATATACGTAACAACCGGTGATCACCGGTTCTCTAATACGGAACAGTTTCACAGTTCACCGACCCAACCGGTAACAATTATACAAAACTCCTATACACGTCTGTGTTGGCCACGCGTTGTCAAAATCTAAAAGCTGCTCTGCAAAATTCTTCCCGGCGAGAACAATCAAAAATTCTCAGGTGATTCTCTCGATTCAATCTCGTGATTTATCATCGATCCATTCGTTATTTTTGTTTGCCCGCATTTGAAGCAGATCTCTTATATAGGTTTCGCGATCGATTCCTTTTTAAATATTTGACGAAATCTCTGAATGATTCGTATTTTCAATTGGAAATTAGGTTTCATAGTACATAATGGGTTTTATTTTCGGGTGATTTTATTGTCAGAGTGTATATGAAGTTTTGGGTATTTCGATTTTTGTTCTTCGCATCTTGGTTTGTTTGTTTCTCTTTTCAATTTTTAGGTTTTGTTCGTTAATCGTTAGTTTGCTCTTTTAATTTCATTCTCTCAGGCTGTTTTCTCAGCGAAAAGGAAATCAATGAATCATGAATCATCTAAGTGTCCTTTTGTTGCCGAAAGCATCATCCAAAAATGCCCTTTCCTGAGAAACATCAACAAGCCCACCAATTTTTCCCTCTCCTCCTTGAATTTTCCAGTTCCAGTAATATTTTCTTACCTTGAAACCTGAAATTCCATCTGCTCTATTTGATTGAATGGTCTTTAGTTTATCTTCTTTTGGACGTGATTTTGATTCAGGTGCAAGGAGGTAGTAAAGGTCCGATTTTTGAGGATGGTCCTGGATTTGATTCAGCATTCAAGCTCTTCCATGGAAAAGATGGTATTGTGCCACTTTCTGGACATTCGAGTTTCAGAGATGATCTTGAAGACGAGACTCCTCGTGCTACACCGCAATTCAATCCTCTTGCGGGAAAGGTCGCTACCATAAGCCTATCAGCTTTTGGTCCTGGAGGACCTTTTGGATTTGGTCCTTTCTCGGAGAAGTGGAAGAAACAACAGAAGAAACCCAAAAAACAACAGGTAGATTGTAAAAAAAAAAGACTTTATTAGTCTACAGAGACTTTACTATGGAGATTCAGGAACTTATTCAGTTTTTGCTTGCTTTTTGCAGTCTGGGGACTCATCGAAACACGAGGCAGTTGGAGACGAATGGTTAAAAACCGGCAACTGTCCAATCGCAAAATCTTACAGAGCTGCAAGCAAAGTCATGCCTCTTGTGGCTAAAGCATTACAGCCACCATCTGGTATGAAATTTAGATGTCCAGCTCCTATAGTAGCTGCAAGAGCTGCTCTTTCCAAGACTGCTTTGGTTAAAAGCCTTCGCCCTCAGCCTTTACCTGAAAAGATGCTCGCAATCGCTCTCATGGGGATGGCTGCAAACGTACCTCTCGGTGTATGGAGAGAACACACCAAAAAGTTTTCGCCTTCATGGTTTGTGGCGGTCCATGCTGCTGTGCCTTTTATAGCAATGCTCAGGAAATCTGTGCTGATGCCTAAAGCAGCTATGGCTTTGACCATTGGAGCTTCGATCTTGGGACAGGTCATTGGGTCAAGAGCTGAACGTTACCGTCTCAGAGCGGTAGCTGCGAATACAGTTGCTGAAACATCTACTATTACTGCGGGTTCTGGATACAACAAGATCTCTGATGGTTCAGGCTTTGCCAAAGGACATTGTGGTGCAGGGAAAGAAGTGAAGGAGGTTTATTACAATGTGAATGTTGGAGAATCTGCTAAACCAACTGGACTCTGCTATTAATATATGTTCTTATTAAAACTACAAATTACTATGTGAGGATTGGATGTTTTTGTGTGGGAAGGTTTAGTACGAATTGTGTAAACGAGAACAATGGTGTCATTTTATCCCATTAAACGGGTTATAATAAAAGGTGAAATAATTCCCCAATAACATCTCTCAATAAGTGCAAAATTAAAGAGTAGTTGACGTTATTTGAATCTTATTTTGATCACAGAACTTTAGCTTATCTAACGGTAAAGAGGTAGATACAAAGTACCAACATCTTCGGTGTCCAATGAAAAAAAAAACAAGAAAAAGAAAACTAAAAGACCAACAAAAAATGCGACTGAAACATGTAGAGAAGTAAACTTAAAACGGTCAAAACAACCTCTGACCTAAGTATCCAAATGTAGAAAGATGATGATGTTGATGATGTGCAATAGTTACTCAAGTCTTTTAGCTGCCAACATGTTGCCTTGGCATGCCTCCTCCTATGTATCTTCCCAGTGTGCTCCCATTAGCGCTACTCGTGTATTGTCCTTGTGAGAGAATTTGCGTCTTCTGTTCCGAGTTTATTTATTGCCTCTTGGAGGGAATAGGTTTCTTCTTTAATCTTCAGCTTGAAAATGTACTTGGTGAAAGCAGCCTTGCGGATGATGTCTTCAAATTTTTCCTCATCCCGATCCTCATTCTTCACATATTACAAATCTTTCGCAGGCATTCCCATTATCTCCTCACCAGCTTCCTGAATGCTGTGGCCCAGGTTACTCCTGTATGGTCCTGTAACTGTAGCTGCAATATATGCCTGCAGTCACATTCATCCACGCATCGGTCACATTTCTCGCACCGCCAAGTCCCGTCTCCGTTATTGGTGACCTTTTTGCTGCAGGAACTAAGCATGGGGAGATATACGCTTTCGTTATCTGATGGCATCCAATCACAAGAAGGAATACTTAATACTACCTTGAACATTCTCGTTACACAAGGGAAGATTCAAGTCGGGTCGATTTTAAGACTCACTCGTTTCGTCTCTAACAACATTCAGATTCGAAGGTAAGTCTTAACATTTTATTTTCTTAACCCTGAGATTCATAATTGGTGGGATGATTGTAATTTGTAAACTAATATATACACTTCTTCTGATGACAGGATTGCTATTGTTATGGAATTAGAGATTATTGCCGAGAAATGCAATATAATTGGAAACCCTCTTCCTGCACACCCGGGGAAGCCTAATAATTCTGGCCAAAGCTCGATTGATCATACACAACAACTACAACATCAACGTGGAGCGGTTTCTCTAAGCACAAAAACCCAGAGGAGATGATAAGCTGAATTATGGATTTAAGTGGTAAAGGTGAGAGCTTTTGTGACCTTTGAGAGGGAAAATAGAACGTTTCCGTTAGTTTAGACTATTAACATACTGAGTCTTGGGCTTTATAAGAATTACGTTTAACATCGGAATTTAGCTTATCTTGGAAACTCAACTTGAAATGCTGACATGAAATATATACTGGGCCACGATCAAACTCTAACCTTACAGTCAGGCCCAAATGACGAGAATGCCTAAGTACAGGCCTAATTACGACCCAAATCTAAGAAATATAACGTAGCTTTCATGGGATAGTACTTTTACAAGTTACAACCTTTAAATTTGAAGGGAAATAAATCAGCCAGTTTATCATTCAAATCCATTATGTAGCACACAAATGTTTTTAAAATGCGAATTTCCATTTAAAAATCACAAACCATATAGCTTGTGAGAAAATCCAAAGTTAGTGATCTTTTTATGAAATCTGGGAATAGAGTGTAGCTTCCATGGAATCTGAGAAAAGTCTTTTACAAACTTTGAATCCACAGAAGAAGAAATAAATAAGTAGACTGATACTTCTTGAATCCATTAAACACTTAAAGAGACATTGAAATAAAATGAAATCAACTACATCTTGATTTTAAGAACAATTATCTTTCTGATTAAGCAAAATACAAAGGCAAGCAATGTCAACTTCGATTTTGCAACGCCAATCACCAGTGACCACAGAAGTTGTCGAGCTTTTACCTCTAAACTTACCAGTCTCAGTCGAATTGAAAGATCCCTGGAGATAAAAGAAGAAACTTCAGATTACTCTTAAGTAGATATCATAACCTCTTGTTATGTTATCCATCTTGACAAATGAAGATTTTTATGCAATATTATTCGGTTTTCGTGTTACTAAATAGAAAGAGATGAAGGCAAACATTAACAAGAAAGTAGCTATAGTCTCATATGATCTCACCTGGTTCTAGACAGGCTTGACTTTTTAATAAATCTCGTCATCAGGTATCTCCGGAGTCAAGAATTTCATTGGATCTTTGCTAATCTCCTCATAGTTTACTCTCGGTTTCACCCTATCAGGCACAGGCTCCAGAGGAATGATGCTGTCTCCATCAATAACACCATCAATTAAACCATACTCAACCGCTTCAATAGGAGACATGTACCGGTCTCTGTCAATATCTTTCAGGACCTGCTCAAACGACCGGCTAGTACACCCAGCGATAATGCTGGTGACATTGTTCTTGTTATGCATAACTTCTTTAGCTTGGATCTCAACATCTATAGCTTGACCGCTTGCACCTCCAAGAGGTTGATGAATCATTATCCTCGTGTTGGGCATAGCAAAGCGCTTGCCTTTAGTCCCCGCACCAAGAATTATCGAAGCTGTTGATGCAGCAATACCAAGAGCAATCGTCGAAACATCAGCTCTCACAAGTTGAACCACATCGTATATCCCCATGGTTGCACTAACCGAAAGAAAAGAACATAAAGTTAGATATCTGAAGCAGAATTAAACGCAATCAAAGGTTATATACACAAGTCAAAAAGTTAACTGATATCACTTGAAGTTGCTAAGGAAACACATCAATTTATCAATACAAGATCCGATTACATGAGCAATTTTTCTCTTAATAGACAAGATTATCAATTTAGGAGGAAAGATAGCTAGTGAATCATACTTAACGTTCGCATCGCAAATCAGCAGAGGAGACACTTTAATTGTATACTATAACTTAAACTTTCACAAACTTGAATTACTTTGCAATGCCAACTAAAACCCTAATAATATGACCTAAGTTGCGAGGGTAACGCTTAGAAGTTATCCTAGTCTTATCCCAAGTAGCAAATGACTGAAACACAAGCCACTAACGCAGAAACCTAGATGAGAACAAAAAAAAGAAACGAAATCGGAATTAAACCTGAGGGAACCACCAGGGGAATTGATAAAGAGTTTGATGTCTTTCTTAGGATCTTTAGCATCTAAAAGCAGCAATTGACTCATAATGGCGTCGGCGACGAAATCGTCGATACTGCTACCAAGAAAAACGATTCGTTCCCTAAGGAGAAGACCCATGACGTCGGATTCTGCGCCTCGAATAGCTGCCTCCTGTGTCTGCGACATCTCGATTGAAGCATTTGTGAATCTCAATGGCGACGGAGAACTTCTTAAGGGAGCTGAAATGAGTTTGGTGGGTTTGAGGTAGAGATTGTTAGGCCTCAGAAAAGAAGAAGAAGACGCAGACGAAGATGAACTGATCCTTGACGAAACGAGTGAAGGTTTGAGAGAAGATGAGAGCGATAGGGTTCCCATGGCTGAAGCGAAGAAGAAGAGTTTTGGGAGAGAAAATTGGTGAAAGTGGATTTGGTAAAATAAAACCTCCGCAAGAAAAAAGAAACACGCGACTAAAGGACCCGGTTACACTTCCGGGTCGAGTTATTGTTTTTATTGGTCTATTAAATCCAAGACGCGGTATGTGGGCCTATGTGGGCCTTGGCCCATTTTATTTGCTAACCAAAGAGAGCATATCAAACCAAACCATATTTCAAACCCGTACGTATTAGGCATCCGGTTCTTTTGGTTCAAAACGGTTTAGCTAGTTCGGTAATCGTTTTTCGGTTCGGGAAAAAACTATTATTAAACATCCTTTACACATTTTAAACTTATGAGCATACATTAATTTTCACAAAATACTTAAATATAGTATTAACATTTATTCTATTCCGAGTGACAAAATTATTAATTAATTTGTGTTTGCTATTGTATTAAAAGATTCATTTTAATTCCGACATCATTTGAATGAAAATTGCAAGAGATTATGGACTAAAAATAAAACTTATCTATAAATTAATATTTATTTATATATCAATTAGTTATTATTTATAAATTAATAAATTTTCCATATTCCAACAGTTCATAGAAATTTTCTTCTACTAAGATTGTAATTTCCTCAAGCTACACCTATGTTTGGAACATGCTCAAGTAAGTGTAGTGTCGAAATAAAACAAAATCAAACTAAAAAAAGAAGGCTGAAAAGGGAAATAAGAAACAAATCATGTGCATAGTACATTAGATGATGAACACATTGTACATTAAGAGATAGCTCTGATATGATTTTAAACAAACAAGAAAGATGAGCAAGCAAAAGCATATAAACAAAAGGAAAAAGAAAAAAATAATCAATCTTTCGTATACTCATATTGATCTTTCTTCATCGGTTTTCTTAGTCTTCTCGATTTCGAGCAAATAAATCCTCTCAGCTTCGGGTACAGCCATGGTTAAAGCTCGAAGCCTATGGTTCAAGTCGTCAAGCTTGTTCATTAACCTATCGTTAGTGAACATTCCCATACAAACGCTCTTGATCGTGTCCCAACTTTCGAACAAAGGCAAACCAATTATCACAATCGATCCTATAGTTCCCCAAGCTACAGATACAATTGCCCAGAACCAGAAATATCCTCTGCTAAACACACCTGCATTATTTCGAATTTTTTGATTAATGTTCATGATTCAGGTTATTATGATTAGTATTACATATTTTTGAACAGAATGTTTAAGGGCTAACATTTATAGAATTTGGTCTCAAGAGCGGTTAAATAGTAGTAGTTATGATTAACCATTAACAATATTCATTTAAAAATGTCTCTAAAAGTTTAGAAATTTATCGATATTTTAAAATATATTTATTTCATGCTAGCTAAAGATTGTTAAATTTATTTCAAATGTGCTTTATATGGCGGAGACTTACGTGCTGGGAGAGAGAGAATTGGCCAGATGACAACAATGAGGAGAGTGAAGACAAGACCCCATTTAACAATCCAAGCTTTGGCTCTTCTCAGCTTCTCTTCTCTTAGCTCCTCCACAGGAACATCAATATCGTCGCCTGAAGCCTCAGCTTCCACCACTTTGATCTCTCTAGTCGTCGACCAATCGTAATTCTGTGGCTGGACTAGACTACACACCGCATGGATCAACCCTCCTATATATTTACACGTAACGACCAAACCAAAATGCTATCAAAAATCTTAAAAAGGCGATTAGATTGATATGACAGAAATGGCCAAAAGAAACTAATAGAATCCTGACCTGTTAGAATGGCGACGAGGTTACCAGCTAACATCGGAGCATTTCTCCCAGTGGTATCAAGATCAACGCGTCCGTACTGTATCTTTGCGGTTGATAACCAAGTAACGATCCCAAGAACACAACCAGAGATCGATCCAAGAATCGCACCAAAGGCATTAGCTTTACTCCACAAAAGCATGAAAGCGATGGGAATAACCGCAGAGCCAATGAGAACTCCCATCGCGAGATACATCCATCCAAGCGAAACCCCGGCTTTGTTCAAGATCACTGCAAGAATCCCCATGAAACATCCGAATCCGAGAACCGCGGATCTTGAGATTCTCAATATTTGTTTACCGGTTGCTCTAGGGTTTATGTACGTTCGGTAAATGTCGTAGGTGAAAAGGGATGAGACCGCGATTAGCTCAGAAGAACCAGCCGATGTTACAGCCCTGAGTATAAACAAAAACGTAACGATAATGATTCTGATGAGCATTTTTGTATGTGAGGTAGGTTTGTTGCCTAAGAAGAAACCGAGACCGGAACTCATCATTAACAATATCTTGCGTGCAAAGCAAGTTGACTTATAAAACCTGAGGAACTAACACTATATTGAATTGATTGAACAAAACCGAATCAAAATTGATCGGTTCTATGGACAGTAAAACCAAACAAACCAAAACGTAACCAAATTGAGTCAATCCGAAAAAAACTAAACCATATTTTGTAACTAATTATTAGGTTTGATTGTTGACCCAAAAATAAGAGATATTATTAGGTCTGATTTAATTAAAATAAGAGAACCAAAAACAGACCAAACTAAATCATACAGAAGATTCTTAAAGTAAACCAAATAAATTTTGCTCTGATTTAGCTATGCGAAAACTTGTTTATAAAATTATATGATCTGGAAAGAGTACTGTACTTACATGAAAAGCATAGTAAGAAGAAGCAAGGATCCTGATTTACCCATGAGAGCAATGGCAGTAGCAGGCGGGACTAGACCTCGATTAGCCTCATCTGCGGTTATAGGCAAGTCAAGGGCAAGTGCGCCGAGGCCTAACGAGGTGGCTAGAGAGAAAGGCACAGCGAACCACACGAGTCCACCGAGCAAATACCCCTTGTGAGTTGATGAAGGTCGAGCAGCTATTGCACTCACCCAATACCCCTTCAAATAACAAATGATGAAATGATTATGCGATTCCGCATGTGTTGTTTACCAATCATTTAGTTATTCATAAATCACAGTTTAAAAAGAAAAAAAAGGAACCTATTGGTTTGTATTAGTGTTGATATGGTGTCATAACTCGTATTCAGTCTCCGTCATATACGAATTCGAAAAAGAGACTTCATTGAAAATAATCTCACATTGTCGACGAAGACAGTGCCGAAGTTTCCAACAATGTTGATGAGACCGAAGACAGCACCACCGGAGCTCAGCATAGTGAGATAGGAGCCTCTGTAGTTGCCACCGACCGGACCGCAAGCTTGGTTGTGGTGTGAGAGTGGCTTAGTGCATAACCTTGACTTAGCAGCCATATCTCTTAGCCGGTCATAAACCACAGATGGACTCCCAAGCTCACTACTCGAAGTGTAGACCAGAAACACAAAGACGACTAGAACCACGTGAACTGAAATCAAACGGACCAAACAATGTTGGTAAACAACAATTATTTCTAAGGATATAAAACCATCAACTTGTTTGTCTTACAAATAATTGGACAAAAGCATTAGTGGATTTCTTAGAAACGAAATTAATTCGAGAAACAAAATATCAAATCTAACAAATATATAAACCTTTTGTTTCAAAACAAACACAAAATCTAACAAAATATTTTACGTACTGGTATGACAGGATATCCTTATATCTATAATTTTGTAATTAACAAAATCAAACTCCTGAAATATAAGAGTGATAACGAGTGTTAAGTTCATATTTCGTTTCAATTTCACTCAAATTTGTTTATTTTCACTTAATTGGAATATTTTTATTCATTTTGGTTTTGTTTTGGATTGCTTTTTTCAAATTTATATATCTCATATATAAGTAAAAACTATTAATAACCAGAGTAGATCTCAATTTGGTTTTTCAACCTATCCTTTTTCATATCAAATCGGCTCAATTTATCCACATGGAACATTTCTAAAAATATTTGTATGTTAACCAGTAGGTAGTTTTTAAGATATATTTAGAGGAATACCCCACATTTTTATAAATAATTTAAGTAAATGTACCTATGACAGAATGAACATAGCTTGCAAGGAAAGTAGCTTTAAGTCCTCCAGCCAAAGTATAGACAACGACGCCTAGAGGAATGAGAAAACTTGCGGCGTATATATTAACTCCAGTGAGAGCATTCACCACGGCCGAGCCGCCAAGCAAGAGCATTGCCGTCACTACCACGTTTGTTGCGAGACAGAACACCAAGAACACTATATGTGTTGCAGTTCCCCAACTAATTTTCTCAAATATATATAAAACAAATTAGCCTCAAGACCCTCAACCCTCAAAAGTAGTTCTAAATCATAAATAAACCGTGCCTAGTCTTTTGTCCGACCACTACTAAACATAAAATAAAACCGAACAACATCTTCAGTTCAAATTGGTCTATTCGGTTGGGAAATGTAATTAAATTTAAACAAAAATTTACGCTGTTTAGTATAGAGTTGGTATAGTTTAGTTGAAGAAATAGTTCGTTTGATTAAGTCGCTTGTTCAAAAAAGTTAACTATAAAATTTGCTAGCTAGTAAAATAAAAATAATTTCCGGTCTCACTTAGTTCAGTTTCGGTTTTGTTTATTCAATTAGAATTTTCTTATAATTGGCAAAAAAAAAAAAGTTTGGCTTAGTTCTGGACAGATATTTCAGTTTGGTTCAAAATGTTTTGTTTATTTATAAAAAAAAAATTAATACAAAATAATTGAGATTTTATATTTACCGAGCCTTCACAATTTCGCAGACCGTGTGAGCATTGGGAGCTTTTCTTTTTATCTCAATCGCCATCACACCAAACAAGAGTACCTATTTTGTTCATCATCGATCATTTCACAAGAGTCATAATGCATATAGAAACTAAATCATATTATAAAATTCGTGTTGAAAATTAATGTACATAGTTTTTGTTTTTTGGCATCAACCTGTATGGTGGCTCCACTGGCGTACCAAAACGGTCCACTAACACCATACTGCCATGCGACGTTTGAACTTTGTAGTATTGTCGCAGCCCATGTCCACTACGCACCCATCCACCAACAAATATAAATCAGTAACTGTAAACAATTTTAACAGTAAAATACATGTCTATACTTAAGGTGACTCACCAGGATATAAATAATTACAAAATAACTAAATTAATTTAACTAAATTATTTTAGTTTCATTTGTTTAAAATTTTATTTTATAATATATGCATAAAATGCAAATCAATATTTAAATAATTTTATACTATTATCTTAATTAGACATATCGTATTAAGTATAAGAATTTGAATCAGTTCAGTTATTCAGTTTATTCAGTTTTGGGTATACTGGATTACATTAATTCTTCCGAATTAAATCACAATTATTTGTTAGTCTTAGTTAGGCTAAAATTAGATTAATTTTATTAACTATATTTAGTTTGGCTGTTTGTCTTAAATTTATAAATATATTTTGGTAAAAATTTCTATATATACATATATATATATTTTTTTTTGGAAAATATATGAGAAAAATTGAAATGTTAATTGGTTTGGAATTGTATAACCAAACTGAATCAATAATCTTTTAAAATTTTATTAATTGACTAGTAATTTGGTTCATTTGATGCGGATCAAAATGATAATTAATTTAATCTATGGAAAAAAACAAAATTTTTGGAGAAGAAACATCACATCAGATGATAAGATTATAATATTTAATTTTTTTAATTATTTATTTGATCAAAAAATGGATTTATAGTAAATTTATGTTAAATTCTCTTCTTTTCAAATCTATTATATTACTTGAAATATAATTTTATTAAAAGTGGAAATTGGAGTTGTTGATCACAATAATATCTTACTAATTTATTTTTTAGAAATTTATTATTAAAAATACTAATTATTTGAAAAGAAAAGGCAATATTTTTATTAGAAATCATATATATATATATATATATGAATGTACTATTGATTATATTTTATTTTAAATATAATGTTTATAAATTTTAGTTTTTTTACTTTTAATTCATTAATAGTATTTATTGAAATGATTTTATGAAAATTAACATGAACGTGACCGTAAGAAATAGATTTCTCAAATAATGTTACAAAAAAATTTAAGATGTTTCCTCTTTTTATTTTTAAAAATTATTTAAATAAAAATTATTGATTGAGAAAAAAGAAAACTAAGAAAATATTAATAATGACAATCAATTATAACAATTTTAATAAATTGAAAATTATTTTTTTAATTGATATTTAAAACTTAACATGAACACGACAATTAAAAATATTAGCATTTTAAATAATATTATAGAGATTTGAATTAAAAATAATTAGTTTACCTGTGACACAATGACACTTGCAATGAGTCCTGTCTTGACGTTTCTTCCTGCTGTATTGAACCATTCAGAGGTATGTTGAGCCCCCACATATCGTTTTTCTAACCAAACCTTCATTCAATATTATCTCGGAAAAATTATCATAATATACTCAGAAAAAAATATCCCAATCTTTATTAATATTATTGAACTGTCGAACTCAATCGGTTTTTTTTATCATATATATCGAATTTATTTAATTTTTGCTGTACATATTTTCGAATATGGCCATGAATCAAAAATAGTTTTGATTTAAAATTTAGTTTTTTCTGTCAACAATATTAGTTTTACTATAAGAAACACAAATTAAATCTATAATACTGGCCCTTTAGATAGCCAATAGTTTGAGAAAATTTTGGATATATGTAACATCTTGATAATAGCCACGGTTTCGTTTATAATCGATAAAAAGTTGCTATATCAGAATATGATATCTAAATGATCCGCTAATATAGTTTTTTATAAATAAATAAATATAACTCTAGAAGTAAAAGGTAAAAATATGTATATCAACGTCATCTAGGCTTGGGAGTATGTGAACTATGAAAAGTAATATCGTTTGTTTTATTTTCTGAAGCAGATAATTTAAGTATTACCTTTTTTGTGGTTATTCGAAACGAAAACTAACCAAAAAAGATGTGAAGACGGCAAAGAAAGCACCAAAACCGAGAATAACGGTATAGCCAACGCCTTGAGCGAGCACGGTCGTATCTCCGAAGAAGCTGCTCCGCCTCTCGCATCCGGTTCCGTCACCGTTGTAATATTTCGCCGAGAAGTCGAAAGGAGGACACGTGGTCATTTCTTCTTCTTCTTCTTCTTCTTCTTTTTTACTTTACGTTGTTGTTAATGGAAAAGTAAATATGTGTCTCCTGAAATTTGTAGGGAGTGAAAGTTGAAAGATTCTTCGAGGTACAGTAGCACTTGCATTTATTAATAGAAAGAATCTTCAGTTTGGAAGAATCTCGACTTGTTAAAAAAATGAATCTTTTAAACTAACAACATTTTTTTGTGTTTTTGGATAGGTTAACCATTTCTAAGAGATGTAAGCTGCTATCCACACAAAATTGTCAGAAATTAAAATATTTATAATCAGTAACATTATTGATGATGAAATAGGAGAAAGTCAATAATTACAATCGCCAATAAGTCAATGATTTTTGTTTACTTGCTATTTAATGGTTTCCACTAGAATAGTGATGTCATCAGTGATCTAAGAGCATTAGTAATGCTAAAATTTGAGTGAGTCTCATAAATATTATTATATTATTAATTATATTATTATTTTATTAAAAGGGAAAAAAGAAGAGAGAGAAAAGAGAAATGATGAAGAAAAAAAAAAATTATGGATGAGACGTCTCAAAAGTATCATTCTAATGAGACTTTCACTCCTAAATTTCATAACTTTTGTATTTTATTTTTATTTTTTATTTATTTTTAATCATATGAGACTCTTAAAGTCTCACCATTGCAGATAGTCTAAGTACTCAAAAAGAAATCTAAAAGTTTAATTAAATTTAATCTTTATTGTAAAAATAAATGAAGAAAATGTTCCAATTCAATTTTTTTTTTATTTGGCAGAGCAAAAAACAGAGGCAAAACATGTAGAGCAAATAAATATCATCTGAACTTTAGAAACTCAAGTTACGAACTGATTAATGTTAATTATATGGTGTAAGATATTTATCTATTCCATCTTTTTTTTTTTTTGTTATATTAATAAAAGTAGTAGGCCAAATCGGGTGAGAATGTGGATAAATGAAGGTCCAATCTTCTTGGGAAGATTTATGGTATGGAACAATAACAGAAGAGATGGTTTTGTCGTCTTTTAATCATTCGCAATTTTAGTACTTCACTTCAGACGATTTTAAAAAATCCTGTACTTATTATTTAATTTATCAAATAAAAGGAAGTATTAGAGACCAAACCGTGTCATTTACTAGGTTTGTATTGGTATCATTGTTTCATCATCTTCCAAATTCAATTTTGATCATTTATGTTGCATATTGTTGACAGAACAAAACAACAAGTAAAAATTGTTGGTATGCATTTGAAAATATTAGTGGTATTCATTTTGATTGATAAACTCTTGAAGTTTTTTTATATTATATATGTTTTAGTTTCACATCATATCAAATATCTAATTAAAATATTTGGATTTAAACGGATATTTAGAAAAAAATGAATCATAATCAATCCAAATCAAATAAACAAAAATCATGGGTAATATTTTGTTCTGAATCTAATCATTTTGTATCCTATTCCAACCCTAATCCTCGTAAGTCTGCGGCTTTTTGTTTTCTTTTTCATTGAAAGGTAACAAAGTTGAAAGGACAAAGAAAGGATAATGCCAATAGGAACCTACAAGAAAAAAACTCCGAAGAGTACCAACAAAGATCTTAAGAGTAAAGTTGTGATTTGAAGAACAACTGAACAAGATCGTGATAATCCCTGGGAGCAAGTCTGTAGCTCTATGCAACTATTCGAGTCTTGAGGACGAGCAATCGTCACCATGTCAATAATATCCCCATTGATTAAATTTTGAATGAGTGTGTTATCTTATAACCAAATAGGCCTACATATATATAATGCCAATAAGCTTTGCGTGTAGGTCCAAATTATTTAAAAGTCTTGACAAATATATCATCAAAACCGATATATTTGTCGGCTATCAATAAAAAAAAACCGGAGTAACAAACCCAGAAGAAAAAGAGCAAAACATGATCAAAAACTAAAAAAAATAAAAGAAATAAACATCAAAACCAACACCACCAGAAATCATCTGAAATTTTTTTTGCAGAAATAAAACTCCCAACAGTCTAAAATCAGCCAGAACTCTTGCATAGAAGAAGTATATATTTTATATATAAGAAAAAAGGAAATGATCTAAAACCATAGACGGCTAGACTTTAATATCGAAAGACACCAACTTCAAGATGCTGGACAAAGAAAAACATGCCTCAAAAAACATCTCTTCAGAAAGAGCGATAACAATTCGAGCTTTTGTTCAACGACATCGCTGTGCTGATCAAAGGATCAAGAAACTAATCCCAAGAACCGGATTAGAACCACCTCGGAAACAACCAAAGACAAATATACGTTCATTTTTTACTTTTTACTCTTTTTTTTTCTTCTTTGAGGACGGTATATGGTATAATATTGAGGTCATGGAGAGTTAATTTTTCTTAAGAAAATGCCTAATCATATTAGGCTGGGGATGAAAAATTTTGAGTGGCAAAGAAACACTAGATCATATGTATTTTTCTAGACATACGTTTTATGTGGAAGATCATGTTGGTGAGCCATTTCTAATGTCCTTATTACAGGATATTTTGTGTAATAATTACAAGATACTAAGAAAATATTTAAAATAATACTGTAATTTACGAATATTAAAATTAAAATAATAACATCGCAAATTACTTAACAAATGGGATGTTAATTTTTTGGTGTAAGATGAACAAAGTTGTTCTTTATACAACGTTTTAAAGTTGTTCTTCTAAATCCCGTGTGATGCGGCGGTTTGTAGTTGTAGGAAGCTAATTTGGATTATTATGGTTATAGCTTTGGGCTATATCAGGACTTTAGGACTTAGTTAAACATTAGGCCCATTAATCGAAACTACTCGGCCCAAAGTCGTCTCCAATCTCGACGCCATCGGTTCCAGTCGCCAACCCTCTCGTCTCTCTATCACTTCCTTGGCCACATAAAATCAACCGTCGTCGCCGGAGCTCCGGTCTTCACCATTCGACAATATGTCTCTTTCCGATGATGAAGACGAGTGCTTCGCTCGGTTCCTCGAATCAGAAGTCTCATCGGTATTTTGTTTGCTTCATTGTTTTTAAAAAAAATCATTTTCATTTAGGATTTAGTTCTTTTTCCCCTTATATCTTTTGGATTTTATCGGTGAATCTGAAAATCCTATCTCAATTATATATTTTTACTAAATTTTCATTCTTTTGCGATGGAGTTTTTTGGGACCTATAACTTCGGGATCTGTAATTAGATTGTAAATTTGATGTTTTTTGTGTGTATTCTTAATTTATTTTATCGAGTTTGTGTTTGGTTGATCTTATTCAAAATCAGATACATCTGTTTCATGTTTCGTGATATATGTTCATTGTGAATTTTTGTTTTTACCTCTTGTTCATGTTTTCATGTGAAAGGTTGAGTTTTTATTGATGCTTTGGTGTTTTTATTCTTTCTTTTGTAGGTAGAGGATGAAGAAGAAACAAAAGAACCTGAACCAAAACGAAAATGTCTTGAGAAAGACAAAACAAAGGTTGTAGAGAAGGATGGAGATCAAAAGGAAGATGGTAATAAAGATAGAAATGGTGCAAAGAGAATAGAGAGTGGAGTTTTCAGCAAAGTTCCTACAGAGCTATTTCGTCATATTTTCAAGTTCTTATCATCCGAGGTATTGTTCATTTGCATCTCAAGCTAAAGATTAGTAATTGTTCTCTAAATTCATAATCAAGTTGTCTTGATTAGCATAATCTTGACGATTCCTTTTAATCTAAATTGTTCGAATGTGATCACAGGATCTTCTATCATGCTCTGTAGTGTGTAAATTTCTCAATTTTGCTGCCTCTGATGAATCCTTATGGCGTCGCCTGTAAGTGTCTTCTCATAGTCCTTGTTCTTGTGGATAATCTAGTTTTCAAAATCAATACTTTGTTCTCAAAACGAAGCGATACACTTTTGATTGGTTTATATGCAGGTACTGTATCCGGTGGGGTCTAATGCCTTCAACTAGAATGTTACGTGAATGTGCTTGGAAGAAGCTTTATATCGATGTGAGTTGTTTTTGTATAATTTTTTTGTTGAAGAGTATAGAAATGGTACTGTGAGTTGCTATTAAAGGTCATTCATATATTGCCCTTTTTAAGCAATCGTTTACTCTTTTGGAATTTTAGCGCGACGAGAAGGACATGATTGAACTTGTCAGAAGCTGTCCAACGGATTTTAAATTGTATTACATTCAAATGCAAGCAGCAAAGCGAAGCCAAGCACCACTTCCATCTGAAGTAACATCTGCATCTCATAGTTGTTTTCTTTTCGCACTACAATCATCGTTTGATGTATTCTCACCTTCTTGTTTGCGACGTTTAGATGGTGGATGACCGGTTAGTTCTTGACAAAACTGTACTTGACAAAGTATCTCTGTGGAAGAAAAGCAAGGGACTTACTGATAAAGCTGTCATTGGCCATGTTTGTTTGGGAACAAAATGTGGTTACCATCAGATTGACGACGTGTTCATATGCGAAGAGACTGGAAATGTTCATGGTATGAAATGAAAACGCTATAAAAATGTAAAAATTTGTGGCTGGTGTATGTGTTGTCCAAACTAACTCCTTTTCTTTTTATAATGGTCTTACAACAGTATGCGATGATAACTGCAAGGAAGTAATATTTTGTCCAGACAGTGGGTGCATGGTGTGTACTATCTCAGGGCTTTGTTCTGATAGTTTGGTCGTAGAAACTGATTCAGACACAGATGAGGAAGAAGCTGAAATATTAACAGAAAAAGGCCGTTTTGGTACATGTCGATCTCTCTCTCTCTCTCTCCTCCTCCGTTTATTATTCTCTTTATCTCCAACATATAAGTGAACGGTTTTTGTGTCTTCTTTTGACCGCAGATCGAGCTTTTGAATTTGGATACAACTGCGAGAGTGAGCAGGAATTAGAACGTACCTTTGGGTTCTGCTGATCAAAAGTCTCAGCCTTTTCCGTCCAATTTCAGAATCTTTACTCTCTCTCTAGTACTGCGTCTGCCTGTGTTCTTTACGGGAACACATCTATGGAGTGAAATGAATCAAAAGTAACTCCTGTCTTTAGTAGTCTTCTTATGCTTTGTAAGTTGTGCAGATAATTTGTCTGTAATTTGCTCTATTCTCCTTAAAAAAGTGTCACATATAGTATTTAAGTTCCAACTTTTTCCTCTAAATTCTGTTGGTAGATAGTAGTTTCCTTCCTCAGATAATAATTAATAAATATTATATGTGTCTAAAAAGATTTAATAGTTGTACATATTGGGGAATGACCTTATGTGTGAATCTATTGTTAGTTGTTGCAAAAGAATTTTAAAAACTACTAATTTTCGTGTAGATTCGATCCTTTTGGAATTTTTCCATTAAAGTGCAACTTAAAAGTTTATATTGTTCAAAAAAATAGTTTATCTCCCCTCTACGTATGTATGTTCTTAGATTCACGCGTCCATTACGCGTTCTCGCAACGCTAAATATTACGTAACAAAAATATTCTTATCTTTCTCTCCTTTTATCCCCCATATTTTCTAATATTTCCTAAACGCCCCATAAGTAGTTAAGAACCGTTCGAATTGAAAAATCAACTATTGAATTAGCCATACATTTTCACTATGTATTGTAAATAAACCGGTATTACCGTACCATGTGTAATAACTAGTGTTGAAAATTTGGACCCCGTTATTATTTATGAAGAATAAATGTCATATTATGATTCATACTCAAAGTAAGAGGTGTAAAGATGAAAATATAACTTTTTGGAAAGCGTGTCGCGTAAGGAAATATTTGTATGTGTAAAGCAAACTCATCAATATATATCTTTCTCTTCCAATTCAGTTTCGACATTTTTCACGATTTGTTTCGGGTAAAAAAGCTCTCATCTTTTTTCCTTTATAGATTGGTTATTTTGCTTGCACTTTGTTTTTGTGATGAATCGGAGCCTCGCTTGTTCTGATCTGTATACTTCAACTTCATTTATCTCTTGATTCGCTCGTGTGATTGAAAATCGCGTTTATATGTTTTGAGTGATGAACTATAAAACGTTCCTATGCTTAGGATCTTAAATTCGACTTCTTTTTATTACCCTTCGCCTGTAATTGAATGCTCTGATGTATCTGCTTGATCTCTTGATGAAAGCTTGACGTTAATGCTTTGGTTTGTGAAATTGATTGGAATTAATTACAATGATATCTGACCTAATCAGTGATTAATTACACTGCTGGTTTAGCTCGTTACATGAATCTTGTGTGTCTGCTTGATCCGCTGATGAAAGCTTGAAGTTAATGCTTGGTTTGTCCAATATGTCCTAAATCGAATGGTTTTTATTGTCTTTTTTTTTTTTTGTAGGTTTGTCTGTTGATTGAGAAAACATGGGAGGTGACGAAGACAAAGGGTTTCATGGGTACCCACCCGCTGGATACCCGCCGGGTCCTGGGGCTTATCCACCAGCTGGATACCCATCACATCAAGCTTACCCTCCACCACATGGGGCCTACCCACCTGCAGCAGGTTATCCTCCGGGTGCATACCCACCTGCACCTGGTGGCTACCCTCCAGCTCCTGGTTATGGAGGTTATCCTCCTGCACCTGGTCATGCTGGTTATCCTCCTACTGGCTATCCTGCTCATCACTCAGGTACTCTATTTCCTCTTCCTAATGCCTTTTCCTCCCCTTGTAGTTTTGGCTGTATCATAAATGTGGTAGATGTCACTAGAGAAAGAAGATGAAACGTAGAATTTTGTCTATATGTTGTATATTCAGTATCATATATGTCGTAGATGTCACTTTAGAAAGAAGTTGAAACAGAGAGGATCGGCTGATGATATAATTTTGTTTAAATGACCGGCTTTATTTGATAGCTAACATGAATCCATATCATCTGACTGTTATTGTTATGCAAGAGTTTGTATTCTAATTTCAAAAACACATACATGATTGAAACGTCTGAAAGTGTGCTAATGTAGCACCATCTAATTAGAATTTCGATCGTTCAATATCTACCGCTAATCCTTTATATCGATTTGAGATCATAATCGCAGATTCTATTATACGCTGGTATATTGTTTGCCTCTTGGTTGTTTTTGTGTGTGTGTAATATAATACCTTACCTTTACTTGTTTCAGGACACGCAGGAGGAATCGGGGGTATGATTGCAGGAGCTGCAGCTGCCTACGGAGCTCACCACATAGCTCATAGCTCTCACAGTCCTTACGGACACGCTGCATATGGTCACGGATATGGCCATGGTCATGGCTATGGTTATGGTCATGGTAAGTTCAAGCACGGAAATCACGGGAAGTTTAAGCATCACGGAGGCAAGTTTAAACATGGGAAGCATGGGATGTTTGGAGGAGGCAAGTTCAAGAAGTGGAAGTGATCTTAAAACCCCCTTTTGATCTATTTCTCGACTGACCAAATGTTACCAATAAAACCCCAAACATTTATAAGTTAACTTTCGTCGGTTTAGAGATCGCTGGTTCGAATTGGAATAATTGAGAGTTAATAATGAGCATGATAATATATGGTGTTCTATGAAGCTTATCTATGGCTTTATAATGACAGATTCTGTTTTTTCTTAAAAAGATTTTATATATTATGTCCTTGCATATATTTGGTTTTGACATTGCTTAAGCTTAGTAGAAGTCATGAATATGATCAGGTGGTGATCTAAAGTAGTTTCTGATATCTTAGTATCATTAAAAGTCTGTTGGCTCAGACTACTAATTTAAACCAACATTAGGTGTGTATAGAATCAAACATTTAAATGATTTGAATTTTTATAAATAAGGAGATGGTTTTGGGTGAGTTTAGGAAAATTGTTAAAAGAAACTTTGATCAAACAAATTTGAGAGAAAAAGCTTTTCATCCATAGAAAAATATATCATACAAAGCAGCCAAACTGGCTAAAGAAACAGCTGCATCAAGAGTCAAGTAGATAGACACATCCATAACACTGAAACAACTTAAGTTGGATGTTCCAGAAATGCTAAACGGTAAGATAAAGCGTTGGGAATCAGAGAACACACTCGATGATCTACTGCCCAAACCTGTTTGCAGCAAGTAGTGCATAAGAAGCAGCAATACTGGCAAAAAGTCATGTATAAGGAATCATTTACATGTACCATAATATTTATTTTTCAATTCATCTGCATTTTTACAAGGAGCACAAAAGTGTTGGAAGACAAAGGGTTTTTGAAATCCATATCTCATATCTTGTTTAATTGCAGTTTCTCTCTTGTTTGGTATGGGGAATCGAAGGTCCATTTTCCTGGACTTTGAATTGTTTAATCAAATATTTTCATAAATAAAAACTCATGTTCTAGTTAAAATTGTTGGATTTTTCCACGTAAAAAAAGAAATCATAAATAAAACAAAATTACCCCCAAAAAATGGCCTTCGGGAAAGCTAAGCGGTACATCATGAATATTGACGTGTACCTACTTTTGTTTTGGGTTTAAAAATCTTGGACTTGGAGTGTTTAATAAAATAAAACTACATAATTAATTATTAATTACAAATATGATCAATTTGTCTCCCTTCGTCAAATGAGTTGGCTTTGTTATTCTGATTCGTCCTTTCGTTGTACGTATGACGTACTTTTTTACATTATCATATTCTTAAACCTAGAAACCAGATGACTTCCACTTTTGCTTTGTATTTAATTCTATTTTCGTTCTAAAGTCAAAACATGAATCACATCATAAAGATATCAAAATATGGAGTTCTAAATAAACTAATCCGTTGACAAAAAATAACTAATCTTATTTTTTTCAATTGTACATACGATTTTCTGTCTGAGAAAGAAACGAAAATGTATTATATAATATACATATAATTCTTTTACAAAAATTATAAGTTCGGTTTTGATTTGGTATTTTTCCCAGTTATAATTAGGATTTTGTTTTTATACAGTGGTCAAAGATTTGTTAGTTTTAAGTTTAAACATTGATCGGCTATCAAAAAGGTTTTACTTTTACGTTTTAGAGCTCTTATAAATTATAAATTGTCTCGTATATAACTAAATATCTCATCGTTATTTATATCCAATTAGTAGAATGCAATTAGATTGTACAAACAAAAATATGAGCGGTGGGCAAGCGGAAAAATATCATTTATTTAAGAGGATAAGATAGTGGTTGGAAATTCATTTAGACAAAAATAGTTTAACATATTAATCAATCAATAATTAAACTTGTGATCAACCAATCACATGTTTTGGCTAAGCTGGATATCTACTTATATCCGATTAGCCGCGTCAGCACTTACAATTCAAATACTTCAAAAAAAAAAAAAAAAAAACTCTTTTTATGTTTCACGGTGAAATCCAAATTGAAGTAACATCGATTAAGTTAGACAAATGTATTGACTAATATAAAGTAATAATAAGTTAGATAGTCATGACTCATGAAAATCATTTTGGATGATATCTTCAAATCTAAAGTTAAATATTGATTTCACTTCTTTTTTTAGTTAAAGGGTATTCATTTTTTTAAATAAAGGAAATTAATTTCTTCAAATCTTAATTTTAAATATGGACTTCATTTTTTTCCAAGTTTTCATTTATCTAAAACATGGACTTCACACACAAACAAATTCCACGATATCGTGATTTAAGTAGATGAAAAGATTCGTAGAAAAATAAATTAATGAGTTAAGCTCTACTAATCCATTTATATATCAAAATATTAAGGTTAATCCCAACTCCCAAGTAGGGCTTAACGATGGAATCTAATCTATTATTTATCCAAATAGAAGCATTTATAGTAATGCTATTTATACTAGTTTCAGGCAGTAGTCATCGAATACTAATAAGCTAATTAATCTTCATCATGTCTCTTAAATAAAATTATGCATATTCGACTGGTAGATCAAAACCACTGAATTATAAAACATATTATTTATGATTGTATTACTTTGTTAGTTTTTCTGAGAAGATCCGGCGTGAATAGTAATAGAATGACGACAAGAAAAAGAAATAGAAACACAGAGAAAAATAGAAATAGAAATAGTGCTCCTAAAATAGCAAAATGTAATAGGCTATTTACGTTTTCATCCTTTATCTTATCTGAAGTATGCGTCCCAATGCAATTTGTTTATTAAATAAAAAGTCGACAACAACCAGACATTGACTAAAAATAGCATATGATCATATGAATATTATAATGCGATATACTTAAATAATACTTTATCCTGGAATATATTAATAACTTGGTGTGACAACTGGCATCTTACGAGCCACGATTACTGAGGAAGTCACTGGTTTCGATCAAAACCGCTTTGACAAGCCCACTGTTCTGTTTTCTTTATTTATTTTATTTCCCCACATTGATCCTTACGTTTACTTCAATTTAATGATTGATTAAAATAATAACAATTATATTCATTTAGTTATTTCTGTTTGTTTGTTTCTTTTGTCGTCTTGGTTATTTATGTTAATTACCATTTTGGTTGATTGTTGTGTATTAATATTACTTGTCAAAGTTTTTGTTTTTATATATATTTTCAACATCTTGTCAAGATATTTTTTTCATTAGTTAGGTCGAACGTCATTGTATCTCTTCATTTGACTTTTTTTTACTTACTGTGATAATATCTTTAGTTTGTTTTCTTTTGCAAATTATTTTTCGTGACCAATACAGTATAAAACATTTATCCGGATTTTAGTTCTCTGCACATGCATATCTTTGCATTATTGTTGATACACATTTTTAATTAGAAGATTTTGCAGTTATAAGCTTCAATATTTTTCTAAAGTTACAAAAATTGAAGAAAAAAACAAGAGAATGAACAAGTTAATTGGCTTGTTTACTAGCAAAATAGCAATCCGTTATCAGTTTGCCAATATTCGAATGACCTCAAGCAAATGTTACTTTTGCGTTTTATTTTATTTTTTCAATTCGGTAATGTAATTTTAATATTATTTTTAACATAAATTTTAGATATGTGATAAATTTTAAAAATGATTATTATTATGTCATAATTTTTACCATTTGTTTAAATTCTAGAAAATAAACATTTTTTCCATAATATTCTTAAATTATACTACAATTTTCGTTTATCGTAATTAGAAATCAAATCACACTTATGTAAAACATTTAATTTTCAATAATAGCCATTATGGAAACAATCCAAGAGTTGACATTTGACCAAGCCCAAGAGTGTGGGGGTGGGGGGTTCAAATTAATTATAGTTGACCAACAGAGCTTTTATAAATTTTGGTTGTGTTGAAAGTTAATTAATTTATATATGTCTTCATTATTTTTCTGTAATCAAATGTAGTATACATCGAGAAACTTACATGGGTGTATAAATCTCAAAAAAAAAAAAACATGTATGGATTGTAAACGATGAATAAAATGCATGTAAAGAGAACTAGATATGATTGGGATCAATTATTTATGTTTTCCTTTTGAAGCAATATTCGATTTCAATTATTTGCCACGTCCGTACTTCTTCCTGCACTACCTTCTTGTACCTGACCCATTTAAAGTAAATTTAATATATATTATTTTAATTTCTCAATCCGCACTGACTACCTGATAATCAGTTTCTGAGAGCTAGTACAGCCATGAAAAATATATCCTAAATTTTAGATATTTTTTTGATTAAAGATAAAGTTAAAAAAAGTTAAACAATTACATCTCTAGAGGATACTAAAATATCTATGTCTTAATCTTCACAAAATAAATGAAAAAGAAAAAAAAATGAGAAAAACTTTGTTCTTTTTTCTTTGCTTTTTCTTTATAAATTTTTTTTTTTAAAACTGTAGAATAGTTGAATAAAAGACAGCTATTTAGTAGATGAATTATAAAGAAACATAACACTAGAATAAAGTTCAAATATTATTGTTTGCTGAAATCTGGTCGATGAGAAAACAATTTATTTACAACTAATATTATTATTAAATAGTAAACGGAAAATACAGATAGTTAACTATCAAACTTAGAGAATTATGAAAAAAGAGCAAAACTAGTAAGTAATAACCTAACTATAAATTTGACTATATATCACCAACCATATATAACACGAATATTATTATTTTTTACTTAACTTGCTTATTTTTGATTAAATTTTCAATCATCTTTTTAAAAATGTGCCGTCAAATACATATCATTCATAGTACACGTATAAAATAATAAAATATATAAAATAACAAGTGTTTTTAAAATTTACCCTACACGTTTTAATTATATAACTAGATTAAAAAAACTTTATTCATCTACTAAATAGTAGCTTTTAGTATTCAACTGTTTTATAAATTATTTATAGTTTATTTAGCTTACGAATTTTCTCGTTTTAATGATTCTGATGTTTCATGATTCGGTTTTTCAGCTATTTAATTGACACATCAATCAAGTTTTTAGTTTTCTGCTTAAATTCAACTTATGTGGTTTAATTTAGTGTAAACTGCAATGCATGTTAACATAAAAATAGAAAACTAAAAATAATAAAAATGATTTGCTTATGAATTAGTTAGATAACGAAAAAGTTTTATTTTTCATCGTCTAACTTTTTCTTTTGTAAATTCTCTTGTTCTTTTCAGTCATAATTTTATGGACGTTTTCTCCAATCACTCTTTTGGTGATTTTTCTAGCGTTTTTTTCTAACATTTCTGTTAGCTTAATGTTTTTATCTATTTTTTAGATGTATTCTGTGATATCTATCTTATCTAAATGTAGTGTTTTGGCACAAAAAAATTATCTAATTTTCTGTTTAAACTACAATTTTTATGATGAGTTATCCACGATAACGTATCGGGTCGCTTCACTGCCATGATTGATGAATCAATCTTTTATTATGTTGCTATTATTGTTGACCGTGGTTCGAATCCCTGTTGCATGCGTGCGTAGTTTAATTCTTACGATGAAAATCAAACATAGAGCTCTGCAAAGAAAAATGGTAACAATGGTCGGATCTTACTTTAGATTTAAATGAATTTTTCATGTTAATATGTATGTTATTCAGTAACAAAATGAAAATTCACTTGTTAAATGAATTAAATAATATGAATCTTCACGGTATATGCTTTTTATTTAATTTAGAAAATACTATAAAATATAAGTCGTCGTTTAATAAATCGTATTTCATATTTTGAATAATCTAGTACACATCACATATATCATATATTATACCTTTGTAATCAAAATTTAATTGTGAATATAAATGTTATATTGTTTATTCAATATTTTAATATGTCACGAACAAACTAAATTTTTGCTAGCTTTTATTTGTCTTTATTATTCTATGTAATTCGTTATTAAATATTTTGAAGTGTTGCACATATAAACTGAAGGTTAATCTTCTTTGCTAAAATGATTACGCATACATTACATTACATGTTTTGATGTTTTGTATGACGTAATAATATATGATAGATAAGGTATTAACACATAATAGTTAAAAAAATTCGACGCCAATTAATATTTATCACGTTAAACAAATAAAAAAACTATCCAAATTACAGCTAGTTCATTACCAGATATCCGAACGACAGTATCTTTGGAATCCAACTCTCATTTATCGACATCAGAACCATGTGTCTCACGAAGTCACAAGATTCTTCAGATCAATGGCTTTCCTTGTATTATACCAAATTGAAAAGACAGACATGAAAAATATTTTCTTTCTTAGTTTCCTAAATTTTAAATTATCAATGTTTTTCATGTAACGTTTCAAACTTCTCAACTGATATTCACTTATTACAGTTAACCCAGAATAGTTATTTAACCAGCAAAACTTGTCTTATATCAAATAATTTAAACCACATATATATTTAATATAAAATAAACAAAATTGTTAAAAAAATTTAGCAAGTTATAAAAAAAAGGCATAATACAAAATACATTTAAAAATTTTCATAGAAGTGTAAGAACATCTCATATTCCCAAATAAAGAGAGTATAAATTTAATTATTATATGTATTTTACTGTTCCTTTGGATATTTATAAACAATGTTTGTTGAACAAAAGAAGAATATCAACAATATTATTACAGTTACAATCTAACTCATCATTGTCACATCATATTTTATTTTCCACTTTAAACTTGATAACGCGTGGGGGCAGATACAGAAAACAAACAAGACAAAAACTTTTTAACGTCTTTATTAAAGGAACCAACATACGAAAACTAGTATGTAACAAGAGTTGTCTAATTCCCCGTCAACTTGTTCTCGTAACATTTTTTTATAGTATTTTTTTACTTGATATTTTGTTTTAGTAATATCTTGTATTTTTCATCTTTTTGTTTGTTTAATGAATGAAGCTTTTAATATGAAAAAAGCGAAAACCATTTGAAGAGCGTGATGTTGACTGGACGGAGAACCACGGCCACAATTTCAATTTTACAAATGGCCAAACCACTGATTAAAAAGTTTTCTTCTTATCCGAAGTCCTCAGATATTAACATAAACCCTCATCAGTTTCCATAATTCTTTTTTATAAGCTTGATTATACCGTGTAATCTACTTTTTCCCGTTTAAATCTTAATACGTAATTTTAAGAAAGTATTACACTTATAGTAAATATTTTCCTCACAAATGATTTTTATTCTTATTGTTAATATATATTACCTTTTGAGCAAAAAATTTTTACAAACTACTCCAATTTATGTTATATCAGCTGAAAATAGAAAGAAGTCTCATGTGATGGAGAAAGCAAACAAAACAACCAAGAAAATGTTTGTTTTACAACCAAAATAATATTCAAGGAAAAATAAAGAAATAACGCATCCGCATAGGAAAAAGATACTAGGCCACTACCTATACTTTTGTTAATAATTTTCTTAAGAAAAGAAAATCCGAATTATGTTCCTTTTTCCATCAATCATGTTTTTATTTTAACTGACTGAATTTAAGTAATTAGACTAACAATATATAGGAATATTACAAGTATGTCTATATATATATGGTTAATGTTATAATTTAGCTTTCAAGTTTGAACAAGTGATAACATAAAATACAAACATATATTACTTGTAACCGTTTATTTTCAATTTTAAAAATATAACTAAATTCATTTTTACATGCGAATATTACTAAACATAATGTGGGGATTATATTGAATATAGATTTGTATGTATATTCCATATGAATACGACGAATCGGGTCGACCCGTTTCTTGACTAGAGAATATGGATCTAGCTAGCCGATTAATATATAATTAATTGATCGGATATCTGTTGGAAAAAAATGTCCCAATTCCAAAATCATTGTAGCATGGGAAATATGCAATGATGATGACGTGGACACTGGCCTCTTTTGTCGTGTATTTAGTTTACAACAGTAGCTGTCCGGAACCAAGTAACTTTTCTTAGGGTAAAGATAGTAAAGTTACTAACTACTCTCAATTGTTGAGCTCAATATTTTGTTTTTAAGTATATTTTTCACTCAGACCCACATGCATTTATATTTGTGTCAAGATTATAATTTATTCGAGAAAAACGAATCCGACACGGTTGGTAACTAATTAAAATAAATTCAATATGACATGAGATGCCCGAGTTTGAAACCTCTCTATGTTTTAAAAGACGATAACTTCAATTTTTTCGTTCTTTTTATTATCAAAATCATGTTTTGATCTCGGTCCAAAGAGATGTGTTTTTCCTTTTTGATAAATGGTCCTAAGAGATGTTCAGGCAACAAATTAACAAAATTGATGTATTTAACATTTATATTGCATAATAAAACTTGACACTTTTCAAATCAATACTTTTTAAGTTTTTTATTGTTAAAAGAGGCTAACAATTGAACTAAATAAATTATGAAGCGTAGAAGTGATTTATTGTCGGTAATATTCTAGTCGATGAGTTGTAAATATGCTAATCAGATAAATCTTTATATATAAATCTTTAAAATATATATGATTCTTTTGATAAGTTTGTGTACAACAAAACGGTCGAATATATCACTCCAATTTGAATAAGCACCTAGTGTGAAAAACTAGACATAGTTGTTTATTTTCTTTGACTTGTTATTATGAAGTTCGCACTTAACAACTTAAAAGATTACGTAAATTTTGTTGGACCAAAATGTTATTAAGCACATTGGGCTTGAAACATGTTGATAATGTGAATATGAAATGGGCTTAAAAATTAGACCCATTAGGGAATAAGTGGAACTTAAGAAAGTCCCACATTGCTTAGAAGGAACTTTTTCCACTTACATATATATGGAACAAAGTCACTAAGTGTCAAAGTGGTTTATGGGGAGAACCAAAGGATCCACACGCGCGCACCACCACCACCGCCGCTCGCTCGCGCTCGTGCTCTGTGCTTTGGGCTTTGGGCTTTGGGCTTTGGGCTTTGGGCTTTGGGCTTTGGGCTTTGGGCTTTGGGCTTTGGGCTTTGGGCTTTGGGAATGTCTCGTCGTCGAGGAGTCCTATTTTTTGGCGACTGAAAATGAGATCGACCGATCCTTACTGGACCGATCGATCCATCCTCGCGAACATTTCCAGGATCGATCGATCGCGTGCTACGGATGGTTTTCTTGCGTGAGTTTCTGGGATCGACCGATCTAAACCAGATCGATCGATCTCGTTTTACGTGAGATTCCAGGATCGACCGGTACATTCCGGATCGACCGATCGCTTACAGGATCGATCGATCTGATTTTTGGATCGATCGATCAGGTTCAAAATCTCATCGTAATCCGCGAATATTCCAGTCAAAACGGTTATAACCGCTTGCGGAATTTTCGGGATTTCGTTGAAAGTCGAGATTTTATCTCGAAACCCCCCTAATCACTTCTTCCCTATAAATAGAGAGCTAAAGCAATCATTCTGGGTATCCCCGAGTATCCTGAATATCCTGAGAATTCTTGAAATCTCTAGAACCCTAAAAACTCTTTGCTTTCTCTAAATTCACAGAAAAGGTTCATCTCTCTCTCATATTCGTTTCTATCTTTCAGAAACGATTCTTGCTCTTGAGTATATCGTAGATACTGTGTTCGCAGATTCCGAATTCGAGTGTTGCGAATCGGTCTATAAAAGGTTGTATCCTGGGATTCAAAAGGCGTATTAAAACCGTCACACTACGGGCGCTTTATTGAGTTAAGGAAAGAGACATCTCGCCTCCTTTCTGGATTTCATAAAAATCGTTTTATAAATCGTGTATTTACAAATTGATTTCTCCTTATATTACAAATTATCAAATCGTATTTTCTTATCCGGTTTTATAGCTCCTACAGTCTTAACTCAATAAATCCGCTTCTAGCAAATAGCTACAATCGGATTTAAGAAAAACGATTTTCATTTTTATTAAATCAATTTGTAATCGTTTCTGCGAACGCTGAAAAGCGAGATTGCAAAACGAATATTATACGATTTTGAATCGTTTCTGCAGACGCTCAAAAGGCGAGTTTGCAAAACGATATCGAACGATTTTAGATTAGATCGATCGATCGTGATTTAAAGGATCAATCGATCTTGTGACGTCTCCGCGAACGCTACACAGCGAGATTGCGATTCGTTTGACTGGTTTAAACAAAACGTTTAAAACAAGTTTCTGACTATCGTTTTTTTGTGAAACAGATGACAACTAACGCGAACACTCTCAACAAAAGTGAGATTGCAATGATGGAGACGACTCAAGTCACTCCGAAAATGGCACTGGATACCAGTGGACTCCTTCCTGAAAAATTTGATGGGAATGGATTTAAGAATTGGCAACAGAAGATGGTCTTTTATTTGACATCTCTGAATTTGAACAAATTCCTCACGGAGGATAAGCCAATCACTCCTGATGGAGACCTGGATGTGCGTACGCTATCCAGTATTGATGCATGGAAGCATTCAGACTTTCTGTGCAGAGGATGGATCCTTAGTCGTCTAGTAGACAACTTATACTCTGTCTACAACAATGACAAGGAATATCCCACAGCCAAGCATCTATGGATTGCTTTGGAAAGAAAATACAAGTCTGAAAATGCTGGTTTTCAGAGATATGCTGTGGCTAAGCTTCTAGACTTTAAGATGGTGGATTCAAAACCCATCATGGAACAAGTTGAACAGTTGCAGCTGATCAACGTCGAGATTGCATCAGAAGGTATGATTCTTCCTGAACAATTCGTCGTTGACTGCACCATTGAGAAGCTTCCACCAAGCTGGGTAGATTTCAAAAACTACCTTAAACACAAGCGAAAGCAGATGTCTCTGGAATCGCTGATCTCTAGGCTTCACAATGAAGCTGTGATTCGCCTCTCTAAGAATGAGGAAAAAGGGTATCAAGCATACCTAGCCGAACAATTTAAGGCAAAAGGCAAAGGCAAATCAGAGGAAAAGACTAGCAAGTTCAAGAACTTCAAGTCCTCTGGCTCCACAAGCTTCAAGAAGCAAACTTCTTATGAAAAGAAATATCGTGGAAAGTGTCATCATTGTGGCAAGATGGGTCACAAGGCAGATGTTTGTCGCAGTAAGCCTAAACAAAAGCGACATCATCATGCAAACCTGACAGAGGAAGATCTCTGCTGTGTTATCATTGACCAAGTCAACACCATTGAGGGAAATCCTCTAGATTGGTGGTATGACACAGGTGCTACGACCCACATATGCTTTGATAAGGACATGTTTAACACTTATCAAATATGCAACAATGATGAACAAGTGCTGATGGGCAACACCCAAACATCCAAGGTTGCAGGACGTGGTAAAGTAATTCTGAAGCTGACTTCAGGACATCAAATTACTCTCACCAACGTGAAGCATGTTCCAGACATGAGGAAGAATTTGATCTCTGGCACTCTCCTCAGCAAGGCTGGATTCTGCGCCAACTTTCATTCTGATAAGTTGGTACTTAAGAAAAATGGGGTGTATTTGGGAAAGGGCTTTGTTAAGAATGGACTGATCAAAATGAATGTATTGACAGTCGTTTCAAAAGTTGTAACAAACAATTCTATTAATAACAATGCTCCAGTTGCTTATTTGGTCGAGTCTTTTGATATTTGGCATGAACGGTTAGGACATGTGAATTATAAATCATTAAACCGATTAATGAATTCAAACCTAATACCAAAATGCAAACAAAGTAAAGACAAATGTGAAGTTTGCGTACAAGCGAAACTTACAAAACGACCATCACCACAAGTCCAGAGAAATACTGAACCTCTAGGATTAATCCACACAGACTTGTGCGATTTAAAATACTTACCTACAAGAGGTGGTAAGAAGTATTTTGTGACCTTCATCGATGACTGCACAAAATACTGCTATATTTACTTGTTACAGAGCAAAAATGAGGCTCTTGATAAATTCAAGGAATATAAGCTAGAGGTTGAAAATCAACTCGAAAGAACTATTAAAATAGTTCGGAGTGATAGAGGTGGAGAATATGAAGGACAGTTTGATGCATTCTGCAGAGAAAATGGAATCATTCATCAAACAACTGCTCCTTACTCACCTGAATCCAATGGAGTTGCGGAACGAAAAAACCGAACTCTAAAGGAAATGATGAATGCCATGATGCAAGAATCAGGCGTAACCCAGAACATGTGGGGGGAAGCTCTTATGACTTCTAATTATATTCTTAATAAGATTCCTAACAAAGTGACGGGAAAAACACCATATGAATTATGGAAAGGAACGGTTCCCTCATACAAATACCTGAAAGTGTGGGGGTGCTTAGCAAAAGTTGCAGTACCGCTTCCTAAAAAGGTCACAGTTGGACCAAAAACGGTTGATTGTATATTTATTGGATATGCACACAACAGTAGTGCTTATCGGTTTCTGGTTCACAAATCAGATATACCGGATATCCATGTAAATACAATAATGGAATCACGAAATGCGTACTTCTTTGAAAATATTTTTCCTTGTAAGGATAAATTAACCCCTAAGCGGAATAGGGAAGAAAGAAACGCAAGCGAAGCAAGCACTCCTGATGGAGAAGTTGCTGAAATTGAACCCAGGCGTAGTAAACGGGCTCGGAAGGAAAAAACCTTTGGTGACGATTTTCTAATGATCTTACTCACTCAAAACGAACCAAAGACCTTCGCTGAAGCAATGTCTACGCCAGACGCACCTTATTGGAAGGAAGCCGTCAAAAGTGAGTTCGATTCCATTATGCAAAACCATACGTTTTACATAACCGATTTACCGGAAGGGTTCAAAGCTCTCGGTTGTAAATGGATTTTTAAAACCAAATTAAAAACCGATGGCGCAATTGATAAATACAAGGCAAGACTTGTAGTTCAAGGTTTCCGCCAAAAAGAAGGTTTAGACTTCTTTGATACATATTCTCCAGTGTCGAGAATAACTTCTATTAGAAATCTCGTAAGCATTGCAGCATTACGAAATCTGGAAATTCACCAGATGGATGTAAAAACTGCATTTCTAAACGGAGATTTAGAAGAAGAGATATATATGAAACAACCCGAAGGGTATGTTGTACCAGGACAAGAACATAAAGTATGTCGACTGGTGAAATCGCTGTATGGACTGAAACAAGCTCCAAAACAATGGCATGAAAAATTTGACAGCGTAATGATGTCCAATGGATTCAGCATAAATGAAAGCGATAAGTGCATTTATTCGAAGACTACGAAAAATGCTTATGTCATGCTATGTTTATATGTAGATGATATGCTTATCCTAGGCAGCAACAACGATATCATCAATCAGACTAAATCCATGTTGCATGGACAGTTTGATATGAAAGATTTGGGGTTGGCTGATGTGATTCTAGGGATTAAAATCACTAGACATCCTGGTGGATACATATTATCCCAAGAACATTATGCTGAAAAGGTACTTGATAGATTTAAAGACTATTCAAGTGGAACCGCACAAACTCCTGTAGATACTACTCTTCATCTGACGAAAAATTCAGGTGAACCTGTATCACAGAATGAATATGCTCGAGTGATCGGAAGTCTAATGTACTTGACAAATTGTACAAGACCAGATCTAGCACACTCAGTGAATGTACTAAGTAGGTACACGAGCAATCCAGGACACACCCATTGGAAAGCTATAACCAGAGTATTAAATTACATAAGGTTTACCAAAAATTATGGGTTGCACTATGGTTCCGAACCTGCAGTTTTGGAAGGATACAGTGATGCCAACTGGATATCCGACTCCAAAAACTCAAAATCAACAAGTGGTTATATATTTACACTTGGAGGTGCTGCGGTATCCTGGAAATCTTGCAAACAAACGCTTCTGGCTAGATCAACAATGGAATCAGAATTCATTGCATTAGACAAAGCCGCAGAAGAAGCCGAGCATCTTCGCAATTTCTTGGAAGATATACCGATGTGGGAAAAACCAGTGTCATCAATACGCATACACTGTGATAACCAATCGGCTATAGCTCGTGCAAACAATAAGTTATACAATGGCAAGTCACGTCATATACGTAGACGACATAAGACCATTAGACAACTGATCTCAAGTGGTGTAATCTCACTCGATTACATAAAATCAGCTGATAATATTGCAGATCCTTTCACAAAAGGTCTGACACGAGATCAAGTTTTAAAATCATCAAGAGGAATGGGTTTAAAGCCTATGAACTAAAGATGAGATTTGATGGTAACCCCACCTACATGTTTTGATAGGTTCAAAGGGACAACTAAGTCAAATTAAGTCTAAATAAACACTGTGAAACATTTGTTTCTACCCAGTTCCTATAGATGACAACAGTGTTATCTGCAATTAATAGGTTAAGCATTGGCTTTTAATGAATTCATATATTCTAACCCAATGAAGTGAAGCAGATCACTTCAGGAAAAAGAATACAAATATGAAAGATCACCTTGTGAGTGTGAAATGGGGCCGTTTCTAGGAGAATAAATGAAAGGCTGTATTCTCCAAGTTCACTCATGAAAAACCAGGCTGTTCATGGCCAAAACGAACACAACAAGAGAACAAAAAGTTCTACGAGAAATATAACCGCGTTATATCTGTTGTCTCGGTTTACACTAGAAATCCGGGTGGTTCAAGACATCATGTTCACCCCCTGGCCTTGTAAACCCGACAGGTATCAACTATGATTGGTTCAATGCTGAAAAATGCAACCAAATCAGATACGGTTATCTTTCGTTTATACTCAAGAAAGTCTTTCTTTTAGCTTTCTCGATCCTAAAGAGTCTTTCAAAGTCACCCTCAGTTTAGAGTCATTTCTATTCATGTGGGGGATTGTTGGACCAAAATGTTATTAAGCACATTGGGCTTGAAACATGTTGATAATGTGAATATGAAATGGGCTTAAAAATTAGACCCATTAGGGAATAAGTGGAACTTAAGAAAGTCCCACATTGCTTAGAAGGAACTTTTTCCACTTACATATATATGGAACAAAGTCACTAAGTGTCAAAGTGGTTTATGGGGAGAACCAAAGGATCCACACGCGCGCACCACCACCACCGCCGCTCGCTCGCGCTCGCGCTCGTGCTCTGTGCTTTGGGCTTTGGGCTTTGGGCTTTGGGCTTTGGGCTTTGGGCTTTGGGCTTTGGGAATGTCTCGTCGTCGAGGAGTCCTATTTTTTGGCGACTGAAAATGAGATCGACCGATCCTTACTGGACCGATCGATCCATCCTCGCGAACATTTCCAGGATCGATCGTTCCTCTTCTGGATCGATCGATCGCGTGCTACGGATGGTTTTCTTGCGTGAGTTTCTGGGATCGACCGATCTAAACCAGATCGATCGATCTCGTTTTACGTGAGATTCCAGGATCGACCGGTACATTCCGGATCGACCGATCGCTTACAGGATCGATCGATCTGATTTTTGGATCGATCGATCGGGTTCAAAATCTCATCGTAATCCGCGAATATTCCAGTCAAAACGGTTATAACCGCTTGCGGAATTTTCGGGATTTCGTTGAAAGTCGAGATTTTATCTCGAAACCCCCCTAATCACTTCTTCCCTATAAATAGAGAGCTAAAGCAATCATTCTGGGTATCCCCGAGTATCCTGAATATCCTGAGAATTCTTGAAATCTCTAGAACCCTAAAAACTCTTTGCTTTCTCTAAATTCACAGAAAAGGTTCATCTCTCTCTCATATTCGTTTCTATCTTTCAGAAACGATTCTTGCTCTTGAGTATATCGTAGATACTGTGTTCGCAGATTCCGAATTCGAGTGTTGCGAATCGGTCTATAAAAGGTTGTATCCTGGGATTCAAAAGGCGTATTAAAACCGTCACACTACGGGCGCTTTATTGAGTTAAGGAAAGAGACATCTCGCCTCCTTTCTGGATTTCATAAAAATCGTTTTATAAATCGTGTATTTACAAATTGATTTCTCCTTATATTACAAATTATCAAATCGTATTTTCTTATCCGGTTTTATAGCTCCTACAGTCTTAACTCAATAAATCCGCTTCTAGCAAATAGCTACAATCGGATTTAAGAAAAACGATTTTCATTTTTATTAAATCAATTTGTAATCGTTTCTGCGAACGCTGAAAAGCGAGATTGCAAAACGAATATTATACGATTTTGAATCGTTTCTGCAGACGCTCAAAAGGCGAGTTTGCAAAACGATATCGAACGATTTTAGATTAGATCGATCGATCGTGATTTAAAGGATCAATCGATCTTGTGACGTCTCCGCGAACGCTACACAGCGAGATTGCGATTCGTTTGACTGGTTTAAACAAAACGTTTAAAACAAGTTTCTGACTATCGTTTTTTTGTGAAACAGATGACAACTAACGCGAACACTCTCAACAAAAGTGAGATTGCAATGATGGAGACGACTCAAGTCACTCCGAAAATGGCACTGGATACCAGTGGACTCCTTCCTGAAAAATTTGATGGGAATGGATTTAAGAATTGGCAACAGAAGATGGTCTTTTATTTGACATCTCTGAATTTGAACAAATTCCTCACGGAGGATAAGCCAATCACTCCTGATGGAGACCTGGATGTGCGTACGCTATCCAGTATTGATGCATGGAAGCATTCAGACTTTCTGTGCAGAGGATGGATCCTTAGTCGTCTAGTAGACAACTTATACTCTGTCTACAACAATGACAAGGAATATCCCACAGCCAAGCATCTATGGATTGCTTTGGAAAGAAAATACAAGTCTGAAAATGCTGGTTTTCAGAGATATGCTGTGGCTAAGCTTCTAGACTTTAAGATGGTGGATTCAAAACCCATCATGGAACAAGTTGAACAGTTGCAGCTGATCAACGTCGAGATTGCATCAGAAGGTATGATTCTTCCTGAACAATTCGTCGTTGACTGCACCATTGAGAAGCTTCCACCAAGCTGGGTAGATTTCAAAAACTACCTTAAACACAAGCGAAAGCAGATGTCTCTGGAATCGCTGATCTCTAGGCTTCACAATGAAGCTGTGATTCGCCTCTCTAAGAATGAGGAAAAAGGGTATCAAGCATACCTAGCCGAACAATTTAAGGCAAAAGGCAAAGGCAAATCAGAGGAAAAGACTAGCAAGTTCAAGAACTTCAAGTCCTCTGGCTCCACAAGCTTCAAGAAGCAAACTTCTTATGAAAAGAAGTATCGTGGAAAGTGTCATCATTGTGGCAAGATGGGTCACAAGGCAGATGTTTGTCGCAGTAAGCCTAAACAAAAGCGACATCATCATGCAAACCTGACAGAGGAAGATCTCTGCTGTGTTATCATTGACCAAGTCAACACCATTGAGGGAAATCCTCTAGATTGGTGGTATGACACAGGTGCTACGACCCACATATGCTTTGATAAGGACATGTTTAACACTTATCAAATATGCAACAATGATGAACAAGTGCTGATGGGCAACACCCAAACATCCAAGGTTGCAGGACGTGGTAAAGTAATTCTGAAGCTGACTTCAGGACATCAAATTACTCTCACCAACGTGAAGCATGTTCCAGACATGAGGAAGAATTTGATCTCTGGCACTCTCCTCAGCAAGGCTGGATTCTGCGCCAACTTTCATTCTGATAAGTTGGTACTTAAGAAAAATGGGGTGTATTTGGGAAAGGGCTTTGTTAAGAATGGACTGATCAAAATGAATGTATTGACAGTCGTTTCAAAAGTTGTAACAAACAATTCTATTAATAACAATGCTCCAGTTGCTTATTTGGTCGAGTCTTTTGATATTTGGCATGAACGGTTAGGACATGTGAATTATAAATCATTAAACCGATTAATGAATTCAAACCTAATACCAAAATGCAAACAAAGTAAAGACAAATGTGAAGTTTGCGTACAAGCGAAACTTACAAAACGACCATCACCACAAGTCCAGAGAAATACTGAACCTCTAGGATTAATCCACACAGACTTGTGCGATTTAAAATACTTACCTACAAGAGGTGGTAAGAAGTATTTTGTGACCTTCATCGATGACTGCACAAAATACTGCTATATTTACTTGTTACAGAGCAAAAATGAGGCTCTTGATAAATTCAAGGAATATAAGCTAGAGGTTGAAAATCAACTCGAAAGAACTATTAAAATAGTTCGGAGTGATAGAGGTGGAGAATATGAAGGACAGTTTGATGCATTCTGCAGAGAAAATGGAATCATTCATCAAACAACTGCTCCTTACTCACCTGAATCCAATGGAGTTGCGGAACGAAAAAACCGAACTCTAAAGGAAATGATGAATGCCATGATGCAAGAATCAGGCGTAACCCAGAACATGTGGGGGGAAGCTCTTATGACTTCTAATTATATTCTTAATAAGATTCCTAACAAAGTGACGGGAAAAACACCATATGAATTATGGAAAGGAACGGTTCCCTCATACAAATACCTGAAAGTGTGGGGGTGCTTAGCAAAAGTTGCAGTACCGCTTCCTAAAAAGGTCACAGTTGGACCAAAAACGGTTGATTGTATATTTATTGGATATGCACACAACAGTAGTGCTTATCGGTTTCTGGTTCACAAATCAGATATACCGGATATCCATGTAAATACAATAATGGAATCACGAAATGCGTACTTCTTTGAAAATATTTTTCCTTGTAAGGATAAATTAACCCCTAAGCGGAATAGGGAAGAAAGAAACGCAAGCGAAGCAAGCACTCCTGATGGAGAAGTTGCTGAAATTGAACCCAGGCGTAGTAAACGGGCTCGGAAGGAAAAAACCTTTGGTGACGATTTTCTAATGATCTTACTCACTGAAAACGAACCAAAGACCTTCGCTGAAGCAATGTCTACGCCAGACGCACCTTATTGGAAGGAAGCCGTCAAAAGTGAGTTCGATTCCATTATGCAAAACCATACGTTTTACATAACCGATTTACCGGAAGGGTTCAAAGCTCTCGGTTGTAAATGGATTTTTAAAACCAAATTAAAAACCGATGGCGCAATTGATAAATACAAGGCAAGACTTGTAGTTCAAGGTTTCCGCCAAAAAGAAGGTTTAGACTTCTTTGATACATATTCTCCAGTGTCGAGAATAACTTCTATTAGAAATCTCGTAAGCATTGCAGCATTACGAAATCTGGAAATTCACCAGATGGATGTAAAAACTGCATTTCTAAACGGAGATTTAGAAGAAGAGATATATATGAAACAACCCGAAGGGTATGTTGTACCAGGACAAGAACATAAAGTATGTCGACTGGTGAAATCGCTGTATGGACTGAAACAAGCTCCAAAACAATGGCATGAAAAATTTGACAGCGTAATGATGTCCAATGGATTCAGCATAAATGAAAGCGATAAGTGCATTTATTCGAAGACTACGAAAAATGCTTATGTCATGCTATGTTTATATGTAGATGATATGCTTATCCTAGGCAGCAACAACGATATCATCAATCAGACTAAATCCATGTTGCATGGACAGTTTGATATGAAAGATTTGGGGTTGGCTGATGTGATTCTAGGGATTAAAATCACTAGACATCCTGGTGGATACATATTATCCCAAGAACATTATGCTGAAAAGGTACTTGATAGATTTAAAGACTATTCAAGTGGAACCGCACAAACTCCTGTAGATACTACTCTTCATCTGACGAAAAATTCAGGTGAACCTGTATCACAGAATGAATATGCTCGAGTGATCGGAAGTCTAATGTACTTGACAAATTGTACAAGACCAGATCTAGCACACTCAGTGAATGTACTAAGTAGGTACACGAGCAATCCAGGACACACCCATTGGAAAGCTATAACCAGAGTATTAAATTACATAAGGTTTACCAAAAATTATGGGTTGCACTATGGTTCCGAACCTGCAGTTTTGGAAGGATACAGTGATGCCAACTGGATATCCGACTCCAAAAACTCAAAATCAACAAGTGGTTATATATTTACACTTGGAGGTGCTGCGGTATCCTGGAAATCTTGCAAACAAACGCTTCTGGCTAGATCAACAATGGAATCAGAATTCATTGCATTAGACAAAGCCGCAGAAGAAGCCGAGCATCTTCGCAATTTCTTGGAAGATATACCGATGTGGGAAAAACCAGTGTCATCAATACGCATACACTGTGATAACCAATCGGCTATAGCTCGTGCAAACAATAAGTTATACAATGGCAAGTCACGTCATATACGTAGACGACATAAGACCATTAGACAACTGATCTCAAGTGGTGTAATCTCACTCGATTACATAAAATCAGCTGATAATATTGCAGATCCTTTCACAAAAGGTCTGACACGAGATCAAGTTTTAAAATCATCAAGAGGAATGGGTTTAAAGCCTATGAACTAAAGATGAGATTTGATGGTAACCCCACCTACATGTTTTGATAGGTTCAAAGGGACAACTAAGTCAAATTAAGTCTAAATAAACACTGTGAAACATTTGTTTCTACCCAGTTCCTATAGATGACAACAGTGTTATCTGCAATTAATAGGTTAAGCATTGGCTTTTAATGAATTCATATATTCTAACCCAATGAAGTGAAGCAGATCACTTCGGGAAAAAGAATACAAATATGAAAGATCACCTTGTGAGTGTGAAATGGGGCCGTTTCTAGGAGAATAAATGAAAGGCTGTATTCTCCAAGTTCACTCATGAAAAACCAGGCTGTTCATGGCCAAAACGAACACAACAAGAGAACAAAAAGTTCTACGAGAAATATAACCGCGTTATATCTGTTGTCTCGGTTTACACTAGAAATCCGGGTGGTTCAAGACATCATGTTCACCCCCTGGCCTTGTAAACCCGACAGGTATCAACTATGATTGGTTCAATGCTGAAAAATGCAACCAAATCAGATACGGTTATCTTTCGTTTATACTCAAGAAAGTCTTTCTTTTAGCTTTCTCGATCCTAAAGAGTCTTTCAAAGTCACCCTCAGTTTAGAGTCATTTCTATTCATGTGGGGGATTGTTGGACCAAAATGTTATTAAGCACATTGGGCTTGAAACATGTTGATAATGTGAATATGAAATGGGCTTAAAAATTAGACCCATTAGGGAATAAGTGGAACTTAAGAAAGTCCCACATTGCTTAGAAGGAACTTTTTCCACTTACATATATATGGAACAAAGTCACTAAGTGTCAAAGTAGTTTATGGGGAGAACCAAAGGATCCACACGCGCGCACCACCACCACCGCCGCTCGCTCGCGCTCGCGCTCGTGCTCTGTGCTTTGGGCTTTGGGCTTTGGGCTTTGGGCTTTGGGCTTTGGGCTTTGGGCTTTGGGCTTTGGGCTTTGGGAATGTCTCGTCGTCGAGGAGTCCTATTTTTTGGCGACTGAAAATGAGATCGACCGATCCTTACTGGACCGATCGATCCATCCTCGCGAACATTTCCAGGATCGATCGTTCCTCTTCTGGATCGATCGATCGCGTGCTACGGATGGTTTTCTTGCGTGAGTTTCTGGGATCGACCGATCTAAACCAGATCGATCGATCTCGTTTTACGTGAGATTCCAGGATCGACCGGTACATTCCGGATCGACCGATCGCTTACAGGATCGATCGATCTGATTTTTGGATCGATCGATCGGGTTCAAAATCTCATCGTAATCCGCGAATATTCCAGTCAAAACGGTTATAACCGCTTGCGGAATTTTCGGGATTTCGTTGAAAGTCGAGATTTTATCTCGAAACCCCCCTAATCACTTCTTCCCTATAAATAGAGAGCTAAAGCAATCATTCTGGGTATCCCCGAGTATCCTGAATATCCTGAGAATTCTTGAAATCTCTAGAACCCTAAAAACTCTTTGCTTTCTCTAAATTCACAGAAAAGGTTCATCTCTCTCTCATATTCGTTTCTATCTTTCAGAAACGATTCTTGCTCTTGAGTATATCGTAGATACTGTGTTCGCAGATTCCGAATTCGAGTGTTGCGAATCGGTCTATAAAAGGTTGTATCCTGGGATTCAAAAGGCGTATTAAAACCGTCACACTACGGGCGCTTTATTGAGTTAAGGAAAGAGACATCTCGCCTCCTTTCTGGATTTCATAAAAATCGTTTTATAAATCGTGTATTTACAAATTGATTTCTCCTTATATTACAAATTATCAAATCGTATTTTCTTATCCGGTTTTATAGCTCCTACAGTCTTAACTCAATAAATCCGCTTCTAGCAAATAGCTACAATCGGATTTAAGAAAAACGATTTTCATTTTTATTAAATCAATTTGTAATCGTTTCTGCGAACGCTGAAAAGCGAGATTGCAAAACGAATATTATACGATTTTGAATCGTTTCTGCAGACGCTCAAAAGGCGAGTTTGCAAAACGATATCGAACGATTTTAGATTAGATCGATCGATCGTGATTTAAAGGATCAATCGATCTTGTGACGTCTCCGCGAACGCTACACAGCGAGATTGCGATTCGTTTGACTGGTTTAAACAAAACGTTTAAAACAAGTTTCTGACTATCGTTTCTTTTGTGAAACAGATGACAACTAACGCGAACACTCTCAACAAAAGTGAGATTGCAATGATGGAGACGACTCAAGTCACTCCGAAAATGGCACTGGATACCAGTGGACTCCTTCCTGAAAAATTTGATGGGAATGGATTTAAGAATTGGCAACAGAAGATGGTCTTTTATTTGACATCTCTGAATTTGAACAAATTCCTCACGGAGGATAAGCCAATCACTCCTGATGGAGACCTGGATGTGCGTACGCTATCCAGTATTGATGCATGGAAGCATTCAGACTTTCTGTGCAGAGGATGGATCCTTAGTCGTCTAGTAGACAACTTATACTCTGTCTACAACAATGACAAGGAATATCCCACAGCCAAGCATCTATGGATTGCTTTGGAAAGAAAATACAAGTCTGAAAATGCTGGTTTTCAGAGATATGTTGTGGCTAAGCTTCTAGACTTTAAGATGGTGGATTCAAAACCCATCATGGAACAAGTTGAACAGTTGCAGCTGATCAACGTCGAGATTGCATCAGAAGGTATGATTCTTCCTGAACAATTCGTCGTTGACTGCACCATTGAGAAGCTTCCACCAAGCTGGGTAGATTTCAAAAACTACCTTAAACACAAGCGAAAGCAGATGTCTCTGGAATCGCTGATCTCTAGGCTTCACAATGAAGCTGTGATTCGCCTCTCTAAGAATGAGGAAAAAGGGTATCAAGCATACCTAGCCGAACAATTTAAGGCAAAAGGCAAAGGCAAATCAGAGGAAAAGACTAGCAAGTTCAAGAACTTCAAGTCCTCTGGCTCCACAAGCTTCAAGAAGCAAACTTCTTATGAAAAGAAGTATCGTGGAAAGTGTCATCATTGTGGCAAGATGGGTCACAAGGCAGATGTTTGTCGCAGTAAGCCTAAACAAAAGCGACATCATCATGCAAACCTGACAGAGGAAGATCTCTGCTGTGTTATCATTGACCAAGTCAACACCATTGAGGGAAATCCTCTAGATTGGTGGTATGACACAGGTGCTACGACCCACATATGCTTTGATAAGGACATGTTTAACACTTATCAAATATGCAACAATGATGAACAAGTGCTGATGGGCAACACCCAAACATCCAAGGTTGCAGGACGTGGTAAAGTAATTCTGAAGCTGACTTCAGGACATCAAATTACTCTCACCAACGTGAAGCATGTTCCAGACATGAGGAAGAATTTGATCTCTGGCACTCTCCTCAGCAAGGCTGGATTCTGCGCCAACTTTCATTCTGATAAGTTGGTACTTAAGAAAAATGGGGTGTATTTGGGAAAGGGCTTTGTTAAGAATGGACTGATCAAAATGAATGTATTGACAGTCGTTTCAAAAGTTGTAACAAACAATTCTATTAATAACAATGCTCCAGTTGCTTATTTGGTCGAGTCTTTTGATATTTGGCATGAACGGTTAGGACATGTGAATTATAAATCATTAAACCGATTAATGAATTCAAACCTAATACCAAAATGCAAACAAAGTAAAGACAAATGTGAAGTTTGCGTACAAGCGAAACTTACAAAACGACCATCACCACAAGTCCAGAGAAATACTGAACCTCTAGGATTAATCCACACAGACTTGTGCGATTTAAAATACTTACCTACAAGAGGTGGTAAGAAGTATTTTGTGACCTTCATCGATGACTGCACAAAATACTGCTATATTTACTTGTTACAGCGCAAAAATGAGGCTCTTGATAAATTCAAGGAATATAAGCTAGAGGTTGAAAATCAACTCGAAAGAACTATTAAAATAGTTCGGAGTGATAGAGGTGGAGAATATGAAGGACAGTTTGATGCATTCTGCAGAGAAAATGGAATCATTCATCAAACAACTGCTCCTTACTCACCTGAATCCAATGGAGTTGCGGAACGAAAAAACCGAACTCTAAAGGAAATGATGAATGCCATGATGCAAGAATCAGGCGTAACCCAGAACATGTGGGGGGAAGCTCTTATGACTTCTAATTATATTCTTAATAAGATTCCTAACAAAGTGACGGGAAAAACACCATATGAATTATGGAAAGGAACGGTTCCCTCATACAAATACCTGAAAGTGTGGGGGTGCTTAGCAAAAGTTGCAGTACCGCTTCCTAAAAAGGTCACAGTTGGACCAAAAACGGTTGATTGTATATTTATTGGATATGCACACAACAGTAGTGCTTATCGGTTTCTGGTTCACAAATCAGATATACCGGATATCCATGTAAATACAATAATGGAATCACGAAATGCGTACTTCTTTGAAAATATTTTTCCTTGTAAGGATAAATTAACCCCTAAGCGGAATAGGGAAGAAAGAAACGCAAGCGAAGCAAGCACTCCTGATGGAGAAGTTGCTGAAATTGAACCCAGGCGTAGTAAACGGGCTCGGAAGGAAAAAACCTTTGGTGACGATTTTCTAATGATCTTACTCACTCAAAACGAACCAAAGACCTTCGCTGAAGCAATGTCTACGCCAGACGCACCTTATTGGAAGGAAGCCGTCAAAAGTGAGTTCGATTCCATTATGCAAAACCATACGTTTTACATAACCGATTTACCGGAAGGGTTCAAAGCTCTCGGTTGTAAATGGATTTTTAAAACCAAATTAAAAACCGATGGCGCAATTGATAAATACAAGGCAAGACTTGTAGTTCAAGGTTTCCGCCAAAAAGAAGGTTTAGACTTCTTTGATACATATTCTCCAGTGTCGAGAATAACTTCTATTAGAAATCTCGTAAGCATTGCAGCATTACGAAATCTGGAAATTCACCAGATGGATGTAAAAACTGCATTTCTAAACGGAGATTTAGAAGAAGAGATATATATGAAACAACCCGAAGGGTATGTTGTACCAGGACAAGAACATAAAGTATGTCGACTGGTGAAATCGCTGTATGGACTGAAACAAGCTCCAAAACAATGGCATGAAAAATTTGACAGCGTAATGATGTCCAATGGATTCAGCATAAATGAAAGCGATAAGTGCATTTATTCGAAGACTACGAAAAATGCTTATGTCATGCTATGTTTATATGTAGATGATATGCTTATCCTAGGCAGCAACAACGATATCATCAATCAGACTAAATCCATGTTGCATGGACAGTTTGATATGAAAGATTTGGGGTTGGCTGATGTGATTCTAGGGATTAAAATCACTAGACATCCTGGTGGATACATATTATCCCAAGAACATTATGCTGAAAAGGTACTTGATAGATTTAAAGACTATTCAAGTGGAACCGCACAAACTCCTGTAGATACTACTCTTCATCTGACGAAAAATTCAGGTGAACCTGTATCACAGAATGAATATGCTCGAGTGATCGGAAGTCTAATGTACTTGACAAATTGTACAAGACCAGATCTAGCACACTCAGTGAATGTACTAAGTAGGTACACGAGCAATCCAGGACACACCCATTGGAAAGCTATAACCAGAGTATTAAATTACATAAGGTTTACCAAAAATTATGGGTTGCACTATGGTTCCGAACCTGCAGTTTTGGAAGGATACAGTGATGCCAACTGGATATCCGACTCCAAAAACTCAAAATCAACAAGTGGTTATATATTTACACTTGGAGGTGCTGCGGTATCCTGGAAATCTTGCAAACAAACGCTTCTGGCTAGATCAACAATGGAATCAGAATTCATTGCATTAGACAAAGCCGCAGAAGAAGCCGAGCATCTTCGCAATTTCTTGGAAGATATACCGATGTGGGAAAAACCAGTGTCATCAATACGCATACACTGTGATAACCAATCGGCTATAGCTCGTGCAAACAATAAGTTATACAATGGCAAGTCACGTCATATACGTAGACGACATAAGACCATTAGACAACTGATCTCAAGTGGTGTAATCTCACTCGATTACATAAAATCAGCTGATAATATTGCAGATCCTTTCACAAAAGGTCTGACACGAGATCAAGTTTTAAAATCATCAAGAGGAATGGGTTTAAAGCCTATGAACTAAAGATGAGATTTGATGGTAACCCCACCTACATGTTTTGATAGGTTCAAATGGACAACTAAGTCAAATTAAGTCTAAATAAACACTGTGAAACATTTGTTTCTACCCAGTTCCTATAGATGACAACAGTGTTATCTGCAATTAATAGGTTAAGCATTGGCTTTTAATGAATTCATATATTCTAACCCAATGAAGTGAAGCAGATCACTTCGGGAAAAAGAATACAAATATGAAAGATCACCTTGTGAGTGTGAAATGGGGCCGTTTCTAGGAGAATAAATGAAAGGCTGTATTCTCCAAGGTCACTCATGAAAAACCAGGCTGTTCATGGCCAAAACGAACACAACAAGAGAACAAAAAGTTCTACGAGAAATATAACCGCGTTATATCTGTTGTCTCGGTTTACACTAGAAATCCGGGTGGTTCAAGACATCATGTTCACCCCCTGGCCTTGTAAACCCGACAGGTATCAACTATGATTGGTTCAATGCTGAAAAATGCAACCAAATCAGATACGGTTATCTTTCGTTTATACTCAAGAAAGTCTTTCTTTTAGCTTTCTCGATCCTAAAGAGTCTTTCAAAGTCACCCTCAGTTTAGAGTCATTTCTATTCATGTGGGGGATTGTTGGACCAAAATGTTATTAAGCACATTGGGCTTGAAACATGTTGATAATGTGAATATGAAATGGGCTTAAAAATTAGACCCATTAGGGAATAAGTGGAACTTAAGAAAGTCCCACATTGCTTAGAAGGAACTTTTTCCACTTACATATATATGGAACAAAGTCACTAAGTGTCAAAGTGGTTTATGGGGAGAACCAAAGGATCCACACGCGCGCACCACCACCACCGCCGCTCGCTCGCGCTCGCGCTCGTGCTCTGTGCTTTGGGCTTTGGGCTTTGGGCTTTGGGCTTTGGGCTTTGGGCTTTGGGCTTTGGGCTTTGGGCTTTGGGCTTTGGGAATGTCTCGTCGTCGAGGAGTCCTATTTTTTGGCGACTGAAAATGAGATCGACCGATCCTTACTGGACCGATCGATCCATCCTCGCGAACATTTCCAGGATCGATCGTTCCTCTTCTGGATCGATCGATCGCGTGCTACGGATGGTTTTCTTGCGTGAGTTTCTGGGATCGACCGATCTAAACCAGATCGATCGATCTCGTTTTACGTGAGATTCCAGGATCGACCGGTACATTCCGGATCGACCGATCGCTTACAGGATCGATCGATCTGATTTTTGGATCGATCGATCGGGTTCAAAATCTCATCGTAATCCGCGAATATTCCAGTCAAAACGGTTATAACCGCTTGCGGAATTTTCGGGATTTCGTTGAAAGTCGAGATTTTATCTCGAAACCCCCCTAATCACTTCTTCCCTATAAATAGAGAGCTAAAGCAATCATTCTGGGTATCCCCGAGTATCCTGAATATCCTGAGAATTCTTGAAATCTCTAGAACCCTAAAAACTCTTTGCTTTCTCTAAATTCACAGAAAAGGTTCATCTCTCTCTCATATTCGTTTCTATCTTTCAGAAACGATTCTTGCTCTTGAGTATATCGTAGATACTGTGTTCGCAGATTCCGAATTCGAGTGTTGCGAATCGGTCTATAAAAGGTTGTATCCTGGGATTCAAAAGGCGTATTAAAACCGTCACACTACGGGCGCTTTATTGAGTTAAGGAAAGAGACATCTCGCCTCCTTTCTGGATTTCATAAAAATCGTTTTATAAATCGTGTATTTACAAATTGATTTCTCCTTATATTACAAATTATCAAATCGTATTTTCTTATCCGGTTTTATAGCTCCTACAAATTTCACATGTACAATATATACACCACGGGACATTCTCTTTTTCTATGTATATGCAGTGGCGAATCCACGTGTAGATTAGGGGTCACATGACCCCGGTTAATCAATAAAAGATCAATTTGTGCTTAATATTCATAAATTTTAATGTTATGATTATATTATTGATATATTTCAAAATTAATAATTAATATTAAATTTACACCCAATAAAATAAATTTTAGATCCGCCACTATATACACATACATATGTAAATTCCAGACATATATAGATGTTACAAAGAGATTCAAACGATTTGGTCATATCCAAAAAATGTATAAGAATCGGTTTGGAATACGTAAACCCTAAAAGACGTGTCTAATGAAAGTTAGGCACGTGTAAGATAATGGATACTTTTTATAAATATAATGTCACGACGCTGAAATGTTCGCCGGCTACGGTTAGGACTTAGGCGTTAGCCTCCCAATCTTTTAATTTATTCCACAATTTTCTTCAGTTATATACACGACGTGGAATTTTTTTAGCGTATGTACAAGTACCATGTATGATGTATGTATACGCAAGTAGGTACAAAGACTTGTTACAATACCCAAGTTATTTTCCAGGAATACATGTATGTCATTTGAATATTACGTCACTTATAACACTTGAGTCAACTAAATCAAATACTAAATATCCTCAGTAGATATATAGTATTACATTTTGATGCATATTAATTTATTCACGTAACTCCATCCAGTATATATATATATATATTTGGATAATTTCTAGACTGCAAAATCTAATACTAACATTTTGAATGTTGACCTAAACTTCGGAGGAAATAAAACGTTGTTGATAGACCACACTTTTGGTTTAAAGCAATTTCTGTTTTGTAAATTGAAGAAGTTTTGGAGGAAACCCAAAATAATTTTATGTAGAAATTTAGTTTTTTATTTAACTACTTAAAGCTTATAAGTGGCCAATAATGATTAAATTTTGACAATTGGTCTCCAGTTAACGTATGTACGTGTAATCAACTTATATTAATTTGTGAAATGAATGAACTAAATTGTTACTTTGAACATTCTTTTTTTTTTATATAAAAACTTTGAATATTCTATCTTACAATGTAATAACACCAGCATGATTGCACGCCATGTTTGATAAATGAATTCCGTTAGACAATCATATAATATAAATTAAATTGAAGAAGTCGTACCACGACCACGTACAAACGAGCAGCGAAGAGGAAATCGTTGGCCGCGTAACAATGCATCATATTTATTCGACCGCGTACATATGTTTCTTGTTGGAGAACAATAAATTTGGATTCCCATTCTATGATTAATTTCCCCAACTATATAGTCCCTACTCTACTTTTAGAATTTATGAACTTTGTAATTATTGAACGATATGTGGAGATGTGGATGTTTCTTGAATACGAAAAGTCACATCTTCTTATCTTCTAAACGATTGTAAGGAGGCCACCTTGATAAGACGAATGCCACTAAACTATGTGTTGATCACAAGTTTGTCAATCTCTGACCAACTTTGACCGTCTAAAATTCAACTTCTTTTGGGGTCAAAGTGTGTAGTTGTATAGTGTTCGTTCGGTGCTATTTAAGTGATAACATTATGTTTACTTTTGGATTGATTATAAATATTATTACATATCAACATAGTCTAATGGCTTTAATATCCCACTTAACATTACGTGGTACTGAGTTCGAACTCCAAACTTGTGTCAAGAATTTCAGAAATAACCACGCTACATGATTCCCGACTATTACATATTAGTTTATATTTTAAGAAAATATTGATAACATCTCTTATTTTATAAATTACAAATAAAGAAAGAACTCAACATTTACACAATCTATGCATATTAAACTTTTATCCACATTTGTTTAGCTTTTAGTTCGTTAATTATAAGTACACTATGGTGGGCATATATGGTGTAACTCATATGTTTTAAAAATATTTTAGCTACAACTATTGTTCAGATATTACTACTTATGAATATCTGTATTAATTTTACAGTATATTTGGTGATAGTTAGACTTTTCTAATTTCCAAAAAAAACTAATAAGGAATTAAACAAATAAATACTCAAGTCTTTGGTCATAGATCCTCCAAGAAAATAGTTATGTCTTTATTTTACAGGCACAAAGTCAATTGATATTAAAAAGAAACAAAACAAAAGTTAATGTATATTAAAACATTTCGCAAAACTAAAATACTTACTGAAGTTGATCATATTTGTAATTTAAACCTACTAGTATCATTTGAAAAGATAATAGTCAAAATTGATTTTATATAGATTTTTAATCACATAGGTTTTGAATAATTTTTATGTCAACCACGTTGGTTTTGATTAATTCGTATAAGCTTTTAATAAAGTAATAGTATATGGCTGTAATGCACGGAGAACATGGCAGAGATATTAGTATCTATGAATAATTAAGTTAGTAACAAGTGGGCTTACCATTACTGACGTATATAATCATGAATAATTTATCCTAGAAATTTGTATTGTGTGTCTATTGTTTTCACAACCACGTGGTTTTTCCATTACCGTCAGATTCAAACTTCCATTAGTACCAAAATAGAATTTGTGACTAGAATTGGTTGGGCAATAATTTATACCATATACCATATACCATATCTTTGATGAAAATAATGATTTATACCAAATACTAAAGTTTTTATGTTTCAATTCATTTTTTATTTTCTGGGCTTTTTAGTTGGGAATTAACATGAAAGAAAATTGAATACGATTTAGGTTGGATGTACTGATTTTATTTTATTTCATATTTTGTAAGCTCATTGTTTTAAAATTTATTCATTTGGGGTCCAGGTTCCTTTTTCTTACATTAAAATATAAATTTATTATAGCCAAAAATGAAAATTCAATTTTAAGTCCATTTGATTAATTTAATTAAATAATTTTTGTATTCTGTCAATAAATATTTTTATTAGATTTCTTTCTGTTTTATAAAAATGTCATTTTAACATATTTTACATTGAATTTTTTTAAGAAACATATAAATATTATCCTCTTTAATATACCATAAACATAATGTAAAATAGTTGATATTCATTATAAGTTTAAGATAAAAGGTTAAATATAAATTGAATGTTATTGTAAAACTATATTGGTAGAAATCATGTGGTATAATGGTGGTTACTTCTTATATGTATTTGAGATTTTAATCCACCACCCCATAATATTAAAACCACTAATATAAATTAACAAAAAATGTAAAACTATACTGTGTTAAAAAAAAATTCTAAAATGATATTATTTTGAAAGAGCAAATCAGTAATATTATAATTTTCTATTGATATGATCTCTTTTCAACAGCAACAATGTAAAAATTTAATTTGTTTTTTTAAAAACTGATTTTGAATATTCCTTTTTAAGGTATTTTTTAAGAATTCAAGTTCATGTTCTTTATAAATCCCTTGATACCAAAACTTTTGTTTTAAACCTAATTAGTTACCAAACTTGAGTAATAGTATGAATGTACGTAGCTGGTTATTTGCATTACCATCTTCAATTTAAGAGATTAACATTACAAAAACCAAAGACTTATAAATACAATTATCATCAATCATGTTTTTTTTTGGACAACTATCATCAATCATGTTAATTCTTTATTTTTCTTTTTAAATGATAATATCTTAAATTCAGATAAACACAAGAGGTTAGTACTTAGTAGGAGGCAACATAATTAAACAACTAATATAATCCTTGAAGTGCAGCCTTCAATTAACAAAGGCAAACATTTAATTAAAAACCCTCCCATTACCTCCTTTGTCTCTACTTAAGAGCCAAAATTGGCCCTTTCCTTGACTTAATTCCAATTAAAACAACTCATATTAAAAAAAAAAACAAGTAATTAGGGATGGCTAATTTTTTGGTCAAAATCTAACACGCTCTTCTTTTTTTTTGCATGCTCTTCTACACGTGCTCTCGTCACTCTCTCTCAAATGAGCTGGCTCAAGAAAAAAATAAAAAAAGGCACCTTTCTCCTAAATTTAGGAAACTCCCCAAATTTCTCTCTCTCTCCTAAATTTCTCTCTCCTCCACTGCCTATAAAACCGAGTCATATCTCCCACTTGATTTTCCATCTCAAACAAACAAAATAAACCTCCATTAGAGAGAACTCACACCCACTGTTAAACGACGATTTGGGTTCTGTTCAAAAAATTATATATACAAATGGATTTCTCCGGCATGATTCTTACTTTCTCCGCGGCGACTCTGTTTCTCTGTTTACTCCGGTTTATTGCCTCCGCCGTCGGATTCCGTCGTAGCTCCTCCTCGAAACTCCCACTTCCTCCGGGAACAATGGGTTATCCTTACGTCGGCGAAACATTCCAGCTTTACTCAGAAGACCCAAATGTGTTCTTCGCATCGAAGCAGAGAAGGTCTCATTTGCACCCCAAAAAAAAAAAAAAATTCGAAATATGTTCTGTAAAACAAAAAAAGTTGACTTTTTTATTAATCTTTTTGGTAAAACAGATACGGATCGGTGTTCAAGACTCATGTATTGGGATGTCCATGTGTGATGATCTCAAGCCCTGAAGCAGCGAAATTCGTATTGAATACGAAATCTCATTTGTTTAAACCGACTTTTCCGGCGAGCAAAGAGAGGATGCTCGGAAAGCAAGCCATCTTCTTCCACCAAGGAGATTATCATACTAAACTCAGAAAGCTCGTTTTAAGAGCTTTCATGCCTGATTCAATCAGAAACATGGTCCCTAACATTGAATCAATCGCTCAAGAAACCCTCAATTCTTGGGATGGAACTCAACTCAACACTTACCAGGAAATGAAAACAGTAAGCCCCACACCTTTCTCTCTCTTAGAAACAGAGTATCCCCTGTTTTCGCTGTTCTCAGTCTAAAAACAGAGTATGACCTGTCTCTGACTCGATCTTTTTTTGTATCAACAGTACACTTTCAATGTGGCTTTAATCTCAATACTCGGAAAAGACGAAGTATTTTACCGAGAAGATCTAAAACGATGCTACTACATTCTTGAGAAAGGTTACAATTCGATGCCGATTAATATCCCGGGAACACTATTCCACAAAGCCATGAAAGCTCGCAAGGAACTAGCTCAAATCCTCGCTAAAATCTTATCGAAGAGAAGACAAAACCCATCAACGCACAAAGATCTTCTCGGTTCATTCATGGAAGACAAAGAAGGATTAAGCGACGAACAAATCGCTGATAACATAATCGGAGTTGTCTTCGCGGCAAGAGACACGACCGCTAGTGTGCTGACGTGGATCCTCAAGTACTTAGCAGATAATCCAACTGTCCTAGAAGCTGTCACTGTAAGCACATATTTTCAAAAGGACACTTCAGATCTCATAAAACGTGTGGCAGTTTCGTAAATTAATGGGAATTTATTGGGTAAAACAGGAAGAACAGATGGCGATAAGGAAAGGGAAAAAAGAAGGAGAGAGTCTCACTTGGGAAGATACAAAGAAGATGACACTAACTTCTAGAGTCGTCCAAGAGACAATGAGAGTTGCTACAATCTTATCTTTCACATTTAGAGAAGCTGTCCAAGATGTCGAATACGAAGGTATGTACAAATATAGATCGTATCTATATCATCAATCTGTTAAATATCAAAAATATTCTAAAGTTTGAATCTTTCTTTACATATTTCTACAGGATACTTAATACCAAAGGGATGGAAAGTATTGCCCCTATTCAGAAATATTCATCACAATGCTGATTTCTTTTCGGATCCTGGAAAATTTGATCCATCGAGATTCGAAGTTGCACCGAAACCGAATACATTCATGCCATTTGGAAGTGGGATCCATTCTTGTCCGGGCAATGAGTTAGCTAAACTTGAAATCTCCATTCTAATCCATCATCTCACCACTAAGTACAGGTTGGTTACTTGTGAACATTCATAGTAGACCTTTTTGACGTTGACGTGAAACGTCGTCGGATTAACCATTTTTGGAAATTTGTTTGGCTTATAAGTGGTATTTTGGTAATTTTCAGATGGTCAATCGTGGGACCTAGCGATGGAATTCAGTATGGGCCGTTCGCTCTTCCTCAGAATGGATTGCCAATTGCCTTGGAACGAAAACCAGAGGCTGACGTATGATCAATTACGAACTTACCCCTTAGCTTTCTAAAATTAGAAAGTTTGGAGAATTTTAGGAGAGATTTAATTCTCTTTTATTTCATTGGCTAAGAAACACAAGAATATAGAAATGAAAAGGGAATCGGAAAAAAAAATTCCCAAATGGGACCCCCCAAGTGTACATAATTTTCAGTTATTTTTTATTTATTTTTTAGTTTAGGTTTAGTAAATGTAGAGAATTAAATTTTGGGAGAAAAAGGAAAATAGGTTATATAAATGTGTTATGTGTATGTAAGCTGGTTCGTCCGTTATTGAGACTTTCCTTCTTTGTTTTTTTTTGGTTATTTCTCTCAAATTGTAAATTCTTTTGTTATCGATGTAATGAAATTTGAATTCAATCTATGGAATGCTCAAAGCAAATTTCCAACAATATTTGCAGTAGTCAGTTAATAATTGTTTAATAGTAACTTCTTTAATCACGCTTACAACAAAATGTCAACTTTTCAATTATGGTTTCTTATGTCTGATAAGTAACCACATTTCAAGTGTAAATAACCAATTTTGCACTACACCAACAATACAAATTTGGAAATTTCAGGTATTCCAATTTTGATGATCAAGGTCTTAGGTAGTTAGGTTGATGTTAATTAAAAAAAAAATTGGGGTATATGTATCACCTTTTGCAGTTTATAGTATAAAAAAAGAAGAAATCATGTAAGAATATAGATAATCACATCGACTACTGATATCATGGAGAATATATATTATCGACTACTGATATATCATGGCGAATATTTTACCATTCACTTGGTTACCTTTTTTTTTTTTGGGTTCTCATTCACTTGGTTACTTATGTAACACTTTAATTATTAGATGATAGTACAGTAGATGGTCAAAAGAATTCAATACCTTTGGTTAAAAAGTATATATCAAATCAACGAGGAGTAAACCAGTTTTGAAATTATTTTATTAAATAGCGTAAGAATCGCTAAAAGCCGATTCCATTCTGATCTTTTTTCACGGACGACTTTGATCATAAGTCGTGAATAATGAGCCAACTCGGTCAATGTGATTATAGTTTGTTTATACTATTTGTTACAAGAATTAACTGCTGCGGATATACTTCTTTAAATGACTATTACAATAAATGTATCATTGATTTTTTCTTAAAAATGTACAGCTGTATTTTATCATCGGATCACCAAGTCTTTTCTTAATCTTTAGGCAAAATCGAGTTCTCGTGTTCAAATATATTGTAGAGGACTTAGAGGTGATAAACGTCACCCTTACTAAAGCGGATCCAAGCAAATAGTGTTTTATTTTTACTTCTTGTTGGCACAAACACATTTATTAATTACTATTCAAATACATTTATTGCTTCTTTAAATCAATATAGAACATAAATACGAATAGTTAAATATACTAAAAACAATTTTTGGCGAGTTCTCTGTAGTCTGTACCAAAAAATCCGTTGCGACCTGAAGTTGTTAAGTGAAAACAATTTTGGATAAATATGAGCTATAGTTGATCTGTACATTCTCATTTCTCGTTTCTTCTCTGATTCTTGTTGTTCTTTAGCTTAACTACGATCTGGTTCACTCTAATCCGAATGAACGAGAGTTCAAAAGTGTATTATGTGTTTGAGAAGTCTAGATCATGACCAAAAGGTCATTTTGATTCCAAACTTTGCAACAATTAATCAAATATTATATGTTGGTTACTTTGACAGCAACTAGGATTGTTTTACCTGAGCACAAATTTTTTTGTTGTTGTGGTCGTATATATCTCACATACACACTTCATCGAATTTAAATGTGGATAATAATATGACCACAATAAAAATAAAATTTACTAGGGTATAAAGTTATGCTAAATACATAGTCTATTTGTTGACTCAACTATTAACTATATTTCGGAGTAAAATCCATTTATTTGACTTTATAAAAAATGACTTTTATATTTTGATACTTTTTTATTGGACTATATCTAAGTATCTTTATTAAATATTTTCGTATTAGGTAAGACTAAGAGTATCATCTTTGTTACAGTGTTACTGTATTAGGTAGATGATAGCATTTTAAAGGATTAAATTGATATTTTTGGTTTAATCGATTATGAAGAATAAACAGTCTGTCAAAGTGCAGAAGTGACTGTGCATTACTATATTAGTTGATTAGTTGGCTGTAACCCACGGTTTAATAATTAGTTGAATACATAAAGCGATTTGCTTAAGGACAAATAAAAAAACACAAAATAGCCGCCCAAAAAAAACAAAAACAAAATATCTAATCGAGATTAAACAACTAGAAATATATCTAATCATCTGGATAAGCAGGTTCATCAAAATTCATACACGTTACTTTCTTTTGTGTCATCAAGATTTCCTCGTCCACCATGGGCGAATTTATAATATATATTGAATGATTTGCTTGTGTTAGGTGGTGTTGGCAAAATTAGAATGAGAATAAGAATGAGTAGATATTTCAACAATGTAATTGTGGCTATATGCTTCTTACCAAACAAGGTTACATAGGATTTTAAGTAGGGGTGGGCGTTCGGGGTCTCGTTCGGGTTCAGTTCGGGTTTTTCGGGTTTTCGGGTTTTCGGAGTGAGAAGTTTAAGTCTCATTCGGGTATTTCTCTAGTTCGGTTTGGGTTCGGTTCGATTCTCATCGGGTTCGGTTCGGTTCTGGTAACATACTTAAGTCTCATTCTGTATCCAAATACCATTCATGTTCGGTTCTAACTTCGGTTCTTTGATTTTTTCTTTAAAATTTTTTACCTATCCCTAATTTATAACTCAAAGTATTTAAATATGTTATTTTTTAAATATTTTGATTATTTTAATCTTCAAATAACTGATAATTTCAGATTTATAATTGTAAATTTGGATATTTGAATTATTATAAACTTAAATATAATTATTATATTCAGAAATAATAATTATAGTTTGGATATTTCGGGTACGGTTTTCAGTTCGGATTCCCTTCGGATTCGGTTATTTGATTATAAAAGTTTAGGATCCGTTCGGGTATTTTGTCAATTTCGAGTTCAGTTCGGTTCTACTTTTTTGGTTCGGATTCGGTTCAGATTTTTGGGTTCGAGTATTTTGCCCAGCCCTAATTTTACGTACAAATGTTAGCTTTAATTTCGTAAAGAAGTGTATTCAACAAGTAACTTGAGATCAGTACAGCCACTGTCTAAAATTTGAGATCAGTTCAGCCACTGTCTATTGTTGAGTTGTTACAGTTTTACCCCCAATTGCCAGATTAAAGGTTAGCATAGGATCATACGACTAAGTAGTGTGCATGCCGGGTGCTAAAGCTTCTGATGTGTGTTGAATTTTAAAATTGATATCAGTTCAACAATCATGGAGAACGATCAAAACCAACAAGAAACATTGTCCTTTCAACTCTTCTAAACCTTCCACCTCCGCCTCAAATGGTAAGGAAATGTGCTCGTTATGATGATTTTCGTATCCATTCATTTGGATCATAAGCATGTGTACTCCGCCGTATGGTCTTGTTGGTCGGTCCAACCTTCATTTGTTTGGATCGGGTTCATGATTGCTTGTTGTGGTCGAGCTTTCTGTCCAGGCTACAAAACCAATTTTTACTAAAACGGACGCATCTTCCAAACCACTTGAAAGCTAATTCTTCTGGCTATCTAAAAACTAAAATTTAGCTCGATCTATTAATGAGAAGTCCTGACAAATGCACTTTTAGCATGTTCAATCCAATCCATTACAATTTTTTGTTGTGTTTTATATTATTCATTTTAAATATTTGCATTAGTTATAAATGATAAAAAATTTGCATCATTTAAATAAATGAATTTGAAAGTGGTAATGCAAATAATTTAGATCAGTTTATTAATTACTAATGGAAGTATATAATATATTTACATCGCTTCTTGTAATCGATGTTAATATATGTCAATTGTAAAAAATGATGTTAAGTTTTATATTAATTATTATAAATGATGTTAATATTTGATATACTTATAAAAACTGATGTTATATATTTATATTAATTATATAATTGATATTATAATATTTAAATAACCGATACAAAAATGTTAGTTCATATATGGGTTAATTAGTTATAATATGATAATAATATTATTCCAAACTAAACTTAATAATCTTAAATGAAAATCATTTTTAATAATCTTAAATATTTTTAAATGACCTTATATACATAATTAAATTAATATGTAACAAAGCTAAATGAGGTTGATTTTGTATAAATTAAATTTATCCTGGAATGAAGATTTCTTTTATTGAAGAGAATTGTATCATTTCTAACTTTGTTTTCAAAGTGGAACTTAAAGTTATTAAGATAAATTTCAATCAATTATATTAATTGATGCTAAATAAACTAATAATAACAGCAGTTATTTACTTGATGTTAAACTACAAAAGTTGTATCACTTATTAATAATTAATTTAATTTAGTATCACTTATTTTATGATATATTTATTTAAGTGGTGTAATGTTTTAACTGATACAAAAAATTAGCATCATTTTTTTAATTTATGTTAAAGAAAAAATATTTACATTAGTTTTCATAATTCATATAAATTTAAATAATTATTTTTATGGTATTAGTATCTTTTTATTAACATCATTTTTTATTGATATGGATTTTGTATCAATTTAACAAGTGATGTTAACCAAAATAAATAAATATACAATTTCTATAATCGATATAAATTTATATAATAATATCAGTTTTGTTAAACTGAGACAGATTACATTTATTTAGCATCAGTTTATCAAATTAATGCTAAACTCTTAATACTTATATCACTTATTATAACTGATGCTAAATCATTTATATTTGTCTTATTTGTAAATAAGTAATTCAAATAAAATCATTTAGTTTTGTAATACAATTTAAGTAATTTAATTCATTATTTTTGTTGTAGTGATGGGACCTGTAACTAAACAATTAGGAGTAGAAACAATAGATCCAACTATTTTGATTTAGTGCTATTTTAGAATATTCCTCTTTATATATTTGCATGGTATAATTTTGTTTTTGTTTTTATTTTTAATTATTTATTTTGTGTTTTATGTTTTTTTTTAATTTCCGCTTGATAGAAATTTACTAATGACAAAAAGTAAACTATAAATTGTAAACAATGTGGGTAAACCATTTTCAAGAGTATCTGTTTAGAAAAAGGATTTTTGTTAGTCAAAAGAAGTTTTATCAAACAGAGAAAATAATCATACATAGATACATATGTATTTTCAAAATTAAATTAGTATCTGTTGAAGTGGCAAATACTTTTGAAACATATGTATATTTCACGTTACTGTCATAAGCATCGCAGGAAATAACTAACCGAAATACTCCGTGTAAACAGAATTTTTGTGTTTCACATTTCACATATATATATGATAATTTCACATACATGATACATTTTTTTTTCAAATTGTCAGTCCTAATCCAACTAGTTAACCGAAATACTGCATATAAACCAGATTTACCCAGTTTTTTTTAGTGGTTTACATAAACGAATAGGCATTCGGTTTTTTTAAAAAACAATTGTGAACTTGAAGAACATGGGCCTCGAAAAGGCCCAAATATTATAAATGATGGACCAACGGCACACAGATGTCCCCGCCTTTAAAATCATGACGGTTCCGAGAGAGAGAGAGAAGAGAGATTTTTCAAAAATTATCATCTCAACAGAAGACAAATATCAAGAACCCTAATCGTTTACACGCTCTGGCTCGTCCTACATTTTCATTGTTCCGTTTCCACTGATAATCTCTAGAATGACGAGTGAGAGTTCCCAATCTTCCTCGCCGTCGCTATCTCCATCTCCGTCTCCGCCATCTTTACCTTCTCCGTCGCTGGGCAACGATGTCGGCGATACGTTCATAGGGAGCTTCATTAGTCTAATTTCTAATTCCGAGATCCGTTACGAAGGCATTCTATACCATCTCAACGTTCATGACTCTACGCTAGGTCTGAAGAACGGTACGGATTCGAAAACCTATTGCGATTTTCGGATTTTTTCTAATTTAGGTTTCACGAACGCATATTTACATGTTTATGCTTGTGTATATGTAACCAGGACACTAAGTATATCTTTATCACTTTGTTTTTGTTTGGAGTTATTAGTTGTCTGATTCTGTTCTTGTGGGTGATTATGCTTTCTGGATTTGGTCATATATCCAAGGGGATGTAAAAGAAGGCTAAGCATTCGTTTGTAAGTAGTTACAATTCAAATTTGTGGTGACATTTAGTGGAGAGTGTAAATTTGGTAACTCTGAATCTGGAAATTTTATGTGTAACTGAACCACGAGAGCAAAAATCAGCTTGCGTTGCTATGTAAATGTGGCGTCCTTGTTCTTGTCCTTGTGTTGAATGATAATACTCTTATGCTACTTATTGAATGGTTCTGCAGTAAGATCTTGTGGAACGGAGGGGAGGAAGCAAAATGGGCCGCAAGTTCCGCCGTGTGATACATTTTACGATTACATTCTTTTTCGCGGAAGTGACATCAAGGTTCGTCTTCAAACTCTTACTTTCTTATACATTTTATGTTTGATGTATTTCGTAGTTGGTTTTTCTAAGTTGGTATCTCTGATACATGATCATTATATATCTTTGAAGATTAGTTATAATGATCTGTAATGATGCTTTTTGGCGTTTTCAGGATCTGAAAGTTAACCCTTCTCCATCTGCACAATCAAGACAGGAAACTCAAAGTGAACAAGGCATCAATCAGGTAAGACATTCATGTAGATCATGGACAACGATAGCTGTGTGTTAAGATGCTCAGTTTGCATGTTTTTGCATTGCTTGATTCCATCTTCTTTGTTACAATCCTCTCAGTCTAGGCCAGCAATAAGCTCTCCGCTTTCTGGCTATGATAGCGGTTACGGATTGGGGAGAGGAGCACAGTGGGTAGGTACACCTGCTTTGAGTAGTAAACCGGTTCCTGCAACACAACAATCCTCTGGCCCTTCAGCTAATGCTGGAAGCTTAACAGAATCACCAGCAAGCCTGATTGGTTCAACAAATACTTTTCAGGCAACTCCAAGTTATGCTGGTCCATCTATGCCCATGCCTTCTTTTGTGCAAGGAAACAAATTAGCTTCCACTGGTGGCCCTCTTGGTATGATTCACCAGGCAGTTTCATCATCCTCTACGAAGCAAAATGATCCACAGATTTTAGATATGTTTGCTTCACCAATTATGGGATTAGTAGATGATACAACAAAGGTTGTTACTCGTACACCCGACGTGGCTTCTAATCAATCATACTCTGTTAACCCTTCTCCCCTTGGTCAATCACAACATACTTCACCTGGCCTTGCTTCATCACCCTCCAACCTTCCTCCATTTTCTGAAGCACAGCTTTCTGCTCCGTATAATCAGAACAGTTACCCCATTGCACCCCAGGCTGGTGGTAAAGGTGTCTATGAATCTCAGTCTAACCTTCATAACCGATCTATACCTTATAAGTTACCAGTTGGGACTTGTGACTCAGCTCCAGTACTTCCTGGTCCTTTTCCAAACTCGCCTCAGTCATTCTTCGGCAGCATGGAGTCATTACTGCAATCTAGGCCGCAGATGGTCAATAGGGGTCAAGAGATGTTTGGTGCAACTAACCCAGTATCAGTGGATGTGCCGTCTCGGAGTCTTGCTACCACATATCAAGCACCACTGTTGCCTCTTCCGGTTTCAGCTCATCAGGTCTTTTTCTTTTTTCTAATCCTAATTTCTGATGTTTTATCGTAATTATCACACCTTTGCATCATTTCTCATGGTCATTATGAAATTTCTTCAGGTTTACATTGGTTCTTAGATTCATAATGTCATTAGCAGTGATCATTTAGCTACACATCAAGCGCCATTGTTGTTTGGTTTAATTTCTTCAGGTTTAATTTGGTTTTATTTTTTTCTGGTTCTAAATGTGTTGCAGTCTGGGATCCCTAGTTCTAGCATTGAGTTCACTGAAGAATTTGATTTTGATGCAATGAACGAAAAGTTCAAGAAGAGTGAACTATGGGGTTTTCTCGAAAAAAACAATCAGATTAATCACAGGGAAGAGACTGCAGTTGAGCCAAGCGAAGAAAGGAAGGCAAAGGTATTCATTTCTATCTTTATCACGTCGAATAAAGATCTGATTCTCAAGCTCTTGACGTTATATGATATAAAATTATCTATATGATATTTCATGTAGCAGTAATACATTATTATTTGTTTGTTGCAGCCTGCTTATAACAAAGATGACTTTTTCGATACAATCTCGTGCAATCTTGACCGTGTGGCAAGAAACGGACAACAACAACAACACATCCAGTTTCCCGAGCACATGAGACAAGATCCTGAGGTTTGTTTCATCCTTTCTATTTTCACCAACCCAAAGCTGTAAAACTTTTCTTCCTCAAATTGTAAATAGTGTTTTTTTTTTTAAAGGAACTTTTTGTTCTCTTCATCGTTATTACAGGGATTTGGTAACCATTTTCAAAGGCCACTTCAACCACAGCCGGGTCAGGGTGCATATCTCGCTGCACAAGCCAATTACAGAGGCGGATATAATAACAACAACAACTACTACTCAAATTCGGGTTATGGTTACTACTCTGGTGGGAGAGGCCGAGGCAGAAACACACATTTCTAACCTGGTGAGTTTCTGTCTTTCTGAAAAAGGGCTTGTTGGTCACAATCTCGCTCTTCCTTTTCTTACCTCTGTTTTGAATTCATTTTTTCGAGTAAAAAACAGTTTTATGGTAACCATATTTCAAATTCGTAGGCATATCATAATGGCAAGTTCATGTTCCTTTTTTTATGTCTGATGAGCTTTAGCTTCGGGAGAGAATGTTGTTGGTTCTCCTATGTAGAGAAAAACAAAAAGTACTATGAACCTTTTGGTATATGCAAATCATTAAATATTTGTTAATTAACATTTAATATACATAAAACATCAGCTAAGTTGGTAATACTTGCAAGTTAAGAATTTCTTTAATGAAAAAGACATTAGACATTATATATATAAGTAGAAGTTTCCTTAAAATCTGTGAAGTTGTATAAAAGTTTAAACAATTATGTATGTTACTTGCAAAACCCATTTTTGCCTTTACACCAAGGGAAAGAAAGATACCAAGACTTTCCCTACCAACTGGGGTTAAGTACCTAATCCTTTCAACTCAACTATCATCTCTCAAACTTCACCACAAATCCACCAAAAAAGACAACAACTTGTTCCCAGCCCGGATGCTGTCTCATCAATCCCTAACCAAAATCCGAGTCCGAGAGCCAGATAATAATGACCAGATTGACCTCTCGTCATGGTACAAGTCCTTTCATCTGGTGTGCAGCCATCATCTGTGCCATCATCTCTGTTGTTGTGATATTTGGTGGCATTGTAGTCTTCGTTGGTTACATGGTTATTCATCCGCGAGTTCCCATCATTAGTGTCGAGTATGCTCACCTCGACCTCTTGAAGTATGGTCTCAAGTTCTCAATGAATCTTTCCTTTTTATTGATCTTCAATCTTGATCATTATCGACTTTTTATTTTTGGGTTTTATTGACCAGGTATGATATAGTAGGAGTCATGCAAACGCAGATAACGATTGTGATACGTGCAGAAAATAATAATGCTAAGGCTCACGCGTTGTTTGATGGAACCAATTTTAAGCTAAGCTATGAAGGTAAAACGATTGCGTATTTAAGACAGGGCGAGTTTGAAGTTGATAAAGAGAAATCAGTTTCCTATCATTACCTGGTTCAGTCATATCCAATACCATTGAGTCCAACAATGATGCAAGCCATAGACTTTGCGGTTAAACAAGATGTCATTATTTTCGAGCTCAAAGGTGGGTCAAAGGCTCGATGGCGAGTTGGACCATTAGGATCGGTCAAGTTCGAATGTAACCTTAGCTGTGAGCTTAGGTTTAGACCGTCTGATCATAGTTACATCCCATCTCCTTGCACTTCTGCTCATAAGCATTAGGGGGCTCTTGTCTCTCATTTGATTTCTCTTTTTAACTTAGTTAGTTTATTTTTATATATTTTTGGGGTTGATCTTTTATTTACTATAATAATTGTAATAATTAATCTATATATATATTATTCATAATACTATCAAATGAGAACATGAACGACACGAATTTCTTCGATATATGTCACGAAGGAAAGCTTATTTTTCATCCTAAACTATAAAGTTGCTTTTTTCGATTTTGTTTTCATTTTTTGCGTGGAAAGCATAATCACTTGCGTAACGGCACTAACCTATTAATCACTTTTTTTTGGTGTAATTAGAAAGATAAAAAAGGGGGTGTTATTGGATTAAGAAATTAAATAGAATTGAAAGAAATTTAATGAACTTAGAAAACATCCGACGGAGCGAAGTTTTGGGCCCGGACCTGAGCCTGGTTCTAAGCTTGGGCATGATCACTATAAGACTAAGTATAGAAAATGGTTGGACTAAACAAACACGCGTCAACCTGAAGCAATCTCTTCCCATAAGAAAGTAGCTTAACAAATATTTCTCCTATTGAAATTGTCGACCGACACAATACAAGACAACATATTTTTAAGACAAGAAACAGTAGTTGTGTTTATATACTCGGGCGTTTCTTCATTTACTCGAAGAATAAGTTTGGCACATCGTATTACTCCTAAGGGCTAATCTACTTTCTACATTCTAATACGCCCCCATAAGACTGACGTGCGGTAGCAAGTCCGATCTTGATACACAAACGATTGGAAGCGAGCTTTAGTGAGAGGTTTCATTAGTGCATCAGCAAGTTGATCCGTCAAGTGAACGTGAGAGACTAGAATATGACTTGATTGTATGTGATTACGAAGGAAGTGATAAGTATTTCATGCGAGAATGAAATATCGGATTTGCGCTGAGGTATGTGGCGTCTTTGTTGTCACAATAAATGGCCGGTATTGAAGTAGTCTTGATCCCAAGCTCCGTGTGAGTAAGTACCGTGATCCAGCATGGAGATTCTGTTACTCAAACTCACGCAAAATCCTCCAAATCAGATTATGGAACTAGTTAAAATGAGCTACTATGAATTTAGTGACAAAGAAAAGAACATAGGTGAAGAAACAGATGAATACGCTGCTGACCATGTTTCTCAGACCCAAAGTAACGAAAATATATTTAGTATTAGTTTGGTTTTAGCCAAACATTCCGAACCAAAACCAAAAACAACAGAAACCAGCATTGAACACTCCCTATAAGAAGTTGTTCGAACTTGTAGAGCCAGCTGTTGTTGGAGTTTCAATTGGACCATCACTGCCTTCTTCTGCAGATTTGAAATTGCTTACTTCACAGTGTTTAGTGTCACCATTAATCCTCGTCATCGCCGCCGCCGAAGCAACAACATTACTAACTTCATCATCAGGTTCATACACCAAACCGAACCCACACTTCACCACTTCACATTGAGCAAGCTCTTCACCAGCCCCATCTGTCACTTGGAATCTAAGGATAGCTTGAGTAGGAACACATCCATTCTTGAACTCTTCTTCTTTTCGTTTCTTGATGTTTAACCAGCTTATGTAGCCGATAAAGACATGGTCTGACTCGATTGTACGCGACTCATTCCCTGTTTCAAACCAACCTTCAACAGGAACACTAAACGGGCAACGTGATGCATCCAAATTTTCAAACTCACAGGTCCATTCAGCCAGGAGACGGATGTTCTGACCTTTGTAGTCACGAAACGAAACAATGGCACATAGAGCTATTCCAAGAAACTTATTGTCACACCAATGTCGAGGTAGCTTTGGTTCTAACACTGAACCATAGGCTTGGTGACTGAACCATGGAGGTACTTCGTATCCAGGATAGCAAGTCCCGATCAAAGCTCGAGAGACAAAATTCTGAAAGGAAAAAAATATTAGAAAAGTAAGATTTTGGCAGATAATAGTGGAGTTGAGACTTGAGATGAAAAGAATATAACTACCCCTTTGTGGCGATCATCAGATATTAATTGGCATTTTCTCCGAACGTGGGATGCAATTTCATTCTTTGCGGCCTCATTGAGTTTACAACAGTTAGTGAAGATGAACATGGTGTGAATCTCCTCTGTTGGCATAATAAAGGCTAGAGGACTCGTGACTGTTTTCAGGGAGATACAGCCATGTGCATCTAACCACTGGAGATTTGGTGGAAGCGTCGAAAGAGATGTGAGTTTCTTGCAAAACTTCAAGTCCAGCCATTTGAGATGATACAGTTGACTGATGTCAGATCCTAAGCTGATGATCACATCATTGCTGCTTACAGATAGGCGCCGCAGAAACAATAGGTTGTTAATACCAGGCAGTATCTTTGGCACCTCCTCGATTATAGTTCCATCAAGTACTAAAATACGGAAATTTTCCATGTTGTCTTCAATATTTGGAAAACTCTTGAGATTTGAACAGCCAGAGAGAATCAGTTCTTGAAGAGCTTTAAGCTTTCCAATACACTCTGGAAGACTCACCAGCCTTCTACACTTCTTCAGATTCAATGAGATAAGTCTCTGAAGCTTCACAATGTCTGAAGGGAGATCCTCTATTGCTGTTCCATCTAAGTACAGAGATTCTAGACTTTCTGAAATTAGCCGAAATTTATTAAGCTTCGAACAGCCACTGAGGATAAGAGTTTTCAATGAACTTAGATTCATCTGCGGTAGATACCAGAGACTTGTGCATCCTGTGAGGTTCAAGAAAACAAGACTTTTCATTGTTTGCATCTCTTCAGATAAACCATATAGACTTGTGCAACCTTCAAGATTCAATCTCAAAAGATTTGGGGCCTTTGAAAACCCTGACAACGTCTGCAACATTCTCGAGTTGTTAAGATTGACCCACTTCAGTTTCGGTGTATCCTATTAAAACCACATAGAATGCCACCACCAGTCAGTAAGCAATGCAACGATAACAACACAAAAGGAACAAAGACATATCTATACCAACCTTGGGATCTTTCCAGACTTGTTTAATCTTGCTATAAGGCAGCCTGAGATCAATAAGATTCTCGGGTTGAAGTCTGATGGAAGTTCCTCCAACGGGAATTTCAGCCAGTCGAGGTAACGAACCTCTTTCAGTGGTAACGAAAGTCCATCAGAGAAATACAACTTGCAGCCACCTTCACATTCCCGAGGACAAGTAGAAGAGTAGAATTTAAGGTACCAGAGATTGCACATTTTGGTAAAGACCCAACTTTGTATAGGCATGTCCGTTACTTCAGACATGTCTAGTGAAATGCCTCTCACAGTTTCGGTATCCTGAAAAAGAAGTTAAAAAAACATAAACTCACTTATCACACTGATACCATAAGAAAGTTGGAAGCTTTAACTGATTGATTAGCCTCACCATTTTTTCATGCAACGCAACCATAATGTCGTTATATTTCCACAGCCTACGTTTTTCTTGCTTTGTTTTATAGGATGATATCGAACAAAGTTCCATGGCGAACGTGTGTAGTAAATCATGCATCTCTACGCGTCCGTCAGAGATACTTATTAAAAATTTGTAGGCAAGATCCGTTATCGCACTTGCAACTTCAGAGGACTCATGATTCCCTGAATCCAGTAAGCTTCTCGCATAATACTCATCCTCTGATCTGAAGAAACACGCTATGTCAAGGAATACATCTTTCTCCCGTTCACTAAGCTCATCATAACTGCTGTTCAATAGATCTTGAATCCTCTTGTTGGGACATTTTGCCAATGTATTAAGCCGCGCTTTCCAGAAAGCCTCATCTTTCTCACGAAGCTCCCTACCCAATATCCTGAGAGCTAAGGGGTTGCCTCTAGCGTAATCCACACACTCTCTAGACATTTTCATATGATCTCCCATCTCGGGATCGCAGATACGAGCTTCCAAGGCATAAGAGCTGAAGTACATCAACCCATCTCGAGGATTCAATCTTGGAACCTCGTAAGGATTTGGATCAAACTTAGAGATGCAAGCCCTGTCACGGGTTGTAATAACAATCCTGCTTCCTTTCTTAATCCAGTTTCGGTTCCCAAGAAGAATTTCTATATGTCTTGCGCTACTCACATCGTCAAGAACAACAAAGACTTTGTTCAAGAGCAGTTTACTCTTTAGGCAATCATCCTCATATGTAGTCTCATCAGTTATCTTTAGACTTGTGTTCTGTAGTAAATCTTCAAGGAACATCTTCCTCAAACGATCAGCACCAAAGTTCAACAACTTGTCACGAATCTCCAGAAAATTCACGCAACGATTGAACTTGGATTTATACTTGTTGAACAGCTCCGTTGCGAGAGTGGTTTTTCCAATACCAGGCATCCCAACGATTCCCACAATTCGAGTTTCCTCGTCGTGTTCAGAACCCAACTTTTCCTCGAATTTCTTGATTCGATGTTCAATTCCAAATGGATTAGCCATTACAGGCTCTTCTCCTTCCAAACATGGAATGGTGCTGAGCCTTTGCATGACCGTGTGGACGATTTTCTTGATGAAAATGGCCTCGTCCTTCCAAATTTCTAAATAATAGAAAATCTACACTTTTGTTTTTCCGCTTACTTAATCTAGAATCAACGAATTGTGCAACAAAAAAAAAGACTTTATACTCATTAACCTCCAGATCAAATAAAATTCATAACCAAAATGCTAGTCCTAGAGACATTATGCGATCAAGTCAGGAATTACACATTCACCTATAAATTGTACCGTACAAAATTTAATTCTAAAATATAATTATTTTAAAATCGAACTTATACTTTTTTTGTTAGTTATCTATCTAACTTTATAAATACTTGCATCAAGTGATTATAGGTTCTTCTTTTATATAGTTTTGTTATTATTTTTTATATGTATTAAGATGAATATCAACAAAATTTTGTTAAATTATACAGAAAAACTAGAATATATAGTTTTCACCCCATGATTAATTGTGTCCCATAAAAAATGTCATAGAATGAATATACACAAAGAATTCCGCGAGAGAAAGAAAACAACACATTTAAAGATTAAATGCAAAGGGATCCAAAGCAATACCTCTTCTCCTCCAAAGTCAAGCCTGTTTTTGACTTAATACACTTCAATGCCACCTTCCATTTCTCCATAATGTGAGTCTGCACATTGCCATGACTCTCACATGCTAAACGGAGAAGCTCTTTTAACTCAGGTGGGTTAACCTTAAAGAATATGGGAATGGCCACAATTTTCCCTTCATCGACACGTTCTTTGATCTTCGACAGCTCGTTCAAACACCATTTTGATTCCATGTACCTTTTTGAGAACACGACTAATGCGATGTTTGATTCTTCGATCCTACGGAAAAGAGCGGTTATATCTTCTCCCCTCATTTCGTCATGGTCTATGAACACATTGATCCCAGCAATTTTCAATGCATCCTCCAAAAAACTGATGAAGCTGCTGCGCACGTCAACTCCCCGGAAATTAAGAAACACTTTATGGCGTGGAAGCAGTGGTTCTTGGACGGCCATTTTTAAGGTTTTTGGTTAGATATAGTGTGGAGAGAAGGAGACAATGTGTAAGAAAATGAAAAATGTCATAGTTTCTTGTTAAGTATTATAGGACAACGGTAACAAGTCAAGTCAACAACATGTACACTAAGTTCATTCCACGATCAAATTCTTGAATTATTCTTAAGGCAACACATGTTGTCATTTACTTTGGAAGAGGACACTCCGAGTTTTGAGGATTTAGTTATTTAATATTTGCAAATGGGGATTTCCTTTTGTTTAAGACCATTATTATATCCATTTTGGTTTTGTAAGTCCGTTGTGCAACGGACTAAAGTTTTCTGCATGGTATTGGTGGGTACGGTCTATCAAAATATATATTACTGTTTTTAAAAACTGAAATTTATTTAGGCTAAGCTACGGGTATACGCGTGATTTATACTTCGATATTTAATAACTTATGAAAAATATAAACATAGAAAATTAAATTAAATTAAGAGTTCGTAAAGTGAATTATGTTCGTAAATAAAACATTGACTATTATGTTCGTAAAGTGAATTTATTTTTGTTAAAAAAATAACTCAAGAGTAAAGTTGTAAAGCGTATTGAGTTGAAGCAATTTAAAAGTGTGTGCAATTTAACCTATTGCACACTAAACTGTCAGCTCCAACGGTGGGAGTTCACATAACTCCACATTTGAACTTCACATTTGAACTTCACATTTGTCTGGATTCGGCTTTGATACCATTCTTCAATTGTCACCAACTGTGCCCTCCACCCTCACTCTCAGCCCGTGGGCCCTATTCTAATATAATGGCTAGTGCATTATTTTTAAGAGGTTCATAAAAACTTGTTTATTGGGATGGTGACGAAAGCGAAGTAATATGTGGCTATTCAGATCTTATGATTACCATATGATTTTTTTTTTTTTTTGCGTTTCGTCATCACTCATACGTAGGAAAAAAAATATTTTTGCGAATGTCACATATACTTAAATTGCTTCAGCACAAACATTTTAAATTTTAAAATTCTTTCTAGACAATTGACTGAAAAATATATACATTTTTATAATTCTTTTAAGTTTTTTATATTTAATATATATACCAAAAATTGGGATATTACAATGTTTTATTAATATTATGATTTTCCTTTTCTTTTATGAATGACAAATATTATTTTTCCCATTTTTTATTTATTTAAGTTTTTTCTTCTTATATTTAGTTAGAAAAAGTTTTTTTTGCATATGTCAAAATATATTGAACGACTTAAAATTTATAGCGACCAGTTAATTACTAACTTCAAAGCATCAAATTGAATTAAATTTACTATTTCTTCTTTTAGTCATATATATTTGGATTTTATTTTTGATTCAGAAAACCAATTATTAATCTTTTCTTTTCTTTTCTTTTATCTAGTAAAAATAATTAATTTGTATATATTTAATTATAAAATTACATATGTCAAAATCTAATCAATTAACTTGACACATATCTCAATCATCTTAATTACTTATTAAAAAACAAAACTTTATATAATTTTATAAAATTTTGAAAATAAGTAAATATTATAGACTGTGATAATCATATGGCAAAATGGTGATCATATCTGCAATTCATCACATTGTTTGAATCTATCATCCCCACAATATTAAAAATGATATTAAAACTACTAGGTTAATTTTTTAAAAAAATATTATAGACCACTAGATTAATATCCGCACTTCACAACTGCAGGTTCAATATAATCCAAACCAATCACAGAATAAATGACTCACTACACCAAGATCCTTGGCCTCAATAAAATTCTTTATGAGTGTTTTTCTTCTCATGAACAAATGTCAAAAAAAATTAATCAACTAACATGACATAAGTTTATATTGACTTTAAGAAAAAAATTGTATAATATTTTAATAAAATTTTGAAATAATAAATACAATAAATCACTAGATTCATATATGCATTTCACAACTGCACGTAAAAACCAATCCTAACCAATTACATAATAAAATACTACTACATTAAGATCTTTGTTCTCAATAAAAAATCTTTACAAGTTTTTTCTTCATTGATAAAAACACAAAAAGTGGTCGATAAGTAATACCAAAGTCTTGATCGATAGCCACCATACTTGTTTTTTTGGGTTTGTGATATTTAATTTTACTAAAGAATCGATTGTAAAATTTATATATTTTAATATATAGTGTATAATTATAGATATCTAATTTTATATATAATAATTGGAAATATAATATAGTTTAGTTTTCTAATTAATGATTATATCATATGAATGAAATTGTATATTTATGAATATATAAATCTACTAATCTATCATGTATTGGTTAAGATATTTTGCGTTCTTTCACAGATCAACCTGCACATATTGTATTCGTAGAAACATCAATCTTAATTGCTCTACTATATTATTACAGATAATATGGATGCCTTATACTTTTAAAATATAAAAAATATATCATAATTTATATAAAAATATGTAAGTATTATATATATATATAATATTGGCTAAAATATATGGTTGGTTAAATTTTATATTTTGGACTGTTTTGTTGGATCAATATTAAAAATTAATATTACAGAAGTTTTTTTAAAAAATTAAAATTTTTGATCAATTAAATTTTATTTTATTTTATGAAGTGTGTTAAAATGAAGTGTCGTGTTTTGAGGATTGAACTAACAGGCAGGGTCTGAATCTGAGGGCTTTGCAGAATAGACCAAGGCTTCAGGCCCAGATCTTAAGTTTATTATCATCTACATTGGTGATACTCTAAGAGTATCATCTAATTAAAAGAAAATAAAAAATAAAAGTCATGAGACTTTTGGTTTTAAAAATCTCAATAGAAAGAGATTTTAAAGATTCTTTTAAGAGACTTTTTGCCATATGTCTTAATACTATTGGTTCAATATTTATTTAATAATATAATCATTTAAAAAATAATAAAATAAAATAAAATTTATTAAAATATTATTTCTTTAGAGACTGAAAAAATATCACTGATGCTGATGCTTTTTGTTCTTTTTTTGAGTTGTTCCTCCGCAACAGATTTTGGAAGTAGTCGAGAGTAGCTACTATGCACTTAGTGACAACGAGAAGAACATACTTGTGTATATTGCTTTTTTCTTCACAGGAAAAAATATTGAATGTGTCGAAACTACTTCAAGACCTTGGTTTCTTTCCAGAGACTGGAATCGACCGGCTTGTGGAGAACTCTCTGGTGACTATTTCAGAAAATAGATTGGAAATGCATAACATGATTCAGGCGGTAGTCCAGAACATCGGGCGGTGTAATAAGCTCAAAATCAGTGAAGACCCCAAAACAAGTTTTAAATGTCTATTGGTATGTCTTATTCTACCCAATTTTCCGACCAATTCTCTTCTTTATCGATCCTTGAGTTCTTATGTTGTGTTATTTCAGGGCACTGACGACATCGAAGCCATATCTCTGGATGCATCTAACTTAAGCCCAGATGTCAAACTTTCTTCATTAAGATCTATGTATAACCTTAGATACCTGAAAATTTACTACTCTAATCGTGGAAAACATGGCAAGGCCCTCGAGTCTCTCTCTCTGCCTTATGGGGTTAGATTTCTCCATTGCGAGCCTTACCCATTGCAATATTTACCACAAGATTTTGATCCAAACAACGTTGTGGAACTCAATATGCCTTACAGTCAACTCCAAACTCTTTGGGGAGGAACCAAAGTAAGCAAACTCAAAATGAAACTTAAGGCGTTTTTCTATTATTCCTTTTAGCCATTTAGTTCAACAGTGTTTCTGTTTGTTCAGAAACTCAAGATGCTGAAGAGGATAAACCTTAGACATTCTCAGAAGCTGCTTCAAGTTGATGAACTTTCAGAAGCTCGAAACCTCGAGGAAATTGATCTCTGCGGGTGTAAGAACTTGCAGAGTTTCCCATCCATTCGTGATTTGGAGAAACTCCGAGTTGTTGATCTCCCTAGTTGCACATGGATCAAAACTTTCCCCAAGTTTCCATCTAATGTGGAATTAAAATTCGAGGGATCACCCATTTCCCCTTCAGTACCACTGATCAGCGCCAAGAGCTTATGCGAGTTCGTAGACAATCAGTCAAAACCCTCAAAGTTCGAGCTTCCTGAGCACCATATCTTGATAAGTCAAGAAAGGATAACAAATCCAGACATGGTGGAAACACCACCTACATTTAAAAATATATTTTGTCAAAATGCAATCGGGATGACCCAATCGGTGTTGGCAAATCTAAAAAAGATTTCGGAATTTGGATTTTAAAAAGCTTAAGGATGAGAGGGCCTGATTCATTTCGTTTTGGCATCTCACCGGACCAGATTCAGTATAGGAATGAATGACGTCTTTTCACTCTTCCTTGTCATGAATGACTATAAAATTGTTCTGTTTTTGTGTGTTCAGTGATCTTAATTATGTTGTTAAGACGCATGCATAATCACATGTTTAATTTGAATGTTTGTTTTTCCAGTTGTGTGTTAGTGGTTCAATGACAGAACCTTCACTTGATTTTTTACCTTGGAAGATTGAACCAGCACCAAGAATCAACATTCCTTAATTAATCATGTATGGATTCAAACAGATTAAAAAGAAAGCTTCTTAATCCATATCACAGCCAAATTAACCCTCTAGTGGGAGACCATCAGAGTAGCTCCAGCTGGCGAATCAGAATCTCCCAACGTGTTCTATAGAACTACAAAGAAAGATGGAGTGTCTTCACAACTACTCAACAACTAACTCTTCCATGTCTGTCATTAAATATATAATTAATCACTATCACTGTAATTTAAATGATTTTAATACATGTCTCATAATGTCCTAATTGTTTTAACTCGCAATTAAGAGTTATTGGTTGTCGTTTTTATTGTCTACAACATATACATAACATACACTTTGTCGATTCTAAGTATAGATAATTTATACAACGGCGGCAATACTAGTACAAACAAATATTAGTATATATTTATTTATTTGGTATTTATTTATACTTGGAACGAACAACATTGATAATCAGTCCAGCTGTAATATTTTTAAATCCTAAATTGTCAATTATACTTACCTAAATTTGATAGCAAATAAATAACTACATATGTTTAAGCATCAACAACAACAAAAATATATAGAATTTTTTTTATCTTTTGTATCCTTCTCTCTAAATATTAAAAACCTTTTCCAACTTCAAAACTTGTCGAATCATTAAACATTACATTATCCTAAACCCCAGAAATCTAAAAATGGTATCTAAAGATTCGTGAAAAGTGAAAACTCAAACCTTTTAACGAACGTAAAGAAAATAGTATAACGTTTAAGAACGTAAACTCAATCCGAGCTCTCTCATCTTCTAAAACGTTGCCTCGGCTTTATCCAGTTCTTTCTCAGATTTCGTGTAAGAGCTCAATAGAGTAGCGTAGACAGAGTAATCCCTCATGTTATTGGGGATGCTTTTGAAGAATTTCTCCGCTTCTTCCAAACCAAGTACATTCTCAACAAGATGAAGCCGAGCTGCGTAATCTTCAGCAAAAATATCAAAGACGTTTTTGTTCACCAAAACACTCGGATGCCTAACAGATTACAGATATCAATATCTATATCTATATTACTTACAAAGCGGATACACAAGATTAAAAAAAAATAATCTAAAATGAAAACCTCAAGTGCTTTAGAGAAATGATTGGAGTCATAAAGACTCTTGATGAGGCATCTGACGTCAGAGGGCTTTACTTGATGCCCTTGTTTCGATCATTGCTCCTTGTGATCCGACTCCGGGGAGTTAGATTCGCAGTCGAAAGGGTTCCGTAGGATCGAAACAAACAACTCTTGTTACTATGAGCGATAATATGCCTCGTGTCTAGTTGAAGAATCTGCGTCTTGATCACTGCGGACGATTGGGGAGAAAAAAATAGGGTTTACGTGATTTTGTATTCTTTTTTTTTTTTTTTGGTTCTTGAGGATTAAGTAAATAACAAGAAAAAAAAGCAAGTTAAACAAGTTTTTTTCATTAACAAGTCACTTTACTCATCCGCAAGGCTAGGGATTGTGTGATTCGCTAAACTTAATCACGTATTACTTTTATTAGTCATAGCTCTTGTAGATTTAACTTCTATCCAAACAAAACCAAGAACAATTGTAAAACACCAAACCTTCTCATGATAATTTCTCTCACTCTATTTGTTTGGAAACTTGTATGGCCTTATATTTTTTTGAGAAACTTTTGAAATACAAATTTGACACTACTACTTTCCAAAACTACGATAAGATGAATTGTTTTACAAAAATATAACTAAAACGATATGATATTATTAGAATACCCTCAATTAAACTTAAAACAAAAAAAAATATCTAGAAATGATAAGAAGATATTTTTTGCCTGAGATTTTTTTATATTATTTCGAGAAATTATCTTTTTTTCCCACAAGTTTCTTCAATAAATTAGAAATAGTTTAGTCAATAAATTTTAAATTAGTGATATATATATACATAAAAATCATCAGCTTTGATACTATATTTGTAATATTTTTGAATTCTAATTAGTTTATTACTATTCGAGCAATTCTCGGTAGGGTTGTGTAGGTGAGAGTGCCAACGATAAACCAATTGAGGCTCATAAGAGCAACTGCATCTAAAGCCGGTTTATTCTTAACCGTTGAGAAAAGTTGAACTACACTTGTCAAAGAGATACCAACCACAGTGAAGAGTGCTCCTATAAGTGGAGTACGCAGCTCTCGTTCTTTGGCTCCATACATTACTATGCCAACGACGAGAGCGAGCATCGCACTGAATACGCTTCTTGAAATACGCTTCTTCTAGTTCATCTAACTCCCGTTCCATGATTCGATATTCTTTTATTGCTGCCCGAAGATTTTCTTCTATTTCTTTCAAGACTCTCCAGCTCATACCGCAACTTATAAATACTCTGTTCAAGCTGGAAAATTACAAAAGATCCCCCTCAAAAGCACATCTTATCAACTTTTCAAGAGGCTACTTTAAAATAGCCTAAATCTCTAAGATCAATAGGGGAACAGTAGATTCCGTTCCAAATTCCACATCCGTTCAAAAGAGAATTCATCAAAGAATATTACTTAGACTAAAAACAAGAAAGATTTGCAAATTGAAACGAACCAGTTTTTCCCTTGGAATAGAAACAAAGAAGCGAATCGGAAACGTAAAGAGGAGAACAGATCCCCAGATTGTGCCCCACACAGCTCTCCAGAACATACTTAAGTTGAACAAAATAGCAGAGCTCACCATATTAGTAGTCACAAAGGTTGTAACAAGAGCTGTTCTAAGACAGAACACACATGCAGATATGCAGAAAAAGAAAGGTCTGGTCATTAGATGAACTGAAGATGAGTCCAACTTAGAAATGAAACTTCCAAGATCCGTTTTTCTTCACCGACAAAAAAGTTCCCTTTAACAACATGAACACACACAAAATGAGCCATTAATTCTTGCCTTACACCTTGAGGATCAACCAACTGGCCGAAGTTGTCTATAATGCCAACCTGAAAGGAAACGTAAAGAACTTCAGCTCAAGAAAACTAAGGATGGCGGCAAAAGTGGTAGAAGAACTATGTATACACTTAAAACACACAGTTCTCTCATCAGAAGCTCACAGGAAGCATGGCGTACACTGCGACATAAAAGTTCTCGATTTATAAATATAAAATACGCAACAAAAGAAAACTTTTGTTATTTGGTTTCAGGACAAATTACACAAATAATCCATATTTACGTCTAAAATACAAAAATAATCTAAATAGATAGTGAAATGATAATTATTTCTTTTATAACCAAATAAAAAAAAAATTAATAATGATAATTTTAGGTTTGAGGAATTTGAAATTTGAGAATTTTTTTGTGTGTAAATTTAATATACTGGCTTCAATATCTTCTTTTTTAAAATGCATCTAGAAGATTTTATATACTCATATGAGATTTCAACAGAAATTTTTCGTAATGGAAATACTAAATAGAAATACGTCTAAGAGATTTTATGGATATAGGAGATTTCATATGAAGTCTTCCGTACCAAAAAAGAAAATGATTTACTAAACCAAAATCCGTATAAAATACTTCATATAAAATCTCTTTTTAAAATGTGTATAGGAGACTACACTAGAATCTCCCGTACCAGAAAAATAAATAATTCAATATACCATAATGCATACAATAGACTTCATAAAAAGTCTCGTTTATAAGAAACTTAATATGGATTCTGTTAGGTACAATAGACATCATATGCAATAAGAGGGTACGGGTCAAGTATCCGTTATTTTTAGTGGGCTTGATAACCGGTCTGTTATCCGCGGGTAATTAATTTTTGTATATGTACTTGATACTTGTAAAGCAAGTATCCGCAAAAAATTTTAATACTTGTTACCCGCTACCTGTTACCCGGCCTGTTATCCACGGATACTTGCGGGTATTTATGGGTATTTACGGGTATTTACGGGTATTTTGCAGGTAATTTACAGATAATTAACAGGTACTTGCAGGTAACAGGTACGGAGCGGATAACATACCGAATATTAAATTTTTTTTGAAGATTTGATACCAGGCTTGTTACTTGCGGGAATCCCCAGTTGGGCTGGATACTCGATCTGTTTCAAACGGGTACCTAATTTGACAAACCGGATACGAGGCGGGTCGGACGGATAACGAGTACCAATGCCGAGGCCTAATATGCAAAGAATATACTTCTTTTTATTAACCTAATTGAAATTTATTCATTTTATATAAAGAAAATTTATACTTTTTCACGACTGAACAAAACATTTTATTTTATCTCTCTAAAACTCTTTTGCTTTTCTCTCTAATACTCTCTTGGTTCTGAATAACTTCTTTGAATTTTAATTTCTTTATCTTTATTTTTTATATTTATCTCATGTTTTCTTACATATTTATAGATATGTAAATTTTATGTGTATTTTTTATTTTTAGATCAAAACAAAATAATAGTTGTTTGTTTTAGTTTATTATGGTTAGATCCAAATAAATTATTTCTTTAAATTTAAACTTATTTCTTTCTTTATTTTTATATATTCATCATATGTTATTTTACATTTTTTGCAGGTATTCCTCTCTATAATTTTTTTTTCTGTTCATAAAAAAATAATATATACATATATAGATTTTAGATAATTTCAAATATCCATTCGGATTTGGTTTTGATTTCATTCGAGTTCCGATCAAATTTAGGTATCCAAAATATATTTAAAAAATAAAAAGATAAATTTGAATAAAATTTGGTTAAATTTTAATATTTATAACTAAATATTTTGGATATTTTATATTTTAGATATTCTAATTAATATTTTTGAAAATATAATTATATTGAAATATTTTAGATATCTATTAGATTTTTTCGATTGAGATTGGATTCAGATTTGGTTTTTCCGATATAAAATTTTAAATTTTTTTGTGTATTTTATTAGTTTTGATTCAATACCATTTTCTCGCCTCAAATTCGGTTTAAATTTTCGAATCTGTTATTGTGTCCAGCTCTAATTTTGTCTTATGGCTAAGGTGTTTTATTTTCTATCGCTAGTAGTGATCACTGTGACCTTTTCCAACATTTTTTTTCCAATGATAGTCGTCACTCTGAGTCCAATTATTCAAAAGCAAAAAACGTTAAAATAATTTGAAAAAAGGGAAAAAAATAAAATTAAAGAAATGGGGGAGTTTGGTTTTTTGTTCCTCTCCTTCGAACATCAACACACACTCTTCCCTCTCTCCCTCTATCGCAGATAGGTGCTTTGTCTTCTTCGATAACTCCGATCACCTAAAATAAATTAACGTTTCAAAGCATTTCTCTTCGATAAAGAAACATTACAATAGCTTAGTTGCTACATTAAATGTTCACAAAAAGTTACGCATTTTTGAGGTATTCTTGTATTTTTTTCCTTCTCGATCGAGTTTCAGATCTGAAATTCATACATTAGGGCTTTCGATTCTGCATCTTCAATGACGAATTCGCGTGTCAATGTAAAGATCTGAAGAAAAAGTTCCGATTTTTTATTTTGACTTGGAGATTTCGAATGGCTGGTTTCGATTTTGAAGATGGGAAGATTGTGGGTCTTGAGGCAATGATGTAATTTCAGCCGAAAGTTGTTCGCTTTGAGAGAAGAATATGGGATCTGGACGGAGCAAGTCATACCGAGGCTCGTCGTTGACGTCGACGGCGAGAGAAGATCCCGACGTGGCTCCACCCTCGAGTGTTGGTGCTGGAAGGAGGAGAAAACCAATGAGTCTCCTTTGTTCTCTTCACTCTTCTTGCCTTGCTTCATCTTCTACTTCTCACGACAGTGACGATGATGATGAACAGGTTTGGTTTTGACTTTTATGCAATTAACATTGATTTTGTTCGAAAAACAAAAATAAACAAAAAAATCTGAAATTAGGTCAAATTGATGAGTCTTCATTTTCTTCAGGTATGCAGTGGATGGATGAGAAAGAGTAATGAAAGTGTCTCACGGAGAAGAATGGAATCTAGGAATCATGGAGATGCAGAAGATTGCTATAATAAAGAATTAAAAGAAAAGAAGAAATCTGAAAACGGAAGACATTGTGATGAGCTCGAGCTTGATGATGATTGTAGTGTTGAAGAAGAAGAAGAAGAAGCAACTGTAAGCAATGTTGGCGGTTCGATTCAAGAATCTTCCACTCCAGGTCGAGTTTTTTCGCATTTCAAATTCATTACTGGTAACATAAGCTCTAGACTTAGCAGAGCTTCAAGCTCAAGATCCTTCAACACCACTTATCCAGTCTCTTCTTCTCGTCAAACGATTGAACGAGAAGGTGTTACTTCACCTTCAGAATCTGCTATTAGGCTCATTGATAGAGTCGAGTCTCCGAGAGTTCCTGTGAATGACAATGTAGTTACAGATATTGATGCCATGAGATATGGAGAAAATGATAGCTTACGTTCTCCGAGACTAGTAAATGGCATTGACAGTACTTATGCTGTAATTCGTGATAGAAGACATGTTCGTGAACCTTCCATCGACCGGAATGTAAGATTTAGCAGAACTCTGAGTGTTGGACGACTCCGTGACAGAGTTCTTCGCCGATCTTCACTCTCTGATTTCACATTCCGTCGGTCACATCAGGGAGAAGACGATACTGATCTCTTCTCTGCCGACACCGCAACAGCAGAGGATATTCCTGTGACTTCAACTTCTATACTGAACCGTTCTGCTTCTAGCATTCGAAGGACCTTATTCGGAATTCAAGATCACGAGACGCCAAGTCCTCTTGTCAGAGAAGGGAGGTATCAAGGTTTATTAGAACACCGATCAGATTTCCTTGAAAGGAGGAGGAGAATAAGATCTCAGGTTTGAAAACTCGTTTGATTGTTTCATCCTATATGTTCTCTGTTCAACTCTAGATCTAATAACCAATGTAAGTAACTGATTCCGCAGGTTCGTGCTCTTCAAAGATTGGGAAGCCGGTTTGAAAATGTCACAGGCCATCATGATAGAACTTGTGTCTTATCAGGTCGAGATCAATCAGGTCGTTGCACATGCCGTGCATGTACTAACCGTGATTCCACGACGACAACAACAACAACAACAACAACCGATGAAACAAATGCAAGAGCTAGCATCTCAAGGATAGTATTGCTAGCTGAAGCTCTCTTCGAGGTAAATACATGTCTTCCCATCAACAACTTTTGCCACACTCTTTTCTCTCTGATGCTAAGGGTTTATAGTGTATTCGTTTTAGGTTCTTGATGAAATTCATCAGCAATCTGTTGTCTTATCCTCCCAACAACCATCAGTATCATCAATAGGATCTGTTCCTGCACCTAACCACGTTGTGGAGTTATTACCTATAAAACAGTATACTAAATCACAAAGCGAGGATTCGTCACAGTAACGCCTACTAATTCCCATTGCTTTTGGTTCTTTTACTTGCTAAAAAGTCTAGACATTATGGTTAAACATATTTTTCCTTCTTTTTTGGTCGGAATCGTTCAGATGTTACATATGCCTTGTGGAGTATGAAGAAGGAGACACTATAAGGACACTTCCTTGTCATCATGAATTCCATAGAACCTGTGTGGATAAATGGCTTAAAGAGATTCACAGGTATGACTGACATTTGTGATGACAATTTTTGGCCTTTTTCATGTGTGAGATGAGATCTGATGATGCTTTCATGGCGATGCAGAGTATGTCCGCTATGTCGTGGAGACATTTGTAGACATGATCCATCACTTGAACAACTCTGATTACAGTCTGAGAGTTTCTGATTCTGCAAGAGACCAAGAACATTCATCGGTTTTTGTCAGGAACTGAATCAAAATGTTGTGTTTTTTTTTTGCTTGTTTGTAGCTCACAATTGAAAAGAAAAAAACAAATAACAATATTCACACTTTCTATCGAAAAATTGTAAACTTCTGTATTTAATTGATCCATCATATCTATAAGAAGTAAATCCACTGATGTTTTTGTGTTTCATGAGTATATTTGTCTCTGCATTGCAGCTTCTGTCAATAATCAATATGGTTAAAGTCAGAAGCTTTATGCTCCGATAAACATATAAGATTGATTCTTTGCTTCAATTTTAGAATTTTTTCTGTAACTAACAAAAAAAGAAAATAATATAAATCGGTTACATGATTGTAAAGGGAACACTGTGAAAATGTTTCATTTATTATTTGAGTGTAAAATAACTGTATCAGTTATAAATCATATTTAAAATTTAAGAACAATAATCCAAAGATGAATCAATTTATTTTAATTTTAAAACAGCAATATTAGTCTTCAGTAGATACTGCAGGACAAGTAGGGTTGCAATTCAACGATGAACAATCTATGTTCTGAAACGTACTCCGCTCATAGAACCAGTCTCCAACCGCTTTCGCCATTTTCTGAAAATATAATCCCAAAACATAATTTAAAAGAAAAACTTGATAGTAAATACAAATATTCGAGAAAACAAAAGAGAAGACATTTTATGTCTTATTTTAGAAAATCTATCAATTAAAATTACTGCAGGACAAATAGGGTTGCAATCAGCAATGGACTTAGTCTACGTTCTGCAATGACATTTTTCCAAAATTGTAGGCTTTGTAGCATTTTTTTAAATAAAAAACTTGTAAACATTTTTTTTTTGTGTCTTTTGTATAAAAATGGAGTGATCAGTTACCGTATTCGCGACTTGGGGACCTTGAGAACCGGACCAAGTGGCGGCACTTCCGCCTTGGCAATGAGCGTGGCACGAATCTAAGAACAATCCTCTTGTCGTTGTTGCTCGAACTGGTGCCAACGCAGCCAACATTTGGTCTCTATACCCTGAGAGATTAAAACCAATCGGTTTAGCCAAGTAGACATCAAACCAGAGCCCGTTTAGTTAATTTTCTTCATGTATATACCTTGAACGGTTTGAAGCTGAGCGGCTGTACACTTCTTAAGATCAAGCTTACAAGTCTTCCACTCTTTGCGTTTATCAACGGAGGTTGGGGCCAAAACGTTCTTGATCTGCAGTAAAACAAATACGAATCAAATCTTGATCTTTGGGGTTAAATACAGCAAAATCAGTGATAAGGAGATAGATTAAAATCCGAACCTGCCAAGAATCGAAGGCAGCATTAATTACGAAAAGCGGTGTTTGCATGGTTTTAACAACGTATTGCGGGAAGAAACACTGCAAAAACGATCAAACATAGCGTTTATACAATATAAACCAACGGGAAAAAAGTCTATATAAACGATGCTTTAATAGAGATTTACCAATTCGGGCTTCATTCTTGATGTGCAAGAAACAGGAAGACTCTTTGCAGATCCCTGCACATAGTAGTGATCAAGATTAGCCGCGACACGAAAGAATTTAATGTCTTAGAGAAGAAGAGAGAGCGATCATACGTGGGTCGCTACGACTTTGCCGTAGTATGATTCGATGTAAGATCCTCCACTTATATCCTTGCTGTAATAAGTCAACAAAATAAGTTGGTTGGGTTATATAATTTTTAAAAAAAAAATATTCTAGAGATTATGAATGTTACCCGTGGATAAAGAAGCCGGCATCAGAAACACATTTGACCTTAGCTGTTTTGGGGAGAATGGACTTGAATTGGTCGCAATGTAGAATCGCAGCCAATGCTCCTGCTGAACAACCGGAGAGTATCGCCTGAAAAATAATGTAACCAAATATGCTCAATTCCAGAAAAATTCAAAAGAAATCACTAATTAATTTTTTTTTTTTTTTTGAAATTTCCAATGTTCATACGTTTTGAGCGTTGCTCATTCCCTTTGCCATAAGATCATCGATCACCGCACGCCAAACCCTAGCACCGCGGAAAAACAGCTTGTTTGTCTGAAAATTTTCAAGTTCCGGTCATGCAACTTCACAACTTCAACTACATTGTTCCTTAATATGCATTTAAACTGAATTAACGGTTTCAAGTAGTAAAGTTTAACGGTGACACTGATGAATTACCGGATCAACGGCTTCTATATCACCAGTGAAAGATGAACCATCGCAATACCGAACTTTGATTCTATTCCAGTTATAAAAGTCTGCCCAAAAAAATAATTCCTTTTAATCTCATTGCATCCAAAACATGATAAGCAACTCATGAATCGATTAAAGAAAAAGAAGAAGTTAAGAACCTGGATTGGTGCTTTGCTTGCCACCCAAGATACCGGAGAAACCAAATTCTTTGTTCATAAACTTAGACGAACCCTTCATTGTACTTTTACGTTTTACGCATGTAGCTGTATCAGTGCACCATCCTCCTCCCTAATACATATAATTATAAATTTAGTTAACTTAGTTACGTTCTTGCATCATAATTTGTGATAAACTTACAAGTTAATTCAACTAACCTCCATATGAACGATCCAGTTGTTCACTCCTGACCCAGATCCTTTATCGAAATGGTACGCTGGTGCGCTACCGTCCAAACACACTATAAAAATATTGTAATTAATTATACCAAATAAGTTTATCTATCAAATTAATTATATAAGTACAACAATCGGCTAGTAAATTTTGGTTTGGGTTTCTGACAAAACCATCTTATATCGTTCGGTTGCGTTAAATCGGGTTCGATTTTGGCTTTTAAAAAAAAATTGGTTTAATTCACTGGGTTCAATTAATTCGGTGAATGCTCAAACTTTATCGCTAATTAAGGACCTTAATATAAGTATATCCAAGTAAAAAAAATTAAAAATTGCGTACCGGCTCCTTTAGCCACAGCAGATTCAAGATATGTGATGGGCACAGCTCCGGCTCCAATCACCACTACGGCTAATACCATAAGAGCTGAGCATAATTGTTTTAGCCTCAACATCCTGTAAAAAAACCAAAACAAAACAACCCACGATTAAGTCAAAAGATATTTGCCCGAAGTATATTCTTACTGTAGTTACAATAATGAGAAAATCCGATTAGAACGTTAATTGTTTCCCACACACTGTGGAGAATGGTTCTAACAAAAGCATAAATATCACGAGATGTGATCGGATTTGTGTAGTTTATTTATTTGTTTTACCAACAAATTGTATTCTCATAAAATAATGCTAAATTTAGTTGTGTACTGCGATAATATATATTATTAAAAATACGTCACCATTGGTCCATTGGTGTACTAAAAAGTCGGGGAACAAAATGACCAGTCCATGTGTGTGTTTCAGTTGGCTGTAGTAAATTACCTCGATGGGTGTAGTCCACCGAAAAATATTTTTTATACTGTATTAGAGTATTAGCTTGTTACTATTAAGTTCGAAAATAATAAAATAAATGCCATTAATATTAGGAACTATTACTTCCCCGTTAGTCAATGCACGATCATCCATTAAAAGAATAATTTAGAATTTTCTTTAGTAATAAAGTGTAATATAGTATTGGAGTAGTTGTTTGATTGCATTCAATGCTATATAGATGGTAGCTCTATAAACGAGTAAACGACTTAAAATACAGTGCATCCGACCGGAATTCACGGCGTCGGGAGGGGCAAATTGAGAATCATGAAAATAATGAGAATTCGATTCAGATATTCCTTTTAAATTCGATAAGTATTTGGTTGGAAAACAAGAAATCAATTTATTTAGAAAAGTCTAATAAGATTGAAACCAAAAACTTTCAAGATTTTTTCTTTATAAACTACACGACCATAGCTACTAACTTAGGTCAAAATTGCAAAGATTACTCACAAGTCACAGTTGACAAGTAAAAATCTGAATAACCATTAATAAACATCGAAATATTTTGTAATATTGTTCGTCGAGCAAGATGGAAGACATTATTATTCCCAAAAAAAAAACGGACGAACTGAGAAATATCTAAAAAATTCGGATGAAACTTCATTTTTATGAAGAAACAATAAGCTTTACCTCGAGAAATGGCTCTTCAGATTCTTCTTATTCACGTAGAGAAATGTGTAAAAGACGTATACTCAAGAGTAAGGTTTAGAAATTCATAGAAAGCCATTGCTCTCTTCTCTGTTGTATAGATAGATACAGAATACCACACGTTCATATAATTTTTTTTTTAATATCCTTTTTTGCTTCATTTATTAAAATAAGCATAAAGTTTTTTTGTTTCTTTCATGTATTCGCCAGGTCACGAGACTTTCAACGTCAAAAGAGTCTCAAAATAACTATCTTCGTAGTAATATCATTATTATTCACATTTTTTATTTATAATCCTTTTTATTTAGCTGTCAGATGTTTGATATATCCTAAGAAATATATTTATTCGATTATATTGCTTCGAAACCAAGAAAAAATACAAGAAAAGTGTTTTGATGTGTTGTTTATAATACAAGTCAGAGAATTTTTTTTCCTAAACTACATCAATCACAGGAAATTATACCAAATTACATTACTAAGCACAAATTTACGCCTAAGTTCCTAAACATAGGAGATATGATTTTAGGATGTTTATATCTCGAATACGTACTTATTGTTTCCACATCAAATTCAAAGTTATAATACAAATTTCAACATATAGTATATTTTAAAAATACTATGGATGCAGTGTTTTTATTCCCAAAGAAAAATGTTTTTTTTAAAAAAACAACATGCATGCTATAAATTGCAATTTAAAATCATATTGAAAAATCACTAGATCTATTAGAAAGTAGGTAAGGACGGTATAACATTAATTGTATAATAATATGGTGGTGGTTAACATTATAGAATCCTATTAGAATGTAAAAATAGATACATGGAATAAATTTATATTATCAAATAAAAATGATTCAACTGCGACAAGAGGTGTTAGAACGTGAAAATTTCATCGGTTCATCAAGATCTTAAGGTAAGTGCGTGACTATGGCTATGGTCTAAGGTCGTTGGCGTGAGTAGATTCAATAAGTGCTTGAATGTCTGATCTAATATATTTGTCTTTGTCCTGATATATGTGTTAAGCGTGAATATGAGAGTCTTGTGTGACTAGTCTTGGTGAGAGATCCAACAGTGATTGGTGAATCACTTTAGGAAAGTATATCGATCTGATTTGCATGATTGACTTATTGATTATATTGCTTATGATAAAATTTATTGACTTTCACTATAAATCTTAGAATCACATTGATTTCATTTAATTTTGCGATCACACTGAACATAAACTCCAAATCCACATAATTGAGAATAATTGGTAAAGTTGTGTAAAAAAAAAGGTTATCATTCTACCATTCCAAATGTGGATTATCAACCAAACCAAATAGTAACGATTAAAACAAAAGAAAAAAACAATCTTTTATACGTAGTAATTAGGTAGATACAGTACTAGCAAAATGACCTATCTCGATATCAACATATATGTCTGGACGGAATCTAACAAAACTACTGTACTAACGTCCATATCAGTTCCGCTTTAGATGATCTTATCTTCAAAATATTAAAATTTGAAACATTTAGCAATAAATTATTTATGAAAATAGAAAAATAATTTGCCACGTGTATTTTCGTGTCGGTACTTCAAATGCACCGAACTGAGTTAATGCGAAATAGACCTTATGGCTTATGGTAGTTTACTTATTGTATTATCAAGCCTATCTTTCTTCTCCTTCATATTCATATTGTATTACATACAATTAGGTTATAACTTACAAGTGTAAACTGGGACAAAACGGGTTTAGATTCTCATCAAAAATTAATTTTGTTATGCATGTTGATTGATATTTCGGTGAAAAAGTCAAATCCTTAAGTAGTTAGTTGTCATTTAAATTAAATAGCATGAACCAAAAAAAGAAGAGAGTTAGTTATATAGTATAAATCTTATGAGCTAGCGGTGAAGTAAATCCTCGATTTTTGTTACAAATTTATCATCTTTAGGTTAGATTCGGTGATTCTTTCAATCTGTTTATTTTTGAATTTTGATAATATTATTTTTTTTGTCAATTTAATCTATTAAATTTAATTTCTCTTTTAATATTAATATTGTGGATGTTAAATTAGAATCTGTATCATAAATTTTAGAGATAATCAGTCACATAATTCCAATAATTTTGATTATATTAATTATCAAAAAAGCACTCAGTCCAATCTCAGAATTGTTAGATCTTACAAGTATATGTCATTAGATAGTTAGATATATTCGTATTTATTACTATAATTTTAGCGGACCACTGCAAGAAATGAATACAATTGCCTGGTACATGAAAATGTATAAGTGGTAGGTCTATAGTTACTAATTAGTATGAATGTTGATGTAGAATGTCTAACTACAAATTAAATAAAATTTGGAAAAATTCCTAAATATTATATATAAGAGCGATAGGGTCTCCGTATAGTGACTCTGAAAATAAGGAAGCGGCCCGGAAGATCTCGATTAGAATTTGCCAAGTTTGAATTGTTTATTTTAAAAATTTAGTCAAACATTTTCTAATCGAATTTTGTTTTTTATTTCTAAAACCCGAAACCGCGTTTAACAATACATTGACAGCATATGGTTTTGGAGTTTTGACTTTTGACTTTTTGAGTCACGACATGATGTTTAGACATCACGTGATCAGAATATATGCTGAAAGCGTAAACAATAGGTTTAATACAGTGGAAATGGACAAAACAAATATATATAGTGGACAAATATTTTTATTTTTAACCGACAAGTATTAGACTTCGAAACATGTCGAGGATCTTTTGTGCTTCGTTGTGGCATGAATTACGTCTCCATTATACTCTCTAGGTGCCACAACCGAATAGTTATACATACATTCCGAGAGACCTTTCTGCTAACACATTAGCCACAACACCGGCTCTTCTGAAAATAAATTTAAGTTATTACATATTTACGAAAAGATAAAGATTCAAGATATATTTGTTAGAACGCTCAAGAGTTATGAAAATTTTGCATCTAAAAAAGAGAATTATAAAAATAAAACATATTGAAAATCAAATTGTCTCAATAGAATTTTGATAATTTTTATCATTTTAACTATTTTATCTGTGGAAATCATGTGATATAATGATACTATTTTTGAAATTTATTACATATATTTATAATTCGAATCTATCACGCCGCAATAATAAATGTGATATTAAAGCTATTAGGCTAAATTTACAAAAAAACTATTTTATATTTATAAAATTTAATAAATAAAAAATAATTTCTAAAAATATAAACAAATTTCAAAAAATAGAAAAATAAAATAAATATTCGAGAATATTTTTACACTCTTAGCTTGTTACATTGCATTTTTACTCCGTTTTAGCTCCTCCCCCACTCGGTAAAGGGTCAATCGAAAAGCATTCAAGATCAAAATAAGCTTCAAGATCTTTCTTTGATGACTGTCTCTCTCTTTCTCTTTCATTTCTTCGTTTTTTTTTTCTTGAACAGGTTCCAATATCAAAATAAACTCTGATACCATTTTGAAATATCTTCTTTTATAATTTGGAAGATATAAATTAAGTTCTGATACAAAATAAGCTCTGATATTATGTTGAGATATGCTTATTTTGTTTTATAATACAGAAGATAAGCTCTGATACTACGTTGAAGTATCTTCTTTTACAGTTTTACATAAGACATATCAAATTAATTTATCATAAATTTAAATATTTATGTAAACCATCCTATATTTTTTTTTAGAAAACCTTCTTAGATATAAACTTTGTAATATTTTAAATTTTAGGATATTATAGTTATTTTAGAAAATTAATAAAATATATGATTTTTTCAAATATTTTTAATTTTTTATTCCAGTAAAAAAGAACCCTGATATTATGCCAAAAGGTGATGATACCATAAGTTTGTAAATATTCAACATATTAACTTTATAAATAATTAATTTAGTGACAAAAAGATCAATGTAAAATTATATGAGATTAATTTCAAATATAACTTTCTATTATTATTATTTCACGTCGTGAATTCATAAAGTAATATCAAATTAATCTATCATAAATGAAAATATCTATGTAATTAAACCTACATTTTTTGGAACTTTTCTCAGACATCAAAATTTGTGAATTTTGAAATTTTAGGATATTAATAGTAATTTTAGAAAATAAAAAAATATATATGATTTTTCAAAAATTATTATTTTTTCTGTTCCAGTCAAAATGAATTAATATATGATATCAAAGTGTAGGAATCATGTGGCAAATGGTAGCCACCTCTGCATTCATTACACCAGGTCTGGGGTTCGAATCCAGTACCCCACATGTTATTGGGGATATTAAAGCCATTAGGCTATGTTGACAAAAAAAAAAAAAAGAAGTAATGGTAAAAGAAAAATACATGTTACCATATTAACTTATTAGTTGAAAGATATTCACTATTTTGACTTGATAAATGATTAATTTATTGACAAAAAAATGAATCAATATAAAATCGTATAAGACTTTTTAAAATATATTTTTTTTATTAATTCGTGTCAAATCAATTTAAAGTTATACCAATTAATGTAGCATAAAAGAAAATATATGTGTTTTGATTTGTGTATAAGAATAGAGGAAAAACAAAAGTTCTTAAAATTGAGATATGTTACCATTAACTCGTATTTTGTTACCACATATAGCGTGGTATTAGACACCTTGATTAATGAGGCAATTTATGTTTGTTATATATATTGATCAATAGACATCACTGAACGATTATCATTTCAAACGATTATCAGTTATCTTGATAAGTAATATTTGACAAAAAAAAAAAAAAACCAAAAATGCAAAACAGTTGTCCAATCATTAGTCTCAAATGTAACTATTGTGAATGTGCAGGTAGTGGATGCCAGTCTCACTTCACAGGTAATTTTCATCTATATTTATTGCATATCTATTCATGATAATCTATCAATCAACTTAACATGTCATAACGTGGATTGAATTTATTGTTTATCAAATTCTATATCGATTTGGCGGTACAATCTTGATAGCAATGTTGTATTGTGTTTAGGTGTCTTGCTTTTAGTTCGTTTATGTTTCGGACTTTGTTTTAACTTATGGGGTTTGTAATCGTTGACCATCGGCTAGTGGCTCCGGGGTTTGTTTTACTAAGACTGTCGGTTTGGATTTGTGATATTTGATTCAATTTTATAAAAATATTCCAGATGAAAAAAATAACGTGGATTGAATTGTCATCTATGTTCCAAATCGAGTTAAATTTTATAAAAAGAAATTTAATCGTATACAACAACAACAATAGTCAACTATAAATGATAAATCATTCTTTGTTGGTTATGATATATTCAGATTTAATATAAAACATGTCTCTTTGTTTCCTTTTTCTTTTGTTTTAGAATTCAATTTTTATTTTAGAACTGCTTAATGTAGTTTATAAATGAGTAATTTTCAATTAGATTTGGATTATATTTCATTAAGTTAATTAGATTCATCATTTTAATAAATTTTAATATAGTTAATTCCAAAAAAAATTTATGACGATTTAAAATTTTATCCTTTTGATAGGAACTTCGAAAACCAAAACAAAGAGTTGATCGTTTGATCAAAATAAGGATACTATTCTAAGAGAATTGAATTTAAAACCCTTAGTGCAATTCATTGACCAAGTATGTTTCTACTAACATTCATACAATAAATAATACAAAAGATTAAACATTTGTTGTTAAACATTTGTTATAGAGAAGTTAAAAAATCTGTTGACAAAAAAAAGGTTAGATAAAGAGTCTACTATAAATTTTTGGATTATATTAGAATATATGAGATACAAATACAAGTTGTGAGGAAGCAATCAATTTTCGATAGTCCAACGATGTTGGCAACAAGTGAAACAATAAATCCTTTGTTGTTTACCTGTTCGGTTCCGATGTAAATATGGAGACTATTAAAATTGTCGTTCCCATTTCTTTTTTCTCCAGCACAATTCCACAAGAGAACATACGAAAGTTGCTTGCTATACAAGGAAGTATGTATTATAATTTTGTAAATCAAAATAAACAATATTCAAATTTTGTCGAAAAAGAAAAATGAAAAAAGAAAACTTCTTTAAATTCTATATAAACTTTTGCTGATCAGACAAACGAGAACAGACCCAACATGCCAAAATCTGATGAGATCTAAAAAGCCCAATCGCAACGGTTACAATTTGATCAAAAAAAAAAAATTCTGTTGGCTTTGCTCAGTTTGATCCTTTTCTTCAGTTTCCTCCTTTTCTTCAGTTTCTAGATTTTTCCTCTCTTCATCATCTCCAAAAACCTGAAGAACGCTTTCATATTTCATCCGTGTCGATCGATTATGTTAGAATTTGTTTGTTTCTGGAGAAGCCGTGCTTAATATCTAATAGTTAAGTTTCCTTAACTAATTTCTGGAAAACTCTTAATTTTTTGTCTTCCTTACTTTCATTCAGATTTTAGGATATTTTTATGTTTTTCTGATCCTTTTCTCTGTGTCCTTGTTTGAGTTCGTCGTGAAGTTCTAGCTTCTGTACATGTTCGAGTGTTATTTCTTCGTCAAGGGGTTTACTTTGTAACGTTTTCCTAGGTTTTCGTCTGTTTTTCCTCTCTAAATCTGAAGAACGCTTTCTTTTTTGACCCATGTGTGGTCGATTTTTGTTACAATGTGTTTGTTTCTGGGAAAATTTAGATCTAAAAGTTTAGGTTCCTGTATTTACGGTTGTTTCGCACTAATAACCTCGTTTTGTTTTTTTCTCTCTTGGAATCGGATTTGAAGGTTTGCTGTAAAGATTGGCTTTTTCATTTGCTGTTGAATCTATTTGGCTACTTGCGATTTGCAATGGAGAAAAGAAGTGTTGAAGATAAGCGAACACTTACTGCTTCTAAGAAACCAAAAGCTGATTCTTCTCAAATGTTGAAGACTTTACACGAATATCTTGACATGTTTGTTGAGGAGAGGTCACGGGAAGTAGAGATGGAGGAAAATCAGCTTCAAGTTCTGAGTTTAGGGGAAATCCAAAAGCAGATTTAGGAACAGAGAGATCAACTTAAAGCAATAGAGATTGAAGTAAGGGACAAATAAAAGGAACTTGATTTGCTAAGAATGTTGACGAGCATTCAAAAAACACATGATTTATCACTTCTTTATGTGTCCCACACTGTTGGTAAATGGCACTATTACCACAGTTTTATTTCTCTTTTAGTCCTGATATTATTATTCTTTTACACCAACATTTTACTATTAAAGCAACTATTAACTAGAAATTTATTAATAATTCATCTATTCTATTTCCATACTTAATACACAAGACTTTTAGGTTTTGGGAAATTATACAAACTAGTTATCACCATGCTATCTATATTAAACTAAGGAATTTGTAAAAATTATCTGATATACACTTAGTTACTATATCCACATAGATTTCTAAGTGTTTATCCAATAATATTTTAGCAATTCATATGTCTTATATGAAAAGTAGCTATGATTCTATGCTCGATTGCATAAATATTCATAATTTGGGGTTAAAAAACCAAACTAACCTGTTTTTTTTCAATCATGTTTTGCCATTTTCAGTCAAATATGTCTTAAGCAATTATTTATTCAGAAAATACCATTACTTTTTTATTTTTAAAAAATAACCAAAACAAAAAATTAATCATATTATCATTTATTTAAGAAAATATCATATTTTTCAATTTTTCCAACCACCATTAACAATCAAATTGAAGCTCTACATGTTTTCAAAACCAATTTTTGAGCTCTAAAAGCTCAATGTTTAATCTCATAAATTTTATAATATTTTATTTGCACTCCAATTTTATTCAAATTAATTTTTAATTTATGTTTTCAAAATCACACATTTTGGTGGTATTTGGATAAGACTATTAGTTACTGTAGTTTTCTTTATGAAAAATAGTGATATTTTTGAAATTTTCCCACATTTTTATGATTAAGGAACATATAATTGATTAGAAAAAGGAACATATGATTGATATTTTACTCATAGTGAACTTTTCCATAAAACAATCAACACAAACAAAAAAGGTAAACCGAAGAAAATTGATTCCAACTCGGTTTACACCTAATATGAAGATGCCGCCACGTCAACCAATACGATTCATTTTTGTATTTGGGACCTTTTTCTCGATTATAAAACCAGCGAAGCTTCGCTTTACACTAACAAACACATCGAATCGAGAGAAAACAAAAATCTCTGGATTTTTGGAACCAACGTCGGATATTGTGAAGACGGTGGAAAGAGATGGCCGGACAGTCGAGGAAATGGATGATTCTGGTGGCTACGATCTGGATTCAAGCTTTCACTGGTACAAATTTCGATTTCTCGACGTATTCGTCGGATTTGAAATCGATCTTAGGGATTTCACAGGTACAACTGAACTATCTCGCCGTCGCTTCGGATCTTGGGAAAGTTTTCGGATGGTCATCGGGACTTGCACTCTTGTACTTCCCTCTCTGGACGGTTCTCTTCGCGGCGGCGATAATGGGATTCGTTGGTTATGGTGTTCAGTGGCTCGTCATCACTAACATTATCTCTTTGCCGTACATTCTGGTAAGAAAATTTCCCCAGCATTTCAGATTATCACTAACATTATCTCGGTGGATCAATTTGACGATCCCAAAAAAGTTCATGGCGGATATTGTTTCGACTTTTTTTTTTTGGTTTTTTTAGTGAGTAGTATGTTAGTATGGTTAATCTTGATTTTTGAAACAATATATTCAGTTTCTTCAGCTTTACAGAGAATGAACTAATGTAGTTTCCTTATTTTATCGCTTTAAAAAATAAATCACTAGCTTTACAGATAATTAAGATTTATTAATGTAGTTTCCATTACTCTATTGCGCTTTAAGACAAAGAACATCATGTCTATTTTCTTCCATTTTGTTTCATTGTTGTTAGTGACTTAAATCAGAGAAGTGTTTTTAGTAGTTTACGTCATCTTAACCTACGTATCTATAAGTATTCATATTTTTGAAATAAAAGTGTTTTCTTTCTTTTTTTGGTTGGAAATGAGACGAAATCAAGATTTTTGGAAGTTTGGAAGAAGAGTCTTTGATGGTTGACTGGTCGATTGGTAGTTCAGAAGTGAAATTTCTCGTTTGACTTTATGGTCGCACGTGATTTTCTTTGGCTTGTTTCGGCTGTCTTGGGATGTGATGACTATCTCGAGTATATTTATCTTTCTTGTGATCGGATCTTCGTTTTTCTGTATATTAATATTTTTCTTTGTCGCCAAAATCATTTAATTAGTGTTTTCCCTTGCCTTCTGAAGTATTCTCTTTTGATAAGTAGGCATTGGAGGATCTTTGTCATGTAACTAAAGGAGGATCTTTGTCATGTGACTAATATAATATTGAATTTTAAGATTAAGTAATATGGCTCTATGAAAGTTTTAAAATTTTCCATTGAGCCTAGTCAATAAATTTTTTTTTTGACATTTTTGGGGAAGGAATGATTAACCTTTTGAAGGGACGATTGTGATCAAATACACAATTCTGTCTGGGATTTTATTCTTACAAAAGTGACATTGTCTCAGATACTCCTTGGGACCGAACATGCGACTAATTATGATTTCTGTGATGTTATGGCAGGTGTTTCTGTGTTGTTTGCTAGCTGGGCTAAGTATTTGTTGGTTTAACACGGTCTGCTTTGTGCTCTGCATCATAAACTTCCATGCAAACAGATCACTTGCACTTTCTCTCACAGTGAGCTTCAATGGCGTAAGTGCTGCTTTATACACTCTTGCTTACAACGCAATCAATCCTATTTCCACACAGCTATACCTTCTCTTAAACGCCCTTATACCTCTTATCGTCTCCTTCGCTGCTCTCATCCCTATTCTTCGCCAACCGCCTCTTGAACCTCTTCCACCAGATGGAGTTCGAAGAGACTCTCTCATGTTTCTCTTGCTTAACATATTAGCGGTTTCGAACGGTGTTTATCTGCTTCTCTTTGGTTCAAAGACTTCTGATGTAACCTCAGCTCGTCTTCTCTTTGGTGGATCAATTCTTTTATTGATTCTCCCTTTATGCCTTCCCGGTCTAGTCTACGCTCGTAATTGGTATCTGCACAATGTCCACTCCAGTTTCCGTTTAGAAGGTTCCGGTTTCATTCTTGTTGATGTTGATGAGCTTGAGATGCATAAAGGAATGGCTACACGTGAAGCCAGCCTCGAAGGCTATCAGTTGCTAAACGATGATGTAGTGCGAACAGCCATTACTCCTGATCAGAAGAGTTTCATTGAAGATGACAACGGATCTTGTTGCAATAAGCTCATTAGAAGAAATCAGCTTGGAATGCTTGGAGAAGAGCATCATCTATCTTTGCTGTTATGTAGATCAGATTTCTGGCTTTACTATATAGTGTATTTTTGTGGTGGCACAATTGGACTTGTCTATAGCAACAACCTTGGACAGATTGCACAATCTTTAGGACAAAGCTCCGAGACAACAACTCTTGTCACACTTTATTCGTCCTTTTCATTCTTTGGTCGATTGCTTTCAGCAACACCAGACTATATAAGAGCGTAAGTCCCTTACACAAGCCTTTTTTACTTCTCTGGTTCTAGCATCATGGGAAGATTATGATCTTATGGAATTGTGAATTGTGCAGGAAGTTTTATTTCGCTAGAACAGGGTGGCTAACCGTTGCTCTTTTACCGACCACAATCGCTCTTTTCTTGTTGGCATCATCAGGAAGTTTGTCGGCGTTACAAGCAGGAACAGCTCTAATTGGTCTAAGTTCGGGTTTCATATTCGCAGCTGCGGTTTCTATCACATCTGAGCTTTTTGGACCCAACAGCGTCGGGGTTAACCACAACATCCTCATCACAAACATACCGATAGGGTCATTGGTCTACGGTTTCTTAGCTGCATTGGTCTATGAATCCCATAGCATGGCTGGGTCAAAGACGGAGTCAGTAATATGTATGGGACGAGACTGTTATTTTCTAACGTTTGTGTGGTGGGGATGCTTGTCGGTTCTTGGACTAGCTTCAAGTGTTGTCTTGTTTCTGAGAACTATAAAAGCCTATCAACGTTTTGAACAAGATCGGATCACTTCAAGCATGCTCTATTCTTAGAGATTTACTCTAATTGTGTTATATCGGGGGAAAGGTTGAAAATGACGACAAAAACTTGTGCAGAGCTTTGTTAGTGCACAGAAGTTTTGATATTTTCGGCAGAAATAAAAAAGAAAGAGAGAATCTTAGGACATAACTTTGGTTAAAAGAAGAGTTTCAGTTTTGCTATTTGTGGCAGTGAATCGGTAAGTTGGACCGGGGAATTGAATTTTGAGGACATCCGAAGCTACGGTTTAGTTACCTGGAACTCTTCCCTACTGAAACGACCAAATGGGGTTAAGTAGGTTTTCGTTTTCTTGTAACTTGTAACATTCTGAAAGAAGTATTGGTGTTTGGTGTTAAAACAACCGAAGGGATGATTGCTCCATTTTGTTGCTTGAAGCTTGAATCAATTACCCATTTCGATTTTCTTCATATCGCATTACTTCTCTAGCCTATGTTACTGGTTATCGAAGGGTCTAAACAGGTTTTATTTCTAATTCGTAGTTCTTTCTCTCTGATTAGGTCACAAAGTTCAAACAATTTCATAGATTAGAAAATAAAAATGAAGGCAATACCATGTTGGGAGGAGTTGGAAAAAGATGAATCTGGCTCACCGGCAACACCTATACAGATCAAGATAAACTCGATTTACTCAGAGCACTTGAGCTCGTACGAAAGGGCTTGTTGTGAAGACCCACTACTCAAATCTTTTGACTCAGCGCTTCACGAACGAAGTAATCGAGTCATTAACAAGCTTGCATCAGGCGTAGAGTTCGAATATTTGTCGTGCTTAGAGAAGTGATACAATGCATATTTGATATGGATAAAGACGTGGTCAAAGTTATATTGCAGGACCAAAGAAGATATATGGAACTTTTTTTCTCTTGTGAAAATGTATTTTAGAAACACTGTAAAGACTATGGAGAAGCCAAATGTATTTCAGTTTGCTGTTGAGGAGGTTAAGAGGATTAAATCAGCGGGTGATCCGTTCTTTCCTCATTTCGATTTGGATAGCGATCATCAGATTATGATGCTTGAGGAACTTCATAAGCTAAAGAGAAAACTCGATAAGTATATCAAATCATGCCGAAGAGTATCGAAGATGGTGTTTGTGACTGCGTTTATCTCTGTGCTTATCTTCTCGGTGGCTGCGTCCACGGTTGTGGCGGCTATTGCTGATGCATTGGCTGTTCCTGTGGGATCTGCTGGGAAAGGGTGCAACTCTCTGTGGACAAAAAAGTTGAGAAAGCTGTTAGAGGGCAGAAGAAGATTATTACATGGACTAGGATTGGGACTTACATGGTTAAAGAGATGGATAATATAAGGTTTCTTGTGAGTAAAGTGGAAAGTAGAGATTGAATCTTCTGATACAGAGGAGAAAGTAGTGAGTCTTGCGATAGATGAATATTGTAGGAATTTGACAAAGGCGAGAACCGTGATTATGCATAGGAATCTGATACGGGCAAAAATGTAGCAATTATTGTGGTTAATTGAATATTCTTATTTACATATTGATCTCAAATAGTAGATGTTTTTACTTTTTATTCAGTTGTGATAGCTGATATTTCCATACAATTCCTAATCTTAATTTTGCCATGGAACAGAAGCACTTGAAGGCATATTTATGGATATGTCTAACTTGACGTGTGAATTAAGTCCTACTATATTTGATAGACTTAGATTGCTATAGCTCCACTGTTCTATAAATCCAGGATTACTCACCAAATCTGAAAGAGATATCTATCTGGAACTGCCATAAGAGAAATACCATCTTCCATAGAGAAGCTCACTGGTCTTGTTACATTAGATTTGGAGAATTGTATTCAACTTCTGCAGCTACCACCGGGGATAAATAACTTGAAAAGCTGTCTGGCTGCTCAAAACTGAAGAGCCTTCCAAATCTTGATGCATAATTTTTTACAGGATTCAAAAATTAATGGGGGTGGATGTACCTCCTTGCATAAGGTGGTTCCGTTATTGGTGATAATGTTAGTAACAGTAATATTATCAGTGATGGTGGCAATGTTGACAGTGGTGGTAACCGTATCAATGCTTATTTCATTTTTTTAAAAAAAGTTTTGAAGATTTTTACGTGTTTAGTTTTTTTTTTATTTTTTTTTATTAAACTCCTGTATTATGAATTTTAGAGGTGAACATCATTGTGCCACATGATTCCAATATATGTTTAACTATATCAAAATTAATCAATAACAAAATTAGTTAATGAGTTATTGATATAACTATGTTTAATTTCTTATGTGTTGAGTTAACATAATAATTTTATTTTATTTTATTTTCTTATAATATAATAATTATATAAAATATGATAATTCTATGATATGATAACTAGTTTAATACGATAGTGTTAAAATTTTATAATATGATAATTGGATATCTATGATAATATTTTACGATATATTAACTAGTTTAACTTATTAATTGCATAATAACAGTGTCTACTGATGTTAAATAACAAATAAACAGTGTTTTTGTTGGTTGATGGACATATTTCCGGTTATAAGTTTGGTAATAAAGTTTGCAAATCAATTTTGTGTAATTAAGTAATATAAAAAGGTTATTTATGGTTTTAAATTTTTTTCTCTTTCCTAATTACTTAATTTTCAATTATCCATTACATCTTACCTAATTAACAAGTTATTGATAATAATTTAACTCACTATTTTTTTTAAAGATGATGTTGAGTGATTATCCACATGGAAAAGAGTAGTTGATTTGGTATGTCCAAAGAATGAGTCTCCATTTTCATGAGACAACTCAACAAAAACAATAAACTAACTACGACTGATAAATTTCAACGATTTTACATATTTCTTTAAATCGTAAGATTCCTAGATTCTAGCCGTTTGTAATTTAAATTTTGAAGGCGTTAGGTAACAACTGTGTACATTATTTATTCTTTTATTTGCATTATAAAACGCCAAGTGTATCTAGGTGTCAAAATTGGTTTTTTATCCAATGGAATAAGTCAATTCAGTTAATAAATTCTTGTAAGAAAAATCCTTTCTGCAAAATCAATATTTATTTAACAAATGAATACAATATGAGGCCCAAGTAATAAGATCTTGCTAGATAATTCCTCCCTGAAAAACTAACAATAACAAATATACAAAATGACAGTCAGTAGATATGGCCCATTCTGTAATCTGGTTACAAATTATATTTTTGAATGAGTTGCATTCCACCATCCTTATTTCCAGAAATTATGAGACATTAGGCAAACTAGTGTATTCCTCTTCATTCCTAAAACAATACACCATTTATAAGTAATGTTTTTTCACATATGATTCTTTTTCATTCTTTTTTTATTGAAAAGTATAGAACAAATATATTCTTTATCAAATTTGGAGATAAATAATAATAAACAAATATCCCTATTAATTTGTTCCCTTTTATTCTTTTCCTTGTCATTCCTATTATTCCTCTAATGGTCACCAGTTATAGTCTATATATATATATATATTTGACCTTTTCCTTAACCGAATCTTTTAAAGCAATGTGTAGAATAGTTTCATTTAGAGGCCAGCTCGTTTTAGAATCTTTAATAAATACACTTGAAGACGGCCGACTCGTTCTTGTCAATTCTTGTCTCATCACGTCGCCTCGAATTCTACAACTCCTAAAAAAACATGAAGAATCTCAAGTTGGTATTTGATATGTTAAACAAGTAAACTTAGAATTTGTCTTCAGAAATAAACGTTGAAAGAATTTGTCTCTAAGAATAATTGATTTACTATACAGGAAGAACGTGGTATGTTGCACACTGGCTAGAGATATAAATAGCCGACGTCTAATAATGATATGTTGCAGATTGATCGAATAATTCAATCTAAGTTGAGGAGAAAATTCAAAAAAAAAAAACGAAATTCTCGATGGTGACAACTTTTTCATCTTCTGACGTCCAACGAGGACCAAAAGTGTTCATCAATTTCCGAGGAGCAGAGCTGCGTAATAACTTCATCTCTCATCTCGACTATAGGTTGAGAAAAAATGGAATTAACGCTTTTATAGATTCTGATGTAGTCCCTGGCCAAAAACTCAAGAACCTTTATAAAAGGATTGAGGAGTCTAAGATCGCTCTGGCGGTTTTATCGAGTAGGTACACGGAGTCACATTGGTGTTTGGAGGAGCTAGTTAAGATGAAGGAATGTAGCATGCAAGGTGATGGATGCGCTAACAATTTATTGGTCATTCCAATCTTCTACAAGCTGAAGACATCCACGGTGGCGGATCTTGAAGGAGATTTTGGTCTTAATCTATGGAATCTTTGGAGGTTGCCCCGTCGCGGTTGCGTTCGAGACGACCGGATTGTTAAGTGGAACGAGGCTTTGGAGGATGTTCTCAGCAGAAAGGCCTTGGTATTGGCTGAAACCGGGTACGGATTAGTGATGGTGAAGGGTATTCACCAACATTTTAATTTAATTTTTGCTAAACATTTAGTATATTAATCTTATTCTTATGTAGAATTGAAATTTTGACCCAAAAAAAGAAGAGGTAGAACTCACGCTAGGAGTTACATTATACTCTTATGATCGAATGGAAATATTTGGAGTTAGATATTGTTAGAAGATTCTTTACTAGAGACTAGCATATAAGAAAATTAGCTTTGTTTACGCTAGAAAATAAGAAAAGCTATATTAAGATTTTAAAAAAAAATTAATAACACATAATACAAATTATGTCCTTAATTTGTTAGTATCAAACAAAACAAAAAGATAAATTTATTAAGTTAATATTAAGATTAATGATGATTTTTAAAATTGGTCAATGGCGGTTCTTTTCCAAGGAATCAAATCACATACAGTATCCTTTCATTCATTTTGTATTGTAAAATATAAATATTTAGTTTTGTCACGAAAAAAAAGATTGAAAAGTTAATACTGATATATTCTAAAAAACATTGAAATGTTAATACTGATAAATTCTAAAGATTTAACTGTTAACTTGAAATGTTAGTATTGATAAAGTCTAATGATACATCTCAAATCTAAAGATTTAAAAACTTAATAACTTTCTCATTAGTAAATTTCGTGCCTTCAGATGGGATAATATGTGGTAAAAAAAAGAATAACTGTTACTGTAACCATTGTTGATGTTTTAATTTCGTTAGCATATAATTCTTTACACACTGTTTATGTACAAAATTATACTCGTAACAGCTTTAGGCGGATACAAGCCCTTTCTTTGCTTAATTGGCTTTATAATTGGTCTAACCTTGGGGAGATAAATAACTAACTTTTCAATGATTTTTATAAAAATATTGGAACTTTTCGTACTTCTGAAAAAAAAAATATACACAAACTAGATTCTTGCCCAGATAAATACACAATCACATCGTGTTTTCTGTATTAGACCGACAAGTTGATAAAACGGATTAGATAAACACTTTTTTTTTTTTTTATTAATGTTACTTTTTTCAATCGAAACATTAACATTTATTACAAGTCTCGATTGTAGTAAAAACATTATCCACAGATATTTGAAAGTGTGTCCAATCATTTTTTGCAACTCGTCGATCTATTAGAAACACTGCAATGGTTCTATGTATTTATCTTGGCGAGACAATTTAGTTTGTATATGTTGTCTAGAAACAATGCAAATCGTAAATAAAGTTAAAGCGAATTTGTATGGAATGTTTCATGTAGGATTATATTGGTTACAAAAACAAACCCTCACTTTATCCAAAAAAAAAAGAGTAACCCTCCCTCGCTATTTTAATTATTACTTTTGTTTTTTGCAGTAAGGAGGACGATTTCCTGTCTACGATCGTCACACATGTTAAGAATGCCCTAGACCAAATTTCTCTGCAAAGAGGACAAAACCCTAGACCACATAGTGAGAGAGGAGGAAGAGAAGCAAACACTAAGCTCCCACATTGTCTTGGCAGAGCATCAAACAATACTGAACAACAATATCAAAGCCTGAAGCAATTGGGAGAAATGGTGGATGTTGAGTGCAATGAAGAAGAAACTCGGATTGTTGGAGTCGTCGGGATGCCTGGAATCGGCAAAACCTATCTCGTCAAGTTACTTCTCGAAAAGCTTAAGAGGAAGATCAACTATTGCGTGTCCATCGAGTTCGAGCGAGAGAGGTTGATGGAGCAGGGATCAGAGTGGTTACAAGAAAGACTTGTAAAAGGTTTACTGGATCCTGATTCAAGATGCGTCGATGAAGCTGCACCTGATAATTGGAAGAAACGCCTAGCCAAGGTTAAAGTCGTGGTTATTCTCGATAATGTTTTTTTACGAGAACAAATCGATGTATTCTTGAGGAACTGCGATTGGATTAAGAAAGGCAGCAAGATCGTCATCACAACACGAGACAAGTTCTTGATCGAGGGATTAGTCTCTCATATCTATGAGGTCCCTGGATTGAATGAGAGAGAGGGCTTAGCCCTCTTTAGGGCAAAGTTTTCTGGCACTCTTGAGCGAAACTTTATGGAGATGTCTAGAAAGTTCGTGGCATTTGCAGGAGGTAACCCATTAGCTCTCAAGGAATTTGGCGAGGAGCTTAACGGGTTAGGCGAGGATCAGTGGGAAGCAAGATTTGGAACAATTACAGAAGGTTTAAGACAGAAGTTGAACATCTGTTTCAATGAATTACAGCAGGAGCAGAAGGATGCGTTTCTTGATATAGCATGTTTCTTTAGATCAGAAGATGAGAAGTACGTAAAAAGTTTGCTTGATTCTCTTGACCCTGAATCTGGCAAATCTGGACAGGAATTTAGAGGTCTCGTAGACAAGTTCTTGATTGGTGTGTGCAATGGTCGAGTTGAGATGCATGATCTACTCTATACAATGGCCAAGGAGCTTGTTGAAACAAGTGGAGAGAACTCCAGACTGTTGCTATCGAATAGTGAAGAGCTAAGAAACATAAAGGTGAGATAAGGAAATTTGGAACTACATACATTGTCAGATTTATATATATTTGCATTTGGAATAACTTGTTGTAATTATTACTTGATCAACAGGGAAGTCATGACAAGGTTAGAGGAATTGTCTTAGACATGTCTAAAATGGTGGAAATGCCATTAGAGAACCAATCCTTGGTCGATATGAGCAGTCTACGGTACCTGAAAGTGTACGATTCTCTTTGTCCTAGTCACTCTGAAACTCAGTGTAATTTAAACTTACCCGACGGACTTGAGTTTCCAAAAGATAATATTGTCCGGTATCTCCACTGGGTGAAATTCCCAGGGGAGACACTTCCATCAGACTTCGAACCAAAGCATCTTATCGATCTTAGGTTGCCTTACAGCAAGATTACTAGTGTATGGAACTGTCCTAAGGTTTGTATATCTCCAATCTCAGTTTAACTAATTTGGCTTGCATAGTTTATGGTGTTAATAAATTTTGTTTCCTTGTCACAGGTTGCACCAAATCTGAAGTGGGTTGATCTCAGCCACTCTAGTAAATTGAATTCCTTGTCGGGTTTATCAGAAGCACCAAATCTTTTGAGATTAAACCTCGAAGGCTGCACGAGTTTGCCGGAGTTACCTGAGGAGATGGAAAAGATGAATAATCTCCTTTTCTTGAACCTAAGAGGATGCACAAGTCTCAAATCTCTACCAACAATCACTATCAACTCCTTAACGACTCTCATTCTCAGTGGCTGCTCAAAACTTCAAACATTTAAAGTGATTTCAGAAAATCTAGAAACTCTCTACTTAGACGGCACTGCGATAGATGGACTTCCTCCAACCATTGGTAACCTCCATAGACTTATCTTCTTGAATTTGAAAGATTGCAAAAATCTTGCCACTCTTCCTGATAGTCTCGGGAAGCTGAAATCACTTGAAGAACTCAAACTCTCTCGTTGTTCAGAGCTCAAGAGTTTCTCCATTGATAAAGATAACATGGTAAAACTGAGGGTTTTACTGCTTGATAAAACATCAATAGCAGAGATGCCAAGCAATATTGCTTATTTATCTTTGCTGCGACGTCTATGCTTAAGTAAGAATGATACAATCTTTAACATACAATTTGACATGGATCAACTAATCCATTTGAAGTGGCTCGAGTTAAAGTATTGTAAGAATCTTACATCTCTATCGAGACTTCCACCGAATCTTCAGTGCTTAAATGCACATGGCTGTACTTCGCTAAGAACACTCGCCAGTCCATTAGCCCTTCTTATGCCAACAGAGCAGATTCATTCCACCTTCATTTTCACAAACTCTCACGAGCTGGAACAAGTCTCAAAGAATGCTATCGTATCTTACATTCATAAGAAATGCGAGTTGATGTCAGATGATCGATATAATCAGGTATTGTTCCTCCTTTTTGCTCAATTTCTCTATTATCTTTTTTTTTCCAAACATCCACACTTCATGATTTTACTTTGATTTGCAGGATTTTATTTTCAAATCCTTGATCAGTACTTGCTTTCCTGGATGTGACATACCTGCATGGTTCAGTCACCAAGCATTAGGATCAGTCTTAAAGCTGGAGCTTCCTCAAGATTGTAATAAAGGTAGATTTGTCGGGATCGCTCTATCTATTGTAGTCTCGTTTAAGGAGTACAAACACCAAAACAAAAGTCTCCAAGTGAAATGCACCTGTGAGTTCACTAATGCATCCTTGAGCACGGAATGTTTTGTTGTTGGTGGTTGGTCCGAACCAGACGATGAACTTCATACGGTTGAGTTGGACCATGTATTCATTGCCTACACCACTTGGTTCAACATTAAGAAACGTCAACAGTTTTCATCAGCTAATGAAGTCTCCCTTAGATTTGAAGTGACCAATGGTACAAGTGCGGTAGGAGAATGCGAGGTGATGAAGTGTGGGTTCTCTTTGGTTTATGAGCCTGAAGAAGCTGATAACACATCTTGGGAGGCAACTTCAAGGATGGAGACAAGAAGCTCTTATACAGAAGATGATGGTGATTACCCAATTGCTTCTCCAAACACAGCGGAATATAGAAGGTTTTATAGATTTGGCAATTTCTTTAGATAAGCGTAATGATCTGCAAAGGATCGACGTCGGTACGAGGAGGTAGGTACATCCAAATGGAGTGTCTGAACAACAATGCCAGAGCTGAGGCAATGGAGCTCAAGCAAGAGGCTTTGCTCATTCTGAGGATGCAAAGGTCTTACTCTTTACACCCAGTCATGTACTCTCTGCTGACATCTTTTGCTTCCGATGTTTATTATTGTCAAATCATTACTGAGTGAAGAAAATGCTCAAAATATGGTTGTAAAATACGAATTGGATCAAATTGAAGTCAGGTTATATAGCTGTGGTATGTTATATGTTCTTTAAAGAATCTCATAAATATCGCTATTGAGTTAAACCAAATTAATTGAAATGACTTCTTTATGGTCTCTTGCTTCTACAGTATATATAATCAATACCTTAAACCTGAGATCAACTTTACTCTTAGTGGCAGAGGTAGTAGCTGTCGTCGTCCCCTAATACATAATTTCGGGTTTTCATAATCCTCATCTTCACTTTCACCTTAGTAATAAAAATAATCTTAATCAAAGCCCAATGTTAAAAAAAATTGGTGATGTGAAACGAAACAATTTGAAAATGATAAGTTAGTACGAAGTGTTTGGATATAACTATCACGATTTGTATTTGTTGACACAGTATGACCGATTTGGTTATCCGTTTAAATTTTTGTTATTTTTGCTGTAAAAAAAACCAAGAAAAAAGAATCAATTTGTGAAAGCCCATTAAGTGTAGTGGTTTGACTAAGGCAAAAATTATATAAAGAAGACTTATAAATCCTATAAAACCATATAAATCTCATGAAAAAATAGAAGAATCAATTCTGAGAGTTACAAAACCATTAATAAAAGTTTATAAATCATCTATAAGGTTTTATTAATATATTTATAATGGTTTATAAATCTCTTTTAAATCATTTATAAAAGCTAACAATTCATTTATAAATATTTATTAAACTATTTATACGATTTTATAAAACTGGAAAATATAAAATTTGAATTATTTATAAGGGTTTATAAATAATTTATAAAAGATAATAAATTATTTATGAGAGTTTATTACGGTTATAAATCATTTATAAAGGTTAATAAAATGATTTATAAGAATATATTTTTTTTTCAATTTTTATAAGAGTTTATTAAATTATTTATAAAAATTTATAATTATGGAAATATAAATATACACATAACTGATGTTTTAGAGTTCTCTTATGAAGGTTTCACAAATTTCACACCAAATCCGATTCTCCTAAATCAAATCTCAGATCAAAATCTAGTTATCCTAAATTAAAATCTCAAATCCAAATCTATTTTTTATGATATTATATTCTCAATTCAAATTCATTTTATCCAAAAAAATTATGAATATTGATGGAGATAATAAATCATCAATTCACATGAGTATCACCGGAAATAAAGAATCGGCGGACTCGCCGAAAAAATTACGTCACGGGAGGTAAGAAATCACAGACATTATTATCTAGGCAATGTGAGATTTGGTCAAAATTAAATTGGAATACTTTAAATATACGATGTTAATTTTTAGTGTTATATTCAAACAGATTTAGAGTAATTGTAGTTTTGAAAAAAAGATGATTAGAAAGTCGTAGTTTTTTAGAATTATCATATTGTACATGTTATACAACTTATTGATTTATATAGAAATACATATTATTTTTACAATGATTTCTAGAAACTGGATTATATATGCACAAGGTTTTTTTTTTCAGTTTTATCATACTTGAGTTTTAATTTGATATATACTGACCCATGCCATTAGCTTGATCACGTTCAAGGTTAATCTCCAATAACTCAGTAGTTCCAGATCTTTTTTTTCTTCTGCCATATAAGCCCTTAAGATTCAATTCTTTATGTTTGCATACAACATCTAGACAAAATTTGATCCTATCGCAGCCACCAGAGCGAATAAGGAGACTTTGGAGATTTTGCTCTAGCAAATCATAGTCGCGTGAGTGTGAAAAGCTTTGACTAAGTTTCTGAAGTTGACTAGCAAGTCCTTGTAGTAGGATATGGTGCTTTCGATGTAAGTGTTCGGACAAGGATCTGATCATAGAGTTATAATCCAATCGGTAAACACTTAGATTACTAGGCAGAGACTTGGAGAAGCGGTTATAAAGGCTGGATCTCAGGTTCTTCTGAGAATATGATCGAAGTTCGTGGTCGGCGTACACTTCTAATGGGGGCAGAATAATGGTTTTTGTATCTCTAGTGGCCTGAAAAAGACACGAAAGAGAAAAGATAAGAGATGATCAAGATTTTCTACCAAATTTCAAAAGTTATAGATATATTATTAGATTGACATGACAATATGTATTATTTGGATCTAATCTTAAGTTATTTAAGAACTCTAGGTAAAATCATGTGTTGTTTAATCAATCATATTCAAATACAAGCTGAAACCATATGTTATTCGATTAGTGATTTTAGATTGAAGTTCCAACTTGATATTATTAGTGATAATTAATAGTATAATTTGATGATTTTTTCACTTCTTTTTTTTTGTCAAGTAACTCATCTTTCTTTATCAGTAATAAAAAGAAACAAATTTTTGGTGAACCTTTCATATTTAGAAATCCATATTATTTTTGGCTTTTATCAAATAAATCCGTATAGATTTTATTATGAAAACATTTTGAAATGCAAAATCCAACAAATTATTCTTAGAGATTAAAGCTGTAAAATAATTTAAAATTAGCAAAATTCATTTAGATTTGAAAATGTGTTAAAAACGAATAATATAGATGTTTCAGAGTTTGACATACCAACACAGAACTGTAATTTGACGGGAACTCCTTATTTTCTTGCTCCTCGTCGTATTCTTCACAAGATACTTCAGGGGCAGTAATGAGTACTTCACAAACATTAGGTGCCGATTCCATTTCAACCATTATCTTGCTCTTAACCTCTTTTGCTTTTGAGCGAATATCAGACGGGTTCCCATGATAACATTTGATCTCTTTCTTTGATAGGTCCAGAAGATTTTCTTCTATAACATTGTTTCCAAAGGCACACCTTGTGAATAGCTTCAGAGCATCTTCATCATTTAGACCTTTAAGCTCATAAATCGCATTCATTTGGCACTCCTTAAGAATTTTTTCATGTATGGAGGTTATGATGATCAAGCTTCCTGGACCAAACTTGTCAAATCCACCGAGAAACGAAGTTGCGTCTCGAGCATTTCGCACATCGTCCAGAGCAATAAGAACCCTTTTCTTGCGGTAGCTTGGCTCTGAATCAAAACTATTTAGGTCAAACTTCTCCATTAGCGTCTCACTCAAGTATTCAGGAGGCAAAAACTTAAGTGTCTTCTCATTATATTTTGTGTGAAAATCTTCGATGAGGCAAGAAGCATCGTAACCATCAGACATATGGCGAAAGATGGCTTTAGCCAGAGTCGTCTTGCCAATGCCAGGCTCACCAAATATGCCAAGAGTGCGGAGGCCCCACGGTTGTTCGCATAGCAAGTTTTCCATCTCCTCTTGCAGCCTGTGGATCCCTATCTCTTCCGTTGGATAGAGCTCCTCAAACACATTCCTGGCGATTTCCTCCATAAACTCGGGTTCACTACAAAAGAAAATTATTTATATAAATGAATCCGAATAGCGTCGTTAACTATGTAATTTAAAAAGTAGACGTATGAATCTTTTACATATATTGGATAAATTTCTAAAAATAGTTATTTAACATAATTCAACATGTCAGTGGCTTTTTCTTTAAGCAATCCCTAACGTATAGGATTCAAATTAGAGGTAGAGTATCAACTTGAATTTGATAATCGGATTGTCCTACCGGTGCTAAATAGGTATATTAATAGACGTTTTATATTTTTAAATCATTTTTTTTTTTAAAAAATATTAAACTTATTACTCAAACCAAAATAATGCTACAATAAAACATTAAATTATTAAAAAGGTTCTTAAGGTTAATACCAAGGAAATCCATATTCCCTTATACAATTATTCCTGTAAAATATCATATTGTAAGAACTTGACCCTAACTTATATGGATCCGCACCAGATAGAGCGTGAGCTATATACAACAAATATAAAAAAAACACAGCTTGATCCAATATGCACATGATCATCAATCGGTATTAATCATATCATATGGTGTGAGGTTTATTTGAAAAAAATGATGCGATGATAAATAAGTGGGGCGTGATTATAATAACGTTAGCGTACTATATGTTTTAAAGACGCACTGATTTCATGCTAAATCACGTACACTTCATTTATCTATAATTTTGCAGCTGCATTTTTTTTCCCTAAATAAAACTCCAACATATACCCTAATTAAACAATATATATAAACTAATTGTTTCGATATATCGATTTGATTATTTCAAACAATTTTAAATTTAACATTAAAACCTACTTAGTTTCTTAATATAAGATCTGTTTAACTTGACCAAAAAAGACATTAATTAAAAGAAAATAATGTTTATATGATATATGTGTATGGCTTCTGGTGTTGTTTAATGTTTTTGAGTGAAAATTTAGGAACAAATAATATGTTTCTCATATCTACTTTTAAATTATTAATATTATTAAGATTCGTTTATAGAAAATTCCCGGTTATAGCTCAACGGGTCAAAATGATGTTGTTTCAGCACTATTATTGTATCTACTAAATTTGCTAAGCTATGACTTCTGCTTTCATATATAGAAAATATAATTAGTTAAGAAAAAAAAAATCTTAGCGAATTTGTAACTCATATATACACCTTCGTTTTTCATCATGTACGTGACATGGTAACACCCGTGGCCACATAGACTTCTGATCGACCACCGCAATCTGCTGCTTCATGGATGATACCGTGACACCACGGAGCACTGGAACAACTACAAGGGTTTTCTTGTTGAGATAATTCACAAGATTTTCCGTGTTAGATAATGTGTAGTTCTTGGAGAAAACCACCACAAGAACCCTAAGTTGCTCAGCGAACCGATCGCTCTGATCGTCGAGCTGATTGATCCCATGGCGGTTGAAAGTAGCTTTGAGGTAGTTGATGAAGGAGGAGATTGACGAATCTTTGTTGTCAAAACTGATATAAACGCAGTGAACAGCGTTGTTGCTGTTTTCAATGTCCATGTTTTGATTTAGAACATCATAAGGGAACAAGATTTATCTATTGTGTATTGAAATATGTTTCAATTTTGCAACCCTTTTTTGGTTGGAAATGGAAGGCATCCATAGCTTTTGCAAGCATTTATATACGGATAAGAAACAATAAATTATACAAATTATAATATGTCTAGGGTCACTGCAATGATAGAGTATAGAAGCTTCTCAAATATATAATTAATTGAGGCAGGTAAGGCGGGAAATTTCCTAGAAGTTTCATTTACATTTGTATAAGTTGACCGTTTCTTATAGGTTAAAAAGTATAAATATTGTTGAATTGGTCCAGCTAAATGTGTGTATTTGTAATTTTATGGTTGAGTCTAACAATCATATTTATATACATAAGAAACAAACCTTTATTTCAAACTTTCCGATGTGGGACAAATATGATCTATAAAGTTTATTTTATTAGTTTTTTGACCTTTTTGTTAAGGTGATTTAGCGATGATTTGATTTATACTACTAATTATAACACACGGAGCGAATCCCGCTTATTGAAGATTAAAGGTTGCTATGTAATATTAATTAAATTGCGTCATATAATAAATGAAATGGCCTACGTACGTATATGGTGGACGTCCGGCCAATTAACATATGTAATCTAAGCTATAATTTTTTTTTTAAAAGTTCCATGCCAACGTCAGAGGAGAATTATTTCGAACCTAATGTCGGAAAAAACCCACTCAACATTTTTTTTTTTTGTGGAAAAAAACACTCAACTTTTGTCGTTGGGACACTTAATAAGTTAATACTATCAAACAATAATTTCATTTCCCAAGGAAATGTTTACGCTTTAAAGACTAATTAGTGTGCCAAAAGACAAATGACTACAGATACATAAATCATATTCATGTCCTATATAATTGATTTTCTAGGTTTTTTAAGACATATTAAAAAAACATTAAATAGTTATATTAATTAATTATTTATTAATTTATAATCATTATGTACATTAAATAAGAGTTTTGACTTTTAACAAAAATGAAATAGATTTAAACAAAAATAAAGTTTTAAGAAAAACAAATTTGGATTTTCAATTTCAGTTTGACTTACATTAATTAGTTTTTAACTATTAATTAGTTTTAGGAATAGAAAGGCATTAATTATATAAAGAAAATCAATTTTTCTGGAACAATAATTTTTTTTTGTCAACATAGTTTAATGGCTTTAAAATCCCCAATAACATGCGGGGTGCTGGGTTCAAACCCCATATCTGGTGTAGTGAATGTAGAGGTGACTACCATTATACCACATGATTCCTACTTCTGAAACAATAATTAAAACTTAGAAAATCAATTATTTAAGAACATATAGAATATGATGGAATAAAATGGTGCTTTTTGTGGAGTTTCTTATAAAGAAAAAAGAGATTTTTGGAATGATTACTTAAATCATGCAATTTGTTTTTCAACTTAGCCTAGTGATTTTAATATTCTCTTAAATACTGTGAGATGCTGGGTTCGATCCCAGATATGTGACATAAATTTCAGAAATAACCACCATTATGCTACATGATTCCGACGACTATCCGATTTAAAACACAGAAAATGATATGCATATTCCCCATGTGAAATATGTTGTTTTACCAAATAAACATAGATGATATCTTGCTGCATTTCTCAATATATCAAATTTATAGAAAAACATAAATTTAAATGTATATATCCATTCTGTTTTTTCCAAACCATGCAAGTTTTCTCTCTCAAATTATTTTTCTGAGTTCTCTTTGATTAATTTATTTTTGTTTTAACTTTCTGACCAGTTCGGGGAATAGAAATCCCTCACCTAAGCTGATAAATCGACCCAGATAATGAATGTAGACTTTTTATATAGGGTATTAGTTATCGATATTAAAATGATCAATTTCAAAATTTGTAATCTAAAAGTTCAAGGATCAGAATCTTCCGGCGAACAAAAAAGCAGGTTTGAGTCTTTTGACAAGACTTTTTGTAGATGGTTTCGAAGAAAGAATTGAATTGGATGAAATAAAAGGGTGATTTTCTTAAATAGTTTTTTATCACATAAATAAACCACAAAAAGTCACAAAATAACATTTATTAAACCAAAAAAATCATTTATCCTCGACGAAATATTTTTTTTTAAATAAAAAATATTTATTTCAAACAAAAAAATAAAATTTATTTAAAAAATAGTTTTGATAACTTCTTTCATAAAATTAAAAAATTAGACAAATATATTTATAAATTAATAATTTATTATTTTCTCGATAAATTAAAACATTTAAATTAATAATTTTTACAGTACTAACATTATTAATATATAGATATTTTACAGTATATTATTTTAGCTTCAATATCCTCTCAAGATTATACATTTGACTTCATTAAAATTTATTTTATTCTGTTTGACTTGATTGTTTCAGTCCAAAGTTTGAAATTCAATTTGAACTAACTCGACGTTCTCTTTTCTTCAGGTGAATTTGTGGCTTTATTCTTCGTTTCACCTTTTTCGTGAATGGTCCCATACCGAGAGATTCCACTTCTCTTTGTTTGGGTCATGTTCTTTTGTTTAACAGGTCTGTCTATACTTATTACGGACCCAACACCAACAATAGTATTATTTCAAACTTAGGTTCAGTTCAGCATTGATAGCTAGATTTTCTGTTGCATCACGTACGTCTGAACTATAAAACCAGTCATTCTATGTAAAGAATTTGGTTAACATTTTGTATACAGGAACCGAAATGCATGCCTCTATATAGTTTGTCAATCGAAGTATATAAATGTTTTATATGTTATCAAATTAACTCTCAGAAATCGATCGTTTGTCTATAGGATTAGATGTTTATATATATATATAGATATATTTATATTACCAATCGTTAACTCTATTCCAAGCAAAAAAACTTAAGAGAGGATTGTTTGATCTTATGGTCTGATTAATTACAAGAAAACTAATGAGAAGATGATGAAGCTTTTAAAGAGTATGTAAACATGTATAAGATATATGACAAATGTTAAAGATGATTGATGAATTGTGTGCATAAAAAAAAATCAATCTATTCATGATGGTCCAGTGATTAAAAAATTCATTCGAAAAATTTGAAAAACCTCAGTGTTCCAACCTTTTACTGCGGTTTCAATTATAGTTGTCCATTGTAAGTACATTAAGTGACAAAAAATACCCAACTCTTTCAAATCCTCGGAGATTAAGTCAATGTTTTGGTCCGGAATTTCCCGGTTAGCACCCGACTTATCGAAGTTGCATGTAACCGAGCTGCTGGTCAGGTGAGATTGATCAGTACCCTTATAAAAATAAAATAGTTCTATATAAAACCGTATTTGGACAATAGAAATCCGAATTTATAGAGAATTTAGTCTTAACAACGACTACATATATATCTGGTTTTTTATGGACCTTTAGTTAGCGTTTGCATTTTACAATAACAGCGAACACACTAATTCTATAAGACTTCAATGGTTGGTTGTACGCAATTGAGGGCTCTATACATGTAGCAGAAGCTATAGCAGATGTATAATGGGAATAAGCAGTTGCGGTTATAGGCCCCATATCTGGAACGATTACCATATAATGGCTAGATACAGATTTATTTACTGAACATTTTTGTACTGCCAAACACATACAATATCAAAATAATAAAAATCATCAACAGCCATATTATTAAAATAAATAATTAAAATCATTATTTTCATCACGAATAATAAATGAAAAAAACACATAGATGAATCATGAAGTTGATTATATATACTGTATATATATAGTTTCTTCTTTTTTTGCTGACAATATATTTGAATAGTATCTATTAGAAAATATGAAACTTAAATATTAGATTTAAATTCAGAAAAAGAGATAATGAAAGACCATATATGAATAATAAAAATAATCAATAAATTGCTCATGAGTATGAACAAACAATATATTGATGATACTTTTCTAGAAATATTGGAATTAGTTGCTGGTTGGGTAAGAATAAGTCTTCTTTCAGAAAATACTAAAATCTTAAAAACATATACATATATATTTGTAATTTTAATGTCAAATGCTATATTTCCAATTGTGTTCTAATCTGAAATCATCAGCCACCACAGCAAATGAAATAATTCGATAGAAAAAAAATAAAAAATTATAGCCTTAACAGGGACATCACAACACACTATATATATAAAAAAACTATTCCAATTGTTGGTTATATGGGGTTGAATTGATAAGGCTTGCGTGATTAAAATTGATTATACGCAATTTGGTGATTAATATAGATGATACGTAATTGAAATGTTGAGTGGCTAAAAAAAAAGTATTTTAAGAATTTAAATATCAAAAACAGGAATTCGATCTTTGAAAAAGTCTTGTATGGATCAAAAACGAAACTTCATATCATAAACTACATAAAATACATTTTTGATGAGAAAAAGATCAATACAAGTAATTCAATTAGAAAAAGCAATAGAGTGACTCTAAATGAAAGAGAATACCTCAAAAAATAGCTCACTATAAAAAAATATGTGTATTTCCAACAAAAATTTTTGTCAGAAAACCATCAGAAAATTTTCGCCATTGGTTCTATAACGTCAGAAAATTTAGATCAAATCCCTCAGAATTTTTTACAGATTAGGATAATCAGAAAAAATCAGAAAAATCGAAGAGTTTCGACGTCAACCGGTTCCGAGGGATTTCTGATGGCCAAGGTTCTGATAATTTTCAACGAAAATAAAATTTTTCTTTTAAAAAGATTAAAAATATTTTTCAACGGACATCCGATAAAAAATATAAAAATAAAATTATTTTTTTAAAAAAACACAAAAACTAAAATTACATTAAAATAAAAAATGATTTTTTTTGTGACAACCAAAATTATTTATGATGGTTTATAATAAAAAAATTTGTAAATAAAATTAGTTAAAATTAGAAAATTATAAAACATATTAAAATCATTTATAAAGATGTTTATTTTTATATAAACATTTTTTATAAATAAAAAAATATTTATATGAAAAAAGTTATTTATATATTATGAAATTATAAATTATTTTCATATTAAAAAATATTTAAAATTAAGATTATTAAAATTATAAATTATTTATATGTAAAAATTATTTTTGAAAATATAAAATTTTAAAATATAAAAATTTAAAATGTATAAATTTTAAAGTTTATAAAAGTATAAATTTTATTTTTTTAAATATTCTTTTAAATATTCTTTTAAAATTATCAAAAATGAAAGATAAATAAAGGCAAGGAAAGAGAAGAAGAGAGAAGAGAGAAGAAGTGGAGGAAAAGGGAGAAGAAGTGGAGGAGGATAAGGAGGAGGAGTAAAGGAGAGGAGGAGAAGAAAGAGAAAAAAGAAAAAAAATTAGGGAGGAGAGAAAGAAATAGAAAGAAATAGAGAAAGCAAGAGAGAGAAGGAAAGAGAGAAGAAGAAGAAGAAAAGGAAAAGAGAAGGAAGAAGAAAGGAGAAGAATGAGAAAGGAGGAGGAGGAGGAGAATAAAAGACAAGAAGAGGAAGAAGAAAAAGAGAAGAGAAGGAAGAAGAAAGGAGAGAGAAGGAAGAAGAAAGGAGGAGGAGAAGGAAAGAGAGAAATAAAAAAAAAAGAAAAATAAAGAAAAAGAGAGAAAAATAAAAAAATAGAGAAAAAGAAAAAGGGAAGTAAAATGGTGGGAAAGGAGAGAAAAAATAAAATGGTAAGAGAGGGGAGAAGGAGGAAAAATTAGGAGGTGGGGGGGGAGAAATTAAAATTTTTAATTTTTTTTGGAGAAATTTTTTCAGAAATTAAAATTTTGACTATTTTTATTTTAATTTTAATTTTCGAGGAATCATAAATTGAAATTTTTTCGAGGAATTTCTGACGGAAATTTTTTCAATTGACATAAATTGAAAAAAAATCATAAATTTTTTCGAGGAATTTCTGACGGAAATTTTTTTTAAAAAATAAAATTTTTTATTTCCATCGGAAATCTCTGAAAAATTTATAAGGAAGTTCTAACCGTATTTAAAATTAAAATTAGAATTTGAAAATTTATTTTCTATTGGAAATCCTTCATAAATTTTCGAAAGATTTTTTAAAAATTTTTCTGTCGAAAATCTTTTGAAAATGTCTGACTAAATTATTTCCATTGGAAATTGATGTGATTTTTTATAGTGATGATACTTTTTTAGAAATCTTGGTTGCTGGTTGGGTAAGAAAAAGTCTTCTTTAAGAAAATACTAAAAACTTAAAAACATATACATACATATTTGTAATTTGTAATGTTATTGTCAAATGCCATATTTCCAATTGTCTTCTAATGTGAAATCATCAGTCACCACAGCAAATGAAATAAGTCCATAAACTTTAACAGTAACATCACGACAAATAATATTCAAAACCAACAATTCCAACTTTTGTTTAATGGGGTTGAATTGATAAGGCTTGCGTGATTAAATTAGATTAAACGCAATTTGGTGATTAATATAGAAGATACGTATGAAATGTTGAATAGCTCATAAAAAATATCATAAAAATCTAAACGATCATAGACGAAATTTCAGTCCCGAAAAGAGCCCTATATGGATTAGGATCAAAAACTGAATTTCCTATCCCTAAAATACATAAAATACACTTTTGATGAGAAAAACAAATAATTTAACTATAAATAGCAATACATGAACTCCTAAATGAAGGAGAAAAAACATCCATTAGTTGTTGCTAATTCTTTAGGATAAACTACTAATCTAAAAAACTAAAAATGAAAATTTGGTCATGAAAAAATCTTATATAGATTTGAAACCAAACTTCCTATCCCAAACTACTTAGAAAACATTGTTAATAAGTAAGGAGAACCATGACAAAAAAAAACATTTGAAATAGCATTAAATAGACTACTAACTGTACAAGGAGAAAAATCCATTAGTTGTTTCTGGTTCTTTAGGAAAAACTATAAATTTATAATATAAAATATCAAAAACTCGAATTCAGTATTGAATAGAATCATATACAGATCAGAAATTAATTTTTCTATCTCAAAATGCTTAAAATATACTTTTAATAAGTGAAAAAGACCAAAACAAGAAATATCATTTCAAATGGTATTAAAAAACTCTTCAATAGAAAATAGAACATTCATTACTTGTTTTCACATTTTTTAAAGAAAAATCACTAATATAGAATCTAAAAAAAATTAAAAACGGAAATTCTATCCATTAGCTAAACTTAAACTGGATGGTTGTCATATTTTAGTCAGATCAGTTTCCTCGAAACTTCAAATCATATATATGGTAAAGGTCTGCACCCATGAATTATATATAAATGTTCTCCTTTTTTCCAATTGTTTTTAATACTAAATCTGTTCGGACATCGAAACTAGAATATAAAATTTGTAAAGTTAACATTGATTTCATTTTTACATTTTTAACAAATACAAAAAAAAAATTTTGCAACCGCGGCTATTATTTTATATATGTACATATATGTGTACGCAATTATGGAACCTCTTACATAGTGTAATTGCATTATACTGCTCATATTAGACAATTTGTAATGTTATCTTTTTCAGAACCCTTTGATATACCAATGCATGTTAGAGGCAAACCGGACCTAAAAACCCTAACCTTAAGATCTTCTTGCGATCTTAGATAAAGATCATACTCTTATTTTTTTAATAGAAAAAAGATATACTTCTTCCAGCTCAACAACTCCTTTGCCACGTCAGCTCGCGAGTCGTTTTCATGCCCTCTGCTCTCTGATACAACATCCGATTCACCTCGATGCTTCCAGCTTCAGAGTCTCCAAGATCATGCATATTTAGTAGCTAAAAGGAAAAACTGAACCAACTATATAGAAAAGTGGTTACACTCTATATAAAAGTAGCTTAAACATGCTACGAATTCATACAAAATATCAACACATACTCAAATTATTGGTCATGTAATTATAATATAGTAGATCTAATGTGGAGACAAATCGTTCGGACCTACTGTATGACCTGACGACTGGGCCGCAAACTCATTGACTTGGATTTGTTCTTATTTTGAGTATTTTAGACTTACGATTGTTTGTACTACGATTTGTTCTCCTTATTTATCTCGGAAGTGGAGAGAGAAGGAGATTGTAGCTCCCAGATATTTTATTTGATCCTAGTGAGATATATCTGCAACGGCGGAATATAGATGTAACTCTAACGTTGAATGTAAAACTTTATAAATTGTATATGCATTTATTTCTTCCATTAAAGTTGTTTTTTTTTTGAAAGTTAATTTTGAGTTCTGAATCGCAACACACAGTTCCTATTTGTAAATTGTTGATATAAGTTATTAGGTTCATCAATTATTAGAGGGGCCTTCAAAAGTAAAAGAAAAAAAGAAAACTATTTTAGGTTATATTGACTAGTTGATCATGGATTGAAATCCAAAATATATATTAGCATATAGTTGGTCATCTAAAACCTGCAGTCCCTAAAGGAATAGTATTTTTAATAAAATTTATGTTTTGGTCTCGACTGATAAAATAAAGACCAGTACATTACCATCACTTCAATTCTAAAATACGTTGTAATGTTGACAATTAACGCGGTCAGCTAAGATATATTTAAGAGGACGTCAATGATATGATATTGTATTGGTAATGACATGATATTGTATTGGTAACCTATCATTTGCTCTCCAAAAAAATTAATAGCAGACCCAAAAAACAAAATTGAGGGCGACAACCTCATCTCGCAACGTCAAACCACCCCACGTGTTCATTAATTTCCGGGGAGCCGAGCTGCGTAACAACTTTGTACACGTAGTCACATTTGTGTTTGGACGAGCTGGCGAAGATAGAAGAGTGTATGGATCGACGCACTCTATGGGTTATTCCGATCTTTTATACGCCAGCCGATCGATCGATCTCGATGTGTTAAAAGACAAAAAAATATTTTTTAAATAAAAAAAACAAAAACCAATTAAAGACCAATTAATTTTTTTTTGGCAAACGTTTTTTCAAACCAAATATTAGTGGTCTAATACAATTTAATTTATTGGTCAAACATTATTTATTTCAATATATAAAATATTAAAATATTATTGATAAAACGTCATTAAAAATTAATAATTCATGATAAGATGTTATTTAATACCAATCAATTTTGGTAAAACTTTATTTAAAACTAATTAATTTTTGAAATTAATTGAATTTTTTTTTTAAGAACCGGTTATTTTGATATAGCATTATTAATTATTAATAAATTTCTCCAGACGTTTTAAGCAAATTTGCGATTCTGTTTTAATTTTTTTAAACAAACTCTTAAATCGCTAAAGATAATTAGCGATCGTGATTTAAAATGCGTATAATAACATATACGATAATAAGACAAATCATGGTAATGATCTTTTTGATCTTTTTGTTATGAAAACAGAAATAAGACAAATCATGGTAATGATCTTTTTGATCTTATACGATTTAATCATATAATTATGATTTACTCAATTCAATAGTAATTCAAAGAGTAATTGGTGATATTATTTTGTTATTGTGCATTGTTAATCTAGAAAATATTTTTTACTTGGTCTGATACTTGTTGAATTTTTTTGAAAAATTCAGAAGTAATTAATTTATTTTTCTACGATTTATTGCTGCACTCATTAAAATGATTTCTGTTTCATTCTGAGCATAGACAAACCTGTTTAAAACGTTAGCAAGAGTCATGCTTTGACTTCTATGCTGGAGTTTAATATTTCAGATATTTATTTATATTCTGAAAATTAATTGGATGATTATGCAAGTTATCTGAATAATTTAAATTGTTTCATCTTGTCCTTGTATTAAATTAAATTGTTACTTTTTGAATTTAATAATTCTAGAAATTAAAATTTGATTATTATGGAGGTGTTATTGGTTACGAGTCTAGTGAGTCGACACATCAAATTAAGTTTGATAGTGGTCTGCCACATATGACTGTGCCAAATTCTGATGTATCAGAGTGTCATGTGAGTGTCTAGTGCTATAAACATAGGACTAATGATTGATAAAATTGATGGAGCTCGATTCATTATATGACATGAAAAGATCTATATCTCATTGACCATGCTGAAATTAGAGACATAACTCAAAGAGGATAGCATATGCTTTCTCTTGAGAATACTAAATAATAAACCTTTGGGTTTAATTCACACTGATTTGTGCGATTTATTTACCCATTAGAGGAGGTAAAATGTATTCTGTGACTTTCATTGATGATAGTACAAAATATTGCTATATTTACTTGTTACAAAGCAAAAATGAGGCTTTGGATAAATTCAAGGAATATAAGCTGGACCTTGAAAATCAACTATACAAAACTATAAAAATAGTTTGGAGTGATAGAAGTGGAGAATATGAAGGACAGTTCGATGCATTTTGTAGAGAAAATGACATCATTCATCAAATAAATGCTCCTTACTCACCAAAATCAAATGGAATTGCAGAACGCAAAAATCGAACTTTAAAAAAAATGATGAATGCAATGATGCAAGAATATGGCGTAACCTAGAACATGTGGGGGGAAGCTTTAATGACTTCGAATTATATTCTGAATAAAATTCACACAAAGTGAAGGGAAAAACGTCATATGAACTGTGGCAAGGTATAGTCCCTTCATACAAATACATGAAAGTTTGGGGGTGTCTAGCAAAAGTGGCAGTACCTGTTCCGAAAAAGGTCACAATTGGACTGAAAACAGTTGATAGTATTTTCATCGGATATGCACACCACAGTTGTGCTTATCGATTTCTGGTTTACAAATCAGATATTTCAGATATCCATGTAAATACAATTATAGAATCGCGAAATGCATCATTCTTTGAAGATATTTTTCCGTGTAAGGATAAAAAACACCCTAAACGGACTAGGGAAGAAAGAGATGTAGGTGAAACAAACAATTCTGCCATTGGTATAGACAATGGAGAAAACAATGAAATTGAACTCAGACGTAGCAAAAGAACTCGAAAGGAGAAAAATTTTGGTGATGATTTTCTAATGATTTTACTCACAGAAAATGAACCAAATACCTTTACGGAAGCAATGTCTACTTGATGCTCCTTATTGGAAGGAAGCAGTCACCAGTGAGTTCGATTCAATTATGCAAAACCATACGTTTTACATAACGGATTTACCAGAAGGGTTCAAAGCTCTTAGTTGTAAATGGATCTTTAAGACCATACTAAAAACCGATGGGACTATTGACAAGTATAAAGCCAGACATGTGGTCCAAGGATTTCGTCAGAAAGAAGATATAGACTTCTTTGACATGTATTCTCCCGTGATGAGAATAACTTCTATAAAAACTTTCATATGCATTGCAGCTTTACGAAATCTGGAAATTCACCAGATGGATGTAAAAATTGTTTTTCTTAATGGAGATCTAGAAGAAGAAATATATATGAAACAACCTGAAGAGTTTGTTGTCTCTGGACAAGAAGACAAGGTTTGTAGACTTGTCAAATCGCTGTAAGGACTTAAACAAGCTCCAACGCAGTGGCATGAGAAATTTGACAAAATTATGATGTCAAATGGATTCCGCATAAATGAATGCGATAAATGTTTGTACTTCAAAACTACGAAATATGCATACATTATGTTATGCTTATACGTAGATGATATACTTATCATTGGAAGTGACAACGACATTATAAATCAGACTAAAACCATGTTACATGGACTTTTTGAAATGAAGATGGGACTGGCTGATGTAATTCTCGGAATTAAAATCACTAGATATCTTGGAAATCTTCAAAACAAACAGTACTGACTAGGTCAACAATGGGATCTGATTTCATTGCGTTGGACAAAGCAGCAGAAGAAGCAGAGCATCTTCGAAATTTTCTTGAAGATATTTCGATGTGGGAAAAACTAGTGTCATCGATTCAGATACACTGCGATAACCAATCGGCTATAGCTCGTGCTAACAATAGCTTGTATAATGGCAAGTCGCGTCACATACTTAGACGACATAAGACCATTAGACAATTGATCTCAAGTGGTGTAATTTCGATAGATTACATTAAATCAGCTGATAACTTAGCAGATCCTTTTACGAAATGTCTGACCCGAGATCAAGTATTGAAATCATCAATAGGAATGGGTTTAAAGCCTATGATTTAACGATGAAATTTGGCGGTAACCCCACCTATACTTTCTAGGTTCAAAGGGACAACTAAGTCAAATTAAGTCTAAAAAAACACTGTGAAACTTATGTTTCTACCCAGTTCCTAATAATGATAAACAGTTATGTCTGCAAAATTGAGGGTAAGCGTAAGCTTTTAATGATTTCATCATATTTATTTCAAGGAAGTAAAGCATAATACTTCGAAATAGAATACGAGAACCACATGTTGAGTGTGAAATGAGACCTTTTCTAGGAGAATAAGGGAAGGATGTGTTCTCCAAATTCACTCAAGAAATACTAGGCATGTTGAAGGCCAAAATGAACACAACAAGAGAGCGAAAGTTCTACTAGAAAATATGGTGCGATCTCGATCAACCTTAATTTTAAGTTTTTGAAGATCAACCATGAATCAAGCAACCAAGACTATTTTTCTCAACTAGCTAGATATTATGGAGATTCTGGTAGTGCCAAAACTCAATTGGTTCATATTGAATCAAGAGATGGTCGAATTTTCCTTCTGTTGGACCATAGAGAGCTAGTTCGACCACCCGAGCAAGTTCAAGAGGCTATACTTGTTTTTGATGATCCAAGGAACGTCTTAGCTCATCCACATACAAGAGATAAGGCTCAAAAGGCCCAGGAAGACACCAAGGACAAGCTGGGCCTACTCAAGGATAAGCCCAACAAGATGAGAGTTGAGCAGGGCCCATATTGGCCCATAAAGCTGAAGGATCGACCACCATGGGCTCTTATGGATGGGTATGGACGTGGTCCAAGTAGAAAAATAAGATTAAAAATAAACCAGCCTGTTGGTTTAATATGTTTTGGTTTATAATTAGTCATTAAAATTAAACCAGAGAGTTAGTTAGAGTAGATTAGATAAGATATATCATTCTGGTATAATCTTGTTAGGATTAGATAAGTTAGTTAGGATATAATAGATTATTCTGATATATTCTTTTAGGATTAGATTAGTTAGTTAGGATATTATTTAGATAGGAATAAAGTAGTTAGGATATTATTTTGTAGATTAATTTACATAGGATTATTTGCCTATAAAAAGGCTTCAATTCCCCATTGTAAACACACACATCGAATTTTATAAAACATATTAAAGCTCTTTTGCTTCTTGCTTTCTCTGTTCAGCCTAAGAACATTGAATTTCATTCACTTAAGGGTAGAGTAATCTACTGTGAAATTCCATAGCTCTTTGCAGGGTGATCCTGTGCTAGTGGAATCAAACCCCTAATCACCGCCATCAATCACTTACCTACAAGGGAAGCTAGTAGCTCCCTTCCATTCAAATCATCAATCCGCTGCCTAAGGAGAGCTAGTAGCCTCCTTCCATACCTCTTAATCATCATCCTACCTACCTTCAAGCCGATCCTCAGGTTTAGAACAACCAGGACCGCACCAAGTGGTATCAGAGCTCATGAATGGTGGTTAAAGGAAAACCCTCCAACTATCTACAAGAATTCAGTGCTAGATTGGAGAGGTCTTAAGGCACGGATGCATGAAGAATTTGTAGAGCAGTACCAATCCACCCCAACCAGAGTGACGTCTATATCACCATCAGCTAAGGAGCTCAAAATAAATAAACATGAAGAAGATACAGAAGATTCCATCTTGCAAACTATCAACAAACCCAAACAAGACATACAACCAATCAACGGATCATACAAACCAGACCCAGAGGAATTAAGCAACAAATCGACTTGTTACAGAAGCTCAACTCATCAAGAAATCACTGAAAAAAAGAATTGGATCAAAATCTATTCAGATGAAGGAGATATTCAACTTCCAAGTCGGCAAACGACCACTGAATCTGAAGGACATAATCGTTTACTTATTGAAGGACCCCAAGAGAACCAGGATGAACCAAGTTATGAACCAACTTTTTTTGGAAACCTAACCCTTCATAGGAGCCTGTCGAATTGGATTCATGTCCAAATTCCTTATGGTTTAAAAGTTATTCAACTTCTAAACCAAGAGATGCTTGGTTTGCCCTGTTTGCAAGCTCACAGATTCAACCACTTACAAACCAAAATTTGGCGACCAGGAGAGGAATATAATCATTCTGGAGACATATCTGATCATCCAGGAGCATTATCCATCATCTTAGAGGGCTCGGATTTGAGGACAAATCCTTTTAAAGGAGGAGGGGATGGTGCGATCTCGATCAACCTTAATTTTAAGTTTTTGAAGATCAACCATGAATCAAGCAACCAAGACTATTTTTCTCAACTAGCTAGATATTATGGAGATTCTGGTAGTGCCAAAACTCAATTGGTTCATATTGAATCAAGAGATGGTCGAATTTTCCTTCTGTTGGACCATAGAGAGCTAGTTCGACCACCCGAGCAAGTTCAAGAGGCTATACTTGTTTTTGATGATCCAAGGAACGTCTTAGCTCATCCACATACAAGAGATAAGGCTCAAAAGGCCCAGGAAGACACCAAGGACAAGCTGGGCCTACTCAAGGATAAGCCCAACAAGATGAGAGTTGAGCAGGGCCCATATTGGCCCATAAAGCTGAAGGATCGACCACCATGGGCTCTTATGGATGGGTATGGACGTGGTCCAAGTAGAAAAATAAGATTAAAAATAAACCAGCCTGTTGGTTTAATATGTTTTGGTTTATAATTAGTCATTAAAATTAAACCAGAGAGTTAGTTAGAGTAGATTAGATAAGATATATCATTCTGGTATAATCTTGTTAGGATTAGATAAGTTAGTTAGGATATAATAGATTATTCTGATATATTCTTTTAGGATTAGATTAGTTAGTTAGGATATTATTTAGATAGGAATAAAGTAGTTAGGATATTATTTTGTAGATTAATTTACATAGGATTATTTGCCTATAAAAAGGCTTCAATTCCCCATTGTAAACACACACATCGAATTTTATAAAACATATTAAAGCTCTTTTGCTTCTTGCTTTCTCTGTTCAGCCTAAGAACATTGAATTTCATTCACTTAAGGGTAGAGTAATCTACTGTGAAATTCCATAGCTCTTTGCAGGGTGATCCTGTGCTAGTGGAATCAAACCCCTAATCACCGCCATCAATCACTTACCTACAAGGGAAGCTAGTAGCTCCCTTCCATTCAAATCATCAATCCGCTGCCTAAGGAGAGCTAGTAGCCTCCTTCCATACCTCTTAATCATCATCCTACCTACCTTCAAGCCGATCCTCAGGTTTAGAACAACCAGGACCGCACCAAAATATAACTGTGTTATATCTATTGTTTCATTTTACACTATAAATCCGGTTGGTTCAAGACATCGCGTTCACCAACAGAGCTTGTAAACTCGATAGATTATAACAGTGATTGGTTCAACACTGAAAAATGCAACATTTTCATATACAATTATTTTTTCGTATATACTCAATAAAGTCTTCTTTCAGCTTAAATCTATCATAAAAATGTTTTCAAAAACATCCTCAGTGTTTTAGAGTCAATTCTATTCATGTGGAGGATTGTTGGAACAATATATAATAAGCATGTGGACTTATAATATATAGTTAAAATGTGAATGAGAATTTGCTTAGGGGAGGTCAAAGATTCTTTTGTAACTTACAAATTTTGGTATTAAAAACTAAATAAATTTGGCCATTAAATATACTTGACCACCAATCTATTCATCTCTTATAAATACCAAGCTACATAGAAGGAAAAAATCATCCCTTCATTCTAAAAGCAAGAAAACACCATTAGACACATTTTAGATATTTTTTGAGAAGTTTTTAAGTGTTGAAGCTCTCTTGAAATATCTTCTTGGTTGTTGGTGTTAGGTGCTAGTAACTAAGGAATTCACAAGGTTTAACAGGTTTTTACTTTCTCCCTCTTCTAATTCTCTCTTTCAGAAGTAGATTTTGTGTTCTTGAGTATATAATAGATAATTAGCTCGTAGATTCAAACATGAATGAAGCATGTTTGTCTTAATATTTGGTTGTATCCTGGGATTCAAAGAAACATGTTATATTAATATTTGGTTGAAGCATGTTTGTCTTAACAGGTTTTTACTTTCTCCCTCTTCTAATTCTCTCTTTCAGAATTAGATTTTGTGTTCTTGAGTATATAATAGATAATTAGCTCGTAGATTCAAACATGAATGAAGCATGTTTGTCTTAATATTTGGTTGTATCCTGAGATTCATAGAATGCATATAAACCGTCTCACTGCGGACATTTTATTGAGTTAAGGAAAGGGATCATCCCGCCTCCAAATGATTTTTATGATTTTATAAAATTTGTTTATTGTTTAAATTTTATTTTTACACATACTTTTGTTTTAATCCATGTTCATTTTATTCTTTATTTAATTGTCAATATTAAAATGATGGTCATGAAATTATGCATTGTTAATATTAAATATAAGAATTATGTTCATGAAATTAATATATATGTTAAATATGAAACTATAATTCTTGGTCGAAGAATAAAATTAAATATTGTTAGCTTTTATGTTCTTGCTAATAATTATGTTGATCATTCTTGAATTTATTATTTATGGTCAAAATAGTATACTTAAATATGTAATTTAATATTGTTAAATTGTATAAATGCTATAATTATTTTGTTAAAATAAGTTATTGTACATAAATGTCAATATTAATGTTTATATATATATATATGTGGATATTAATATATATATATATATATATTTGATAGTTTATTTCAATTTCAAAAAATAAAATACAAAGCAAATTAATATTTTTTAAAATCCAATTTTATAAAGTTCTACATGCGTTTCTTGATACAACCTATTTCTTCAGATCAGAAGATGAGAACTACGTTAGAAGCTTACTTAATTCTTTTGAACCTGAATTTACCGAAGCTGGGAAGGAATTTAGGGATCTCGAAGGCAAGTTCCTGATTGGTGTATGTGATGGTCGAGTTGAGATGCATGATCTACTCTTTAGTATGTCCAAGGAACTCGGTGAAGTACAGGCTGTTGAGAAATAACGAGGTAAGATAAGACAATTTTGTAAACTATATGAAATCATATCTCTAGGTTAATAATTAAGGTGAATCATGGCATAACTTTATGAATTTTCAAAGTTAATACATATATATATATATATATGCTTTAATAACTTATTTTAGTTCTGACCTTGATCAACAGGGATGAGACAAGGATAGAGGAATTGTCTTAGAGATGTCCAAAATGGAGAAAATGTCCCTAAACAACAAACTTTTTGTCGCTATGAGCAGTCTACGATACCTGAAAGTCTACATTCTGTCTTTCCTAGGCACTGTGGAGCTGAGTGCAAGTTAAACTTACTGGATGGAATTGAGTTGCCAAAAGATAATATCTGGTACCTCCACTGGATGAAATTCGCAGGGAAAGAATTCCATCAGACTTCGAACCGAAGAATCTATCGATCTTAGGTTGCCTTGTAGCAAGATTACCAGTTTATGGAACTGTGATATCAGTAAAGACTAATGTAATTTGAGCTTTGTGTAGGTTTTGTGACTAATGAAGGAAAAGGATGCACAAGTATCCTCAGCGGCTACTCAAATCTTCGAACATTTAAGGTGATTTCTGAAAATCTTGAAACTCTGCACTTAAACGGTACTGCAATAGATGGACTTCCTCAAGCCTTTGATAAATAAACTCCACAGGCTTATCTTACTAAATTTGAAAGACTGCAAAAATCTAGTGACTCTTCCTGATTCTCTTGGAAAGCTTAAATCTCTTCAAGAACTCAAACTCTCTCGTTGTTCAGAAATCAAGATTTTTCCCAATGTTAAGGAGAAAATGGAAAATTTGCATTATGTGAGAAATGTAGATTGTCTTCACTTCCAATGTGGATATTCTAACACGCCTTTCCGTAATAATGGCGATTTTGGCTAATTCATCTCGGACTAAATCTCATTTTTGTAGGAAGGGTCTTATACATGTTTCGGCTTAAACCAAAGACCATGTTTATAATAAGGATTTCTAACTCAAAACCAATATTGACAATGAGTAGAAAGTCTTATGTTATAAGCTATATCTCAGTATTAAATTTGTATGAGATATTCTAACACATTATTTAAATTTGTAGAAACGTCAAGATTTTTCGTCAGCTACCGATGTTTCTCTTAGATTTAAAGTGACAAATGGTACAACTGAGGTTTCAGAATGCAAAGTGATGAAGTGTGGCTTCACTTTAATTTATGAGCCCGATAAAGTTATGGACGCATTTTGGGAGGCAAACGTTGATGCAACTCCAAGGATGAGAACGGTCAACAAGGCCAAAGAAGCTCTTAAAAAAGTGCACAAGATGATGATTGCCTAAGTGAAGCCAACTCTGGTGCAACTCCAACAATTTCAAGATGTCTTATTCTTCTTCACATCCAAACATGTTCGGTGCTAAGATTTTATGTTTATTTTATTAATGATGAGGCTTTACACAATTTTCATTTCCCTGTTGAGGAAAGTTTTTCCTTTTCTAAGCAGATTGAAAACAGAGCAAAAGATTTGAGAGTAATCATGGGATCTTTCTCTAAGTATGAACCTTTAAGAAGACGGATCAATTGGTGGCGACTTCTTGTAGTACCATACCACCGGGTTTCTTTATTCTTGTTTATATTCATGCCTTTGAAATCGAACCTTAAAAGCTCCTTCAGAATTTCTTTCTTCAGTTGGAAGAAACATGGACATGTTATTTTGATGAAATTGTTAGTTGCTAATGGGTTCCTCTTCATCGAGTTACAGTAGCTTGTCCTCCACGGAACCAAAACGGAGCTAGAGAAAAACAGAGCAAAGCCTTACCATTGATACTGTCTTCTTCTAGTCGTCTTCTCTTAGCATATATAAAACATTGAACAACATTTCAACTAGTTTCAGATGATAATTTCTCATAATCTTTCAGACATATATTGAACGTTTGAACATCTCAAGGGTCGTCAACATAGTAAATTTTTTCCTATTATTTCAAAAGGTCTCTGTGTTATCCCCGGGTTCCTGCTTTACGACTAAAGTGGAGAATATCATTGATTCAGATTTGGTTTCTCTTAAGCCGCCTTCTAGATTTAATCCCTTTATCTTCTTTGTAATTTCTGTACGTTTGATTCTTGTGCAACCAGAGAGGTTCAGAAGTTGAAGATTCTTTAGTTGATCAGTTTGTGGAATGCTCTCCAAGCTACTGCAACCTTGAAGATCGATTTTCTCAAGACTACAAGCTTTCGAGAGTTTATCAACTTCAACTAGTTTCTGAGAGTGGCTAAGAATTAGTATCTTCAACTTCACTAGACTCTGAAAATCATAACAAAATACATAAATCAATAGATCAATTAATGTCAGAACAAGATGGCTTCAGAAAGGAAGTTAGCCGTACCTTGATTTCTTCCCAGAGATGCTGAAGCTGACTATAAGGCATATTAAGTTCAACAAGATGGCTAGGATCAAAAGGCAAGGAACGCAACGGATACTTTTCCCAGTGAAGTAACCTGAGCCCATAAGGCAGAGAGCAAAGTCCCTTAGGCAATAAGAGTCCTTGACCAGCTTCAGAGCTTGAACTGTAAATCTTCAACAGCCTAAGATTATACATATTCTTAAACGCCTCAGGATTAACAACAATTTTTATGTTTGCTGTGTCAAGAAAAATCCCTTCGATAACTTCAGTTCCCTGAAAAAAAAACTCGAATAAACGGATACGCTTTTGTGAACCGAGATTCGTCATTGCCAAAACCACAAGAAATCAAGTTATGATACTGGAAAAATATGAGAATGTGACGACTATTACCTTGGTATCATCGTCTTCTAGTAATTGTCTGATGCTTGAAGGCTCCCAGAGTCTGCTGCGCCTTGAAATCTGTTTTGTTTCGCGGTTGATAATTTCCCGGCCAACGTCTTGAATCAAACTGTGCATCTCCACTCTTTCTTTCTCTGATATCGTCAATAAACACCGCTCGGCGAGACGGTCAACTCCAACGTGTGGAAAGAAACCACACCCTTCAAGTATACGCATGACGTGGTCGCATCGTTCGCCTTTAAAGAAACAAGCAATGTCCAGGAATATGCTTCTCTCGTTCTCACTGAGCACATCGTAGCTGCTTTTAAACAAATCCATAATCTCCATGGGAGGACATCCTTTGATCTTCTGGAAAGCTTCTTCCATTTGATCTTTTCTCTTATTTTTCAGCTCCGTGCCATAGAGGCAGAGAGCTTGAGGATTACCATTAGCATGCTCAATAACCTTACGGGACAGCTCCACTAGATTATTATCATTTGGCTGTCTTCCCCGGAACGCGGACCTGATGAATAGCTGTAGAGCCTCCCTCTCGTTCAAGCGGGGGACCTCGTATACATCCTCGACCTGACACTGACACTGACAAAGAACTTGTTTATCTCGGGATGTAATGATCATCACGCTTCCAGGACCGAAACAGTCAAATCCTCCAACGAAAGACTCTGCGTCCATTGGATTGCGCACATCATCAAGAACAACAAGAACTCTCTCCTTATGACCGAGGTCTCCCTTCGGAACCTTGTACAAGTTGTCTTCCCGCAATTTGTAAGACCCTTTCTCGTGAAATGATGCATGGAAGTTTTCGAGGAAGCAATGAACTTCAAAGTCCTGCCTCAATAGGTCAAAGGCTGCTCGAGCCAAGGTTGTTTTGCCTATGCCAGGCATGCCCCAGATCCCTAAACGGCAAACGCCTTTAGATTGCTTCCATAGCAAGTTTTCTATCTCGACAAACCTCGAGTAGAACCCGATCAAGCCCGTGGGAATCAGCTTCTCACGCACATCCGCGACAATCTCTTTTACTAACTCCGAGTCACTGCAAAGTTGTTTTCGCAAAGATTATCTGATACTTCACATTTCCGGTTTAGCAGATTATCTTTTTCCCCTATCCGTATTTATTAAAGGGACAAAATTAGGTAGATTTTTTTTAGTTATTTAGGTCAATTAGTTTGGTGAAGCACACGTTTTAACCTAAAAATTCTTTTGTACTGACGTGAAATTGTATTATTTCATGAAATAAAATGACAGCAATAAAATAACAATCGCCTATATGAATAAAACTACACGTTTTCAGGGACGGCCCTGAACTTTTGGGGGGTCCAAACTAAAAAGAAAAACATGTGACTTTTATTTAAACATATATATTTAAGCAAATTTTAATATTTTAGTTCTTTTTATTGTTATCTTATAAAAATAACAAAAACTTACGCATTTCAATGATAATTTTATACTTATTTCTCAAAAATTCTATTTTATTTATTTATGAACTTTTATCATATTTATTAATATATATTAACATATTGTATTATTCTAAATTTTTGGGGGGCCAAAGAAACTTTTAAAAATGGGGGTCAAAACTAATGGGATATTGACTAAAGTAACATGTTATTTTGTTTAAACCCGTGTGAAACTTAAAAAAAAAAAATTGACTACTTCGACCCTAAACAAATTAACACGCTTGAGCCCAAAAAAAAAAAGAAGAACCAAATTGAAAATTAACACCCCGTCAGATCAAATAGTAATGTTAACTATGATTACCAAAAGCATAACGGTATATACGCAAAATTTAACTTGGACATTTTAATAATTAATAATTAATAACCAAACTGAAAAATTCTCAATGTTTCTTCATGTAGTGAGAAATGACAAAGTGAGATATTGACAATTATGTCTTATATGCAAAACTCTGCACAAATGTCCAGAATGCAAACATGAAAAGCATACAAAATATTTTCTAGCACATATTTATCAAAAACGACCAAATGGTCAACCAAAGAAAACTCAGACTTTAATATTAGTTATTTAAACTTTTATAAACAAAATACTTCTTCGGTCAGTGACTCTGTGGCCAATTTCAGTCTCATACTTGAGGCGTTAACCAGCAAGAGAGGCAAGACAAATAGCCCACACGTCACGTGCCCTTTCCAAGTCTATCAAGTTAATGAATATATTACTGTTTCATTTTAAATAATTTTTAGTAGAAATTTTGTATTTCAAATTAAATAATGTAAATCTATTAAAATTTTAACATAAAATTATAAATTCTCTTAACATTATACCACTTTCGAGTAACATAAAAAAATTTAAATAAAGAGTAAGAGGTTAAAAGTTTGGTAAATATATAATAATGTCATTATACACTTCTTCAAACAACAGAAAAATGACTAAGCTCTGTGCAAATAAAATATAACACGTTTTTGTAAGTACTCAAACTCGATTAGAAGTAATAGATTTTTGTGAAGAAGTTACACCATATTATTATTTTTGTCAACAATATGTATTATGTTAGCTTGAATTCAAGCGGTAATATATAGATGATACAGAACAAAATTATTATGTTAAATGTCTTGGTTGCTTGTTTTTTTTTTGTGTTTTGAAAGAAAAGGAAATTGAAAGCTAAGCATATATATATATATATATATATATATATATATATATATGTAACAGTAATGAGTAAATAATAATATACAACTTACATTGGTTGACAAATTGAATGATGACCTGATAAGTTCGCCGTTTCAATCAGACAGTTTTGCCATTTGGCTATCTGGTTGTCGGAATACAAACTTCGGTGTTCGGCGAATGCCTCTCCGAATCTTTTCGTCTGACACTTAACAATTGTTGGAGTGACGTCACCGTAGAAGACCGGAACCACCGACACGTCGTTGTTTTTACGCTCCATAATCTTCACGAGCGTGTCTAAGCTGAGCCGGGAAAACGCGTAGTTCTCGGAGAAGACAACCACGAAAACCTTAGAGCCCTCTATTGCAGCTTCCGTCGCTGCCACCGCCTCAGCTTCCGCCGAGAGGGTGAAGTCATCGCCGACGAAGACACTGATCTTACTTCGCCGGAAAGCGGCAGAGAGGTGGCTGACGAAGGAGTAGCGTGTGTCCCTTGAGCTGAAGGCGATAAATACGTCATGCTGAACCATGGAGCTCGAAGTCGCCATTGAATCGGAGTGTTTTATATTTCTCTTTAATAACTGAACAGAGGGAGTAGGGAAGATTTTTGAAGGCAATTGTCAGCGACAGTTAATATACTCTCTAGAAAAGCATAACCAATTAAATTTTCTATAATACAAAATTCATTTTTTTTTTTTTTGACAACATACAAAATTCATTTAATTGTAGAAAAGTAATATTTTAATCAATAATTAAATTTTTTAATTTCTCGATCTGGAAGAGTTTGGTTCTTCTTAATTACTAATGTTTGTTACTCGAGTTACACTATTCTCGCTTAATCCTTATGTACTTCTGTTTCGCAAAATAATTCCTTTTCATTCATGGTCGACCCATTTCTGTTATTTCGTTACCATAACATGTAAAAGCGGATCAATTTGGTCTCCGTTTAAAAGAGTAACTTAAAAAAGAATTTACAGGTTGTTTTTTTATATATAAAAAAAAGATCTGCGGCCATTATTGCTTGTTTGAGTCTTGCCTTTTTTTTATGTTTTTGTCAACTTTTGTTTGTTTATGTTTGTAATTTGAAATTTTTCATCGAGGGAAAGTAAGTAACCCTCTCGTACATTCTCTTTTTGTTAAGTAAGCATTTTAATTTTTTTTGTTATCAATCAATCTTGCCATTTTACATTTTATATTTACTGTTTTTTTGTTCTTCTCCACCATATAGTTAGTATTTACTAAATATTGCTCGATGGTCTTAATATAATTCAAATTGTCTCAATATAATTCATATAAGAAAACCAGAGATATAAAATAATTATAAAACATTAATATACCATAACAAAAACTGCACGAACTAATCTAATTACATTGATTTAAATTATATGAATTAAAACTTTTTGCTAAGATAATATACTAAAAAAGTTTAGTGATGCTTATCTTTTGACTTTGATTCAGAATATGTAAAAAGTTTTAGACACAATATTATTTTTGTATGTGCAACTGTTTTCAAATGTATTGTAATATTATTTTTAATTTCATATATATCATTAAGAATTGTAGCTATAATTTCTTATATAAGTTAAACTTATGAATATGCACCATTTTCATCCTTTTCATATAGGTATTCAACGTATGTTATTAAAATCCATTCTTTTCCAATAAATAATTTTATCATCATAATTTTAAGTTTGTATATGTTATTTTTATTTGTAGATTTATTAATATTTCTTAGCATATTACTATATTTTAAATATTTTATTTAGAAAATAGTGGAAAAAATAAATTTAATAAGTATGAATTTATCCATAAATTAGTATCTTTATATTAAGATATATGAATTTATCCATTAATTAATTTCTATATAAATTAACAGATGTTCAAAGTCTCATCATTATTGATTTATAGAGGTTTAATTTTATTTTTCAAATTCTATACTTTAAAATATGTTTTCAAATTTTCTCTAAATTTTATCTGTATTAAAAATCATGAACACAATCAATATTAAAACGAGACTAAGTAATTTTGATATTTGAATCTTTACTACCGTTTTTTACTAACGAACATTGTAATGGCTAAATATATATATATATATATATATATATTGGATCATCTGTTTTGTTGTTGTGGATGGTTGAATTTAATTAGCTAAATATTATTTTGGAGATGGCCATGAGAAGACGCGAAAATCTATTTAGTTATGTTTATCTAATTAAAACATATTGAATTAATAATAAAAAAACAGGAAAATTAAATAGTTAGAATATGAAAAAGATTTAATTTTGCATTGAACACGTAAAATATCACAAATAAAACAAATTGGCTTAAAACTTGTTTTTTTTTTTGAAGTTTAATTTAGGAAACTGTGAATAACTTTAGAAAATAAGCACAATTATTAATTTGGAGAACTTTCAATTAACTGAGGTTTCTATTAACCATATAACTACACCATTATTAAATTTAGAAAACTGTGAATACCTAAATTTAATAATGGTGTAATTATATGGTTAATAGAAACCTCAGTTAATTGAAAGTTCTCCAAATTAATAATTGTGCTGAAAACTGTGAATACCTAAATTTAATAATGGTGTAATTATATGGTTAATAGAAACCTCAGTTAATTGAAAGTTCTCCAAATTAATAATTGTGCTGAAAACTGTGAATACCTGTTAACAAAAAAAAAAAAAAAAAAAACTTTGAATACCTTTTGAATCTGTATGCCAGTCAAGTATCACCTTCTCTCGTAGCTTAACTTGTGTTAGGTGAACCAACTCTCCAGAGTATACTAAACATTTACCGATTGAAAAGGAAAATACTATTAGTACGATGTTTAGTTAAATTTATGAAAAAAGTTTTTAAAAACTCAAGTGGATACTGATGATATAATGATGTTTTTTTGTCAACTTATTATAGTGGTTTTGGGTTAAAAAGATAACCACTATTATTTCACATGATTTTCATGATAATATAATAATGTTATAATCAAATTTTAAAATTTTTTATCCTTACTATTATTTTGAAATCAATTTTTAAAAATAAGATTATCCTTACATATTATAAAGAAATTTTAGACAATTTTAAAATTTAGTCATTTTCTCCATCTATATAAAAAATTGAAAACTAAACTCTCTCAGAAATTTATAATATCCAATATATCTAATATTCAATCAAATTGAATAAAAAATTATATTTAGTTATATTAGATTAATCATTATGTTTCTTCTTTTATATTTGTTTCATTATAAAAAATTAAACTGTCACATCATCTATAAGTAAAATAAAATGAAGATTATTTTTACATATATTATAATTAAAATTTTCTAAAACAATCATAAATTATTTAATATAGTAAAAAATGTATGCGATTTAAAAATCATATCAGCAAAAAGATAAGTGTTGGCTCAGAAACGTATTATATAAAATATTAAGAGTAGGAAGCCACACTTATTTATGAGAAACAATAAAAGTAGGAAACCACACTTAATAGGGCATCAAATACACTTCTACAATTTCTCATATACTACCCTAAATTTTTTGGAATCGACTAACCTATGATCACGATAAGATTTTTCTTTATCACTTATCATGAAATTACTTAAGGTTAATCAAAAACTTAACTGCCCGTTAGTGGTATATGTTCTCAAATTATTATTATTATTTTTTAAATAAAATTTCTCACATACACCATCATTTTACGAGTCCATACTATTACAGATATCACTACAGTAGAATTCAACGTTCCCATCACAAGCAAAATTGTAAGCATGCATGGTGTAAACTTACAACACCCCACATAATCATATGGGTTCAGCTCTATTAGAGTTGTTTTAACTTTCAAATGAACAACTGATGTTCGTGATTTTATATAAATACTCATACATCTTCATAAATACCATTTTTTTATTAAAAAATACCTATTCTCAGTTTGTGGAACATATAAAAGTGATTGATTATGTATAAATAATTTAGTATAACATACAGGAATGATAGAAAATGAACTCTAAATTGTGTACAACATATAGAAATAACAGAAGATGAAATTTTAAACTTCTTTAGAACATGAAAATATGGCAAAAGATGAATTCTAAATTATGTAACATATATTGGTAAGGCACAAGATATATTATAAATTATAAAGAAGTAGATACGAAAAACAAAGCATGAATTTTGAATATATATATATATATATATATATATATATTGTTTTTAAAAAAAAAAAAAACTGAACACTGAACTATTTCAGATCGAAAAGAAGCAAATCAAAGGACGTTAAATATTTTATTACCTTGAAAGACATAGGAACATAAATATTTGTTTAGCAATCATGAACGTTTAATGGTTTTTCAAGAACATGTTCTTTCTCTTCCTTTTTTTTCACTAACTTGTTTTTCTTTTTTATATATATTGAATTCTTATTAAAAAAATTTACTTCAATTATATAAGATATTTAAATGTTGTAGGTAAGATTAGTTTAGCCATTAATATAAATAACTAATAAAATATCTCAATTCATAAAGATATAATCAAAATATCATTTTTCTAATTCTTCTATTTTTAAATCTAATGCAGATGACATTAAAGCAACTGAAAGGTTCCAAGAACAATGAGACAAATTCCGTAAGTGGTTTTGTTACTTTTAAATCTTACTATAAAGGTTTTGATATTCATGTGAGATCCTTGAGAACAAATTAAGACAGTAAGTGAAATCCAAGGTATATTAACTTTTTACGTACGACATGTTTTAATAACAAGAACAAGAAGAAACATTCGGTAAATGTTTTATTACTTTAAGTTTGTTATAATTGAAGATATTTTAGATATATTATTATCCTTGACAACAAATTAAGACAGTAAGTAAAATCCAAAGTCCATATTAACTTTTTACCTACGACATGTTTTAATAACAAGAACAAGAAGAAACATTCGGTAAATGTTTTATTACTTTAAGTTTGTTATAATTGAAGATATTTTAGATATATTATTATCCTTGACAACAAATTAAGACAGTAAGTAAAATCCAAAGTCCATATTAACTTTTTACCTACGACATGTTTTAATAACAAGAACAAGAAGAAACATTCGGTAAATGTTTTATTACTTTCAGTTTGTTATAATTGAAGATATTTTAGATATATTATTATCCTTGACAACAAATTAAGACAGTAAGTAAAATCCAAAGTCCATATTAACTTTTTACCTACTAACTCAATTATTATTATTTATTAATTGATTTTTAAATCACCCCCTCCCCTCCACCACCCCATTTCCCGAGCGCAATTATCAAATAATCCATGCAATCAATTTAGTGAAGTTAAAGCGTGACATCATTTCAAATGCCAAATATAAATGTGGTTAGATTGTGGTTAGATTATTCGATATTTGAGGGAGATTGATCCATGGACTAGTCGTACAAAACAACTCCTCATGAAATGAAAATTACTAACCAATTACCATTTACTTATAACCCACAATTATTAAGATGGAGTTTGTATTTTAAATGAGTGAAGAGCCCTAAGTGTATTATCAAAGAGATTTACTGGGTAGAACAGAGGAATACAACAGGTTTTTGGCTTAACTGTAGGATCTTTTAAGATTTATATCTTAAAAAAATGAAAATTTTCAGTTTACCTAATTTTAAGAAAAATAAAGTTTTGGAGTTTGCCTAATTTATTCATTCATTCACTATGTAAATGAAAAAAAACTCTAGATAAATGGTATTATATTAATTCTTTTCTCTCTTATCTGTTCCTATATGATGGATATATTAATTCATAAAACTACTGACAAAAAGTCTACAGTTTTGATTAACATGTCAGAGGTGATTTTAGTATAATGTTCTTGGTCAAAAGTTATAAGGACAAATTGGAATCCAAAGACTCCATTGATCTATAAAATTTGTTTGATTGATTTCGTAGGTCTCACGTGATTGTCTAACTAACCTTCAATTATTGTAAAAATCAAAAGTAACTAAACACAACCGAATCTGTCCCATTTTCTTTGTAATCAATCACAATCGAATATGTCTCATCTTTGGAATATTGCTATTGGCGAAATATATTTACATTTTGAATAAATTATCAATTACATAATAATTTAATTGAAAGTTGTTTTGGTCGGATTTTGGATTTTCAATACAAGTTGTCATTTGCTTTCTATGTTGATTTTTAGGGTTGATAGGTATAACCAACGAATATAGGATAAGAGTTCGGTCATTTAAGAGATCATAAACGTGTACCAAAAATTAATGTCTCCAGAAGATGGATCCATGGTGATTTTTATAAAAAAATTTATCTGTGCATATAATATTTAGACGTTCTACAACTACCACAAAATTGTCATGTCAAATTTGATGAAAATTTAGTTTGACATAGAAATTTTTGTTGGATCTATCGGTGATGACCGAGTTCATTCAGAATCATAGGAATATCATTCAGAATCAGAGGAATATCATTCTAAATTTGTTGATGATTCTGACTTAATATTTTTGGAAGGTTCATATGAAGATTTTGGATAGTAAACTTTTAACTCGGTTATGCAGACTGTATCTATAAGTTTATAAGATTTCGTTTAATACAACGCAATTTTTATTTAGCAATTTTATGTCAATTTGTCGATTCCCTATAAAGGACACGACAAATACAAAATTATTAAATTCAAAAATCACAAGATACTAAAACGAAAACATTTTTTAATGTAATACCGATGGAACTCGGGACACCGACGGTAGTCAATATCTAGATATTCTCTAACGGTAAACCGACGGACCTTGACTACGGTCAGTTTTCCGTTGAAAAAGTATCTTTTGGTTTTTGATACTTTCCAATGAAAAAGCGACAGTAGTCAATGTCCGTCAGTTTGCCGTCGGAAAATATTTGGATATTATAAAACCGAAAAACATTTCGTTAGACAAATTTCCAACAGAAAATCGATGGACATTGAATACCATCGGTTTTTTGTCGGAAAGTATTAAAAACCGAAATTTACGTTTCCAACGGAAAACCGATGGTAGTCAATGTCCGTCGATTTTCAGTCGAAAAATATCTGATTTACTTGGGTTCGCCATAATTCTTTGAAAATCTGTCGGATAATCTCAATACCCGTCAAAAATCTTTCGCAAAAACTTAAATTTTCCAACGGAATTTTAACGGTTTCTCCATACCCGTCGGAAATCCAACTAAAACTTTTTTAAGATTTTTGGCTTAAATATACGATTTTAAGGTTTCTATCTAAGAAAAATGAAAATTTTCAGTTTACCTAATTTTAAGAAAAATAAAGTTTTGGAGTTTGCCTAATTTCTTTTGTATTGGGTTTTAAAATTTATATACATGTTCTTAAGGTTTTTATTCATTCATTCACCTAGTAAATGAAAAAAAAACTCTAGATAAATAGTATTATATTAATTCTATTCTCTCTTATTTGTTCCTATATGATGGATATTAATTCATAAAATTACTTACAAAAAATCTACAGTTTTGATTAACATGTCAGAGGTGAGTTTTTCAAGAATTATAATGAGTTTCTCTTATTCGTTTTTTTCAAGAATTATAATGAGTTTCTACAATCCATATATAGCAACCTTCAATATCGGTCAGGTGGTTCTAGTTTTTGGCAGATCTCATATGAATAGGAAACACAACCACCGTCTCCTATTCAGATGACCGCCTCAGCTCCTAACGTTATTAGCATTGAAGATTTTGTGTCACAACCGGTTGAAAATACTAGATCCTCACTGCATCCGGAGATTGGTAAGATTATTTAAAAATTAATTTACTATTTTTCAGTTTTAAAATTTGGTACTAGTACTTTTTTATGTTTTATAATTTTTTTTAAGTTTCATAAATCTAGCAATGGGATCACGAAAACAATCAACAGAATGCTTAATGACATGTTGATATGTCCTTACCCAGCTTACACTGACATGCCGAAAGACGAGCAAGATATTTGGTTTTGTCAATTTACGGTATGTAAAATTAGCAATTGTAAACTTTATATTATAATTTTATTATTTATATTATACAATTTTCTGGTATATATTAGCTAATATATTTTTTAAATAGCAAGAGTTCACCTGAGATGCGCAAATCACATCCATTGTTTGACATGAATTTAATGCTAAAGCGGCGACATGTAACTCAGAGAATAATGAACGGGTGGAAGGAAAAGTGGAAGCATGATAAAGTGCCCAGTGAAATGACCAAAAATCATATTTATGGTCTGCTCTCATCGCCTATTGGAGGAGGCCAAATCCGCGACAAATTTTAGTGACCGCAAGAGCGACCGTATGGAAAAAGAAATGGCAACCATAATATTGAAGCAATGAGCAAAGCTTTCAGGGGCGAAAAACTTGTAAGTATCTAATTAATTAATATTTTAATTATTAATTTGTTAACTTAATGGTTCTTTTTTTTGTTAATAGTTTCAGATCAAGGGGGAAACTCCTTTTCTAATTCGACTGATCGAAGATGTTCACACCAACAGTCCAACATGTCAAATTGATGATTCAGTTGCTCATGAGATCCCGCAGAAAGTGAGGAGCCTCAGTGAGGAGTTTCTCCAAATCCAACAAACAGACGATGAAAATCCTATGTTCACTGAGTTTCTTTGGAGAAACTGAATGGATTCACGAACGAGGTTAGTAGTGTTTAAATTTTTTATACGTTTATTTATCGTAATTATTTACTATTTTGAAATATATTTTCCATATTTATTTTGAAAGTGATTCCGTAGAACAAAGGTCGTCTATACGGATTATCTAAAGAGTGTTCGGTTTATTTTTCATCATCATTTCCTATCTACGGTGATTTCGATAGGTCCAAACTCCAAGAAGAAAAACGTGAGCTTCGAGAACGAGTTAATACGCTGGGACAATAATGGGAAGAAAATTTGAATCATTTACGAGTCATGGAGGAGAAGATGAATGCGTTTTTAAACTCCTCTGTGATGTATTTTTCTGAAATTTTATCAAACTGCTCCGTGATGTATATTTTCATTTAAATCTTTAACAATATCATTCTTTTTATTTTTTAATTTTTTTAATATATTTTAATTTTAATTTAAATAATTATTTTTAAATATTTCATTATTATTCATTTAAAAATAATTTAATTCCAAAATATTATTAAAACAAAACAAAATTCGTTTTTAAAGTTTTTAAAAGCCGTTGGAAATCCACATGTATATGAGACCATCAGAAAACCATCATTAACATTCTGACAGATTATAGACGGACTTTGTCTGATGGATTTCCGACGGATACACTTTCCAAAACTTTTCCAACGGATTCTTTTTCTAACTATTTTTTGATTGATTCTGATTCCGGCATATCTGTTGACAAACCATCAGAATATGAAATCCGCGGTAATCCATCAGATAATTTGCGACCAATTTCTGAATGTTAAGAGTTTTCGACGGATTGCCAAGAGAATTACTTTTCCGATGGAAAACTATTTTGTGAGAACGTAATATAGTGTGACTACTAATATAGTGTGACTACTGATATTTTTAAATATTTTTATTTATTTGAATTTTTTAACTAAAAATGTTTAAAATAATTTTATGTAAAACAACTATATTTATAATTTAAAAATTTATTAGTAGTATTTGGAATTCATAAATATTCTCATTATGAATTAAATAATTATAAATTTCATTTCGCGAAAAAATTAATTAATACTCACTTTTTTGCTTAATGAACATTTATTTTTATTTTCTGTCAGAGAAAACGCAGAATTATGTTTTACATAATTTTCTGTCAAAAAAAATGCAGAATTTAATTCATACTCACTATTACGCAAGTTTTTTTTTGGGAAAATAGTTGCAGAATCGCGTTTTTAGACGCGATTCCGCCATATCGCGGGTTACCAATCCGGGTCGTAATGAATTTGTTCTTTAAACAATTTTTTCCGTCACATTTATAAATAATGGAACCAACACGATTTTTGATCATTTAAATATCATGATCAAACCATCATGATTACCATATAAGTATATGCAATGACATAGATCAACATGGAATTAATAAATCCTTAGACATGTCTTCTTTATTGGTCCTACTTAAATCTTGATGATGTCATATCTTTACGCAACATGAATATTGCTATTATTTGAGTTCAAGAATAAGAATATCATTTATTTATTCTGCAGAATTAATACTTTAATTATATATATATATATATATATAATACATGACTCTCATTAAACAAAATACTAAAAAAAAAAATATTCATATGAGCAACATGTTCCTTAAAGAAAGTGTATATCAATCATTTGGTTAATAAGTCTGCTAGCATATACTTTGTCTCAATATGTTCTATAGAGATTTGTTTCTCTTGAACTCTCTCTATAACAATCAAATACTTAATGTTGATAAATTTTGATTTGGTCAAACCTTTATTGTTGTTGGAGTAAAGTATATATGAATTTTTGTCACATTAAATCTTTAATGGCATGTCCACACCATCTATCACATGAATACCCGTGATAAAATTTCTAAACCATATACCATCATGTAATACATATAATCAATTTCAGTCAAATAATAACTCATCTTTGCACCGAATGAATGCATAAATAATATTTACACATTGATATATTATTTTGTCAAAACATTATTTTCCTTTGGGATGAGTAACTTTTTTGCATAAATAATAATCAACAACATAAATTTATTTGTTTGGCTTAACACTATCATCATTTGAGATGAATAATATCCGCATAAATAATTTTTCACCGTAAATGACCATCATATATTTTATTTTCATATTTATAATTTTTTAGTCAAACACTACCATCCTTTGGGATGGCAAGTGTTCACATAAACAATTTCAACAATATAAGATGATTAAAAATTATATGATAATCATGTCATTTTTTATTATTATCTTAAGAACATAATTATTTAGCCAAAAGCTACCTTCCTTTGCAAAGAGTAAATCTTGCATAAATAATTAACACTAAAACCTTAATAAATATATATATATATATATATCAAATAAAACCTTATATATGTATAAATATTTACACATAATTCCGTAAATATATACATATATCATAAACACTTATATATATTTATTATATCATATATTCATTACATGAATATTTAGATATATATCATATAAATCCTTAGTATCATATATAGCACATATTTATATATATATAAGTTCAGGTTTCTTTTCAAAAATATACATACAAATTTAAATGTATATATATCTTAAAATATTGCTCCAATGAATCAGTATTTCAAAAATACGATGATAATCTTAAAATATCAAGATACCTAAAACATCAAATCATGTAATATATTTTTAAATATGATATGTGTCAATCTTAATAATCAAATAAAAAATTATGGCTCTGATACCACTTATTGGAAAAAATAATTCTAATAATACTTTCATGTATTTCCCAAAATTACATCTTATTCAATTATTAAATATTAAACATTACTATATGGATAATACATGAATCCATGACTTTTGCATAATCCAAGGATTAGAACCAAGAGGTTTGAGATCTTCCTCAACTAAATCTTCTTTATGTATCTAGGAGACCTTTATGTTTTATTTATTTATTTCTTTATGGATAGGTAGATTACTCTTTGATTTAGTATATTAAGGACATTAACCATGTGTCTCTTTATCTAGTCAAAAATAAGAATTCCATAAGTCCCACATTTTAGACTATTAATATTTTATTTATTCAATCAAAATGTAACTTAATTAGTTTCAGTTTCATGGAATAAATTAGTCTATATAAATAAATTATTTTCAGTTTCATGAAATAAATTAGTCCACTAAATATCTAATATAATTATGTTGAATATGATGACCAATAAATAAAAAATTTTTTTAAAAAAATCCATCATAGGAAACCTTTGATCTTATAGACATTGATTTCTCCTTTTTTAGGCGAGATTCTTTTTGACTCTCCCTCTAATGTGGGATCCTCCATGAGGTTATTTTCTCCCTTCTATATTTGTTGAGAGAAGTATTTACAGTGGACTTATCTTCTGGCTTCTGTATGGTCATATTTATGGGATCTGTGAGTTGTTCCATTGGCTTATTTCTTGTTAATTTTAGACTTATGATTACATCGTGGTCAGGTGGGCCTTTATCGTGCTTTGATTCTTTGCATCTTTAATTGAGTCGCAATATGGTAAGACTTTTCCCATGTCTTTTCTAGTAGAATGCACGCTGGTCTACTGGGAAGGTCAAGAGGTAATAAACCACTCCTGGTAGAACACATGTTGATTTTCAGTCGGATGATGTAAAATTACTCTGAACAAAGATAAAATAGATTAAAAATATGTTTCAGCTAAGTATAACCATAATTAAAATAAAACCATGCGTATATAACACCTTTTATAAAAAAAAAAGAAAAAGAGAAGAATATATTACACTTTGTCTATCTTATGTATCATAAACTTTCAAAATTACCAACATTATAAGAAAATAAAACTTACCATCTAAAGGATATGAAAATAGATTAATCATTAGGATAATTATAAAGTTGGAATTATTTATGGATATATATAGATATAAATATATATATATATATATGTATATATTCGAGTTTCAAATTTTTTAGATTTTCGGTAAAGTAATGGGCTCTTGGCGATATTTTACTTTTGAATTGGTCAAAATAAATGGATTGGTGCAAAAAATTTAAATTGGTTAAGGAAGAAAAACTTAAATTAAAGTGGACGTGATAAAATCTTCTACATATTAATTGACAAGTAAAAATTCAAACCAACATTTCCTTTTCAAACAATTACATCCTATGTCATTAGCATTTATTACTAATTACATTCGGTATGTTTTTTTATTACTTTTAGTTTGTATTATAAAGGTTAGTAAGATATCAATGGGGGAATATTGACAACAAATTAAGACAATAAGTAAAATCCTATGTGCATATTAACTTTTTTTACCTACTATATGTTTTAGTGACAAGAACAATCAGACAAATTTGGTAAGAATATGTAACATGGTCCTCTCGCAAATAATCATCAATCGTGTGACTTTTAAGCTTCGCCTTTGGTGTTTGTTATTCTCTGTGAATGGAAAATTCCCTATAGAAGAAAGTAACATGCTTTAGGCTTCTATATAGGGGCTCTTAGGGGTGCTTTCTTACGAAAAATAAAATTTTCAAGTTATCCTAATACTCATAGTATCGGGTTTTGAAGCTTATTTACATAAATTTAGAGTTTGTATTCATAATTTCATCATTTGTTTAAAAAAAAAATTGCGTCAATTCAATTCTCTCTCATATTACCTAAATTTATTGCAGATATATTCATTCTATTTCACAACACCTATTAACAAATTGCCAACAGTTTTTAAACACCGATAACAATTTTGATTACTATGTCAGAGGTGGTTTTACTATAATGTCGTTGGTAAAAAGTTTCAAGGACAGGTTGGACTCCAAGCACTCCACTGATTTGTGACATTAATTTAATTGGTTTCATTGGTATCATGTGATTATCTAACTAATCTGTAATTATAGTACAGGTTAAAAGTAATTAAACAAAAATCGAATCTGTCTCATTATCTTTGGAACATTGCTATTGGCTTGATATATTTTCCATCATAAATGATAACACTGTTTTTATCAGTATGTACACAAAAAATTAATTAAAGGTAATATAGATAAAAAAATATGGTTTACTTATATTAAATATAACCATAATTAAAATGATATCATAAATATATCACTTTATAGTTTATCTTTCACCTTGAAAATATGATATCATGAATGTGTAACACTTTTTCTATTGTACATATATAAAACTTACAAAATTATCGAAGTTATAAGAAAAAGATCTATATTTACAAAAGAAATTCAAACGATTTTAGCTAAAGGATATGAAAAATAGATTGGTCATTATCATAATTAAAAAAAATTGGATTTGACTAAATTTCGATTAATTTAATACATTTGAGTTTCGAAATTATTATAAAACTATAATATTTTAGTTAAAGTAACAATGGGTTCCAGGCGATATCTTCTCTTGAATTGAACAAAATAATAAATAAAAGGATTGGTGCAAACATTTGATATTAACTGACAAGTAAAAATTAACGAACATTTGATTTTAAGCAATTGTGTTGTCTGTAATGAACAGTTATTACAAATTAACATTTGGAATATTTCATAAATGTACTTTATATGTTATTTTTCAGTTACAAAATATTCAATATGTGGGTTTGAATCCCAAGTTGTGACACAAAAACAATATTAATACAACTACTAGGGTACAAATTTTTTAATCTATATATAAATAGAAAAAGCCCCGTTGATAGGAAACAGATGACTTCATTCAGTGACTGCGATTGCAACCTTGTATTTTGTTTTGCTTCTTTCGGTCGTCGAGTCTATGTACTAATTTCATTGATTTAAGTATATATCTCTATGAATTTTGGAATAGTATACTTTAATTGATACTTTGTCACTGAGTTAACAGTAATAAAATTAAAATTTGAAGCACTTCAATCATACAATATATTACTATTATCATAAGATCACAAATTTGAGTATTACTAGATCTTTAGAATCAAGTGATAACAAAGTGTTAAACTATTGGGAGATTTGGTAATACATCTTTGGAAAACTTTTTTTTTAAAAGAAAAATACTAATTTTTATCATTATTAAAGCATGGGACGATTAATTTATATTTTAACGTTAAGATACGGTTCCAATCCAAACATATATTCAAAACCTATGTGAAAACCTTCCTATATTTTATAAAAATTTTTTAAAATTTTCATACCTCAATTCTAAAAAAACAGCCAAAAACCATATAAATTTTATAATGATGCAAGTATTTGGTGATGCTGACTTGACTGTAACGTATTTTTTGAAATTCAAAAATTACAAAAAAATTATATGTTCGGTGAGACATCAAAAACTAAAACATGTAAAAAATACATATAATAATTTTTAATGGAAAAAAATGAAATTAGTTCAAAAAATCAAATAATACTTTCTATCATGATTCATTGGTTATGTTTATTTTATAAAAAAACTCATTTTCTACCATTTTATGTTCCAAATCTAGTTTTACAAAATAATATAAATAAAAATATAATTTTTTTTATATAATTTATTCATTTAAGTCCATTTGAACAAAAAAATAGTAAAAATGAGTTTTTAATATAAAAAAACCAATAAATCTAGATAGAAAGCACATTAGCATCTTTATAAAATAATATCCCTTCATTTTGTCAAAAAATGTTTTTCCTATAAATGTTTTTTTAATATTTTTTTTATTTTATTTTTAGTGACACAAAAGGTACATCATCTTTTCTAATTTTTAATGACTCAACAGACACGTTATGGACTAACGGAGTTATAGTCAGACACGTTATGGACTAACGGAGTTATAGTCAATATATGTTTTGCCCTTTTTCTATTGTTGAAGTACGAAATTTTTTAAAAAACTATAAAGTGTGAAGAGGTTTGGCACAAGTGGTGAATATATATCCAGATGTGGATAATGACTCACTATAGAGATAGGAATTGGCCGTTTTGCCTCCTTTACCTATTTTATCATTTTTGTTGATAGAATACGTATTTATAAAAATGCTATAAACTATTTTTTTTACACAAAAAGAAACTGAAAAAAGGCTCGCCAAAAAAAAAATCTACCACACTAGTTATAGTAGATTTATACAGGAAATACAGAATTATTTGTATATTGCTAGACTTATTTTTTCGTTTGTTCGGTTTTTTAGAGAAATAATAAATTTAATATTTGTTAGAGGAATAATAGATTTATAATAAAGTAGTATATTTATTTATTTTGGAGGTATAACTATTCAATCTTCTGAATTTATTCAAACAAGATGCTATTGGTTAATTTATTGGCTACTAGGATAATGTATATATATATTGGTAGATTTTTATCATTTATCAAACTGATAGTAGATTTATATGTTTACATACAATAATGGTAAATTTATATATTTACATACGATACGATGATGACAGACTTATATGTTTATATTAAATGATGATAAAATTATATGTTTATATCTAATAATGGTAGATTTTTGTGTTGACTTGCATGATATATACAATAAAATTCTAATATAAACATAGATCAATATACGAAAATACTATCATTTAAAAAACAAGTAGACATACAAATCTACAACCCCAATATACTTTGTCAAAAAAATAATATTTTTAGAGAACTAAAACTAATTTATCACAAATTTTAAATGCAAATGTTAATCAACTCAATATGTTATAAAATTTTCTAAATATTCTTTTTGGATTAACATTGTATAACAACTAAGGGAGTTAAAACTCACATGGATCAAATTTAGTTGCAGTCTGAAATGTCCTAAACATTTGTCGGTTTTACCGTTTTTAATTCAATCCGGAAAGCTTTAAATTAAATTTCACACGAGATCTTTAACCTACGCCCAAAATTCTGATTCGCGAATTCTCGGAGTCATGGTTGTTTTCTACAGACCTCCGATTTAGGTAATTCTACTGGAAATATAAAAATAGACTAAAGTTCCAAACAAAAAAAGAAACATAAAAAGACTCATATACCGTTGAAACGAGTTTGTGCATGCTTAAAACATAATACTGTATATATGATTATGAAATGATTTGATGTAAACAAAACTGCAGAGCAAATACTGCAGATTCAGAATTCGCATTTGACCAAAATAACTTTTTAGATCACCAAAAGGTACGATTTTTCCTAACGAAGAAGCTTCTCTTTCGCAGCGCCGTAAAAATTATTTAGTCATTCAACTCGGACATCATTAGGTATGTTTTCCGAACGTTTTAAAGTTAATTAAAAACTGTAGGATCATAATTAAACAGATGACATGCTCATGTTGCATCTGTTATAAGTTTCAACTCCGAACTCCAAAGAGATCAATAATCAATTCTTCTTGATTATGAAACTAGCTTTGAGCAGCTTCATATCAAGTATTTTATCGCCTAAATTGGAGTATGTTAGGTTGGATCTTTGCCTCTCAAAACTTTGACTTGAAATTCTAGCAAAGCAGCAACGGCTTACTTCGATGGCATATTACAATTGTAAAGTTTATCATATTTGATCTCAGGTTCGTATAAATACGTAAACAAAAATATATAAATAATAACTCTCTTTATTACGGTAGAAAATTTCTCAAAACTAAACTTATTCTTGTTTTTCTTAGTTTTCTTATCTTGATATAGTTTGACAATTTTATATATAGGTTTTATTCCTAATCCTACTTAATATGTATTTTAAGCTATCAATTTTCTTATTTTAATACAAATAGAATTACTTAATTGAAGCTTATGCTAAATACTTTGAAGATTATCCAACAAATTGTGGAGCTAAAAACCCTTAAACTTGTCCATCAAAATAAGATATTTGTTTAAGAATTTCTTATCTTAATATGATGTTTTGTCTTGAATAAATAATTTTTTGGTCTAAAACTGTACATTTACAGACACTAGAAATTCAGAATTTTAAGTTGAATGAAATACTTTCACTTTTCTGATTTTCCAGTTATATTTTACGAGGTTTTTTTTTGTCATGAATGGGGTACCTAAAATGTCATAAAATTAAGAGGTAAGAAATCATTTAAGACTTACAAGATGGTAAATATAAAAGCTTTACGTTATACTAACAATACGTAAAAGAAGATAAAGAAATGTAGCATACTTGTTTGTGTTACTGTTAGTTTGAATATAAATTTGGATAACGTATATATATATATATATATATTTTTCATTTTGTTATACATTTCCTTTTACTGTTATTAGTAAATGAAATATTTGATAGAAAATGTAAATCAATAAAGCTGTTGAAAAAAATATGTAAATCAAATCCCACGTTTCATCTCTTTTTTGATGAGAACAATGCGTGTTCGTAGAAATGCAACCATTAATTAATGCTAAATAGTTAACGCTTATAAGAGTGTACTTGCTCAGTACCACCCCTTAAGAAGATACAGAAACAGTTCTCATTGCGTACATTTTCTCTATTCTGTGTCTCCAACATATCCTTTAAGCAATCCACTGGAGAAAAAAATCCCCCCGATGGCAGCATCGACTTCGTCAAACAAAATGTTTATAAATTTCCGAGGAGCTGAATTACGCCTGAATTTCATAAGTCATCTAGTAGGTGCCCTTAAAAGGAGCAACATCTATCCTTTCATAGACAAAGAGGAGAACCCGGGCGAAGAGCTACATAACCTTTTGAAGAGGATTGAGGAGTCAAGCATCACGATTGCGGTCATTTCAAGCCGGTACACGGAGTCAGTATGGTGCTTGAACGAGCTGGCGAAGATCAAAGAGTGTGTTAAGAACAAGGGAATGAAGGTATTCCCAGTGTTCTACAAAGTGACACCCTCTAGCCTGAGGGACCTAAATGGGAAGTTTGGGGATAATTTGAGGACTACATTGAAACTTCATCCTCATAAGAAAGAGACATGGGAGGAGGCTCTCACGTTTCTGAGCTTGAGGTCAGGCACGACGGTGAACGACATGAGGTATAAACATAGTTTTCTTTCTTTTTTTTATGAATACATGCTATTAATTCTGAAATGCAAGGTTTAAGAAGCAAAACGTTTAATTCTCTGTTAGACATAATAATCTAAAACTTAGCGTTCATTTAGCTTATAAATATCTTATTTTGGGAATTTGGGCATCATCGACTCCCTTTCCAACATACTTAAAGTTGTTCTAATTCACTAACCCAAAGCTTTCCGACAAAATGTTAATCATGTAAGCCATGAGGACATTGTCTCGAATTTTTTTATCATATTCAGATAAAATATAAAAATACACACAGGCACACATAAGACAATAATCCTATATGCAAACAAACAATAGACGCTTGTATATCCACCCTACATCTGAATACAAACGCAGTTACATGTATACATGTATATACAAAACTATATTTACAAGTCTATACATTTATATTTGTTGTGTGTGTGTAAGAAAAATTGCATTCTTCAGCTAAAATAGAAACACAATATATTCAATATATATATATATACACGTATTTGCATTCAGTTGTTCAGTATTAATCTTCCTAGATTCCATTTCCACCGACACTTTTTCACTCTCACTTGAAAATTCAGTAAATGAACAGTTTGATGATACACTCAGTTAGTCACACTTTTTTACCAAAACAATTTCCTTCATAAATTAAACCAAAATATAAAAATTAAGTTAATTACAGTTAAACCTCTATAAATGAATATTCTTATGACTATGAAAAATATTTTTTTAGTAAAATTATTTATTTATCAATAAATAAATATATTTGTTTATTGATAAATAAATTTTTATTCGTTTATATAGTATTTTGCATATTTAAAAACTTGAAGAAAAATGGAAATTAGGAAAATGAAATTTTCTAGAACTAGAAAATGAAGTTTTCTAAAACTACAAAAAGAAGTTTTCTAAATTGATATAGATTAGGAAAAAAAGTTTTCTATTTCTTAAGATTAAATATAACATATATAAATAAAAGTATTGGTGATGAATTATATCACCTAAGAAAGAGGTAGAGAGACAAGAAAAAGTTGTTTAGTTTTGAGATAATTTCTAAAATATCCAAACGAGAATGATGTCGTTATAGAATTACTTACTGAAGATAAAGTTATTGAATCTGTTATGAATGATGATAATGATTCATAACCATATAATAGTAACGTCACACTAAATATGTCATCAAAAGAAATATATCAAGCAGTAATCATCTTATGGAACTACTTAGCACAAGCAAGATAATCATAAAATTTTGTTTGCGCTAGGAAAAATCAAGGATGAGATGAATTCTGGTGAAAAAGCAAAAAAAAAAAAAACTATAGAATCTTTTTTCTAGAAAAGAATGACTTATTGTATTAACATGAAAAAACAATCTTTTTAACATATATATAATGAAATATGATGATTATTTATTTATATTTACATAGGATTTTAAAGATTTCAAAAAAAAAATATTTATTAATGCATTTAGCGATATTATTCATTTAACCTATTAGCCCAAATCGGTACCGGAAAATTCTATTCATTTGTCGAAGTTATTCATTTATCATACATTCATTTATCGAGGTTTAACTGTAAGTAAAATAGTGGGGGTTAATACCGATACTTTAGCAACAAATCCAATAAATCTAAGTGTAAAAAAATCAAATGAAATTTTCCACTGTAAATTTTTTTTCTCACTATGAACCCATTATAAAATTAGTTTTACAGTTATTTTAGTAAAAGAAAACCAGTTAACAAAAACATAGGTTTCACAATCTTAATAAATTTGAGAGATTATTTGATTAAGTATATTCAGTTTTATCAAGAGTGGGCATTCGGTTATGTTCATTTCAGGTTATTGTAATTTTGGGCTTTTTGAGTTTTAGAAAATTTATCACATTCATGATCAAGTTATATCAATTTGAATATAAACATTTTTTCAGTTCAGGTTCGGTTTTGGACACAAATTTATAACAAAATGCAAAATTGATAAATTAATTAAGTATTGCAGAATTTTAATATTTTATAATAAGTTTACTATATACTTTATTAAAAATGTCATTTAAAAAAATATCTATGAACTTAGTTAATATATTCCATTTTATCAAATGAGAGCTTGGTTTGGGTTGGTTTTGGTAATTTGGTATAGAAATATTATTTTCATGGGGTATTTATTTTTTGGTTCTGAATCAAAATTTTGCTCAGTCCTGATTTATGTGTAATTTGAACATTGCACTAAATCATTTTTGGGGTTTTAGACAAACACTATATATTAATTTAGTGGACACTCTATCATCAAAAAATTAAAATAAAATAAATAATTTTTTGAAATTCTTCTATATTTATTTGAAAATAAATTTTAAAAGATCGACTGAATTTTTTTTACCTTAGAGAAACGACAGAATAAAATCCACATAATAGGGTTCGGTGGCTAAAGTAATTTAATCTATAGTAAAAACTTTATAAATCAATAATGTTGAGATTATAATATCTTTATTAATAATGTATTATTATTAATTCATTATAAATATCTTAAATTGCATCTCATAAATTTTTTTAACTGATAAATTCATTATAAAACATAATTTTACCAATGATAAAAAAATTTCAGAATGCAAATGGTTTATAAAATAAATTATTGTTTTATAACATTAATGGGATAATATATTTGTAGATTTTTTTTAAAAAATTATACTTATTATCTTATCTAATAATGTTACATATTAAACCTACTAAACTCAAAATCTAATTAAATTTATTATATAAATTTGATAAATTAATTAAGTATCAAATTATAGAATTGATGGTATTTATGTTTTACTATATATACCCAAATTTTAAGAATGGTATGTTTAAATTTTCTGTTTGCATTACAATTTGAATTTATTTTTTTTAAAAATGAAATATGTTTTTTTAAACTAAATCTGAAATATGTTTATGTTCAAAAATGCGAATTTCATTATTAATGCACTCACCAACTTTGTGTTTGATACAATCGAGGATATATACTAGTGACAACTGATCATATATGATAGAATTTAGGATATTTAAATATGTATCTAAGCTACAATTACATCGAGAAATGTAAAATCATTTTCAAATGATATAAATATTATAAATTACCGAAAAAGCAAAAAACTAATGATGAAGTATATGTAATTAAGAAAATATCATAATTTATGGATCCAAATATTTTAAATATCTAGAAATTTTTGATAGATTTTGGAAACCACAAAAGTTGGATGCCGGATATTTGGATTTTAGATATCAATAAGAATTCATTGCCTAAGATTTTAAAGAAACAATACACTTATGGAGCATATTAGATTAGTGATATGGGATGATTTTATTTTTTATCAAATATATTTTTACTAGAATTATTATTTTGAAAAATTATATAAAACCAAAGTTTTATATTAATCATGTATATAAAATTTAATATCTCAAATTATTGAAAATTAGAAACTTCATTTATAAAATCTATCAATATGATTAGAAGGATTTGAGAAATAATTTATAATTAAAAAATAATAAATCAAAATACCACCTTTTATGATAGTATTTGATTTTTTAAAAAAGTAAATTTATTTAATTTCAATCTTTAAGAAAAAATCAAAATCCTTAAAAATAAAAGTAGGAAAACATTCATTGGAAATCAAGATTTGAAAATATTTTCAATATTATTTTGTCATTTTTAAAAGAAGCTCCAGGCCCGACAAGAAAAATTAAAGATGAATAAAATTTTATGAGAAAACAAACATAAAAATTATCAAGGTGGATATATTCTTCAAAAGATGACGATAGACTAGAAAAATGCATGAATATGTTGTTTCATTTGTGTTAGACAAGTACGGAAACAAAAAACTCTTTATTGAAATAATAAAAAAAACAGAGCTAAAGAATATAATGTCATAAAAAATCTCAGTTTCTTTCTCTTTTTTTTTTTAATTATTTCTGTGTGTTTTTTTTTCTTTTTTCTATATATTTTGTTAAAATAGAAATTTTAAAAATAGAAATTAAATGATATATAAATTTCAGGATATTTGAAAAACTTATAAATTTTAAATTTTTAAGTTTTTTTTAATATCCTGAAATTTTGTGCTAATCACCTTACAATTTGTAAAAATAGTTTTGCAAAATCTACACAAATTTTAAATATCTTTCAAATGCTCCTAAATTTCAAATAGATTCAAATCATTGGTCCAATATGTTACTTATATAGATAATTAGATAAGTGAACTGTTAACAACCTCTGTTGCTTCCAATCCAAGAATGATTTGGGCATCACATGCTTTTTGTCTTGTGTGGTTCATTCCACAGAACACAGAAACTGCAGAAATAATTTGTGTTTTGTTTGCAACTTGTTTAGTAGCGAGGAAACTGTGATTAATGAAATTGTGGAGGGAGTACTGAAAATACAAGATGTTTCAACAAAGCGAACAGAGGGTCGCGAAGGGACAGAGAAGAAATTCTCGATAGAAAAAGGAGCAGAAGATAAAACTTGTTCAGACACATCTTCTTTGTATGGAATGGAGACGCGCACAAAGCAATTGGAAGATAAGTTACAAATCGAACAGAAAGTCACTCGCATTGTTGGTGTTGTTGGGATGCCAGGTATAGGTAAGACCACTCTTGCCAAAAAAGTTTTAGAGAATCAGAGACGCAATTTCATGTACACGGTGTATCTAGATGAGATCAGCAGGAAAGAAAAGTTTAATCAACTCAACAGATTGCATGAGGACCTCCTCCTCGGATTATATATTGGGAAAAACAATACTAATGAAATAGAGCAATCAAGGATCGGTTTCTCACAACATAAATTTAAGGCTGATTTAAGCAAGAAAAGAATATTTGTTGTTCTTGACGACGTGAGTGACAAGAAACAGTTAGATGCGATTCTTGGGAATAGTAAGTGGATGTGTGAAGGAAGCAAAGTTGTCATTATAACAAGGAGCGAATCCGCTGTTCTGGGAATAGTCAACGATAGTTATTTCGTCCCAGGTCTGAGCCACAGTGATGCGTTAAGCCTCTTCAACTACCACGCCTTTTCTAGTGCAGACTATTGTGGCCACCCAAGTCTGATGAAGCTTGCAGGAGAGTTTGTGGATTACTCAGGAGGACATCCATTAGCTCTCAAGGTACTTGGAGGTGAGCTTCATCTGAAGGAGATGGCATACTGGGAATCTAAGCGTGGGATGTTGACTAAAGGCTTGAGCAACCCAGTTCAAGATAGCTTGAGAGTACCTTATGACGAGCTTAGCGAGCACAACAAGAACGTGTTCCTCGACATCGCCTGTTTCTTCAGGTTCGATGAGGAGTATTATGTGAAGAGTTTGTTGGATTCTTCGCACCATGATGATATTAGAGTTCTCGCAGACAAGTTCTTGATCAACATTTGTGCCGGTCGACTGGAAATGAATGATCTGCTCTATACTTTCGCAATGGGGCTCGTTTCACAAGCATCCGCTGAAAATACAAGAAGCGGGTGTAGGATCTTCAACCATGGGGATATCATTAGGGTTCTCAGCACCAAAACGGTAAGATCTTATCTCTATATTATATTATGGTACACATTTGATATACTATTCTTTGACCAATTAGATTGTTTCTCTTGCTCTCGTTCTACTTACCAGGAAGCAACCAAGGTCAGAGGAATATTCTTCGATGTATCTCAAGCCACGAGGGACGTGATGTTAGATAGTGACTTATTCGCAAAGATGGGTGATATCAGATACTTGAAATTCTACAATTCGCGTTGTCCTAAAGAATGTGAATCTGAATACACAGTCAAGATCCCTGATGAAGTTGAGTTCACATTGCAAGAGATTCGGTATCTCCACTGGTTGAAATTTCCATCCGAGAAATTTCCACAAGATTTTGACCCCAAGAATCTTATATACCTCAAGCTCCCATATAGCAAGATGGAGCAGATTTGGGACGGAGAGAAGGTATGTCGAACTTTTGTTTTTGAGAATTTTTGAAAAAATACCACCCTTTTGCTTTTGGGATACGGTTTTTCGAAAAAAAAATATCACTAAATAAATGTTTTTCCAAATATACATTTTATTACATCTTATAATAGTTTTTAACAAATTAACTACTGGTTTTATAACCATTTATAAAACGTTTACTATTTTATAACATGTTTTCTCAAAATTTATAAATTAATTTTAAATCTTTAATGTGTTTAATTTATTAAATTTAAGTTTAACTATTGTTTTTTTGTTAGAGTTCCAGTATTTTACGGTGTAAGTTTGTGTTCTTTTCAGAACAAATATATTTTTTTTGAAGAAAACATTAATTTTTAATTTGTATAACTACCTTATAAACCATTTATCATTTTATGACATATCTTATAAATATTTAAAAAATCTTTTTAAAACACAATAGTTTTGTCAGAATATGTGGTATAATGATAAGCATCTCTAAGATTTATCATACATATTTAAAATTTGAACCATGCATCTAACAATATTAAACATGATATTAAAACTACTAGAATAAATTAATAAAAAAATATAATAATTTGATGTATTTTATAACAACCTTATAAATACGTCTACAAACTCTGGTATTTAAAAACTGACAGCAACTGATGGTTATTTTAAAAATACATATATATGTTGTCTTTTTAAAATTCTCCTTTTTTGGTTTGTGTTTTATTTCCCGCCGTTGCAATTGATTGGTCAGTTGCATTAACAGAACCTTTTTTCCGTTCACAGGATGCATCAAAATTAAAGTGGTTGGATTTGAAACACTCGCGTAAGCTGCGCACGTTGTCGGGTTTATCGCAGGCTAAAAACCTTCAAACTCTAAACCTTGAAGGCTGCACAGAATTGAAGACGGTTCACAAAGGGGTGAAAAACATGAATAGTCTCGTATTCCTGAACCTGAGAGGATGCACGAGTCTTGAGTCTCTTCCAGAGATGAACTTAATCTCGCTGAAAACTCTCATCCTCAGCGGCTGCTCAAGCTTTGAGGTATTCCATATGGTTGGAAAGAATATTAAAGAACTCTACTTAGATGGTACAGCAATAAAGGGACTTCCTTCAACGATAGGGGACCTCCAAAGCCTAGTCTTGCTGAAATTGAAAGACTGCATATACCTGTCGAGTCTCCCCGATACAATCGGAAATCTAAAAGCACTTGAAAAGCTGATACTTTCTGGTTGTTCAAGGCTTGTGATATTACCAAAGGTTCAGCAGACGTTGAAGCATTTGAAGACTTTACTACTCGACCAAACAAAAATATTTTCTTCCCAGCTACACAAAGAAACTTGTGAGTTGTCAAGTGGAAGCTTCCTATCATCATCTCTGCGACGTTTATGCCTGAGTAGAAACAGTTTCAAAAGCTTGCCGAGCGAAATCAGTTTGCTCCACCATCTCAAGTGGCTTGACGTGAAGTATTGCAAAGAGCTTAGTTCTGTTCCAGTGCTTCCACCAAATCTTGAATGGTTAGACGCACACGGCTGCATTTCACTGGAAAAAGTGGCGGACCCATCGCCTCTTAGGTTAGCGGAAACTAAGCATATACATTCCACTTTTAACTTCAGTAATTGTACCAAACTTGATCAAGTTGCAGAGAATAGTATTGGAAATTACGTTCGGAGGAAAATTCAGTTGATGTCAAAGGCAGTAGCCCGCTACGACGAGGTATTTATTCCCTTCATTCATTTTTAGTGTAACGACATATTTTTGATTCTTTTCTAATACCAACATTTTCAGGGCTTTGTTCGCGATGTTTCAATCAGAATCTGCTATCCTGGTTGGCAATTACCTCTATGGTTTAATCACCGAATGGTTGGGTCAGAGTTGAAGCCAGAGCTGCCCATGCACTGGAGTGATGGTGAGCTTATCGGTATAGCTCTTTGCGCTGTTGTCTCATTTGGAAACTACCAAACGCAGAACAGTCGTCACTTTGTAAGATGCACCTGCGTGTTCACGGAAAAAGACGGGTCTTGTTTTCGCTTTAACTGCGTTCTTGGAGGCTGCAATGAACATGGCAGCGATGACCCTATGGAAATCGAATCTGGTCATGTCTTTATTGGCTACATGAGTTGGTTGCACATAAAAAAATGTAATGGAGACATTGACAATAGGAACGGCTGTGTTGCTACGGAAGCTTCCGTTAAAGTCGAAGTGACAGATGGGACAAGGCTGGTTAAAGACTACGAGGTGCTCAAGTGTGGCTTTAGTCTGATCTATGCACCCACTGAATTTGATCATAGCTGGTCACCGGAAGTATATTCTGGTGTTCCCGCTACAATCCATGGTGACAATGGAGGCAACACCCAAAGTGAAGAAAGAGATCACGAAAATGGCACCGAGATCAGAGAAGAAGGAGGGTCTGAAACTGACAATGATGCAACTCCATCAAGAAGCAATGGTGTTATCTGCAATGAAATGGAGCCCAAAGAGAGCTCAAGCTCAGGGGTGGATGCAAATGTCAAGCGTGAATCAACTCCAGAGAGCGCAGAGAAGAGGAAACCAATTGGTGTTAGTGAGTCCACAGGTGAACCATATATAGGAAACAATGTCAACCGCACAACGTACCTTTCGTGTCTAGACGGAATTTTTCATTGTCTGCTGAGCTCAAAGGCTGAAGAAAGTCCATAAGGACAAATTTCAAAAGAAGATTGCGTGTTGTTATGTTCAGTGTTTATGCATGTCAGCTGATCAAAAATTCTCTTAAGGCTTCGTTCTGAGAATAAGCTTGAAATGCTCGTTCAGCTCTTAGTCATATGGGGTCAGCATTATAGTTGTGGTATCTCTAGAGGCCTGAAAAAAGGAAACATAAGAGATAATGAAGACACGCTGGTCAAAACTCAATTTGCATCAATTTGGGTGTACCACTTATCCCGCAAATTTTACTTGTCATTTAGGATGCAAGGCTTAGTTAGGCAAAATATCCGGATTCGAATACCCGAACCGGATCCGATCCAAAAATATCCGAATGGATATACTTTTTCAGTATTGAAAAATCTGAATGGATCTTGTCTTCTAATACTTCGGGTATCGGGTAATACCCAATCCGAACCGATACCCGAATTATTATTTTTTAGAACCGAATTCAATTATATATATATTTATGTTTTAGGGTTAATTACTAATTTATTTGTTTTGTAACTTTAATTGTTTGGTTTTTTAGTGACGTATTAGTTAATGAGTATTAATTTGACATGTTTTTCTTGTATCATGTCTTATATTAACAAATGTAGAGTTCATCTAACATTCACACTTTAAAGACAATCATTCATATTTGTTTTTTTTTTCATTTTTATGTTTTGAATTCTAAATACATTATGGAATGTAGACTATGTCATATTTGCTTTCTTTTGTCACATTTGCTTTTTGTTTGTCACATTTGCTTTTTGTTTGTCACATTTGCTTCTTGTTTTATGAGTATTACAAAGTTTTAATGTTTCAAATTTGATTTATATTATGTTTGATTGTTGTCATTTATAAATAAATGTTAGTATTTCGGATAAAATTCATATATTTTTGATACTTCGGATAATATAATAGTCGGATATTTCGGGTACTTCGGATATTTCGGATATTACGGGTTTTACGAGTACTAAAATACTAGAACCGAAATCATACAACTTAGTATCAGATAAATTTCGGATCTTTTATCAAATATCTGAAAGAACCGGATCTGAACCGAACCCAATCCGAAGTAAAAAATACCTGAATAGATCCTTAACCTCATATCCGAAATACTCAAAATCCGAAATACCCAAACCGAACCCGATCAGATTATCCGAATGCCCAGGCCTATGTTTAGTCTTTGGTCTGATAAGTTATTTTGATGATAACTCATTAAATGATAAAGCTTTTATAATAGCTTGTTCTCTACGAAAACAAAACGGAGCGAGAGAAAAACAGATCAAGATTCACCATTCGAATGGACTAATACCATGATTCTCTTTGTTCTTTATCAAATTCAGAAGCTCTCTGTGTTATCCTCCGGTTTCAACATTACTGACGTGGAGAATACCATTACTGTTGATTTATAATTGAGTTTAGTCGTATATTATAATTATATAAGTTAGTGTGTATGTAAAGTGAAGAGGTGTGTGAGTAATAACTCTAACTTGATAGAGAATATAGGGTAGTTTTAAGTTCAGTTTCCGGAAGTTATGAACGGTAACAAACGGTTATGTTGTAAGATCACTATTTAAATGTTAGTATTGTGTTAATGTAAAAAGTGACAAGAGTGTGAGAAAAAAAAAAGATCCAGATTTTTACTCTGTTGTTTTGTCTCTCGTCCAATACCGTTTCACTTTTCTTTATATAAAGCAATTTCATCTTTATGCTTTATCTAAGAAGCAATGGCTTCCAAAATAGTATAAGAGCAAAATCCAGATTGGTATGAGAGCAAAATCTAATATGGTAACAGAGCCTTATTGATTTAAGGGCCAACTGAAGCTCAAAGAGAAACAGTAATCTGCAAAAAATTCCAGCAAGAAGTTCAAGCAAAAACAGAGACTATGGCAATAATGTTGTGATTCTCATGTTTCATGCAGAAAATGATGGTTTCTTTCTGATGTAGTAAGAAGTTACGAAAATGTTTATCTCAGAATAGCCGCTTCTTAGTTGGATGTAGCTGTAGGTTCAAAGAGAAACCGGAACCTCTGATCCAGTTTAGTTGCATTCTTGGAGGTTGGATTGAATATGGAAGGGAAGAACAAAGAAAGATCGAGTTTGGCCATGCCTTTATTGGCTACAGCAAGTCAAGCTCTGGTTCAATAACCACCATTGGTGGTGAAGAAAGATATTACAACATTGGAAATGATAAGAAATTTTGATGACTTCTAACGCACATCTGACAATGATGGAGACGAGAGCCTAGCTAGAGTCCAGTAATTTGGGCTTGTCCGCTAAATTATTTGTTTAATATTTGGTCTGATATTTGATTTTTCCGTGTTAAATTGATGAAGAGACATATATTTACAATTTGGAGGAAAAAGGAATTTGCTAAGTTAGGTTTCTTACATGGGTTTTATGTTGTTAACAAGAGGATCAAATTAATGAACTCACTAAGTACCTGAGTAAGCTCATAATTAGAAGCCTAACCGATTAAACCGAATCAATAGAAAGTAGCAAAATATTTGTTTACTAAAGTTGCAGACAACAATTTTTCTTGACCTGAATCAAACTTTAATTCAGACTAACTGCAGTAACATTTCTTCCAAATGGAAGAAATTGACCCGAACCAAACCGGAGTTTCCAATGCCCATACCTAACTTTTAACCACACCTATTTATGAATACTGTAAAATATCAGAAATGTGACCAGTACTACCTTTGGCTCAGTGCCCTCAAGTAACAATCTAATTCTTGAATGATCCCACAATCTGCGACGCCTCAAGATTTTGATTATTTTCTTCATTGACATCCTCAACCTAACACTGACAAAGAACTTGTTTGTATCGGGATGTTATGATTATTAAACTTGCGAGACCAAAACAATCAAATCCTTCAAGGAAAGACTCGGCTTCCATAGGATTGCGCACATCATCAAGAACAACAAGAACTGTTTTCCCTCTTAGTTTTTCGACGGAGTGTTCTTCCCGCAATATGTGTAGTCCCTTCTCATGGAAACTTACGTGGAAGTCTTGGAGGAAGCAAACAGCTTGAAATTCGTGAGACATTTGGTTAAAGACTGCTTAAGCGATGGTACTCTTGTCTATGCCAAGCACCCAGATCCCTAGCCAGTAGATGTCATGAGGTAGCTTGCAAATCAAGCTTTCGGTCCCGACTAACCTCAAGTAGGTCCCTATTTTTCCCCTTGGATACAGCTTCTCCTGCACATCTGCAACAATGCCTTCTACTCACTCAGAGTCACTGCAAGTTGTCAACACATGGTTTTTTCGTTATTTGAACTTCAATATATTTAAAATATTAAAATAAAAGGAAAAAGATTAAAAATCTAGAAAATTTCTGTATTGAATATAACTCTGGAGGTGCCACTTTACAAAACAATGACCATTCAAATGATAAAAATACCACTTTTCTAATTAGAATAATGATTTCTCTATTCTTAATGAAACCATTCAATACTGGAATGATTTGAGGTTTCTTCCTTAAGATATGGAAGCTCCTCTTGCTCCGATTCATGTTTTCCTTCATTACGTCTGAAGCTTGAAATAGCTTTCAGTTTCTATAATTTTCTGTTTTACTTTGTTTATTTCTTTGTTTAAAGACAGTGAAGATAAATACAACTTGAACTTCCCCAACGGAGTTGGGTTCACATTGCAAAGATATTTCCACTGGCCTAAATTTCCATTGAAAAAACGTCCAAAAGGTTTTAACCCAAAGAATCTTCTTGAAGATATTGACAGTCTGTTGGCTCTTATCTTGGCAGAAACCGAGCATTCACACTCCACATTTATTTTCACTAATTGTACTAAACTTGACCAAGTTGTAAAGAATGGCATCATATCTTTAGTCCGGAGGAAGATTCAATTAATTTCAGATGCACTAGCTCACCAAGAAAAGGTATTACATCATTGACTCTTAAAGTCCATGTTGTTACTGTGAAACATCAATCCACATATCTATTTGCACCCTTAGAGTAACATATTTCTTGCATTCATTTGTTTCTATGTTGGTATCAAACTGCTAGGGTTCAAAACTCGATGTGTTAATTGGAGTTTGTTCTCTTTATAGCGTTCAGGGTCTCATTCGGGTTCGGTTTGAGTTTTTTGGATTTTCGGGTTTTCGGGATGAGAGGTCTAACTCCCATTCGGATATTTTTCTAGTTCGGTTTTCAGTTCGGTTCTCAGATTCGGTTTTAACTTCGGTTCTTTGATTTTTTTCTTTAGAATTTTTTACCTATCTCTAATTTATAACTCAAAATCTTTAAATATTTTAATTTTTTAATGTTTTGATTATTTCAATCTTCAAATAACTGATAATTTCATATTTATAATTTAAATTTGGATATTTAAATTATTATAAACTTAAATATAATTATTATATTTTAAGAATAAAAATTATAGTTTGGATATTTTGGGTACCTATTCGTTCTCAGTTTGGTTCGGGTTCGGTTCTTTGATTATAAAAGTTTAGGATCCGTTTGGGTATTTTGTCAATTTCTGGTTAGGTTCCGTTTTATTTTTTCGGTTCGGATTCGGTTCGGATTTTGGGGTTGGATATTTTGTCCAGCCCTAATTTCTTATTTGATCAATCTAAAAACTATATTACAAACTGATGGGGAAAAACAATACAGTTTAAAATTACACAATTACAACTATACTTATAATCATGAATATAATGTGGTAAAAAAATCTATTTTTTTTCATTTATCTAAATTTAATTAATTAAAATTACATAAATATTAATTAAATTATTTTTATAACATATACTGTAATATGGATAGCTTAAATAGAGAGAAATTGGCTAATCACATATATGATTTTGGAGTTGAAAAAATAAAATAATTTTCTGGTAAAAATAAAAATAAAATTCAGAAAATAAAAGTATGTAAAATAATTTCATAAATAATAATAAATAAATAAAATTATAAATAAGTAATATTAGATTATAAATAAATTTAAAAGTGATCAAGTGATAGTAAATAGCGAGAATTAAGTCAAAATATGAGCTATAAAAAAAATTTTATAACTTTTCCAAAAAAATTTCTATAATTATTTTCAAAAAGTATAGATTAGGTAGTGTTTCTTTATTTATAAACGTAATAATTAATAATTTAAATGTTATATGGAAGTTTCATAAGAACCATATAAAATGCTATAATATGTTTGTTTTAGAATACAATATATTTTTTAAAAAAGAAGTAAAAATAAAATAAATAGTCTTAATATGAAAATACTATCAAACAAATATACATATAAAAATTATATATATTAGTTTGTACAATACCTATTAAAATGTGATTATATAGCATTCTTTAAGAAAAAAAGTGTTTCAGAACTCTTTCTTTGAATAAAAAAAATAAATAACAAAACCATATTTTTATATTAGTTTAAAAAATTAAAAATAATAATTTGATTAAACTTTGATCCCACAGAATGAACAAAACAGGAACCAAACACTTAACCTTACAATTTTAAAAATAATGAATTGTGTGATTTATTAACAAAAGTACATTATATTTTACAAACTACACAGAATTGAACAACACAATTAAAGAGATTAAGAAAGAGAAGAATGATAATAGAAATGAATCGATCAAATGAATAGCAAAAAAAAATTAAAAGAGAAATCGTTTTAAGGAAACAAAGTTACATAATGTAACGGAGAAAAATAACACAAAAATGAAATAGCTAAAAGCAATAAGAGAGAAAGTAAAATTCATATGAAAACAAAAAAAAAGAAACAAAAGCAAAACGAATGTCACCACAAATACGTAAAAATACGCATAGAAATAAAGCTGGACCGGACTAAAAAACTTGAAACAGAAAATATTTATACAATGCAAACCCAAATTAAGCAATTATTAGAAGAAGAAAAAACAAATACAACGCAAACTAACCCTGTGCATGCGCGGGAGATCAAAGTTTTAGTAATTATAAGTAAAATAAAAATCCTATTGAAAATATAACATTAATTACCACATTCACTCTCAAGAGGATATTTAAATCTCTTCATCTATTTCAACAACTTTGAGATCCTTTAAATCCTTCAGACTGAAAGGCGGCTTAAGGTTTCTGCTAACTTCCAGCACTTTTAAACAAATCATGTTAGAAAGTGAAGTGTGTAATTCCTCAATGGCTGTACCACTCAGATAAAGATACTGGAGATTCCCTACTCGGCTTGGGATCTCTGGAAAGCTCTTGAGCGTTTTGCAGCCAGAAAGATTGAGTAGTTGAAGAGACTCCATGTTGTAGATTTTTACTAGAAAATTCAGAAGCTCTTTGCAGTTCCCTAGGTCCAGCTTGACTAATCTTGAGAGGGACTCGACAGATGCAGGTATTTCTCTTATGCTAGTCCCCTTGAGACACAGTTCTTTGATATTTGGTGGAACCTCTGGAAATATGTTTATCCCTATACAGCCACATAGATTGAGAACCTGAAGATAATTTAAATGCTCTGTGGCTGGAAAGATCTGCAAGCTAGTACAGCCTTGGAGATCGATCAGCTGAAGATAGTGAGCGTCTGAAAGTTCTTGGACATCAACTAGTTTCTCAGAGTGATGAAGATTGATTGTCTTCAGCGACTTGAGGTTCTAGATAACCAAGTGATAATGTCAAGACTTGAGTTTCTACAGAAGATTTCATTCAAAGTAAAGCATGTCAAAAAATTTGATTTACCTTGGATTCTTCCCAAAGTTCCTCAAGTTGACTGTAAGGCATATTGAGTTCCACAAGGTTGTCAGGATCAAAATCTTCGGGCAAGGTTCGCAAAGAGTAATTCTCCCAGTGGAGAAGCCGTAACTCGTAAGGAAGATATAATAGACCCATGGAAAGATTGAGTTCAGGGCGATTTTCAGGATCAGAGCTGTAAATTTTCAGCAGTCTAAGATTACACATATCTTGAAAGGCCTCAGGATCAACAACAAAACTCAAACAAGATGCTTCCAGTAATATGCTTTCAATGTCTTCATTTCCCTGAAATAAAGACAAGATAAAGCAGAGCCATCAAGAACTTTTGGACACATATGCAAGATTATAAGTCTAAAGATAAAGAAATAAGAATAGTGACAAACCAAAGGGGCTTTTCTACTCACATTGTCTTCACCATTTAGTTTGGTTTCTTCATATTTTAGAAGAGGTTGAATGCTCTTTACGCAGCACAGTCTGCGACCCATCCCAACCTTTACTTCTTGATTGAGGATTTTCCTGCCCACGTCCTGTATTAGATTATGCATTTCCACTCGGTTTTTGAAAATAGTCACAAGAGACTTCTCAACGAGATAGTCTATCCCAATACACGGTAAGAATCCACACCCATCGAGAACTTGCATCACTCGGTCAACGGTATCTCCCTTGAAGAAACAAGCAATGTCGAGAAATATGTTCTTCTCGTCGTCACTAAGTTCATCATAACTGCTCTTGAATACTTTAAGAATCTCAGAAGGAGGATTTTGCTTGAGTTTTCGAAATGCTATCTCCATTTCTTCTGGTTTCTTTCCCTTAAGCTCATTTCCATAGTAGCTAAGAGCTTTAGCATTTCCATTAGCATATTTAACGATCATATCTGACACTTTCATGTGATCATATTCAGGCTGAGATTCTCCAAACGCGCACTGGGAAAATAGCTTCAGACCTTCCTCATAATCTAAACCGTTGACCTCATATATCTCAACCATTCGACATTGGACAAGCACTTGTTTATCTCTGGAAGTTATGATTATCACACTTCCTGGATCAAACCACTCAAACCCTCCAAGAAAAGACTCTGCATTTATAGGATTCCGCACATCATCAAGAACTATGAACACACTTTCCTCACGCGATTTATCACCCCATATTTGGCTGTGGTTAGTAATGGACCTGTTAATGTCAAGCTTCTCCTTCACATTTGGTGGTAAGTGTTGCCCTCTTAATCTAGACATTCCTTCCTTTTCAAATTCTTTCTCGAAGTCTGAGATGAAGCGAGGGGATTTGTAGTTTCCTTTCATCTGGTCAAAAGCTGCTTTCGCAATGGTGGTCTTGCCTATACCGGGCATACCCCAAATTCCTACGCTGCGGACGACCCATGATTGCTTACTGAGCAAGTTTTCTATCTCCAACACTCTCGAATTGACCCCAATTTTATCCGTGGGAAATAGTCTCTCATGTATGTAAGAGACAATATCTTCCATAAGTTTCAAGTCACTGCAACACGATTTGGTCAAGAAAAAGCGTAAGTTAACTTGTGGGTTCCGTTTGAATTAGTATAAATTAGGTTACACAATGTGTTTTTTTGTATACTTGCCGTTTAAGACTAATTCTTGGAGTATACGAAGAATCGGATATTTTTGTCTACCATTGTGAACTACAACTGAAATCGTAATTAGAAGACTCGAACCCTAGTTCTTCAACCTTTTTATAATGACTCATTCAATAACGATACTAGGAAATTTAAGTTTCATTTTATGTTTGGATTCAGACTATCAGATTAAAGATATTCATTACCTGGATTCGTCATTTGACTGGAGACCTTCCTTTATGTCTGCCGCTTCCTTTAGAGCATTTCTCCATTGGGTCACACGATCTTTAGGCTCAGATGCCTCGTGCTTAGAGAATGCCTCACCGTATTTCCCAATCTGTTGCTCCACCACCGAGCGATCTACGCCGTAAAACACCGGAACCACCGTGGCTCTTGTTTTGCTATACCGCCACTCGATAACCTCCTCAAGAGTAGTCAAGCTATGTTTGGAGAATGCAAAGTTCTCAGAGAGAACAACAACACAGATCTTGGATCTCTCTATCGCCAATCTAGTTTTCTTGGGTAAGTACTGTCTGGTTTCAGGCAACAGATTTTTGTCGTCTTCCTCGATGACAGTGATGTTAACGCGCTTTAAAGCGGCGGAGAGGTGGCTGACGAAGGAGTAGCGCGTGCCGTCGCAGCGAGAGCCGATAAAGACATCGTGGTTTGCCCCTCTCGAAGAAGAGGACACTGTTGATTGCTCAGATACAGTTGTCTTGATGCTAGATTTTGCCATTTCTTCAACACCTTTTTTTCTTTTCTTCTTCTCAGCTTCTTCAACCTTAAGTCGAATCACTTATCAAGAAGATTTTCCTCATCGCTCTTTTTTATTTTTATTATAATCATCCTTCATCGCTTCATCGATAGTCTCGCAAAAGTAAGGGAAAACTAGTTTCATTCATCGTAAGTATTTCTGTAGAATTTTCTTTTCATTATATAAAACGTGGTTAATTCTTTTAATATACTAAAAATTTAGATTTATATTTTTATTCTTGTAAACCTGATTAATAAAATAGGTATACTCTAAATCTAACTTGAAAAAATTATACTGTGTTAACAAAAAAGAAAGAACATATAGCATTCTAATATTTTCTTTTTATTGTGTTGAAAAGTATAAATAATAATAAACAGCATCATGTATTAAATCATAATTTGCGTTAACAAAAAAAAGTATTAAATCATAGTTTATTTGCTAATCACGAGTAGTGGTTATTTTCCAGTGGACATTCAATTTTTTTTTGAAAAAGATACAGAACTTTATAATGAACTGAAAAGCTACAGGTAAAAAGTATAATAAATCATGATTGGTATAGCAGATACTAAAGATGTATCTATAAGCAATGGAAGCTAAGAGATACTGAATGTAAACTATTTTAAAATAATGCGAGTGGTACATTACTGATTACTGCTATGATTGTGGATAAGATTCATTTAGTACATGTTAAATATATTCACACGATTTCTTATAATTATATATATTTGTAGCTGGCCTAGAAAGTCAAATTTGTAAAATATAGAAAAAGACTTGGGTGAGAAATTTATATGAGTTTGTATCCACTCTCGATCCCAGAAAATTATTAAATTCAAAGCGACTAAAGGTGAAGCATGTGAGTTCACTGACAAATTATTAGTTTAAACAAGTATCATTGACAGAAGTGATGCTTAGGATATTCCTCTGATGAATAATTAATGAAGCACATTTTTTTTATTGACACGAAATATTCGATCCTCTGATGAACCTTTGTTGATTGATATTTTCTGATCGTTTTTGATTCGAAATATGGGGATTGGTGTTAAATTATTGATATTTAGATAAAACTATTTTATGGTCAACTCTCAGATAAAACTATTTAAAAATATGTTTCTAATGAAAATAATAATAATAATAATAAATAGGAATGATATGCTATTTGTAATAAATATAAATAGTTGTATTCAGATAAAACTATTTTTAGTCTTTTGATCTGAAATTATTTTTGACTATTTGTAAGTTTTAAAATGAAATTATTTATATATTTATGTTCATTTTCATTTTGAAACATTCGAATTAAGTGACTTTTATTTTATAGCTAATAAAACATTCCTTACAATTGAAAAAATTATAAACATGTTTGACTTGGGTTGATAATTGTTTTATAGATATGATAAATATATATTTTATTCCAAAGGATAAAATGATCCATGATGTAATTGAAACCAATAAATATTTGTAATATAGGTTACACTATTATTTTAAAAGTTTTTTTCAAAGGTGAAGAAATTTTTACCAAAGTTTATATCGAAAATTAATCAATTTTTGTGACAGGTTACATAATTTTCAAAAATATTCCGATTGCATGTTTCATGGTTTAAGACTAATATTTTGTGTAAAAGAATATATATGTATACATGATTATTAATACAAATATACGTAAAACATATGATCGTATAGAATAAGTATTTACAGAAACATTTTCTCAGGAAGATCGGAAAAATATATCACTTGAATAATGTAGTATATTAATTTGTACAGTACAAAATATATATTAACGGCCAACCATAAGGGCAGATAATTTCGAGGAGATGACTGTTAAGAACATCTTATTTATATATCCTTAATAAGGAGGTATTTGTAGCTGATACACGACAAACCAAATGAGAAAATTTTCGTATGGATTTAAAATACATTACACAACAACCGTTTATTGTGATATTTGACAAACTGGTAGATTTGCTACTGTAATTTCAACTTTATACAAAACTTTCATTGATTTTGACTGTTCAGTTAAAAATGATATCTGTTCATAAATTCAAATATTAGAGAAAATAATGGCTATTAATATTAATATTGTTGATGGGGATGATATTAATGTTATATTGTTAATATTAATTTTATACTATTAATTCAGTATGTTATCTAAATTTTTTCAAAAAATTAAGATCGTTTCAACAAAATCTTAACTTTAATTAGAAACAAATTAAACAAAAATGGAGTAATGCTTTAGTGAATATTATTCAATTATAGATTTAAACTTAATTCATTATATTTTATAATCCAATGATATTTAATTAATAACTCTAAATCATTCTTTAAAATTCACATATTAATTTTTTATTTGTAAATCATACTTTAAAAAATTAAATTTTTCTGTTATTCAACTAAATTTTCAAATACTCTATTAATATTTAATGTTATTAAAAACTAAATGACTTTTAAAATCTTTGTATATAAATTCATTTGAAATGAATTCTATGGAATTTCATGAGTAAATTATTTTAAAAAAAAAAATCTAAGCTATATTATAGAGATTTCAGAATCCACATAAATGGTCTAACTGAAAGCAACAACAAACAGTTTAACCAATGCACCTAGGGGATTTTAGAGAATCCATGCTTAGAACCTTTTTAGAACTTTTTAAGATCTCTATAAATCCACCAAAAAAACAAAAAATAAAGAATATCTTTTTCTTAAAAGTCCAAAATCTTTATTAAAAATCTTTATTTAAAATTTTTATTTTTTTAAAAACTTTTACCTATTTATAGAAACTTTAATATAATTTTTTTCTAGTTTCTGGTTAACAAAGATACAATGTATAATATATTTAAAAGGATTGTTTTCGACAATTTATATTAACATATTTGTATTATCTTTCTAAAAATAGTCAAGTCAGTTACGGAAACTTGTAGAGCATAACCCTTTCGTTCATAAGATAAAATAGTCCATCAAAATCCATATTTTAATTAAGATACCGTGGGTTATAGATTACAAATTTTCGTGGTTAACTGGTTAAGATAGCTAAATGTCCTTAAGAAATATGAAGATTATACGGGTAAAGAGTATTTCGAAGTAGCAAACATGATTATATTGAAAAACAAACAAAGCATCTGTTCAATTTTTTAGGGTTTCTCGAACTCACCTTTATTTTTTTTATCTAAATTCTATTTTAGAGAAAAAGTTTCTCCAACCAATCACTATATCCACCTCTAAATAAAGATTTCTATTTTTTTATCTATATTTGGAATAACTTTATTTTTTCTCTAAAATATAGTTAAACTTATTTATTTTCAAAATAGTACTTCAAATTTTAAATTTATTTAAATTATGTTTAAAAAATAAAAATATATATTTTAATCATAAATAATATAAAAGAGTTCATACATTATAAAATAGATATTGCTATTTTTCTAAATTTAAATTAATGATATGTATTCCTCTAAAATAAAGTCAAAACTTTTTATTTACACAATATTTCTTTAAATTTAAAATTTTTATAATTATAACTCAAACAAATAAAAAGGTTGTTTCTTCTTCTGTATAAAAATTAAAATTTTAAAGTAAATTGGGTTAATTGCAACTTTTATAAATAAAAGTAAATTGGGTTAATTGCAACTTGAATGAAAAATTACAAAAGAAGAAAATGAGGATGATTTTTGCACAAATATGATTTTTTTTTAGAATTAGAAAATGACTATATTGTAAAGATGTTTGTTTCCACTGAATTAATGTACTTTTCTAAATTAAAATATAACTTTTTTTTTTGCCAACCAAATTTTAGTATTCAAAAGCTGTCAGTGATTACAGAGTCTTTAAGAAAATATAACATATTTGCTAGACAATTATATGGAAAGCCAAAATTAAAAAAAAAAAGAATATAAAATATATTAAATGATATATTTATTGTATAATTTATACAAATAGCATAATATCATGTAAAATAGAAAGTTATCGAGTAATAACACGGTATTGGCTAAAAACATGCATAGAATCCATGGTAATTTTTTAAAAAGCATTTATCGATCGTGATTAATTATATTTAATATTGTCATGCAGATGTTTTAAACTTTGCTAAACAATCACCACAAAACGGTTGCTACGTCCAGAATCAAATTGGTAAAACAGTAAAAGCCAGCCAGTTTTGCTATGTCAACACGAAAAATGCGGAGTCCTTCTACATTTGCTCGATAAATTATAGTGACAGATTGGTTTCTATTCTCAAGATGTGAAGATAACCAATGAAAAATTATAAAGAATGACTACAGATACGTATTTTCTATAATCTGCCGGAGGGAAAAATATGTTCTTATTTTTAAATATGGTCATTTTTATGTTAATAGTGAATACACTACAGTCTTAAGTGGTCATAGCATATATTACTTCAGATCCACATATCTGCCTTCAAAATCTAAACCGATCAGATCCAAAAGATTTAATATATGAATCCAAATCTGAAAACTTCTAATACTTTAATTTTTTGAAACAAATCAGATTTTAAATTCCGAATAAATTTTCCACCTCTACATATAAATCCTCACCCACGTTGAAACGAAAGCATATGATAAATATGAAATTAATGTATATTATCTATCTACATTATATATAGGTTATACATTATTTAAATCTTTAAGGATTACTAATCTCATTTACATTGACTAATAATTGAGAAGTTTCTCTCTATATGTATATGTAAAGATAGATATATATATATATATATATATATAAGAGTGTAAATCATTGAACATTGCCCAGAAAAACTAGTTGAGACTATAATGCAAGTAATTACAAGATAAATCTCCATTTCGTATTTATGAAATTAAACTTATTCGTAGTTACCCAAAAACCCTTAGTCTAAAAGAGTGTAAATTATTGTCTACTTTAAATAAATCTATTGATTAGGTAAAAGAATAAAATAAAATATAAACAATTATTGATTAGTCTGGTTTCACATGTGTTTTCCTTCACACGATTGACTTTGAATCGTGTGATAATAAGTAAACATAATTATTAAAAATTTAAATATGTATCGGATCATATACATCATCATTGTTGAGCTAATGGTGCATTTGTTTTCTTATATTAATTCTACTAAAAGCATTGCACAAATTTGCACCAAAAACTAAAACAGCTCATGCTATGGCCGTAACAGACCACCAAGTGTTCATCAGTTTCAGAGGAGCAGACGTCCGAAAAACCTTTCTACCCTTTCTTGAAAACGGGCTAACAAGGGGTTGCGTAAAATACTATGTCGACACTAAAGAGATGAAAGGTGAAGCTCTTAAAATCCTTCTTCAAAGGATCCAAGAATCGCGGCTCGTGCTGATCATCTTGTCCCAAAACTACATGCAGTCGAATTGGTGCATCAAAGAGCTGCTCGCGACGACTAAGGAGATAAGAGAGTCAAGACGGAAGGTCATCCCAATCTTCTATAATGTCAAAGTCGAAGATGTGAAGAACAAATGGAAAGTCGGCGAACAAGCAGGAGGAGTAGAAGAAGGAGAAGAGACAGTGGAAGAGAGGGAGAAAAAAGTGAAGGAAGCTTTGATGATTCTTACGAGCCATATGGGTATCAGATCTGAGGAGTACCGGTAAGAGCTTACCGTAATATTACGCTCCTGTCCAATAATGTGATACTCAAAAACAAAAAGGAAAAGAATGTGCCTTCGAGTAGTTCTGAAATTGTTTATTTGATAAAAGGATAGTGTTTTTTTTTTTCTATCATTCTTTTCCTCAAACAGTGTGTAAACAGTTGATGGTGTGGATGTCTTATAGGATTTAGGGTTGATAGTTTATGGTTTAGGTTTAGTTCTACTGTTTGTATGAGTAGTCTTAAGTTCGTCTTTGATGTTTGTTTTTGTAGTTTTTATATTATTTTTTTTGGAAATTGTGCACAGTAGGAAGTGGATAGTAGATAATGGATAGCATACGAACATGTGAATGGTGACCAAATAACAAATGAACTGTTTACACATTGTTAGGAAACATTTCTTTTAGTTTCTTAAGCTTGCTCGAAACTGCCATATTTCCTAACAAGCTTAAAATAGTAAGAAATGTTGCCTTATATATCATAATATCTAGATTTTTGTGTTATAATTTATCTCGATATATCTAATCCACCACGTTGTTATCTAAGATATTAGAAACTACAAAGTGTATCAAATTGATTATGGGTTTTACTTTCAACTCACTAATTTTTTTTTTTTTGTTTCATCACTGTTTTGCAGTAATGACTTTGATTTCATCGAAGATATCGTCAAGGAAGTAAAGAAAGTGTTGACATATATCGAATTGAAGGGGAAAATGAAGGCTTCCGTCAGTACTTCGGTCAGATCAGAAGGTGAGGAGCAGGATATGTGTTTGCTAAACTTGACAGGAGAAGGAGAAGAGCTTAAGACAACGCAAACACTTAACTTCTTCGGGATCACGCAACGGCTCCAAAAGCTGCAGGAGAAGTTAGGAATGCATCGCGAAATTTCCAAGGAAACTCGTATCATTGGACTTCTTGGGATGGCTGGTATTGGTAAAACCACAATCGCAAAGAAGATGTTTGAGGAGGGAAAAAACAAGTTTCATCGAAACATGTTTCTCGATGATATCCACATATTCTCAAAGAAAAACCAGCTTCCTGAATTGCGGGTTAAACTCCTGAAAAAGCTTTTGAACACGGAAAATAAGAATATAACGGAAGAGACCACACATGAATTGGTGATGGCAGAGCTAAAAGATGGCAATGTTTTTCTCGTCCTAGATAACTTAAGCGACAAGAAACAACTAGAGTATCTTCTCGGAAACAGAGAATGGATCAAGCAAGGGAGCAAAATTGTTCTTGTGACAAGTGATAAGTCATTAGTCGAGGATCTTGTCAATGATACTTACGTTGTCCCAGGACTGAACGAGAGGGAAGGGTTAGAGTGTTTTTGTCATTATGCCTTTGGCGATCACAAAGTCCATGAAGGAAACTTGATGAAGCAATCAAGAGAGTTTGTGGATTACGCTAGAGGAAACCCATTAGCTCTCAAGGTCATTGGAAAGGAGCTTCGTGGTAGAGACAAGGCTCACTGGGAATCCAAGCTACGTCAAATCGCACAGAGTCCAAGCAAGACCATTCAAGATGTGTTGAATGTGAGTTACGATGGTCTTAGCAAGCAACAAAAGGAAGCATTTCTTGATGTCACTTGTTTCTTCAGATCAGAAAATCACAATTTTGTGACAGCTTTAGTAGATTTTGAGCCTGATAAGAATAGTAGCGAGATCAAAGACCTAGCAGACAAGTTCCTGATCGATATCACTGGTGGCCGAGTAGAAATGCATAATTTATTTTATACACTGGGGAAGAAACTAGCAGCCCAGGAACAACAGAGGCTATGTAACCATCAAGACATAATCAGAGTGTTAAAGAAGAAAACGGTAAGGACCAATTAATCTGGAAATTTACTGTAGAAATGTAATTTTTTGCTAACTTGTCTTGTTGAACTGGTTAACAGGGAAAAATCACCGTCAGTGGTATCAGAGGTATGTTTTTGGACATGTCTGAAGTAGATAGTGACACACCATTAAGCAAAGAGGCTTTTGACGGGATGGACAATCTCCAATACCTCAAAATATATGACTCTCGTTTTCCTCAAGAATATGAAGCCGGCTACAGATTAAACTTCTCCAATGGACTTAAGTTACCGTTACAAAAGATCCGGTATCTCCACTGGCTGAAATTCCCAGAGGACGAGCTTCCACAACACTTCAACCCGAAGAATCTGATCGACCTCAAGCTGCCTTATAGCAAGATTATACGGCTTTGGGACGGTGTTAAGGTACAGCATCTTACTCGATCTATATGATGGGGTTGCAAGTTCTTTATTTCTTATTCTGACTCTTTTGTCGAATCTGTTTTCATGATAGGATACATCAAACTTAACATGGGTCGATCTCAACCACTCAACTCACCTTAGCGACTTGTCGGGCTTATTAGGAGCTCAAAATCTTCAAAGATTGAACCTTGAAGGCTGCACAGAGTTGAAAATATTAGACGCGAGGATGGAAAACTTGACAAGCCTTGTTTTCCTGAATCTGAGAGGCTGCTCAAGTCTCGTATCACTCGCAGAGATGAATATGGAGTCTCTTAAAACACTCATCCTCAGTGACTGCTCGAATCTTGAGGACTTTCAGGTAATATCAGAGCAACTAGAAGCACTATACTTAGATGGCACATCTTTGAAGGCACTTCCTCCTTCCATTATCAATCTCCAGAAACTAGTTTTATTGAACCTCAAGAACTGCACAAAACTAGCGACCGTTCCCGATTGTCTGGGAAATATGAAAGCTCTTCAAGAAGTAATACTCTCAGGATGTAAAAAGCTCGAAACGTTTCCAGATCTTCAAGAGAACATGAGACGATTGCGGATATTTCTGCTTGATGGAACATCGATAAAAGAGGTGCCAAGACTATTGCAAAATTCTAGTCTCTCAAGATGGCCACACCATGGTGTCAAAGGCTTCCCCTTGTTGAGACACCTCTGCTTAAGAGGAAATGATAAGATCCAAAGCCTGCAACCTGACATTGGTGACCTTTACCATCTAAAATGTATTGACTTGAGGGACTGCAAGAATCTTGCATCTGTCCCGACACTCCCACCCAACCTTCAGCGCTTAAATGCACATGGCTGTGAGTCACTGACAGCATTGGGAAACCCGCTTGCCCATCTTGTTCTGACAGATCAAATCCATTCCACATTCATTTTCTCAAACTGCGACAAACTGGATGAAGATGCAAAAACTGGTATCGTTTCATACATTCAGAAGAAGAGCCAGTTGATGTCAGATGCACTTGATCGCTACAATTTGGTTTCTCTCTAGCTCTCCCTCCCTCAAATTTCCTTCTCTAAAATAACAAAATCTTTAATTTTGAGATTCTTAATGTATTATACCTTTTGCAGGGGTCTGTTGTGGAATCTTTCGTTGGAGCTTGCTTTCCTGGATGTGATGTATATGCATGGTTAAGTCACCAAGCTTATGGATCAGTGATAGTACTACCAGAACTTTCACAAAATTGGAGTAACAATGGGACCACTGGTGTAGCTCTATGTGCAGTTGTCTCGTTTACAGACTACCAAGATCAAAACCATCATGTCCTAGTGAAATGCACCTGTGAATTCAAGAGTGCAGATGGGTCTTTGAGGCAGTTTAGTTGCAGGGTAGGAGGAAATCAGCCGCATAAGATCAAATCAGATCATGTCTTTATTGGATACACGAGCTGGTTGCATATCAAGAAACAAAAGGAAGCAGAGGATGAGAAGAAGGATTGTTGTTATAGTGATGATCAGGCTTCCCTTAGATTTGAAGTGACAGATAGTACAGGCGAGCTGGTGAAGAAATGTCAGGTGCTAAAGTGTGGTTTCAGTTTGGTCAATAAATCTGGTGAAGCTGAAAGTGTTTCTTGGGAGGTGAGCTCTAATCCAACCGATCCAAGGATGGGTGATAACAGCATCCATAGTGAAGCTTCAAGGATGGAAGTAATCAATCAACAAGGAGAAACAAGCTCAATGAGTAATAACAATATCCATGGTGTATCTGCGAAATCAGAAGAGAGCGGGATAATTGTTAATGACGAAGCTTTGAGGATGCAAGAGATGAGCCCACAAAGAGAAACAAGCTCAATGGATAATAATAACGATATCAATGGTGTGTTGATGTTGTTACCAGCGTATTCAGAAGATAGCGAACTAACTGATAGTGATGAATCTTTAAAGACGGAAGAGATCAATCAACAAGGAGACACAAGCTTGGTGGGTGATATATCAATGTTACCTGCGGATTCAGAAGAAAGTGAAGTAATAATTGTTAGTGACGAATCAGAGATTAATGAACAAGATGAAACAAAATCTTGCTTATCTTCAGAAGATCAAGAGAATAGCTATGAGCAGGAATCTAGTGAAGTCACAGAAAACACAAATGTGCAGATGATAAAACCTGTTCGGCTTCTTTGTCTTATGATCTCCATTTCTGCTGGAGCTGCTTTTATCCTGGGAAAGAGAAAGAGATGAAGACTCTCCATCATACACATATGAGTCTCTGTGAATCGTTTCACTATTTAACACACGACTACATTTCATAGTAAAATAAAATGTTAAATTTTATACTTTTGCTACCCGTTATGTGTTTTTTTTTGGTTAACTACTCGTTTTATTTTCTTAACACATTTTTGTAATATAGAACTCTACAGTATAGTCTCTGAAGTTATCATTTTAGATATAAAATATTTTTGAATAAATAGAGTATGGTATGTGACTGTTAATATTTGACGCAACAATTTGTTCATTGGGAGGTACTTCAGAATTTCTCAAGTGTAAGAATGTGTTTACCGCTTTTTCCTCTTGACCTATTCTTCTGTAAGCCGTGATAAGGCTTGTCCACGAAACCATATCCCTCTCACCCATACTTTCAGACAAACACAGCCCGTCTTGCATTTCCCCCACATTCAGTGTACATTGTGAAGAGCGAGTTGGCCACGCAGAGAATGGCACCAAAGCCTTTCACTATCACATGAGTGTGAATCTCCTTTCCGTATTTAGCTTGACGTCCGGCACAAGCCTTCAAGGCAATTCCAGTTGTAAAATTATCAGATAGTCCTTTCGACATCTCGGAAAAGTACATAAGCCCTTTCTTGTGACGACCAGCGTGAACCAAGCCTGTTATAATTGCTGTCCATGTTACTGTATTTCTGAAAAAGGCATTTCACTGAAAAGTCTGCAACTCTTGTCGATCTTTCCAGTTCTGTTGTACATATCCAATAAAGCACAGCAGAGAAGTTTTCTCCGCAAAAGCATGTAAAGACTCTCCATATGCAATGTTGGAACTTTGACCACAGGCATTAAGGGAACACTTAGCACGTAGGTATTGGCCGAGACACGAGGCTCAACACGCATTGCAGGGTATAGAATCAGTGCTTCTTCATAGTTTGTTGCGGCTACGTACCCCTGAATGACGGCTGTCCATGAAAATATATTTCTGTGTGGCATTTTATCAAACAATTGGCGAGCATCTCCCAAATTCTCAGAATCCACGAGTTTCCGAATCTGATAATTCGTATCGAAAGGAACCACCTGATTCGAGAAACGGGCTTCCTGCACAAACTTCTCGACCGGTTTCTCAAGCAATGAGATCGAAGCTGTACACAACCGTCGGATTCTGCCGCCATTTGTCAAAATCATGTTTTTAGTCTTACTCGGATGTGCCGGCTTGCTTGGGCAAACATTGGCTAAACGACGGAAGTGCCCCGCCACACAGTTCCAATCTATTATACCAAAACGGCACGTCAACCTAGTCAGAGGCAAAGATCAAATTCCCCAACGAAATATAAGGAGTTATTTTTTCAGATTTGTTAATTTATATCTTCATTCTCATAAAAAATTAAATTAATTTAAAAATATTTAACCTAATTTCAAAAAATATAACATAGCATCAAGCTAATTTTTACAGAAGCAATATTATTTATATAAATTTACAATTTTATATAAGTTTATTAAATAAGATAAAAAAAATTCATATATATCACCATTAAAAAAAATTATATATATCACCATTAATAAAAAAATATAAGTACAAAATTAAGCAAAACTTTCACATCAATTTAAGACAGAAATATAAAAACTTTTTAAATAAATATTTATATTTTTGTCAAAATTAATTACAAATATTTCTTAGCAAATAAAAAGCTAACAAAATACAGATCAAAAAATAAAATTTAATAGATATTTGATATATTTAAATCTATCAATAGGTGTAGAAAAAATTAATCAAATTTTAAAAAAATTAAATTTATTTATATTTAATCGCGATAAAATATTTTGATTGAGTAGTTAACAATTAATAAATGAATTTTTAATCAGTTAAATATATCTTACTTAATTCCAATAAAAAAAACATTTATTTAATATGTAAATTTAAATGGTTGACATACTTTAACAAAAAAATGGTATACATACTTAAAATAAAAATAGTCATTAAATATAATATAATATAAAAACAAATTGTTATTTTTAGAAAATGTAAACTTTTTTTTACTGAAATTTAACTAAATTTAAATCAAATCAAATTGAAAATCGTTAAACCAAATAAAAAAAAACAAATTACAAATATTTATTTTTATAGTTTTATTTTTTTTCTTATACTGATGAAACTAAACTTTTAAAAATAATACTATAAAAATATTATTTAAAAAAAAAAATATCCCAGCGTATAGGGCAGAAAACTTCATACGTTTTATATTAATTTAGTTGGCTAATCAGATAAGCAAACCTTTAACAAGCAGTATGTAAAGTGGTGAAACCAAGTATTCCAAAGTCGAGTATAAAACGTTGAGTCCCGAGAAAATCAAGATATTTAATACTAAGTCATTTTTGGGTATGTGGCGACATGGCAACGGCCTACGTATTGACATATGGCATGGACCAAAAGTGTTATAAGTGTGGTGTTTAGAAGGAAACGTTTAACAATCTTCTTTTAAATACCTCCCAACTTTTAAAGTTTGGGCTCTTTTGGAGTTTATGTTTTTTCTAGATTGCTATCCAAATACATTATTATATCTGTAGATGATATGGGTACAGCTAGTCACCCTCCAGCTTACGTCAATAGAAGCAGAGAGCTGACATGGCAGATCTAAAGGAGTGCAAAGAGGATGTGTAGTTGTTTCCCAGCCTCTGGTCATGCTGAGAGTTTCCCAGGTCATCAAATCCGGTTGAACCTGGTACTATATTAACTCAGGATCCAAAAGCTTTTTTGGTTCAGTTACCGGTACAGTTATAAAAACGTTGGTCAAAGGTAATCTCAGCATTTAGATCCCTGGACAATAATGTATGTCGCGTAATAGCTAATCCTGAGCAACCAACTGTTTATACGTTTCCAGTTTTATCCCTGCCTCAGCCCAATTAAGCATTATGTTGACAAAGCTTCGATAAGCGTCCGCAGTAGAAAGAAGAATGTCTTGCAGCTGCAACACAAAGAGATAACAAGTTTCCCATAACTTCATCATCGATCTTAGGATATACTAGATTTTCCAAAAATTTCGAAACTAGAATCTCAGATTCTCAATTTCCATTTCATTGTAATCAACTTTCTATCTTTCTGAACTAGGAAATAAGCTTTCCATTTCTTGTTAGACGCATTAACCTTCCAAAAATGGAAACATTCATAATTGTTTGACAAATTTCCAAGCTACTAGTAGTTGTTACTTGTTAGACTCATTATTAATAATCCCCAAAAATAGACTAGTTAACTTTCCAAAACAAAATGGAGACAGATATATTTTTCCAAGTTATTGTGTAAATACTTGCCATTTCTCTTTCACATGATGATTATTATTATTATTATTATATATAATATATAATGGAAATAATATTCATGCCATTATTATATGTTTCCTTTTAGTTTTCCAGTTACTTCAAGGAATCTCTTACTAAAATAAAAGGTTTTTTTTTTGTACTCGGTCCTCTATTTAACTCATCAAATTGTCAGAGATATCTTTGAGTAAGAAGATGAATCTGCATAATCGACATTCTATTCCACCAGAGAATCAAAATCCTACGAGAGAGTACACATTGAGAAAAATGTATGAATATTACCAGGGCCCTATTTACAAGGTATAGTTTCGTCTCTATAGTTAAACTCATGTTTGATTAGTTTGTCTCGGTTAGTTCTTAGCAAATCATAGAAACAGAGGTGACTCGTAAGGATTCTTCGAATTTTTTGTAGATGTTTTCTAGACTTCCATCATACAAGACAAAACTAAGCCCCGAGCAGATTGAGCGGTACAAGACAATAATGGACTCTATGACAGCCAGAGGTTACAACACCATTGACCAAAAAGTTTTTTTTTTCTTCTCTCACATTGATCTAAATTCTTAATATTACTTTGGTCATATGTGGCAGAGCTTGATGAACGATATCCAGAGCACATGAGTGTGGCGCGGATGAGGGAGATAGCGAGAGGATCCAGACAGGACGTGAAACAAGTTAGCGCAATGCTGAAAGAGTACAAGAGGCTAGAGAAAGTGTGGAGAAATCTAGATAGATACATGAGCGATACAAAGCTGATGTACATGTCTGCTCTGTTTTGGAATGAGATCGCAACTCCTTTCCACGTAGAGATGGTCACAGAGCCGAGATATGTTCCTCGTAGGCTTCCTCCTCGGAAGTTCAAGTTGATGGCTTTGCTGAAGTGGGCTCTTATTTTCGGTCTTTTTTTCTATATGGTTTTTTCGTAGCAATTAGATTAAGGATAATCTCATAAGGGTACAAAACAATTTTTGTCAAGGTAGTCTTTTTGGTAACCTTTCAAAACTAGTGATGACGATAACGTGATATAACAAGGTCTAGAAGAAGCTTAGCCTATGAGAAACTTTTTAACACTCTTCCTACTTCCCTTACATCTTTGAATTGTATTGCAAATGAATGTTGACCACACTAAACATACAGTTTGTGAAAGTTCACTTCATTTGGGATATCATATCAATATGTGAAGTTTAGAACGTACCCTTATTCTTTTATAAATGGAAATGCATATTACTGGAAGATGGTGTCTTCTGCCTCTTGTTCAGAAGATGGATCAGTTCTAACCAATGTGAAATTCCATTAAGAAAAAGGTCAACTACATTGACATTCTTAAACAGGTTGGCTTGATGACTAGTTGGTTTGTTGGATATCACAGGCATTTAGAACAAAACGTGTGTATTGGATTGTTTGGTTAATGAGAGAGTAAATGTCCCAAGCTCATCCGCTATTACATATATTCCATACATAAAACCGTCCATATAAAACACATAAAATTCTGCCCCCAACAGATATAAAATATAAGAAAATTTATATGTGTCGATTTATTTCACAAAAGTTAGGGTTTGTCTTTCTAATCTCAGTTGTTACTTTGCTCCTCCAGTCCTCCATTACCAAAATCTTCTGCTAATATTTGCTGAGTAAAATACGGTGAATATTTCACATCCAAATTGCTCTGTATAGTGTGTAATTAATTCATATTTGTTATTATAATGAACTTATAACATATATATTTTGATCATTTCTATGGTATTTCTTAAAAATTGAGTTTTCCTTGTTCGAGATGGTTGAGATCATATTTATTAAAAAATTTAATAAAATAACTTTAAAAATGTGACATATTTATCAAAGATTTTTAATAGACATCACACAGTTTTTTAATTATTTAATATCTTTTAAAAAAATTTTATGAAAAATAAGATATCATTATTTTAACTTTCAATCTCAGCTATATTTATTTTTCAATTAATATTTCTAATGATAATCTTAATTATAAACAAACATCATCTATTTTTCTTTATTTAATTAGAGCAAATAATATAGGTTTTAAAATTTTTAAGCATTTGGTTTTCTTGGTTTTTCCAATATCGTTTGAATCTTTTTTTATATGTATATTTGGTTTTTGTTCAGTTAACCTTAAAAATTAAAAAAAAAAAATATTTAATATTTTGTACAACTTTCTTGTGTTACAGAACTGAAGTGATTGGTAACTTGAGATGCATTATATTAAGTCATCAATCAAAAGATTACCACTATTATATTATTATTCTTCCATATGAGAAAGATTTAGGTTTTGACTCGGTGGAACATACTCGCGAGTCCGAGAATTCCGTTTCTTAGCTTTGTTCCTAAAGGAAAGACTCCGGAGTTAATCCGCCGGCGAATCGAATCTATAATACTCCCTGATTTTCAATCGACTTGAACCCTAGAATTTGGGAATCTTTTGACGCTCGTGATGGGTTACAACAGAATCAGCTCAGTGCCGGATTCTTTGATAATACAGATACTCTTATGGCTTCCGATCAGAGATTCGGTTAGTACAAGGGTTTCATGGGTTAGAGTTAGACACTACCTTGGAATTGGAGAGATTCGGTTAAGACAACGATTTCATGGGTTTACTGTGCACTCTGAAACACTTTTTCTACAACTGATACGCTAAACTGATCAACTAACCTTGTTCCTTCTTTTTGTTCGAAAACTTCTTGTTGGCTTGATGACTAGTTGGTTTGTTGGATATCACGCATGGAGACAAGAAGGTGTGTATTGGATTATTTGGTTAATGAGAGCGCAGTACCAGTCTAATCATTTTTGATATCTCAAACAATATTTTATGTCATAATATTTTTACAATATTATTAATAAAATAACAATTATTTTTCAAAAAAAAAAAAGTTTCATAAACGATCTATTATAGCAGAAAATAGTATTAAAATATAGTACTTTTTGAACTTTTTGCCGTAAAATAATTTATCAAATTTATATATTCGAGATCTTTAACCATATTTGGCTTGATTAATAGTAAAGCTAACTCATTCAATCTTTTTTATGACATGGTAGATATCAAATAATTTTTTATAAGTTTTACTTTTGAAAAACTTCTCTTTATGGTAGCAAATAAAATTGGAATTATCAACAATATGCAATAAACGATTTCTTTATTTGGATAATAACTTTCCATTATTTTCAGAAAATCAAATATTTTAATAGAATTATTCACTCAATTCAGTAAAAAAAATTGAATCTAAAAAAAAAATATCTTAACTAATCTACATTTTTTCTTAACTATTAATTATAAATATAAAATTAATTAAAAAAATACAAAAATCACCATGTTATTAAGAAAAGAAGACAATATATTTTATTTGAAAAAATATTTTTATTTTACATTGACATATTTTTTAAAAAATAATCATTTTTTTGAAGCCCATTAAATATATATTGATTTATTTGATATCCTTAAAAACATAAAAAAATTGTGATGTCCTAGGCCGAAGCTTTGGTTGCTTGGCCCCTGGGCCGGGCCTGTGAGAACGTAAAAGCTATATTATGTTCACGGTAGATTGATAATGAAACTATATGGAAATCAATTGATGTATGTTTCAGTATCACTGCTATGAAAGTATGCCATTGGAATTATATTTCTGTTCTCACTATACGTAGGCTTTTCTATGGTCTTTTATTTGAGAAAAAATGACTTCATGAATGATATTTCTATACTTTTGGGTGCCTCTGATGGATGCATTTTACTGAAAGATGGAGTCTTCTGCGGCTTGTTCTGAAGATAAGATTCATCACTGTTACCATCAAATGTCTCCACAAAGAGATGTACGACATAGAGGACAATCTCTGCAGAGCATTCATGAGATCAATTGACAGGAAAAATGAAAGATTGTGTTTTGTTCTTTCATTACCTGTTGTACTTGTTGAGCCATGTATCAACACACTCTGTGGAATTCATGTAGACAAGGAAGTTCAATTATAGTGTCACCCTCTTGGTAGTCGTCTAAGCATATCCTACACCTAAGTTGAAACATAAGTAAGTTATGTTCAAATAAAGCGAGTAGTAAAGATAGGGAACATAAGAACTTACCCATCACTGCTTTGTGGCTTCTTGGCATATACCTTCAGAGTTATTGCGTCAACAAGGTGGATAGGGGCAGAACTTGGTGATGGTACACGAGGTGCTGGAGGAGTCGAGGCATGATCTGGAATAAAGCTTCTCTGGATAGGGTTGAAGAAGTCAGATGGTATCAGAAAAAGTGGAGGGGTCGGAGGAGATGGTGTTCGCGGAGGAGAGGGTGTTCCTGGAGGAGTTAGTGGAGGAGATGGTGGATCAGAATCTTCATAGACAGCCCTGGTTGAGAAGTCAGATGATGCATCACTCTCACTGGATGAGTCAAGGTCATATCGTGGTGATAAAATTAGAGTGTAAAAATGATCAGAGATGATAACGACGATGATAAACTGTAGAAAACATCATTATCATCATCAGATACTAATTGAAAAAGTTCTGGTCGAGCATTGAGATACTTGGTCACACATCTGATCAAAATGAATATAGCACATAGACTGAATTTTGGTCGTGCATTCAGAGACTTAATCACACATCTGATTAAAGTAAATATAGTAGAGAGACTGAAATAGAGTATCAGAAGACTTGTGATCCCAAAGTTGATCGAATATAACTCCTCAGAGCCAGAGTCATACTCTCCAGAAACCTGCTTATACTCGAAATCTTTGTCATAATCTTTTCTAAATCAAATCGAATCGCAAAAATTTCTCAAAATAAGCGAATTTAATGAAATATTCTCGACGATAATTGTTTCCCCTAATTTCGAAACACAAATATCAATTTCTCTTTTGGAATCTAACTGATTCTCCTATAGAACATATCTAATAACTATTTCCTCTAATTTCTCAATTTCACTCTGATTAAGTTAAAGAAAATATAAATCTAAATCCAGAGACCATTGAACTAACCGGAGAGAGAGATTGTTGGAATAAGTCTTCAAGAAAGACCAAGTCAAGTCTCTGTTTTTTAATAAGCGACATTCTAGGAGTTAGCTCAGTCTAATCTGTTTGTTGCACTTAGTCAAGTTTGTTTGTTACATTTTCCTATTTTCTCGTTTATGAACGTTGCATGTAAGGCTATTTAAATGCCTCTTACTATTAATGGAAGTATTCAGTGAGTATTCTCACAAAACTCTCTGTCTTTAAATTAACATTGTGGTATCAGAGCCTTTTCATCTAAGTGAAAAGAAATCAAGTAAAGGGGTGAGTGAAACACTGGTGAGTGTGAGATAAAACGAGTGAGAAATTGTGACAAAACGGTGAGTGAAATGGCGAATGAATCAAGCAAATTCAGTGCTTAATGCATACCAAAATTTGACGAAGATTACAATCACTAGAGCTTACTTATGGAGAATCTACTGCGATAAAAGGAGTATTGGTGTGTAATTAATCTGGGGTATAAAGAACCTGCACCTGGTGAAGCGCTATCCGCAGCGCAACAGAAGGCGTTTGATGAAGCAAAACTCAAAGACTTGAAAGCAGAAAACTATTTGTTTCAATCTATTGATAAAACTATCCTAAAGACAATCACACAAAAGGAAACCTCCAAGCATCTCTGGGATTCTATGCAAACCAAGTATCAATATAATGGGAGAGTGAAGCGAGCTCAATTATAATGACTCAGGAGAACGTTTGAAACAATGGAGATGAAAATGGGAGAAACCGTAACAGAGTACTTTGGAAGAGTCATGGCTACGGTAAATGACATGAGGAATTGTGAAGAAGAGATGAAGGATGTGAAAATCGTGGAGAAAATTCTTCGAACTCTAACGGAGAATTTCAATTATGTGGTATGCTCGATCGAAGAGTCGAAGGACATTGATAAGATGAGTGTGTATGAACTACATAGTTCATTGCTGGTTCATGAAGAAAAGATACATCGAAAGAAAGGCGAGGAACAAGTGTTAAAGGTGGAGTATGAGAATCATTTCGGAAGAGGAAGAGGAAGGAGTAACTTTGGAAGAGGTAACAGAGAAGAGGAGGCAGATCCGGGCTCATCAAAGCAAATATTGAGTGCTTTCGATGTCATAAACTCGGGCACCTCCAATATGAGTGTCCAACAGCAGAAAAAGGCATAAATAACACTGAGTTTGAAGAAGAAGAGACACTGCTTCTAATGGTGAATACCGAAGTGCGAGTACCAGACAACAGAGGAGTGTTGTTTTTGGACTCGGTTGTTCAAACCATATGACGAGAAATAAAGAATGGTTCATTGAGCTGGATGAAAGCTTAAGGCACGCAGTAAGATTGGGCAACAATTCGAAGCTAGAAGTAATGGGAAACAGTGATGTACGATTTGAGATATAAGGAGTAAATCAGATCGTAAACAATGTGTTCTTTGTCCCGGACTTAACTAACAATTTATTAAGTCTTGGACAAATTCAAGAGAAAAGCGTGGAGATTCTGATCAGCAATGGAGAATGTAAGGTTTTTCATCCACGAAAAGGCTTGATCTTAAGAACCACCATGAGTTTAAATCGCATGTTCACTGTTTCTGCTATCAAAAAGAACAAAGTGATAAAATGCATGGAGATTGAAGATAATGAAAAGCTAGATCTCTGGCATAGACATTATGGTCATCTGAGCAACAAGACAATTCAGATGATGCATGAAAAAGACTTGGTGAAGGGCTTAATCAAAATGACAGAAAGTTCGAAGGTGTGTGAAGTATGCAACATCGGAAAGCAACACCGGGAAGGTATGTCAAAGAAAAGTCAGTGGAGAGCAACTGAGAAGCTCAAGCTCGTTCACTCTGATCTATGTGGACCTATCTCGCCAGTCTCAGAGAGTGGGAAAAGTATGTTTTCTTGTTGATCGATGACTTCATTCGAAAGGCGTGGATGTACCAACATACAGAGAAAGGGGAAGCATTTGATTGCTTTAAAGTGTTTAAAAGTCAAGTTGAAAAAGAAGCAGGAGTGGGTATATGTTGTCTAAGGACGGACAACAGGGGAGGTGAATTTACTCGAATGAGTTCAACGAGTTATGCGAAGGACATAGGATTAAGAGGCAACTTACTGCGGCTTATACTCCACAACAGAATGGAGTTGCGGAGAGGAAAAACTGCACCATAATGAACATGGTGAGATGTCTACTTGCAGAGAAAAAGATGTCGAGGAAGTTTTGGGCCGAGGCTGCAAGATGGACGAATCATGTTCTAAATCAAAGCATGAAAAATGCAGTAAAGGATATGGTACCAGAGGAATGTTGGAGTGAAATTAAACCGAACGTAGGCTACTTCAGGATTTTTGGCTGTATTGGACATGTGCACATTCCAGAACAACGAAGAATCAAGCTTGATAATCGAAGCCGTAAGTGTGTTCTTCTAGGTGTAAGTGAGGAGTCAAAAGCTTAGCGCTTGTATGATCCAATATCCAATCAAGTGTTGATCAGTCAAGATGTTTTGTTTGAAGAAGAAAATGGATAGGACTGGAGCCTAGAGGCGGATGGTTCCAAAGACACGCTTGATTGGGGGGGAACAAGAAGATACAAAAAATTTTGAAGAAAGCGAGCCTATAGCAGAAGCTGCAGGTGACAAAATTCAGACGGAAGAAGCATATAATGAGGATGATCAAACACCAGATGATGAAACTCATCAGACACCAGAACCACAACAAAAGAGAGAAAGACGAACACCAACATGGATGCAGGACTATGTTAGTGGGGAAAGAGTCACAGAAGAAGAGGCTGAAACAGAGTTGGGAATGGCTCTGTTATTATCTTCAGACGATCCAACAAGATTTGCAGAAGCAAGCTTGGAAGATAGATGGATGGATGCAATGAAAGATGAAATGGGATCCATTGAGAAAAATAGAACATGGGAACTTGTGGATCTACCAGTTGGAGCAAAGAAGATTAGAGTTAAATGGGTGTACAAAACTAAGCTTAATGAGGAAAGGAATGTAGACAAATACAAGGCGCGCTTGGTTGTGAAGGGATATGCTCAAGAAGAAGAGATCGATTTCAATGAGGTTTTTGCTCCGGTTGCTCGTTGGGATACCATCAGTGTTTTTGGCAGTTGCAGCCCAAAAGGGGGTGGAAGGTATACCAGCTAGACGTAAAGAGCACATTCCTCTATGGAGACTTATAAGAGGTAGTGTATGTAGACCAACCAGAAGGTTTTGTCAAAAGGGGAGAAGAGAACAAGGTCTACTTACTTAAAAAGGCACTCTATGGACTAAAGCAAGCCCCTAGGGCATGGTTTAGTCGAATAGAAAGTTACTTCAAGCGAACTGGTTTTGTTAGGAGCAACTATGATTACACATTGTTCGTTAAGAGGGAAGAAGAAAAGTGTATCATGGTGAGTATCTATGTTGATGATTTGATATTTGTCGGGAATGATGCTTCATTACTGGAGAGTTTCAAATCATCAATGAAGGAAGAATTTGAGATGACCGATCTTGGCCTAATGCGTTTCTTCCTTGGAGTTGAGGTTCAACAAAGCACTGAAGGGATTCATCTCTGCCAAAAGAAATATGCTCAGGAGGTCCTAGAGAGATTCAAGATGTTGGACTGCAACCTTGTTAAAAATATTATTGTTCTAGGAGTTAAAATGTCGAAGGAAGGAGGTGGAGAACAAGTAGATGTGACTCTGTTCAAACAGATGGTAGGGTGCCTCATGTATTTGACAATTACAAGACCAGATATGGTGTATGTGGTATGTTTAATATTACGCTTCATGGCTAAACCGAGAGAAGAACACATGATGGCTGCAAAGCGTGTATTGCGCTACTTGAAAGGAATAATGGAGCTTGGTGTGCTGTACAGGAGAAGACCTGAATTAGAAGTGATTGTGTATATAGACAGTGACTACGCTGGTGACGTTGACGATCGTAGAAGTACTTCCGGGTATGTATTTCTGTTTAATGGTGCAACAGTGTGTTGGAGTTCAAGAAAACAGGCGGTGGTCACGTTATCCTCAACCGAGGCAGAATACATAGCTGCAACATCATGTGCTTGTCATTGTGTGTGGCTTAAGGGAATTCTAGAACAAGATTTTAATGAAGCTGCAAGGTGTATGACGATCAATTGTGATAATACATCGTCAATCAAGTTGTCCAAAAACCCGGTGATGCATCAGTGAACAAAGCATATTGATGTGAGGTACCACTATTTGAGAGAATTATGTAATTAAGAAGCTGTGAAAATGGTCCACTGTGGAAGCAAGGAACAAATAGTTGATGTGATGACAAAACCTGTGAACTTAGAAACGTTTGTTAAGCTGCGAAGTCTGATGGGGATTGAGATGTGAAGAAGGTAAACTGAACGATTGGATATGTTCAGTTTAGGGGAGGGAAATGTTGGAATAAATCTTCAAGAGAGACCAAGTCAAGTCTATGTTTTTTAATAAGCGACATTGTAGGAGTTATCTCAATCTAATCTGTTTGTTGCACTTAGTCAAGTTTGTTTGTTGCATTTTCTTATTTTCTCGTTTATAAACGTTGCATGTAAGGCTATTTAAGTGTCTCTTACGATTAATGGAAGTATTCAGTGAGTATTCTCACAACACTCTCTGTGTTGAAGTTAACAGTTGAGCACACTGATTTATCAGTCAACATCGTCTATTTTTAGAGTTTCTTATTTCCTTTTCTAGGGTTGTCCGCGAGGAAAGCGGGAAGGCTGAGTCAAAACATTAAAACTTTTTTTGTCTTGATTAACTATTTGTTTTCCCTTTTTTAAATAACTATTTGTTACAAAAAAACAATTATAAAAAAATGTTTCAACTACCATTTGTTGTATTTTATTATCTTGTGTTGAAAGAATACCCAATATTTAGCAAATACAATATTAGAATTTTGTAAAAGAATTGAAAATATTTCCACTTAATTTGATTAAGTAAAAATGTAGATAAGGTTTATCCTCATCTTATCTCAACTATATGTACTTTTCAATTATTATTTATAACGATAATCTTGATTATAAATAAAACATAATATATTGTTCTTTATTTAATTCCAGGAAATGAAAAAAGTTTTAAAATTTTTAATCATTCGGTTTTCTTAGTTTTTTTAATTCCGTTTGAATCCTTTTTATTTTATATATTCGATTTTGTTTAGTTACTGTTAAAACTTAAAAAAAATGTGTATATTTTGTACAACTTTTTGTGTTGTAGAACTGATGATTGGTAATATGAGATGCATTATCCAATCTTTACCACAATGGTAAAGTGTAGAAAACATCATTATCATCGTCAAATAATAATAGAAGAGATTATGCTCGTGCATTGAAAGACTTAGTCACATATTTGATAAAAGAGAATATAACGCAAAGACTAAAACAAAGTAACATAAGATTTGTGATCCTAAAGTTAATCAAATATAACTCCTCAGAGCCAGAGTCATACTAGTCAGATTTCTGCATAATATTGATATTTTCATGTAAGGAAAGTTTATAGGTGAAATTTTTGTCATAATCTTTTCTAAATCAAATTGAATCACAAAACTTTGCAAAAATAAGTAGATTTAACAACATTTTATCCGCGAAAATCATTTCTACTAATTTTAAAACACAAATATTAATTTCTTTTTTTGGAATCGAACTGCTTCCCCTAATCTCGGAGAAAATATATAATTTCTCTTTCAAACCAGAACTATTTCTTTTAATTTCTCAATTTCACTCCAATTAAGTTAAAAGAAATCTTATTATAAATCTAGAGACGCATCGAACTAATCGGAGAAAGAGAGAGAGAGATTTGAGCGCACCAAAATATCACTTAAATTGCTATTTTCTCATTTTCAAAACTTCTTTTTTCCTTTTCCAGAGTTGTCTACAAGAAAAACAGGAATGCGAAGTAAGCTTGTGTCAAAACATTATACAAGTAAAATGGTGTCCTATTATGTGTTTTTTTTATTATTGCATTTTCTTTTCCACCTCTTTTTTGAATGATGATTTGTTTTTTTTTGTCAACATAACCTGACTTTAATATCTTCTTTAACATTGCAGAATATTGGGTTAGAACCACATACCGTGTGATGAATTTTAGAGATAACCACTATTATGCCACATGATTCACACTGACTTATTTTAGAATCAATTATAAAAAAGTGTTTCAACTACTATATGTTGTTTTTGAAGTTGATATTTTTTTAAAATGTATTTATTATCTTGTGTTGAAAGAGTACACAATGTTTGGATATTAGATTTCATATTTTACTACTAATAAAAATGAATCATATTTGAATTTTGTTCTGCATTGGAGTTTGTTTGCATGCATCATATTTGGTGGCAACTAACAACAACAACTACTTGCATAGAAAAGTTAATAAACCGTTTTCAAATTGTAAATTTACTCGGTTTAATACAACTTAATTTTCGTTTTCTTCATATGAGGCTTTTATTATATTTTATTTGTTGGCATTAAAAGATTGTAATATTATCAGACTGGTTCAAACAGACAAGCTTCATGTGGTAACCAATTTGAAATTTTTTAAATCTCGTGATCAAGTAGTTTTAGGATTTTTTTTTTTTTGTTAAGATACTTTTAGGATTTGTAGGAATACAGTCAGCACGAACATTCAAAAATGATATATGAAAAAAATAAAGAGTGAAACAGAGCCCGAGTGCTTCTTAGTTCTTCTAATTTCAGATTCCATCGATGACCATTCTTGTTCATCTTTTATGATTTTTACCGACTGCTTGTAGTTCGATTTTTACCAGCTGATTCGATATATCTCATTACGCGCGGGAACACTGCCAGGCTATCAGATTGTACTCCATTCTTGTTTGCTCGCCATAATAGATAATCAAAGTTACAAATAATTGAGGAACACAAAAAAACCGCCAGAGGAGATGGTATGTCTGAGAGAGCCCATCATTGGAGCACTCAAAGACAACGTGATTTATTGTCTCATCATCTGCTCTGCATCGTGTGCATGCAGGATTTATCCATTCCACAATGTCGAGCATGAAGATTACTTGCTGTTGCAACGAAAATGGAGATGAATTGCTTCCAAACCTGTTTTCCAGAGCTAGTGTACTTGGATCTGTAACAGCGTGGTTCATCACATAGTCTCATTGTGCATTCACCATAGAATAACCCGATCGAATCGTATAAAAACCTAAAGTCGTATGATCCCAGCAGTACTTATCATGCCTAACATTGCTCGCTCGGATCAAAAATAGGAAATGCTGCGACCAAACAATGAAAGAGATATGTCAATCCCAGTGTCGCAAAAGTAACCAGCGATTCCCGTCCTTTTTCTTCCCTCTCTCCCATTATATTTTGTATGGCTGCGTTTCCCAAACGAACAGGGCTGTAATATCTGTTGGTGTCTGAAAAATATGTGTCTATTCGCTTGTGTCTTTTCACTTGTGTCCTTTCGTTTGTGGCCATTCATTTGAGTCCATTCGAAATACCTTTTGGTTTTCTATATAAAGGGACATACATAGCATTGTTTAGACACACAAAAAACCATCAAAAACATCTAAATCTCCAAATATCATTCTGATAACATTCATATCAAATCCGACAGTGAAGAACTGTTAATCGTTGTATCCTCTAGGCGGACGCCAAGGACTTGGAGAAGTGAGGGCGAATTTCTGTCTAAGGACACTGCATAGCAGGCCTCGATTGTCGTCTAAAACAGTAATCTCGTTTTTCTATTGTTTTATTTCGATTTGTATCAATATTATATTATTGTAAACGATTGCTTGTAACACAAGTCACTGAATGGTTCATACAATCTTAGACAGAAATTTTTCTGTGATGGATCAATCAATGGCTAATGTGAAAAGCAACCATGTTGAGAAGCCTGAGAAATTCAAAGGCAAAGACTTCAAACGTTGGCAACAGAAGATGTCCTTCTATCTAAGAGCACTTCGAGTTTCCCATGTGTTGAATTCTGAACCTCCACAGCCTGAAGGAGGAGATGCTCCTACTTTAGAGGAACAGGCTGCAAATGAAAAAGCCTTAAAACTTTGGGCTGATGATGAGTTCCTGTGCAAGAACTACATTCTGAATACGCTAGATGACTCTCTTTATGACATCTATGCGAAGTTCAAAACCGCAAAAGAAATTTGGTTGTCACTGGACAACAAATACATGACAGAAGTTGCATGTTCAAAGAAATTTGTTGTTGGGAAGTTTCTGAATTTCAAGATGACAGACAACAAATCTGTGGTGAAACAAGTGGAGGATCTCCAATACATCATCCACGAACTAGATGAAGAAGGAATGGGTCTCCCTGAAACCTTTATTGTTGGTGCTTGCATTGAAAAGTTACCACCAACATGGAAAGACTTTAAGACCCATCTGAAACATCTTACCGATGACATGACTTTTGAGCAGTTGGTTCTGAAATTTCGTGTGGAAGAGGATTCTCGGATCAATGAGAAGGCTGACATGGTTGTGGATGCAACTGCTAACGTGGTTGAATCTAAAGCAAATTTCAAGAAAAGAAAAGGAAGTGGTAATGCTGCACAGAAACAAGTATCCAAAAAGCCTCGGATAAGGGCCACCGCAAACTGCTGGGTATGTGGAAAACCAGGCCATAAGGCAAAGGATTGCTATCACAAGAAAAGTGATCAAGGAGGCAATGTGAAGAACATTAACCAAGCCAACCTCACTGAAAAACAATTTGTTGCAGTGGTAGAGGCGAATCTGGTCACCAATGCAACAGATTGGTGGTTAGACACAGGCGCTACCATGCATGTGTGCTCGGTTAAGGAGATGTTCTACACATATCAGCCTATTGAGGATGGTGAGACTCTGTACATGGGAAATGCAGCAACTGCAAAGATTGAAGGCAAAGGAAACGTGGTTCTGAAGTTAACTTCTGGAAAGAAACTAGTGTTATCTAATGTTTACCATGTTCCTTCCATCCGTAAAAATCTGGTGTCTGGTCCTGTTCTTAGTAACAAGGGGTTTAAACTCGTGTTTGAGTCAGACAAATTTGTAATCTCTAAGGGGGGGATGTTTGTCGGAAAGGGTTACCTATGTGAGGGACTCTTTAAACTCAATGTTGTAATGCCTTATGATAATAATAAGAACACAAGTTCTGCTTATATGCTTGAGTCTTCCTCTTTGTGGCATTATAGACTAGGCCATGTAAATTTTCGTTCTTTACAAAGAATGACTAACTTGAACCTTATACCTAAGTGTTCAATGGATAATAAAACAAAATGTGGGGTATGTGTAGAATCAAAATACACAAGTCACCCACATAAATCTGTAGAAAAATCCAATGAAGTTCTTGGTTTAATTTATTCGGATCTATGTGATTTTCAAGCAACTCCTAGCAGAGGAGGAAAAAACTATTACATAACGTTTATTGATGATTGCAGTAAGTATTGTTATGTATATATAATACGTAGCAAGGATGAAGCCTTGAGCATGTTTAAAACATACAAGGCAGAAGTTGAAAATCAACTTGAGAAGAGAATTAAAATTCTAAGGTCTGATAGGGGTGGAGAATATATCTCCAAAGAATTCTCAGAATTCTGTTCCTTTCATGGTGTAGTACATCAAACTACTGCACCATATACTCCACAACAAAATGGAGTTGCCGAACGAAAAAACAGAACCTTAAAGAATATGATAAATTCAATGCTGATTAGTTCGGGAGCACCAAACAATTTGTGGGGTGAAGCGTTACTTACTGCTAATGACGTTTTGAATAAAATTCCTCAAAAGTCAAGCAATCAGTCTCCTTACGAAATCTGGAAAGGAAGATTGCCCACTTATAAAACTCTAAAAGTGTGGGGTTGTCTTGCCAAAGTTCAAGTTCCCTTACCAAAGAGAACTAAGCTTGGACCAAAAACGATAGATTGCATATATATTGGCCCTGCCAAAAATAGCGCTGCCTATAGATTTTTGGTGTATAAATCCGATGTTGAAGATATAACTAAAAACTCCATAATGGAATCTGTAGAAGCAGAGTTCTTTGAGAATATTTTTCCTTTTAAGGAAACATCTTCTACGAAAAGAACTTATGGAGATTTATCTTCGGATAACGGGAACTCCTCAAACATTCAACAAGAAATTGTTGAACCAAGGAAAAGTAAAAGAGGAAGAATTGCCAAAGACTTTGGACCTGATTTTATGACCTTTGTGGTACAAGGAGAACCTCAGACCTATAAGGCTGCGATAGAATCTTCGGAAGCACCTTATTGGAAAGAGGCTATTCAAAATGAAATGGAATCCATATTGGAAAACAATACATGGAAATTGGTAGATTTGCCTCAAGGTCATAAAACCATAGGTCACAAATGGATCTTTACGAGAAAAATGAGACCAGATGGCACTATAGAGAGATACAAAGCTCGACTAGTAGCCAAAGGATATCGACAAAAAGAAGGCATGGATTACTTCGACACCTATTCACCGGTAACAAGAATTACGTCTATACGGACGTTAATTGCGATAGCAGCGATTCACAATTTGGAAATTCACCAAATGGATGTGAAAACTGCATTTTTAAATGGTGAGTTAGATGAAGAGATCTATATGGAGCAACCCGAAGGATTTGTCGTTAAGGGTCAAGAAAGAAAAGTTTGTAAACTGATCAAATCTCTTTACGGACTAAAGCAGGCTCCAAAACAATGGCATGAAAAGTTTGATATGACGATGTTATCAAACGGATTTAGAATCAATGAATGCGATAAATGTGTCTATGTAAAAGGATACAAAGATGCATATGTAATTGTATGTTTATATGTTGATGACATGTTGATTTTGGGAACAAATAAAGATGTCATAAATCGAACCAAGAAGATGCTCAATTCTTGTTTCGATATGAAGGACTTGGGATTAGCGGATGTAATACTGGGAGTCCGAATTCAAAGAAGTTCAGAAGGCTACATCTTGACGCAGTCTCATTATATTGAGAAAGTTCTGAAAAAGTTTGGTCATTTCAATGACAAGCCGGTAGTAACTCCATTTGATTCATCTAGTCACCTTAAGAAGAATCAAGGTGAAAGTGTGTCTCAATTGGAATATACTCAGGTTATCGGAAGTTTGATGTACATTATGAATTGTACTAGACCAGACTTAGCATATACAATAAGTCGTTTAAGTAGGTATTCTCACAACCCAGGAAAAGATCATTGGTTTGCTCTTGTTAGAGTATTGAGATATCTAAAACATACGATGAGTTACGGTTTATATTATACAAAATATCCTCCAGTGTTGGAAGGTTTTTGTGATGCTAACTGGATTTCAAACAATTCAGATAGTAAGTCCACGAGTGGATATGTGTTTACCCTCGGAGGAGCAGCTGTTTCTTGGAAATCATCCAAACAAACCGTAAACACACGATCGACTATGGAAGCTGAATTTGTAGCATTAGATAAAGCCGCAGAAGAAGCAGAATGGCTCAAAAACTTCCTAGAAGGAATACCGTTATGGCCTACACCGGCAACAACCGTGTGCATACATTGTGATAGTATGGCAGCTCTTACAAGAGCTAAGAACCAAATATACAATGGAAAATCAAGGCATATACGGAGACGCCACAATACAATACGTGACTTGCTAAAAAATGGAATTATTTCCATTGATTATGTAAAATCAAAGGATAATATTGCAGATCCTTTGACTAAAGGCCTTAATAGAGAGCAAGTACTATTCACAGCGAGGGGAATGGGCTTAATGCCAATACAATGAGTTATCACTTGATGGAAACCTAACCTGACAACATTGGAGATCCCATGGTCATGGTTCAATAGGCAAACTAGTTAAGGAAAACTCAAGATGATAAACACACATTCCTACCTATTTCTATGCTGAACAAAAGTGTGTATCCGTTGACGATTAAGGGATGAACAAATATGTTCTTAATAATGCTGATATCCTCAAAAGTGGGATAGATACGGACTATCTTTAATTAGCATTACCTATATGAGACTGATGTGGGGTCGCATCTATAAGAAACGATATGGCTAGTTTCTTTAAACATCTCATGAATGAAGGACATGTTCAGGACCAAAATGAACACAACCGTAAGGATTAAAATATGAAAGATATGGTATGTGTGTTGCTTATTGTCTTGGTTTACTATAAAATGTGAGTAGTTCAAGAACATCGTTCACTATCTCACAAAGTGAATCCGATAAGTAAACACTAAGAACGGTTCAAGTCCAAAAGACACCGATTCAATGCATACTTTATCGACGTTTCAGAATAAAAAATCTTATTTTCTATTCAAATGTGGGGTATTGTTAGAGTTTGAATAGAAAATGTGGGGTATTGTTGGTGTCTGAAAAATATGTGTCTATTCGCTTGTGTCTTTTCACTTGTGTCCTTTCGTTTGTGGCCATTCATTTGAGTCCATTCGAAATACCTTTTGGTTTTCTATATAAAGGGACATACATAGCATTGTTTAGACACACAAAAAACCATCAAAAACATCTAAATCTCCAAATATCATTCTGATAACATTCATATCAAATCCGACAGTGAAGAACTGTTAATCGTTGTATCCTCTAGGCGGACGCCAAGGACTTGGAGAAGTGAGGGCGAATTTCTGTCTAAGGACACTGCATAGCAGGCCTCGATTGTCGTCTAAAACAGTAATCTCGTTTTTCTATTGTTTTATTTCGACTTGTATCAATATTATATTATTGTAAACGATTGCTTGTAACACAAGTCACTGAATGGTTCATACAATATCATGAGGAAGGAGAAAGCAAATCATGACATAAATAGGAATAGGCTTACCCGACAGACTTGATTTGCATTTTTTTGCCCTCTTTCGAGAAATTTTCAGACCATGAGTTGACCATGTTCTTTAGTCTTTCCTGAATAAAATAGTATGTCAAAATAGTCTTTCTAAGATCATTCTCAATTAATTTCAAGTGATCTGGTTGATAATATTCTTCTCAACCTTAGATCAAAATAGATATATAAATCAAGTTTCAAAATATTCTTCTCAGACGTTTTTACATGAAAATCATGTCGAAGCTATACTACACTTTGATTAGTATGCATTTTAATTTGAAACAACACTAATTGATAATTTTTTATCAATTAGAAATGTTCATATTACTTATGTTAATTAAAATTCGTAAATAACTAAAATTAAAATTATGAGATATGTTCTAATTATATCACATTAAAAAAAATACTAGCATAAAAAACTATTATTAGAAATGTTCATATCATTCATTCCTATTTTATAATTTTTAGCATATAAAAATAAAAATAAAAATGTCAATAAAGAAGATTAACGATTAGATTATTCCGACCAAAAGACAACAAAACGATTGTTATCTTCCTTTAATGTGTAAAAGGAAAGAGTGTTATCTCTCTCAGCTTTTGGTCTTTTAATTCAGACTCTTGATTTCACCCTATCCCCCTTTCTTCTTCTTCTTCTTCTTCTTCTTCTTCTTCTTCTTCTTTAGCTTCTCGCGACTTCTAGGGTTAGGGTTTGATTGAATTCACGCGTTATTCGTCTTCTGCAATTCTCGACTAGAGAAGTAATTTCATCGCAGGTATCATCTCTATTCTTCCTTCTTTCGATTACTGTATTGGATTCGTTGATTTTTTTTTCTTCTTCTCTCGATTTGGGCGTTTTTTTCTTCCCACCATCAAGTAAGTTTTAACGAAATTTTCAATCTTCCGGTTGATTAATCTACAAACCCTTTGGATCTGATTTTCCCTTCCCAATTGCTAATTCTCTCGGTATGGTTTCGTATTTTGAGCACAAATTTTGAATTTTTTCCCTCGAATGTATCTAATTGGCGATGAGATTTACCTAATCAAGTTCTCCAATTTGTGTTGGCTTAGTTCGGAATGAGGTTGGATAAGTTCGTTTCCACTGATTTGCACTTGGCAAATGCTTTATCGTTCTGCATAATTCATGTTCATAGCTTGAACCCTTGGAGTCTCGTCTTAGACTATGTGGTTATGTCATATGCACTGTTCCTATTCACGAATTCAGTCTTTTCCGTGAATCTGGTTGCAAATCTGCTTTATTTGTCATTCACCACTCTCTCAAGTTGTATCCTGCTCTTTACAGTTTCTTAAATGTTTGTAAGATTACTCATCTGTGATTCAAAGCTAAAGTTTTAGTGCAATTATAAAGATCATAGCTAGTACCATACCTTTGTTTGCTGGGGAATCCAATCTACTTGCTCTTTGTGATCTGCTTTTGCTAGGTTGGGATATTTTGATTTTAGAAGATACTAATGGCTGGAGTACTAGCTGGGGAATGTTCGTACAGTGAGAGTGGAGTTTCATCTCACTCGAAGAATTCTCATGAAAAGCAAGACGAGGTTTCCCGCTGGTACTTTGGAAGAAAAGAAATAGAAGAAAATTCACCGTCAAGGTTGGATGGTATTGACTTAAAGAAGGAAACTTACCTCCGTAAATCCTATTGTACATTTTTGCAGGACTTGGGCATGAGATTGAAAGTGTAAGTACATCTTAGATTTCTTTCTGTTTGTGTACCCCTGAGATTGGTGCATTATTCATTGAACTGCTTCGAGCTAGCTTGGTATTTTGTGACATGATAATTCTTCCAACCTGTTCCATGAACACCGTGTACAGAATATAGTTACCCCTCTACATATAAGTTTAGTATACGTAATTTGAATTTGATGTGCTGCTGATGGTTTTAGGCATACCTTTGTACTATCATTAGTTCTAGCACCTTCCAACAGAAAGTCGTACAAGTAGTGTTTCTTTTATTGACATGAATAGAAGGGAGGTATAATTATTAGTGGCGAATAGATTATTGCCAGTTGCCTCACTGTCTGAATTTTACTTCTTGTAGTCATGGTTTCTGCACTGTTCAAAGTTTTCATTTATTTTGTTCTCATTTAAAGTGGCTGATATAGTTTGCCGATCAGTCCCCAGGTTACAATAGCTACATCGATAATCTTCTGTCATCGATTCTTCTTTCGCCAATCACATGCAAAGAATGACAGAAGGGTGAGTTTATTGTTTTGCACCTGAATAAGTTGAATGCTTAAACAATATAGACTTTAGTCTGTCTTGTTCGGATCACTATGCTGTAGTCTGGCTAGTGTAGAATTCAAGGTATTGCAATGTCTGGGATCCCTGGTAATTGTATATATTGGCTATCTCTCCTTGCCATTTTTCCTGATAATTCTAGATAGTACACCACTCGATTCTCTCTCAGATAATTTGGCTGTGACTTTGATTTGGATTTAGCTTTTTATTTATTTTATATAAGAATTAATGAATTTTGATTGTTGTTAGTTATGATTTATTCTTCTAGAGGAGGAAAAAATATATCTTTACTAAGCCCTTTCTTCATGTTGTTTCCACAGACAATTGCAACTGTATGTATGTTCCTTGCTGGAAAGGTTGAGGAAACTCCACGGCCCTTGAAAGACGTTATTTTTGTCTCCTATGAGATTATAAACAAGAAGGATCCTGTTGCTGCACAGAAAATCAAGCAAAAGGTATTCATCACACTACTGAACCTTTTAAATCTTTTACCTCTATTTAACGTTATAAGTAAATGTATTGTTTTTCTCCACATCTTCTGTTTTATTTGACGCTGAGGTTGTAGTAGAAGCTACAGACTTTGCTTCTTCGTTTTGTAGAAGCATGGTATTTAGTACTGATTTATTTTCTGTTGGTGACAATATCAATGTGTATTGACGTATATAACTTTTGCAGGAAGTATATGAGCAACAAAAAGAGCTTATATTAAACGGAGAAAAAATAGTACTTTCTACATTAGGCTTTGACCTCAATGTTCATCATCCTTATAAACCCCTTGTAGAAGCAATAAAGAAATTTAAGGTTGCGCAGAATGCTCTTGCCCAAGTTGCATGGAATTTTGTTAACGATGGGTACGTTGAAGTGCTATTTCCTTCTAAAGCTTCCATTGATTCTATGTGCCTTGTATTTTCGTCTTCATACAATGAAAAGTGGCTTGCAGTCTGCGGACATCACTCTGCCTGCAATTTAAGCCTCATCACATTGCGGCTGGTGCAATTTTTCTTGCGGCCAAATTCCTTAAAGTGAAGTTACCATCAGATGGGGAGAGGGTTTGGTGGCAAGAATTTGATGTTACACCCCGACAATTGGAGGGTATGTACATGATGAAAATGATTTGACGACTCTTGTTTCCTTTTTTGACTCTCATTCCCTGTTTGCATATGATCTTAATAGTGGTCGCCTTTTGTATGTTTCAGATGTTAGCAACCAAATGCTTGAGCTTTATGAGCAAAACCGTGTCCCTGCATCTCAAGGAAGCGAAGTCGAAAGTAGTGTAGGTGGAGGGTCATCTGATCGGCCAGGCTCCAGAAATGCAGCCTCAACAGATGAGCCTGTTGGTTCTAGGCAAGCATCAATACGTTCAACCCATGAACATTCAAACACTGATAATCATGGAGGTTCATCAAAAGGCGGTTTGAATCAACACAATGATAATGGGGGTGTTGAGGCAGTTAATATCAGTGTCGATCACAAAGAGGAGGTAGAGAGAGAAACAAAAGAAAGCCCGCGTCATGAAAATCATCTAGCTAATAAGGACAATGTGAGAGAAGTCCCCCATAACTCTAGACCTTTAGTTGAGGGACCTGGTAAGGAAAATTCAGAAAGAGACAGTAGAGAGCTTCCAGATGATGGCGCTGTTCATAAATCAAGAAATGTTGGAACAGGTGATGCCCCAATCAGCCAATCGCCAAAAGACTTGAAATTACTTCGAGATAAGGTGAAGGCGAAACGAGAGAAGGCTAAGAAGTTGCTAGGTGAAAGAACGAGGAAAAAGGATTTGATGGATGAGGATGATTTGATTGAAAAAGAATTGGAAGATGTGGAATTAGCTGTTGAGGATGAAAAGGCGAAGCAAAGGAATGTACAGAGCAGGCCAAAGGCCGAGAACTCTGATCTCATGGGTACAGAACATGGTGAGATTCTAGAAGTTAAAGGGGGAGTAAAAAATACAGAAGAAGGTGAAATGGTAAACGATGTGTCCCCGATGATGCATAGCAGAAAGAGAAAAATGGGGAGCCCTCCTGAAAAACAGTCAGGAGGAAAGAGACGCCACAATAGTGAGAACGGTGAAGAAAGCCACAAGACGAGCAGAGGTAGTAGTCATCATGGTGATAGAGAGCACATAAGACACTCGCAAGAGAATAACCATTCATGAGAGGTAATAATTATTAAAGCTGCTACTCTTGATTTCATCTTATGGTCTTTCTAAGACCTTTGGCACTTTGATGCCCAACCATGTGAACTTCACTTCTACATGGGTCGGTTCAGTCGTTGGAACCATGGTCGGTGTATTTTATGTTTGATTATATATCTATTTGTGGCATTTTGCACAATCCAACGGCTTGAACGAGGACTCATTGTCCTTAAAAGGATGTTGAGAAGCTAATTAGGTTTATTAATAATAACTAATCCATGCTAGGGAACTTCAAATATGCATTATCACCTACTTTTTTGGTCTAATCTTGAACCGGGAAACGGTTTGATTCCCCTAGGCAACTTTATACTTCCATTTGCTTATATATATAGTTCATTGGGATAAAGTTTCCTCTACTATGGTAAGACGAGAGTTTGGTCATTGCCTGAGATACTGATCATACGAAGTATAAATTGTGGTGAAGTCCACAATCACTTAATAACTTCTTTGTTGCTCAATTGAGTTAATTTTTTTATAGGTTTTCCAAAATTTTGTTCTTACGATTTTTTTTTGAAGTTATATTTTGATGTAAAAAGAAACCTTTGTACGGTATTGATGTGAATTATGTAATTTCCCTTAATCTATCAGATTTTGTTTTCTTAGTTCGTTATGTTTTTGCTTGTGAATTGTGATCAAAAAGTAACCCATCTCCGAAGTTCTATTTAATTGAAAAGGATAAAAGCGATTACCAATAATGTGGAATTGTAAAGAAAGATATAATTAGACTTCACAATCAAAAAGAGAAGAAGATAAGAGAATCATCACAACAAGAAATCTTGTGGGTTAACTTCGGTAAATACCCTCAATTCTAACTGCCCAATCTGTTTTGATTAAGTTGAACCAAACCAGAACTTGTTTGGTTCCTATAGATGACAAATGTTTTATAGGTACGTTGTTGCAAATTGAGAATTAATTAGAACTAAATAATTCGGGTGGCTTAGTAATGCATTTTGCAAGGTTGTGGAGTCCAGTGATTAGGAAACTAAACTTGAAATTAAAACAGGATGAAGAATGACACAAATATTATCACCTTAATTATAAAGATAACAGTGCTATATTCTTAATTATAAAAAATAATTTGGTGTCGGAATAATATAGTATTGGTGATCACATCTAAAATTAATTATAAAGATACCGGTTTGAGTTTTGAATCCAGTATATCTTAAAATTAAAAAGATATTACAACTCACTAGAATAAATTGACAACAAAGAAAAATTGGTTATTTTGCAAAAACCCTTATTATTTTATGCTGAGAAGAAATATCATTGGAGACACTTTTGAATCAGAAGAAAAACCACAGAACGTAGCCATGGAAATCGCTTCGTGTTCGATTCTTAACAATCTTCAACTTTCTTGTAAGAATACTTCTCTTTTCACTCGATATTCGAGCGACCTGTCTTCACACGACACTGGAAGAAGACGCAATTGCTTACCTTTTTCCGATTTCCCAGAAAAATCCCAGATTCTCCGAAAATGCCTGAGGCAGAGATTCTCTGCGCGTTGCTTATCAGCGAGCCGAGAAGATGTAAACCCATCTGAAGAACTCGCTGTGATACTTGAGGTTGATGGGTAAGTTCCGATGAAGAAAAGCTTCAACCTTTGTGATGAGATTGTTATGAGTTGGAGCAAGTTCTTCGTTTTAATTCAGTGATGGGTAACTTTCGATTTTGGTTCTTCTGTTTATTCTCAGGGTCATGATTGATACCTGGTCAAGTAATCGTCAGGCGTTCAATGTAGGTGCGGCTTAAATCACCCACTCTTTTACAGGGTTTTCAAAATCCATGAGATTTGTGGTCTGTGACGATTTCTTTTTTTTTTCTGATGTTGATCTTATTGTGAATTCCAGCTTTTCAAAAGCTTGGGCTCGATTGTGCAAATTGGCCTGAGTCAGTTTATTCAGACTTGTTAAGGTATATCTCTAAGTTGTGTATTCCGGTTGGCTTTTGATGTCTTGAAGTTTACTTTTGAAAGGCTTAAGAGTTGATTCTTTTGTTGCAATTGATTACATCTATTTGTGATCTTAAAGAATCAAGTTGTTTCCAATCATATCCGTTTCTATAATGATTCTAGGGATTTAAAAAGTCTAATCATTATACAAGTCTAGTTGATACAAAGCTGATAATTGTGTTGTATTCAAACTGTTTTTTGCTTCTATTTTACCTATTCGATTACCTTCGATATGAGTAGACGATTAGATAAAGTTCGTTTTGCGATTGCATTTCGTTGTCTTAAATTTAGTTGATTATTTCCAGAAAAGGTGCTGCTGATGAAGAGAAAATGTTGCTTTTGTATTTCAACCAGGTAAGTTATCAATTTTTTTGCTTAAGCATCATTAGCGTAATGCGACTACATACATGATTATCAAAATCTGACGCTTCTTTCTTCTCTCTTGTTTATCTACCTCTTCTCAGATTGGATGGCCTTCGTCGTTGCCAACCAATGAGAAAGAGACTTTTGTAAAAAGTGTATTGCGAGAAAAGGTTGCATGCATATTTTGAACATGATGTTATTTTCAGCTAACTATTATTCTCTGTTAAGGTTTGATAACTCCATCAATTGCTTAACTTCAACTTGTTTTGCTGGCAGAAAAATGCAATGGATGAGTTTCTGATGTCGAAAAGCTTACCTCTGAGATCTGGAGTCCAAGAGTGAGTCTCTTTAGATATGCGGCTTCCAGATTTTATTGTCCTTTGTGCTTTATAAACTCAAATTGATAGGTTTATCGATAATGCATACACGGAGAAAGTACCCGTTGCTATCGTAACAGCCTACTGCAAGAGTGGAGACAAAGTAGCCTTGTAAGTAGCTAAGCTCCCAAAGAAAACCCTTTCTGCAATTGAATTAAGTTAAATTAGTTTCCTATACATATTATGTCTTTCCAAAACAATCCATTAGCATAAATATAATCCTACATAGATTTTTTCTCTGTTATGTTGATTGTTCTTTTCTCCTTGTGATGTGAGGATTAAACAGATCCATTGTCGAGATGCTTGGCGAAGAAAGACTTCCCAATGTGAAGGTTATCGGAGACAATGAGGTGGAACAGAGTATGTATGGACAACTTGTTCTTGGCAAAGGAGTTTCTTCAAGTCTAGAGGAGCAACTAGTTAAGGAAGTAAAAAAGGCAGGTATAGAGCTCGGAGACAGTTTGCAAGTACTATTGATCGAAGATCTTCTCTTGTAATTGCAGTAAATATCTCATCGTCTTAAACTTTTTTTTCTGACTAGCATCCGCTGAGAAACAGAGGATAGCAGAAGAAGTTGCATCGATGCTAAAGCTAAGTGTGGACATTGACACAAGCTCATCTGAGAGGTGGAACTTTCTGTTATTCTCTACAAAAAAAAATATAAAAAAAACAGTTCCATACTTCAACAAGAATAATCAGATATCTTCTTTATTTTTTTCCAGATTGGAGAAAATTGTTGTTGCTTTGCGTGCTGCTGCGGAATATGCTGGATTACCTGTGAAAAACTGTGTACTTGTTGCTGGTAGTCAATCTGGAGTTTCTGCTGCAAAGACGATAGGCATGCCATGTGTAGTCATGCGAAGCAGGTATTATGGTTTTCGGTTTTTTTATCTCTTTTTCAATTATTGTTGCTTAAAGACCTTACCTAATTAAGTTAAGGTTATACTCCTGAAACTTTTGATCTGTGGAGCATTGTTCATTTGCTAAATTTCGTTACCTTTTGTGTTTCTGCTAGTTTAACTGCAAGAGGTGAGTTTCCATCGGCGAAAGGTGTAATGGATGGCTTTGGAGGTGCAGACTTGACAATCCAAAAACTTAGGCACAAGATTAAGTCTTGAAGAAAAAATTCAAGAAAGCTGTCTCAAGATCAAAATCTGTAAATACTGTCGGGCATTTGTTTAATTCTCTAAGTTCTGGTGAAGTTTTCGGCTTGATATTTATCTGTAGCTATATGCTGGAACATATTGATTCTTTGCAATGTAATATTTGGTTAGTTTTCTCACGTCAACAAGTATCTACTCAAACTCATATCCAATACTGATTTCTTCAAGGTTTTATTCAAAATGATATAATACGATTTCTTCAAGGAAACATATTTTGGAGGTACCTGTCCACAAAACCATAAAATTAGTAGTTCTGTTTTACTACAACTGGAGGCGGCATCGTTATTATCATCCCATGCGTCAGAATCCTAAATATCTCTGGTTAAGTGGACTAATTTGGTTAATTTTGTATTTCATTTTAGTGTGATGCGTCAATAATAGTCACATCTACATTAACTAGACTATACTTAAAATCACTATATCAGACTGTTTACCTCTTCCCAAGAGCTAGATGCAAGTGGATCAGAAGAAGTTTCTAAGCTTCTGTTGTGGGAAGACGCAACGGAGACAGTTCCATCCATGAGAGAAGAGAAAAGAGTACTCTCAATATTGTCCGATCTTTCATCCAAACATATCGCAGCCATCACAGATAGAAGACTTGAAGCCTGCAGGATAAAAACAGATAGAGAGTTTGCCATTAATTTTCTATGGAGTTACCTCGGCGCGACCATCTTTTGTGATTGCTCTAGTATCCTCTTTTCCAGACCAGACCCGTGGCATTGAGTCTTTGTCATGACTGAAGACTGCTGAGAACCTGAAATGTGTTTGGAATTATTAATATTAAGCAGAGGAAACTGACAAAAAATGGGCTTTTAATAGGAGTCTACTCTGATTTTTTTCTTACCCATCTTTCATTCGGATTAGAATTTTGGCAGCTTCTTCTCTCGCCTACACTAAACTCTGAGAACAGTCCTGTAGATTCTGAACCATAGCATCAATTGAAACATCATCTAGCTCAAAACCAGAAACCACATCAGAAAATCAGTAACAGCTGTTTCAGTCTCCCGTTTGAGAAGTATCTTTATGGAAGGCCACGTTTCCTTTCTACCCGTTTCGAACAAAGACTCGACAGGTTCACTCAATGCTTGAGTTAGTCGTTTCTGACACAATGAAGCAAAAGAAATACTAATACGAGCGCTGAACAGCTAAGATTTCAGAAGAAGAGAAAACCAAAGCAGAACCTCGTAGTTGGCAGTTAATTCAGATAGTTTAGCAGTCTTAGCAGAAGATGTGTGCGAATCGATGTCACGACAAAGCTTCTCTCTGATTTTTGATGGATCCCAAGTCGCTTGTTTAACCGCAGCATCTGAAGGGACGAACACAAATTATAAAAGGATGTAGTGTCTCGTCTAATTGTTATTGTAGTTTTTGGCCAAAACATTTCATTTTTAACAAGGATACCCTGCTTTTGAAGCAAGAACTCTCACCTTTACATCCTTTGTCAAACACAAGCAGACAAGACTGTCGAGAGTCCCGCACAGCATTTGCGAATCCTTCTCCTTGATTTAGAGACTGTTCTAGTCGGATCTTAAAGGATTCCAGTGCATTGGATCGTAGATGTCCCAACATGGTAGCATAAGCAGAGTACACAAACTGGGAATTTGGAGAAAAGTTGAAAATAAGAGACCCAATAATCAGTATAAGAAACCAGATCCTGAGTCAACACTATTAATGCAGACGGAGGAATGCTTACGTCCAAAGCTTTAGATTCAGCTGTATACGTTTTTCTTTTCTTACTCCTTCATCAAAGTATATTGCCTCTGCGTCGTATCTAAGAAGGGGTAAGCGAAACAAGATTAGGCAATATTTCTTTGCTCCGGAAGTAGATACTTCAGGAACCAAAAATGAGGAGCTTACTCTGAGAAGTATTTTTCAAGGATAGAACTAAGCTTTTTGCCAAAACCAGGTACCAGACCACCTTCCACGGCAAGAAAATATATATAGTAGGTAAGGAGGCCACAGAAGCACACCTCATCGCTTGCCAAGTGACGTAGCTTCTCATCGGCTATCTCTTCACACCGGACAGTGGCAACCATTACCTTGCAAGCATAAAACAAAACAACATTAGGTCACAAGATCAGAAAACATGATTTAACCACATAGATTTTAGTGCATAGAAGACCTTGTGAGCAGGAAGGTCCAAGTCTCTATTCTCGTTTATAACTTTCCAAATCTGCTGGGAGCTGAAAGAAAATCCTGGAGCAGGAACTACACCACGTCTATCACCAGCAAGTCCCCCAGGTGAAATGGAATGGAAAAACCTCTGCCTCAACTCAGAAACCTATTTTAGAAGTTCGCATTATTCAAAGGAATCCGTCTTAGGTTTACTTTGATGCTTCAAAGACATGTGTTTTACTTATCAGAAGAACACTTCTTCTTTCTCTTCATAGCTTGATAAGGCAACGACGTCCACCTACAAGGATATATCGAACCAATTATCAAATAAGGAAAATACAAACAGATATAATCATGGATAACAATACTACATTAATCAGATAGAACTTCATTACTAGAAGCATCGTCTATGATAGAGGACTAATTTCTTACGTTGAAGAATTCACTTAGAGGTGTATTCTTGTGTGCTTCAGGCTTGCGTACTGAATCCCATATCCGCAGTAAATCATAATTGGTACCCAAATCAAAGAGGAGAAAACAATAAATAAAAGGAAACTGAGAGAGATTGTGTGCGTGTGTTACCTTTTGAATATCTTCTCTTAGATAAGGTTCAAGCCGCTCTATTGGAAATTTTTGGTTTTAATATTTATTTTTTGGTTCCATCTCTGTATAGTTGTTATCTGCTACTGTTCACTAATATTTAAGTAAAACAAATTAAAGTCAGCAAATTTGACACCTAAAAGACTTGTGTGATCAGCAAATTCGTAGGATAGTTTTTTTTATACAAGACCAAAACCAAAGACAAAAAATAGAGATGATTTGTCAAGAACTCGGCTTCTTTGATCTGGTTACAGTGGAGCCATCCGGTCTAAGAGGGGGATTCCCTCTAAATTTGGAAGCAAGGTGTTCAGTAAGTTGGAAACAAACGAGAGATTTATTAATGTGAGGTTCAGTGACAGGATTACAAAATGTTTTTTACTGGCGTCTACGATCATCCGGTGGCTAATGAACAGCAGCAACTTTGGGATCCGATAATAGCTATCGAGTATAACAGATGGGAACCATGGATGTTCTTTGGAGACTTCAACGAACTAACCTGCGCCGAAGACAAGCATGGGAGTCGACCCAGAGCTGAGTCTTCATTTTACCCATTTAGAGTCTTAATTGTTAAATGTGGATTTCAAGAACCAACTTTGTATGATAATGTGCTATCGTGGTTTGGTAATCGTGGCAGAGAATTAGTCTACTGTAAACTGGACAGGGAACTCTGCAACTCCCTCTGGCTCAGCACCTTTCTGACTGCCATCTCATTAGTTGGGACATCAACATCTATTTAGATGGGAAGGCTCGCAAAAAACTTGGACGCTTGAGGTATGACTTGAGATGGAGACACAGGAAAGACAGTATCAGCCGGTTGGGCAGCTGATAACCAGACCCCTTTCGGGGTTATAGAAAGCTTGGATATAACGCTCAAAATTAAAGAATGCCGGAAGAAGATGTCCCAACTAATGATGTATCTTCACTCTGAATTTAACCATGAGTTGTTGTTTTGTTAACTGTATCTCTAATGCTGTCGCAGGTTTACGAGTGGGAGAAACGGAATGAGATTGTCTGATTGCTTATGGATGGAGCCAACATGTTGATCTATGAGCGGCTCATGCTTTCTAGTGATCCTTTCCAAGTTCAGGTAATAAATCATAATGCACTATTTCGATAAGTGGCAAACTCTGTGAAATCGATCCAACATTGGATGAAAAATATCATCAAATATCGAAAGGATTGAAAAAACCTAGTATATGTGATACACTAACAAACATTTATAAGCAGGTTTACAGAGCTTGCGGTTTATTTGGATATTACAATTACAAGCTGAAAAAGGCTGTTTGTTCAACTTGTAAGAATGGCGATAGCATTGCTACTACGAAATTCTCTTACGCATACAAGCTCCTCTGCCAGATGAAACGCTTGATACACTGTTTTTCGCCTTTTTGGTCTCTGGTTTTGTCTCTACTTAGTCCCCATTTGGAACTGATAATTTTAAACCTTAGCTGCAAATGCAAATTCTTACTGAAATAAGTAAGAACCTGTGTTGTTTTCAGTTCTATTTGTGGGATTTATGTTTACAGGTTACAGGAACTCATGTCGCTTGATGTTGTTCCGTGTCTTGGACTCAAGGAAATGTAGACAAACTTTGAAGCCTGGTTTAACCTTTATGATAATATCGATGGCTTTTAATATTCTTCTATTGTCCAAGCCATCTGAGGTTGGAATATATTTGTGTATTATCCTCCAATTTTGTTCTTCTCCTTTTTGGATGTTTAGATGATTAAGAAATTAAGAATTATATGTTTTGTCCTCACTGTTCTGAAAACTTGAAATAAAAGAAAATCATGGACAATCTTCATTGTTACTGTGAGAACTAATCGAATGTTCTTTGCTAGATTCTTGATGAAAGCAAAATGAAGAGAAGAAAGAGATGCAGAAAAAAAAAATACAAAGAAACTTGGTATCCCGGTGTTCACCGCACTCTCTGATCGGAGAATCGCTATATTTCACCGGGGCTAAGTACACCGCTTAGCGCTTGTATTTCTCTCAAGAGTTTTCCGAGTTACAGACTCAATGACTCGCTACTCTCAACTTGTGAATTGATTGAACACTTGATCAACACACTCTATAATCTCCTATACTCTATACTTCGTCGTTTATAAACAATACGACTTGGTGACACTAAACACGACACCGTTTACAATGACTCAATCTAATTATCCTAAACCGGACTTTCTTAGAGTTAAACCGAATCAGACCAGACCTGAGAAAAAAACCAAGGAGCCGTTAACTATTTGAAAATCTGTTACTCGCACTTCAAAACAAACTCCACCTTCACAGATGTTTCAACACCTGTTCTGCTGTAGAAATACCAACCTGATCGACTTTAACAAATTCGATCTCTCACGTCATCATGAACGATCTCATTTCTCTGAGAATCCCCTCAGCTTTGAGTCAAGAAACTCCCTAAGTAAGATAATACTTAGCTTTCAAATAACTTAGACGGAAATAACTCTTACTCCTTTTTTACTCTAAGAAAGTTCATAGCTTCCCAAAATTTTCTTATGGGAAGAACTTTTGTTAGAGCATCCGCAGGATTGTAATCTGTTGCTATCTTTATCACATGTATATAGCCATGATTGATCAAATCTCGGATGAAGTGGTATTTGACCGCCATGTGTTTAGTTCGTTCATGGTATACAATATTCTTAGCCAAAGTTATTACGCTTTGTGAGTCACAATGTACCTTTACTGCATCTTGCTTGAAGCCTATCTCGTTCATAAACCCTCTTAGCCACATTGCTTCTTTTGATGCTTCTGTTAAAGAGATGTACTCGGCCTCTGTCGTGGAAAGAGCTACCACCTTTTGCAGAGTGGACTTCCAACTTACGATGTTTCCTCCCACTGTGAAAACAGCTCCTGATATTGATCTTCTTCTATCCAAATCAGCAGCATAATCTGAGTCACAATAACCTTTTGCCACAAACTCTCCCTCATTTGAAAAACACAGCTTAACTTCACTAGTTTCTCGGATATATCTCAATATCCATTTGACTGCCTGCCAATGGCTCTTAAGCGGTTTACTCATGAATCTACATACCATTCTTACCGCGTATGCAAGATCAGATCTAGTTCCTATCATTGCATACATTAAGCTCCCAACAGCATTTTGATATGGCACAGATTTCATTATTTCACATTGGTCTGCAAATTCCTTTTATGTGGCTGACCTAAGGTGGAAGTGGGAACCTAAAGGAGTAAGAACTCCTTTCGCAGAATCTAACCCATAGTTTCCTAAGGCTTTCTGTAAATAACCATGTTGAGAAATAATGAGAGTGCCTCTTTTTCTGTCTCGGTTGATCTCCGTCCCAAAAAATTTCTTGGCAGCTCCTAAGTCCTTCATATCAAATTTTGAACCTAATAGTTTCTTCAATTCATCTACTTTGGATTTATAGGTTGATGCAATCAGAATGTCATCAACATATAATATGAGATATATGTAATTACCTTCTTCAATCTCTTTGAAGTAAAAACATATATCATATTCACTTCTTGTGTAGCCATTAGACGTTATAAACTCATGAAATCACCAAATTCCATTGCCTTGGAGACTGTTTGAGCCCATACAAGGATCGTTTCAGCAGAAAAACCTTATGTGGGTGTTTCTTGTCCTTAAAACCCTCTGGCTGCTCCATGTAGATCGTTTCATCTAGGAAGTCGTGGAGGAATGTCGTTTTAACATCCATTTGTTCGAGTTCCATGTCATGGTGGACTACTGCAGATAGGAGCATACGTATGTAGACATGTTTAGCAACTGGAGAGAAAATTTCTTGAAAGTCTATACCCTCCTTTTGTGAGTAACCCTTGGCGACCAACCTGGCTTTGAACCTTGGAGCTTCTACTCCGTTTATCCCAGCTTTTCTTTTGAAAATCCATTTGCATCCTATTGGCTTTTGAGACTTTACAGGATCAACAAGAATCCATGTGTAATTTTTCTTGAGAGATTGCATTTCTTCACCAGCTGCATCAAGCCACAAATCTCGATCCAAATCTTCCAAAGCTTCTTTAAAGCTTTGAGGTTCAGGTCTTCCTGCGTCTTCTTGCATCATGTATGCGTATCCTGCAATATCCTCTTCTTCAGGATATATTTTGTAGTCATCTAATCTGACGTGTGCTCTAATGTTTCTCCTTTCTCGGTCTCGGGCTAACTGATATTCATGAAGATTCTTAGTAGATACTTCGTTTTCATCTTCTCCTTCTTCGTCATTCTCAGTATCTCCAGTCTGTTTTTCTATTTCAGAGGACATTGGAATTTCTCCACCTTGATTGGTATCCTTACCAGTTGTATCTTCTCCTGAGATATCATATTTCAGAGATGTATCTTCAATGCGAGAGTTATCATTCTCATTTGCACTTTTGAACATGATATCTTCTTTGAATATCACATTTCGACTGATAACTATCTTTTTTCCTCTAGTAACCAGATTCTGAATCCTTTCACACCTTCTGGATAGCCGGTAAAAATACCTTTCTTGGCTCTAGGACTCAGTTTCCCTTCATTAGAATGAACGTATGCTATACATCCAAACCTCCTAAGATTGCTTAATTCTGGAGTTGCAGACGTCCATTTCTCCTCAGCAATATTGAAGTCTATTGCTGAGGATGGTGACCGGTTGATGAGATAGACAGCAGTGGATGCTGCCTCTGCCCAGAAAATCTTTTCAAGCCCGCTTTCACTCAACATACTACGAACCTTGTTCATGATGGTGCGGTTCAGACGTTCGGCAATTTCGTTCTGTTGTGGGGTGTATGTGCAGGTTCTGTGTCTGACTATACATGCATCTTTACAGAAATTGTCGAACCTGATATTACAGAATTCCAATCCATTATCCGTTCGAAGTTTCTTTACCTTTCTTTCAGTTTGAGTCTCCACCATTTTCTTCCATTCGCAGAATTTTTCGAATGCTTCATCCTTAGTCTTGAGAAAGTATATCCATACATTTCGAGACCAATCATCTATAAACGAAACAAAATAGTGGCTTCTTCCTATGCTGTGAGGAACGTTAGGAGAACCCCATAGATCAGAATGAACATAGTCAAGTTTTGCTTTAGTAACATGTTTTGCATCTCCAAAACTAATCCTCTGTGTCTTTCCAATGATGCAATCTTCACAGAATATCATTTCTTGAAGCTTGTCTTTATTAATGCATCCCTTTTGAGCCAGTACCTTCAAGGCCTTTTGTCCGGCGTGACATATGCGACTATGCCAGAGCTGTGTATACTCTTTGTCTGACGATCCCTTGTTAGTCATGGACACACTCAGGTTCTCTGCAACTTTTGCGGCTCCTTGCAGGAAGTACCGAGTGTCTTTGTCCTTCCTACTTCCTTTCATAATGACAGTGCATCCTTTGACTATTTTCAGTGTCCCGTCAGAGCCCTTAAATTCGCATCCCTTAGCTTCAAGTGTTCCTAGAGATATCAAATTTCTTCCTAAACCCGGTATATATCTAACATCACTTAAGACAAAGGTAGTTCCATTCGGGTTTTGAAATCTCACTGACCATGTTCCTTTGACTTCTACAAATGAGTTGTTTGCAACCCTTACCCTTCATGACTCTTCTTCTTTAAATTCGAGGAAGATGTCCTTCCTTGGTGTCATATGAAAGGAGCATCCGGAATCCATAATCCATTCATCCATGTCTGCATTTCCCTGAGATATGTTAACCTCATCTGCAAATAAGCCTGCTAGCTCCAGAGCATCATCTCTAGCAATTGATAATTCTCCTTTCTCGTATGATTGTGTTTTGCCCTTGTTCCTCTCTAACCATCTGTAGCATTGTTTCTTGTAGTGTCCCTCCTTGCCACATATCCAGCAAATCTTCTTTCTTTCAATCGATTTAGATCTTGATCGATTGTTGTTACGGTTCTTGGTGATGTACCCTCGAGACTCGGGTCTTCCCTTTGCAAAGTGACCCTCTGAAACAGTTCTAGAACAGAAGCCATTTCGAGTCTCCTTTTCTTTTGAACGTGCAGCACTGGCTACATCTTCTAATTTCATAACGTTTCGACTGTATTTAAGAGTTTCTTTAAGGTGATCGTACATTTGTGGCAAAGCATTCAAGACTAGTACCGCTTGCACTTCTTCAGGAACTTCGATACTTAAGTGCCTTAGCTCTCGAACTATCTTTAAGAAATCGTCGATGTTTTCATTTATAGATCGATGATCCTTCATCTTGAATCCGTAGAGTTCCAGCTGTGCGTGTACATGATTCGGGAGTGTTTTTGGCATGTACAAAGCTTCCAGCATTGACCATGTTTCTGCAGCGGTCTCGCATTCTTATATCTTTCAAAGTACGTGATCTCCAACACTCAAGAATATGATGTTCTTTGTCTTATCACACCTTTCAAGCCTCAATTCCATTTCTGCAGCTTTTGTCTTGATCCTTTCTTGATCCTTCTCCTCTTCTTTTGCATCTTCTGAGTCTGATGATGGAGCTTTTGGTGTTAGAACGTCTTTCAGCCCAGAGATGCTCAGATAAGCAAACATCCTTCTCTTCCACATTGAAAAATCTCCATCCCCATCGAATTTCTCGATGTCCACCTTTGTGTTCGCCATTCTTAAATTTATCCTTGATTTTGATTTACAACGCTTCTTCTGCTTCTTTTCGATTTTAAGTAATTGTGCTCTGATACCAATTTGTGAGAACTAATCGAATATTCTTTGCTAGATTCTTGATGAAAGCAAGATGAAGAGAAGAAAGAGATGCAGAAAGAAAGAACACAAAGAAACTTGGTATCCCGGTGTTCACCGCACTCCCCGATCGGAGAACCGCTATATCTCACCGGGGCTAAACACACCGCTTAGCGCTTGTATTTCTCTTAAGAATTTTCCGAGTTACAGACTCAATGACTCGCTACTCTCAACTTGTGAATTGATCGAACACTTGATCAACACACTTTATAATCTCCTCTGCTCTATACTTCGTCTAGTGACACTAAACACGACACCGTTTACAATGACTCGATCTAATTATCCTAAACCGGACTTTCTTAGAGTTAAACTGAATCAGACCAGACCTGAGCAAAAAACCAAGGAGCCGTTAACTATTTGAAAATTTGTTACTCGCACTTCAAAACAGTTACTCTATAAACATTGTCTTCATTAAAACAACACGACCTTAAAGAATAGACACGCAAGGAAATCCGATTTTGGTGCACAAAATATATAGAAGCAAAAAAACATGCACAGTAAGTTATGATATCTAATTACAAAAGAGATCCAAATCTCTTCAAATACAAATATCTTTAGATTCCAATATGTTGGAAATATCATTATGAGTTACACTTTTGTTGTCAATGCAAGCAAGGTGACAATGTCAAGAGAAGAAAAAGCAAACACATAAAATCTCGATGTTTCTACTATGTGACTAACCAAGAGAGATCTCTCTTAAGCACAACATGATGAACTCACTGCCGTAGCTGCTGGCCCGTTTGGGAGAACCATTCCTGTTGGGTTTTCTGCTGGCTGTACACGTGGTAGCCTTTTTGCTGTAGCGGTTTGAGCAAGTAAAAGCGAAAGGAATTTAGTCGAAAGCAAAATATATGTTTGAAACTGGTTTCTTGAATGTAAGAATGACTCACCGATTTCGTAGAATATGTCTTTGACATTTGTTGCAGTCTTCGCTGATGTCTCCATGAAGAAAAGGCTGTTCTCTTGAGCATATGTCTCTGCCTCCTGCGACAAATATTATGATTATCAAGAGGTTCTTAACAACACAACCAAGAAATGCAAAAGCTGAGTCCAAAGTATTATTCAGCATATTTCCCCAGTACTTCGAATTCCGTCGCAAACGTTTTTGGCGACAACAGAGCAAAGTTAGACAGAACAGCTTAACAGGAGAGGAAGATTCGCTTTACCTCTGCAGACACTTTCCTTGCATCTAATAAATCAGCTTTGTTTCCAGCAAGAGCCATCACCATATTAGGGTTACCTATTGAGACGACATCAACAAAACAAAACAATATATAATATCCCCATTATAGCAAATAAGCCACACCGACTACATTATAAACTAGCAATACATAAATCTAAACCATAGTCAGCGATTTTCTCACCTTGTGCCTGCAGTTCCTGAACCCATTTCTTCGCCCTCTCAAATGACGCCTGTGACAATACAAAATAAGTTGAGCAAACCTAACGTACACCGCTGATCAGCAAGTTAGCACGGTCTTGACTAAAGCACGGGATTGAGAATTCGTACTTGATTTGTAATATCAAAGACAATAATCGCAGCAGCTGCACCCCGGTAGTACATTGGAGCCAAGCTATGGTATCGTTCCTGACCAGCTGTATCCCATATCTCAAACTTCACAGTTGCATCATTCACAGCCAATGTTTGAGAGAAGAAAGCTGCACCTATGGTTGATTCCTGTTAACACAACAAGTATCAAAAGCTCAAGAATCAACCACAGAAAATGCAATCGAAATCTCTAGAAAAAGATTACTGTGAGTATTTCCACCAACCTGGAATTCAACAAACTGATCTTTGACGAACCGAAGCACAAGACTTGATTTTCCAGCTCCAACATCTCCAAGTAATACCTGAAGGACTTAACCAAGTTAAGCACCAAAACAAAAGTAAAGGAATGAAACAGAAATTGTCTTCTGCTACAGAAGCTGACAAAGAGAGAGCTTACTTAAACGATTAGATACTAAAATCATTCCACTGGTAAAGACATCAGATAAGCAAATTATCATACAACAAAAAAAAGAAACTAAATTCAAGCTGCCATGGAAACAGATTAGGGAACTAGAGACGGAGAAAGCATGGTCTGCATCAAACGGAAGATAATTGATTAAATAGATCGGATCATCCACGAAATATACAACTTCTACTCCAAACATGCAATTTTTAAAACTATGAAATCGGAAGAAGAGAATTATAACGATTAAAGAATTTATCCAATTTTGTAATCAGAAATTCTGCTGAAATTCCCCAAATTGGAAACAGAACCACATCGGAGAACAACAATCCAATCAAAATTCTCCAAGTCGAATTCACGATCCGAGGATAAACAAAAAGATCCCACAAAGAATCTATAGCTAATATACAAATCAGCAATAATTAACTGACCAGTTTCGCGTTGATGTTCTTGTTTCCAGCGCTGGCCATGATTGTTGATCTGAAGCTCGAGAAATCTTCTGCTCAAAATATAAAGAAATCTCAAATCGAAAGACGGAGAAAGGTTCCAAAGGACGAGAAGAGAGAGCGAAGAAGCTTCGTCAACAAACAACCGATCTCTTTGTCTCTCTCCCGACGACGATAGCAAAAAATTAAAGAAACAAATATTATACGGCTCGTGAATACGACACGAGACTTGTGAGGAAAAAACCCCCACAAATATATCGAATTACGAAAATCCTCGTTTATTTATCTATAATTCTTAGAAAAATCCATAACAAATAGAGATTACTACCATTTAAAGATATTAAACTTACACAATTCACCAAAAAAAGTATAAACCTTTTAATAATTTTAAAAACTAAGAAATTTGCGTTAACTGAAACTACATACTATCATTTTAGTCAATACTGATTTTTATTTAACAGCTGTTTATTATTAACAATAATTAAAACGAATTGTTTATAAGTATAAACACATATCATAAGCTCAGAAGGAATTAAGCATAGTATGGAATTAAGTCTTCCAGTTAAATAATTGTCGCAAGTAGATGATTCATCAAAAGAGATATTGATGGGATCTAGAAATACTGAAAAAATATTGATGGGATCTAGAAATACTCTTCCCAATCAATCCACACTACATCTTGAGCTGAAAACGCTTATTCCAACAAAGGAACATATGATTAAATATTAATCGGTGAAAGTAATCTTCGCAACAGATTATTCGGATGTGGTGAAAATGATATCTTTACTAAAAACTAATATTTGCAGTCTATTTAAAAAAATTTAGAAGATGCAAAGTCTTATTTGAAGATATATGAATAACGTTAATTCAAAATGCAACAAATTAATAAATTAGCTTGTAGTGCATAGAGGCTCACATCACATATGGTACATATAAGCTCATCTCTACCGACCTAGATGAGTGGATCGTTTTAGTTTCTTATATCCATATTATAAAAAAAAACATATATCGTAAGCTCGTCCACTATTCCATTCATTCGCACTGCCATTTTTAATAAATATAAAATTCTTAAAAAATACACACACTATTTTTTTATCCATAATATTATTATATTAAAAATTAGAAAATTAAGAACTTAACCATTAAATTTATAAAATTCTATTAATATGTTATATACATAAACATTAGGTATATATAATTTATAATTCATTCCAAAAGGACTTTAAGTATTTTTGTTCTCATCGTGTTTCTAAAATGGAAATAACAACTTTTTTACCATACAGGAATATATCTAAGATGGTACAAGACTTGAAATTAGGAATGAGACCAAACGAAACAGAGATCATATCCATCCTGGTAAAGAGGAGACTATTTTAAATGTTTTGAAACCTAATTGGAAGAGACCAAAAATCAAAGGCATTGAAATTTAGTCGAAAAATAACGTTTTCTATGCACGTTATTTCAATTTTCCGTTTGGGTATATCAATGGCCCTAATTATCTACCGTCGAAGGCAAGAATTTCTTTTATTTAAAATTTTGATTTTAAATTGTTCACTTTGACAACAAAAAAAATGGTGTTGTAAAGCATTCCTTTTTTTTCCAACATAGTTTAGTGGTTTTAATATCTCCAATAACATGCGGGGTGCTGGGTTCGAACCCCAAACCTGGTGTAATGAATGCAGAGGTGACTACCATTATGTCACGTAATTCCTACAGCATTCTTTTTATTAATTGTAAATAAATTATGCCAAAATTTGATTTACATCAGATATTTGAAGCAATCTAGTTTAAAGAATGCTGAAGGAAAGATTCACAACAGATTAGGATCAAATCATAATGCTAATTTTTTGACTTCACATAGAGACAGTTTTACTGCAACTTATCTCACGAACTATGTTTTCCAATCAGCTCTTCATCATATATGGAGGGGGGTGAAATAGACTGCAACATGGAAAATACCCATCAACCTCTCAACAAATCACCAAAATCATAAAGAATAATAGACTCTTAGGCAAATGAGCAACAACAGGTACGAGAGAATGGCCTCATGCTATGGTTTCCGGTCTGTTATAGACCTACCTGCACAACCGCTGCCTCTAATCCTTCATACATCAAACTTATGTAAAGCTCTACTTAAATCTCCAAAATAACTGATGCATTCATTGTGCAAGGATTTATTAATAATGAATATATGATTTTACATTTTTTATCAATTTAGTTTATTAACTTTAATATCTATTTTAACATTCCAGAGTGTTGGGTTCAAACTTCAAACTTATGATAAATTTCGTAGATCATCAACATATAATTCTTTCAAAAAAAAATCTAATTAAAGTTTTTTATGAAATTCTTTCTTTTAATTTTTAAAAGCCAAAGAGTTAGAATAAAAATCATCTATATTCATCTTCTTAACAAATATAATGGAAACCTCAATACCATTGTATATTTTTAAAGATAGTTATTGATTTCCAACTTAAAATCACAATGAATAAATAGATTCATGCTTATTATTTTAACAGGCACAGTGGGAACTGTCCACCAACTCAAAAAATACAACTATACGATAGTCAATTATAAAACGAAAATTCGTCCATCAGAGTTATTTTGGATTCTAATACTGTTTTAAGAAGTATAGACTTCAATCCAGTTAGTAATGAATCGAGAATCACATGTCCGTGGTATACTGTATTAGATAGAACGTCACTTATGATGTGAATCATTCTAACATATTTTAGTAAGAAAAGTTATAAATACTTAACGAAAACAATCAGTTCCAGTGATATATTAAGAACTTATCGTTTTAATTTGTTTTATTTTAGTTTAAATTGACACAATGCATAGTGGAATGATAAAAGTTGATGAAAGTACAAAATTGTAAATTGGTCTTATCGAAATTCTAAAATAAAAGGGTTCGTTTTTCAAGAATATCAACCTTTACATGTTTGACACATAATATGTATATATTAGTATATGTATATATATACATCTATGCTTTAACAGATCATATAGTATTGTCCTCTTATACATTTCAATATATAAAACACCTCGTATTCCACGACGACATGTTCCTTATAAGTTCCAACTCATTCAATTGCCAAAAAAGAAAAAGTCCCAACTCATTTTCTATATTTGGTTTAAGTCTCCAGCTCAAAAACTCTAATCATTAATCCCCAAAAAGGACTCTTAATTATAAACTCAAACATAACTTAATCAAAAGAAAATAACCAACAAATACAAACAGACATCGAAACAGTTTAAACAAGAACATTTAGAAAAAACTCGAAAATCAACTCAAAAGATTGATATTTTTTTTGTATTTTCAGGAACCTTGGTAAAGTCCATGTGAAACAGCTTCAATGACACAATCCATAGCTTGAAACCCTATTCTTTCTTTCTCCAAATCATACACAACCTTCACATTCTGCTGTTGAAAGCTTCCAAAAACCCCGGCCGGACCGTAGTCTCCATCTTCCATGTTCCGAAACAACAAGCATTTCACCACCGAGCCGTCGCTAGGTGCGCTCATTGCGTAAAACGAGTTGCCTGGCGGGAGAATTAAGGTTGCATTGTTCAAAAAATGGAAAGTGATTGAAGGAAAGGTCATCAATACGTCGCTGTCAAGACTAGTGAGATTGTGATTAGGAAATGGAACTTTGTAGCATAGATCAAAGCCTGTTCTCGATTCTGTTTCCGTGGCTCTAGGATATGTGATGGTTGATTGGAGAGTTGTGAGAATTTGTGAGTAGAAGGGATCGGGTAAATGTGTGTAAGTTGTACCGGAATCCATCAACATTCCTCCATTTCCTTGTGAATCAAACTGTTTTAACGTTAAGGGAACTTGTGTGGCAGTGACATTTGTGCCTATTGTAATGGATTCTAAGCCGATGTAGTAGCTGTTAGGGTACATTGGTGTATTCAACATGGGGGTAAACTGCAAACAGTTTGTGAGATTGACGGACAAAGGAGAGTCTCCTAGGATCAAAGGGCTTGAGATGTTAGGGTTATTGACAAACTTGAAAGGCAAGAAACAATGAGAAAATCCCTTTTGAACAAACCCTAATTGCGATGGGAGAGAAAGTAAACCTCTTCCAAACCCGGCAATGCCAATGGACTCATGGTAAGTGGATGCAACGCACCCAAATGAGAATCTTGGGACATCCTTGGTTGGAGCCTTCAAAATATCTCTGGTTAGTATCCCAGAAACAAGACCACCTTCACCATAAGTATAAGCAAAGGAGGGACAAGGCCTTAAGCAAGTGGACTTGAGAAGCATACCCACAGAACAGCCAACGATTGCGCAAGGGTCAAAAGGATTGTCTGAACTATGGATCTCAACGCAAAAGGAACTAGCACAAGAGGCTCTAAAAGATGAGGATGAGTGAAGAGGAGAGAACATTGAGGATGATTTGAGATTGTTGTTCTCAAAATCGTAACAATCTATGCAATCAAAACTTAGATTCCCACATGGGACCCAAATGAGATCACTTCCTGTGTCCATGTACACTTGGACTGCTTGTGGAGGTGTTCCAATGTTTAAAGTTATCAAATAACCATCTCTCACTTCTCTCAAGGGCTCCATCACAACATCGACTGATGATCCTAATGGCTTCTTGATCCTTTGTTGGGTTTGAGACTTTGGTGTGGGAAGAGAAACACTTGATTTGGTCAAGGCAAGAACAAGAAAGGAAGATGATGATGAGGAACTAGGGTTTTTATGTTGTCTTGCTTGGGTTCTGTTGGAAGTAATGAAGAATATTGTAAAGATGAGGAAGATAAACGAGACACTGATTTTGGCTGCCATCACTTAGCTTACAAGGTGATGGCGAGGAAGATAGAATTGCAAATGAAATGTTTTTATTTTGGATGTGCTTTGTGTGAAGTTAGTTTTGGTATTTAAAGAGACGAATTAGGGTTTTTAAGTCCTTTATTTAAAAAATTTGTGTGTACTTTATATGCGAGTTAGTATATAAATAATGTATTTGATAAACTAATTAGCTTTATTTGTACCCTTCCATGTGATATTTTATATAAAGTAATTTTAAATTAGATATCTAAGCTTCTAATGGACCGCACTTCGTCACACGTGGAATAAAGTACAATGATCATGCACCTAAGTTTTTTTTTTTTGACCATTTTCCGATTTATGCACAAGGATTATCCTTGTGGAGGAAGAGCCGAAGATGTCCCGAAGGGACCATGAACCTAAGTTATGAGAACCTATCGTTCATTAGTTTTTTTTTTTTTTTTTTGCTAAACGGTTTGCAATAATATATGTATGACAAGAAACTAATTCAAATCTACGTATAACTAAGAGTTATTCGAGGAAACGAATCAAGTTATCCATTTTTTATCCTTTTTAGAAAGGATTTCTTTTTTACATATATTTGTGATTTGTATTACGACCGATTCATCACAACTGATGAGATATATATTGGATTTTTTCCCCAATGAACAGCTAGCTAGTCTTTAGATATCAAAATATAAAACTAACGGATGATCGAGTTATCAGTATCTTGTTTATGTATATAAAGGTTTTAAAAAAGTTTTAAAAATGTGGTCTTTATTATAAATTAAAAAAGATTTAAAATTTTATAATATTGTCTCAAAAGTATAAATTGTGAAAATAAATAATATAAATGATAATATAGAAATTCTAAACACACAATTTTCTTCTACTTTCCTATTAGATCATACATCAAATTCATATATTCAAAAATTTCTAACTAATATTCTCTCTTGATAGTCGAATCATTTAAGCTTTATGATGATAAAATGTTTTAAACCATGGACATCTCAACCAAAACGTCTAGACACATATATTAAACTAAATACATAAGCCTCAGTATGAAAAAACAAATTGTGACCTAATATGTTTAAAACTTTTTGTGGCTTTAGACCATTATCTAATTTCTCTAAAAAGTGATATATATATAAAACGTAAGAAGAAAATTTATGAACAAAACAGTTGTAGTGTAGTGAGAGGTTTCAATCCATAAAGACTTTGTTTATGGATGTATGCAGGATTTTGTTCCACTTTAAATAAATTTACTATAGTAAAAACTATATAAACTTAATATCGATTTAATAATATTTTATGACTTTTTAGTATTATTAATTTAGTAATAAATTAATTTAAAGAGATTTTGTTTAAAAGTTTATAAATTTTGAAAAATATTAAATTTATTTTTACAATGAAAAATTCGTGTAAGGATTTATATCAATGAATTTGGAAGATTGATTTATTTGTGTTAAGAAAATATTATTTTAATATTATGATTAATAATATTAGCTATCAGCCTATCACAATAAAATGGAAGTTAATAGCTTTTTCAGTTATTCTTATGAAAATGATAATAAGAATTTAAATTTCAAGATTTATATATCTATAAAAAAAATTTGGCTACTATTTTTAATATTATGATAAAAGTGAAAACAGTATTAAGATATATATATATATATATATGGAAGTGAAAAAATGAAATTATTGCTTTTAGAAATCATTACAACTTAATGCAAATTAAAAAGATAACATCATAAAAATTCTATGCAATAAAAAAATTAGAAATAAATTTCAAATATTATAATTTTAAGAAAAAATAGAGAACGCTGGAATTATATACTAGTAAATTGTGTTCATTATGTTTATATAAGTTTTATATACGAATTACTGATTTATGATACATATATTTACATAATTTAAGTTTAAAAAATGATATTATTATCTAATTGAGATTTCACAGAAAAGTTTTATTATGTCTATAAATCTATCAATTATTAATTTATTAAGTTTACTGTATATATATGTTTCTTTTTATAGGTTTTGAAAAAACAGTTTTGGTTTTGGTATGGAGTCCACCGATTATAAAAACAAGGACACCTTGTTATAAACATGATACCATGTTTAAAGTCAAATTCAATTAACAAATTATATTTATAACCAGCTGATCGAATTAGGTGTGGACTGAAATGTTAAACCTTATTTTTATGCATTTATGTGTCTATTAAATTAGTAATAATTTCATTTTATTTTATAACAATGCACTGATTACTTTTCAATACAATAATAAATGTCTACGGGTTAAAATGAGAGAGAGAAGATAATTATATATGTTTATGCAATTTTGTGGAAATATCCAGAAATTAAGGAAGAGCCGAAAATGACTAAATGAGAACTCAGCTGGTGAGGTGTACATGAGTCATCCACCTAACTGTCTAACCGTTAGTTTCCCGCTAATTTTGTTTTTATATTTAATTATCTAGTTTTTTTTGCTATATAACTATATTTAATTATCTAGTTGTAGTATACAAGTAATGATACGAATGATGCATCGACCCTTTTCTATGTGAATTAAAATATAATCAAACAAATTATAGACAATAATATTCAGATAATATTTTATACGTAACCATGAGTGCACCATAATTAAAATGTTAGTTGTATATTATTTTGCATGTCGTCCAATTGAAATCTATTCTTATGGAGCTTCACACGTAAGCCCCACCATATATTGTCTTCTTTGCCAACAAAAGTACATACAAAAATACAAAAACAAACACATTATATTTCGTACTATCTGTTGTCTTTTTGGTTAATTGTTATAAGTTATAACAAGTTAATAATTAACTACTTTATATATGAGTCTATATCGTACACTCTACATATATGTTTAACGTGAGTGTACACTCTACATCAGTTTAGGGATTTTCTGCTCTCGGTTGGATATTCACAATGAACAGATGTACTATTTCAATTGCAATTGGTTCAGGATATGTAATGGACCATAGTCACAGTACTACAAATATATTTTTTAAGTTACTAAAGTTAAGCGACGCGAACAATATTGTATTCGTCGCGGTTGTATAATCTCAATATGAATTTGGTAATGTGTATATGAGTTGTGACGTTAAGACGTAATTTGGGTTTGAAGATCTACTTAGCTTGTAAACGTTTATGTGGGTATTTTAGATTCGCTCAAACATTTTTCCACGCAAACAGAATTGGCGGAAGATTCATGACTATGTTATCGTGAATATGTAAAAAGAAGTGCAAATGAAGGACGTATATTTTATTTTAGACAGAAAATTCACATAACAGTATCTGTGTTCAGATCAGTCTTAGCTCTATTAGAAGATTCTGTAAATAATAAAACTTTTGTGTTGCTTAATTCACACCTAAAGTTCTCATGCATATCGATTTTCCGTTCTACATCCGTTTTTTTTCCAATAACTTATTTATTCATAAATTTTTAATTTAGTTCTAAAAGATTAGAGAAATGTTTCATTTAGTGTATGACAAATTATCTGGAATATTTGATCTGTTATTCAATCAGATACAATCTAAAAATTAGGATTCAGATATGACAAATTACAGATCCAGAGGATTAGGATCTGGATATATTTTTATACTAATATTGATATTCGATCTATCCTTTTTTTTATGGCTTATAAGCCTCAAATGTATTTTTTATAAATTATAAATTTATAATTATTTTTATATTAATGTTATTATTTAGTGATTTGTGTTGTTTTTTATTTTATTCTTATTTTTTCTTTTGTTTTCAGGTTTACTAAAGCTTAATTTCAAATTTTATTTTTATATAATATTATGATATAAAAATTTAAAAATTTATATATTAAAATACAGATCGGAACCGGATATCCGACAGATATCTAGATTTTTCTGAATATCTAAAATTTCAATACCTGATGGATTCTCATCTTTTAAAAATTTATGATATCTGATCTCTACATATAATTCTTATATGTACATGTTCTAAAATAAACTTTTTTGGATTTTCACAATAAAAAAAAATGTACGGGAAATATCTATTTTAAAGTTAATCTTTATTCAAATTAATGAGATTTTATGAACAGTTTCCTGTTATCTAAACTTCCCCTTGTTATCGTATCAAAAATCATTTAAATAACGTTTTTATAATACAACTTTACCATTCTCGACTTTCACTACTACTTTCCGCTCCAATACTCCAAATGGACATGTCTATTTCTAATATACGTAAGTTTTAATTTATGTGCTGTTGTTTTGTAAATGGAAAATGCTATCACCTATAAATATTTTGAAAGGCAGACTGAATAGTGTTATTTGAATGTAGTCGATATGTCTACAGCTTGAAGATTATCTTCTAATTATTTTCAATAGTATGTGTTTTTATAGTATAATTATTCTATCTTACCTTAACTTAATGGTGGTTAAGATTTGTTAATACTATATATAAAATTTTTGAAGCATCTAGATTAAAATGATTTTTTTTGGTTAAAAGATTATGCACAAAATAAAATTATAAATATAATTATAATTATTTTCTATATCTATTTTTTTATTTAGTTCATTTGAATTAGATTATAAATGAAAGTATTATATATATATATTTTTTTCATTTTGTTAATAATTTAGATTTCAAAGAAAAAAATTGATATAGAAGTATGTAAATAATAAAAAATAAAATTCTGGAATATAATTTGAAAATGTTTTGAAAATAGAACTATTAAATTTATCGGAAGATGTTTTTAATATTTTTTTATAGATAGTTCTTTCTATTTTTATATTTTGGGTATTTGGTTCTTATTAAGAAACATGAGATTTTGTTCGGATTCATGTTTTAGACTAGTACCAAGATTAGTACCAGCTCTTATTCCATTCCGCAAATGCAATGTCGTTATAAAAGTATATAACTATGAACTTACATATATAACTATGGATCCTAATCTAGTATATATAACAATAAAGTTGAAACAAATATGCAGAATGGAATGATGCAGTGCTAATTTTAAAGATAATTGACGACAATAAAAAAAAATTATATATATAGATGGAGAAGGTAGGAAAAATAATTAACTAAAAACAAGAAAATATCATAACTCTAAAACGAATGGTATAACGAAATTGGTAATTCTCCAAAGTTTTGTGATTGCTAAAATTTTATGATTGGCTACTTTTGAAGTAAGGTAGGTCCAAAGTTCGGTTTGTTAAGTTTTGAAGGAAATCTCACAGGACAGAACTGGACCGAAAAACAAAATTGGATGCGGTCCAAAAGTGTCAAAATTCGGTTCGGTATGGGATAAGAAAATCATTGCAGAAAAGAGTTCCAATGATGATGCGAAAGATATTTGGAAAACTTTCAGGCACGCCCTTTTAATTAATTTGTACTATTTTAAACTTGGGGAACAGAAACGAAAAGTTTTCGGTCACATTAGCAAGAAAAGGAAGAGTTTAAGGACCTACAGATAATTTACACCCCGTAGTCGCCTGAATATCACAAACGGAAAAGTGAAAGCAATAACAAGAAGGTTTTAGCAAAGTGATAGAGATTTTGACCGATGAAACCTTAGGAATCAGGTGAAGATGGATTATTCAATTGCGTAATATTTCCTTGTTTCTGGTAAATTTCAATTCTTTCGATGAATTGTTAAGGAAAGAAACCAATTTTGATGAATCTTCCATAGCTCTTGATTTCGCTCTGCGTTTTTTATTCCTCTCTTTGCCTTAGTCTTGGGTTGCAATGATGCTTTTCAGATTTCTGGAAAAATTAGAAAAGATTGCTCAGTTCAATCTTCGCATTGCGTTATCCTCCATTGCTCATCAAAACCAAGTTTCAAGGTCCAAACTTTCTCATGTTTACAATACAGTGAGATGTTTGCAAAGTGGTAGATTTGTCTGTGGGGATATATCTTCTTTAACACATTGGTCTCAGTCACCCACGCGGGTTTTCAGTAATCGGTTTCGCGAGTTATGAAGAACGAAGCTCAAAAAGCTCTCTTTGATTACTTGCATCATACTAGAACTCTTTAGTTTTGTTGATGCAGAGCATATGAGTAAGAACTCCCCTCGGTTTCTTTCGGCTTTGTTGTCCAAGATCGATACTCGGAAGGAGGATATATCTCGGTCGTTGACAAAGTTTCTAAGGTTCAATCTCATCAACGAGGTTGAACCGTTTTTCGAGAGTTTGGGTCTGCGTCCGTCTGGGATCTCGCGTTTTTTTCAACGGGACCTTGTGCTTTTGAGTGATGACAGTGTCATGTTTGAGAATTTCCATGTTCTTTGCAATTATGTGATTCCTCGTAGCAAGATTGGCTGTGTGTATAAAGAAGCAAGAGAGATTTTCGGCTACGAGAGTGGGGTTTGGGCATCAAAGCTTGAAGCTTATGAGATCTTGGGTCTCAGCAAGCCTATAGTCATTAAGCTTGTAACTTGTTGCCCGTCGATTCTGGTCGGTGGTATTGATACTGAATTTGTTTCTGTGGTTAATAAGTTGAAGGATTTAAGCATAGGATGTGATTGGCTTGGGCGGTACATGTCGGATAGAAAACCATGTAACTGGAGCCGGGTTCTTAAGATGATGGAGCTTCTTGAGAAGATGGGATACAACGAGAAGTTGAGTAGTCTTTTGAAAACATATCCAGATTTGGCGGGTGAAACTTCTGATAAAGCTTATGTTATGTTTGATAAGTTGCTTAAAGTGGGTCTTCAGATGAATGAAATAGATAAATTAGTGATAGACCACCCAGATATGTTATTAGAGAAATCTATAAAAAGAATTTTGGTGGCTTTGAAATTCATGACGGGTATCAAAATGGAAAAGCAGTTTATCGTTAGGATTTTACTGCATCACATGAAGCTTATTTGTTCATCGTCTCTGCTAGGACCAAAAGCTCAATTGTTGTGCTCAGGGGCCGTCAATTTCCTCAATTTGACATTTTGATTCACTGCGATGGAGAGGGTCAGAGAATATGTGTCGATGCATCGTGAAGTATAGTGGCCTTTGACTTTGACTGTAACGTATGTTCATCAGTAGTGATATAAATTCTCACAAATAAAACAAGTAAGGACTTGGGGAAAGCGGAAAAAACTGAAATTCTCCTTGAGTATGGCTGATGTTGACACACTACCGAACTCAATGAAGTGATTCTTCGACTGGACTGAAAAGCTCAACATATCGTTATCGACTTATCAACAACAGGTCGATACCATATCTTCTATGGCTACATTAAGGAGGAAAGGCACAACACCGTACATACTTCGAGATATTATGGTGCACCTTGAAATGCTTTCTTTGTTGAAAGAGAAGGTATATTGATCAAGAGTTCAAGACCAAAGACATCACTATCTATTTACTGGGACATCTGTAACAGTTCTTGTCCAGAATGCATTATTACAGGTTGTTTGAAACAATGGTTTTGTTCTTTGCTCTTATCCACCACATTAGTCTCTGTCTCTTGCAACTATGTAAAGATATCTACGAAAAAGAAAATCATGTCTCTCATGTGTGTTTGTGGTATATCTTGTTTGTTTTAGTTTCAGGTACCTGAGACTCTCTTCTATATACAAAAAGTATACCAAAATATTATAAGCAAAAGGTTGCATATAGTTAGATAGTTTTGGGTTAATAAGCATATCCAATTTTACTGTTGTACAACTACCTACCCATTCCTCTTTATTAAGCTGAACCTAAAGTATCTAAACAACACACAAAAAGAAAAACCTTTTCAACAAAGATATCTAATCACATCACTGATAGTACAGTTTCATGTTGAGTTGTTCAGGCCATCTCTTAAAGAAGAAGAAGGAGAGGATGAAGCAGAAAGACAAGAGCGCGCAGTCTGAGACTCTTTGTCTTTGATATATGCCTTTTGGATATCATCCTTAAGCTCTCTATATCTCATTCTCTTCAATCCTCTCTCCTGTGGAGATCCCCTCTCAATATGTACATCATCGAGAATGTCTTCGTCTATGTACTCCTCCATGTACTTATCTAGAACCCCTGAGCCATATGGAAAGTACCTTCGACCGGTCTCAACTGCATTGTGAAACGTAGAGTGAAGTCAGCCAAGAGATAAGGAAATGAAGAAGAAGAAGAAGAGTCGATCACAAAGAGCAAAGCTTTTTGTTCTTACCTGTTTTCATTAGAGCCTCCATGCGAGTAAGAAGTCTTTTGGTTTGCATATGAGGAGTCTCGTTTAAATCAACCTGACTCAAGTTTCCCGTTAAGCTATTTGAAGGCGGTGGAAGACCCGTGAACTTGCTTGTACCTTCTACATTAGCAATGTCCATAGCTACTTTAGCTTCTGTTGGAAAGAACAACTGCGCAAGCCCCACTGCAAAAAGTTTGATGCTTTAACAAAAATGCGATAACGATACAGAAGATATTTGCCAATTATCGGTCAATTACCTCTCTTTTCTAGATATAACAGTCTCATCTGGAGATCTTCAGGCATAGAAAGGGAACACATTGGCGTATCCGCAACCATAGGGTTCCTCCTGATTTCTCTTTCCAAGAGATCTATGCATAACCGGGCTTTACTATATTCCCTCCCTTTCCCTATCTTCGTTTGATAATCCCTTGGAGTTGTCAATCTCCTGCATATATTAACCACACTGCGTCCATCACACGTGAAAGCAGACGCATTGGCACCTTTCTTGAGAAGAGATATGAGAATGGAAGGCTCTTTACGCATCGCAGCGAAATGAAGAACCGTGTAACCACGGGAGTTTCTGTAATTGACATCACCCATATCGAGAGTAAGAATCTCGGCAACAACTTTCGGATCACTGTACACCACGGAATAATGCAGACCATTGGCTTCATCTAGTGTGATATCTGACTCAGTCAAAAGAAGCTTCACAAGCTCAACGTCATCTGAATCCAATGCCTTGAGAATTTTCCTAATTCTCTCTACAATTTTATCCGGAACCTTGGGACTGTTTTCTTCGTCTTGTGGAGACTTGAGACGAATCTGTTTAATTTTCTCTGCAACTTCTGAAGGAACCTCCTTTTCAATACAGAACCTGTAGAGATCTGACCTTGCCACTCTCTCAATACATTGATCTAGCAGCTGAGTCAACTTACAATTGAAAGCAACCAAAAGAATCGGAAGAACATTCTCAACAAGAGACTTCTCCACAAAGTTACCAAGCCGCCGCTGCAAACAAATAACATAAAAAGCAGAAACCGTTAATCTTTCATTGAGGTCTCTGAATCAAGAAAACAAAGAGAAAGCAAAAGTTTTTTTTCTTTCATACCTGAAAAGATGAAACAAGCTCTGGCACTTGTAGAATAGATGAAGCATACATCAATTCAACAACAAAATCAATTGCAGGTCGACAAGAATCATGAGCACAAACTGAATCAACACAAGTCGAAACCTCCAAAGGAAACGGCTTTAACCTCCCAGTGTATATATAACTCAGGAAATAACAAAAAGCTTCATGCCCAACAGCTCCATAAGGCAACATCTCCTTCAAATGGTACTTTGGTTTCTCAATTTTCGAACTCTTTTTATCTTTCTTGAACAATTCCTGGAAAAACTTGCTTCTTGCAGCTAAAATGCATCTATGAACACCAACTGGAACACCATCGACAATAATCTCTGCATCTGTGTAATCGCAATCTGGATTACTGAGAAGCTGCTCAAGATTGGAGCTGAGTTTGCTTAGACTAACCACTTCGAGATTAGAAGCTGAGCTTGATGAGAAATGATTAGACCCAATAGAGACATTAGAGAAATGAGAAGACGTGAAACTTAAAGATGATGATGGTTCAGTTAAAGTAGCCATTTTTTCTGCAGAAAATTATCACTCGAAAGCCCTATTTTCGAACCATGGAAATCTAAGATTACAGAGTCAAAATTCCTAAATTTACATTTCAAATAGGGAATCAATCAAACCTTACAAACCCAGAACCAAAAGAGGAACAAGTAAAATTTTGGACTTTGAGGTATGATCTATAAGAACAAGACCGAAAAAAAAGTTTCAATTTTTCCGACAGAACAACATTACTCTTGCACCTCCGAATCAATGTACCAAAAAAAAGTCAAAAGGAAAGGGGAAAGCTTTGGAGAAATACTCAAGCAAAATTGGCAGAAAAAATAATCCCTAGAAGAATCTGAAAACACGAAGGAGTAGAGATTGAAGAATCAAAATCACTGGTTTGAGATCTGCACAACCGTAAAATTACGTCGAAGATAAGAAAATCAAAAGAGAAGATAAATGGATGGAGGAAAGAACCAAATTGGGATCAATCAAAAAAAGAGGAAGAGACAGAGAAACAGAGAATTGAGGAAAAGTCAAGAGTAAAGGGATATTTAAAGGATATAAGAGTTTGAGAACAGAGAGGACACAAACAGGTGAAGTGACGATGAAAGAAAGAGACAGCTTCAATGTGAAGATGATATGAAAAAGAAAAGGGAAAGATTAATAATTTCAATTTAATAATGACGGCTCTAGCGTAGATTGAAAACATGGTCGAAAAATGCATAAAGAAAGACGTGAATGAAAGTTGACAAACAGAAAACAAAGACTAGAAAATCCATGTATGATGCCAAATGTTCCAAGTGTGATGCCAAAGATTCCATGAACTTTTTTAAAAATAATTTTGGAGAAACTACAAAATATTTTTTGACAAATAATGTAATAAGTTGTAGCATATTGTAGGTTTATATCTTGTTATCACCTGGAGTATTAGTTATAAAAAAATTTTTATAATAATATAATAATGCCGTCACGAAATATAGCCGAAGTCAAGAAAATAATATAGAAGAAAAAGCCATCGTCACGAGTGATGACGGAAGTGACGCAAGCAAATGCGAACGGCATATGGTGCGTGTGCTGTGATGTGATGACGTGGTAAATAATGCCAGTTTCGAAAAAGGTAGATAAATCATTAAATTATAGTGACAAATAATAGCTAGTGGTTCTATATTATTCACTTTATAATGTTGTGATGACCACAAAGTTATTTTCTTTTGTCAACGACCACAAAGTTATTATATACAAACTTTTATATAGCTCTTACGTTTTTTTTTTCTTTTTTTCTTAACTCAAACCGATTGTATACAAAAGTATAAAATCTAATATAAACAGTGTATAACGATTATATCGTGTAGTTTTGATTAGTTTATTCACTTTTGTATTGTTTGTTTATATAACTAAAATAACAAAAATTATTTACATTTCTAAACTTCTACATATAGATTATAAAAGCATGTAATTCTAGTGGTTTAAACACTATTTATACCATTTCAGCATAGTATGTTGCAAAATTTATTTATATTTGTTAAAATATGATCATATATTTTATAGTCCAAATAAATAGTAAAAAGGATTTAACATTTTCTTAAAAAAATATACTGAATTGACAATAATAATAATAATAAAAGTATATTGTTTTCAATTTTTTAAGTTAACATAATTATAAAACAAATTCCTTCGATTTTCTTACGACATATAAATCTAGAACGGATAGTTCTATCTTATATTATATCTACAGTTATTCCTACAACATATAAAAATTATGATAAACAGTTATGTTTGCAACACTCTACAACTTTTTAAAAGATTTATATCAATTAATCTGAAAAATTGCACTTTTTGAAAATCGAATTCCATATAGAATGCAAAATCTTAAACTCTTAAACTTTGACCAAAGGGCTTCCACAGTTACTAGTTGAAATTTATCAACAGAAAAAATATCTATAATTTAGTTAATTTGAAAAGTATAGTTAACTTGGTGGTTAAAAATCTTCACTAGCGTTTGACTCGTTGCTTTTTGCAAAAATATCAACGAAAAAAAAGATAATCTTTAATCTTAATGCTAGAAAGAATCACTATTCAAAATGGAAAGTTGATAACTAAACAAATTTAAAACATACAAATATACAATGGATCTGTGTCGGTGATACTTCTGCTGAGAAGCTACGCGGACTATTCAGTTCATAAAAGTTTCCATATATGTTTATCTAAGAAAATCGAATCATTTGGATATATATATAATATGGAATAAAAAAAAATTAAAGATAATATTTGTATCGTGTAAGAATGTAGAATTTCTCTTTGAAAAGTTGTTAAGGAGTTTTCATAAAATACAAATAAAACACCAACAGAGTTTTTTACAAAGCGATTAATTTCTTTTTGTGTAACAAAGAATCAAAACCGAACCACAATTTGGTAAAAGTAAATCGAGGCTACTTACCGACCACAGCAAATCGATGTTGCTCAGAGTAAATGCAAATACTTTGTTAACTTAAAATATCGCACGTGTATTGCAATATCAAATCAAAAGTTGTTGCCAAAAAAAAAAAAAAAAAAATCTCAATCAAAAGAAAAACTTGGTGTTACAATTAGCTTAAGAAAAATAAGATATAGACCCAAGGCTGTGACAGGCTCTTTCTAATTTTGTTTAGCCCAGCTTTGACAATGTTAGTTTAAATTAGATTTTCATTTTTTGGGTTTAGGTTCGTTTTTTTTCTTTCTTTGGTCCACTGACCATATATCACATCTTTTCAACCCCTACGAAAATTCGAGTCAGTCAGTGATGAGTTTTGTGGTGACATAAGGATATGACCTAGCCAGCCCGACCCGAAGAGGGGTGGGCAGAGATGCGACGATCCTTTTATATTTTTAAAAATTGTTTTCCTTTACTTTTGCAACGTCCAATTACTATATATTAATTATTTCTTCAAAAAATATAAAAACAAGTAGAAAAATTATTAGTAACTCTATTTTCTTCTGCAGTATAAAATATTGATGACAGCAAGATATTCGTAAATATATAACTCTATTTTTTAATTCCAAAAAATTATATATATATATAGAACAATCATGCATTAGCTGATTATCCAAATTCACAACTAGTTAATATATTTTTTTCTGGCTAAAACAACAGTCCCTCTTGCTTCTACTTTTAGTAATTTATTAAGAAAGAGTTAAACTATTTTATACAATGCGTTCAAATATTTACTAGAATCTTAATAATTGTAGTCTTGTAGATTACTGAAACTTTATTAAATTGTATAATTAACGTTCGCTTATATCGAAAGCAATCCTCAATCGGCATGAGCCTCTGGCAAAAATATCCATGGAATGGAGTACTTATAGGGAATATATTGATATTTTATATTAAAAAAATTTCAGTTATGTTTGGTATGTATATATGTCACACTTTCAGTTATTTTTCTTTCCTTTTTTACATCCATTAGAAAATTATAGTGCATCTTATTAGACTAATCTACCTCCAACCAAATAGACCTTGACGTATTTCATTGCATCGCGTTGAACATTTCTATCTAACTGATATGACTCGTGTGTCATGCATTTTTGTTCTCCCTAGATATAAAACGAATAATAATCCATGTCAATCATATAAAAATACGTGGTACATTATGTAGTCTTCTACATATATATATATATATATATATATATGAATCGTAAAAAAATACACATTACAAACATTTAACTTTACTACAAACCAAAACCTAAAAATGACTACAACCACACAACACATGAATCTAATCTTCGTCGAACTTCTCTTAATCTCCTTTGCCATCTCTCCCGCAATCTCAACGGTTCCGAAAGAATGCGAAACCGAATCAACAAACTCTTGCATCGACAAAACTAAAGCATTACCCCCTCAAAATCATAGCTATCGTTGCTATCCTCGTGACAAGTATGATCGGAGTCACGGGTCCTCTCTTTAGCCGATATGTCCCGTACCTAAGTCCAGACGTAAAATCTTCATCATGATCGTGAAGTGTTTTGCATCCGGGATCATCTTATGAACCGGTTTCATGCACGTATTGCCCGATTCTTTCGAGATGTTGTCCTCACCATGTCTTGGAGACGATCTGTGGCACAAGTTTTCCTTCATGGGCTTTGTCGCTATGCTATCAAGTCTAGTAACTCTCGCTATAGATTCCATTGCTACAAGTCTTTATAGTACTTTCAATGTAACACGAGCTAATTGAGCTTGTATTGAAGAACTAACCATGGTGATAACTCGTTACCGCAATAGTTGTTTTGAGCATGTAGAGCTAGGCTCTCTAGTTGTTATAGGCAAATTGAATTATCATTGGAGTAGTCTTATCTTCACTGTCCTCACATAGCTTTCCTTGTATAGATCTATAGTTCACTCGGTAATTATGGACTATCGCTAGGTGAATTATTAATATGTTTTATATAATACAATATATATACATACGCACAAGGAAATAGAAAATTATCAATAACCAAACTGATATATATATAGCTTTGAGTATTTATATCTTTCAACCACAGATATATCATTATGTTTATTAACAAATATGATCATTGAATAGGCGAAGTATACAAATGTGAAAAAGTTCGTGATGGCATTCTTTTTCCCGGTTACAACACCATTTGGAATAGTTTTACGGATTGCATTGTCCAGCATATACAGGGATAACAGCCGGACGGCATTGATCACTGTTGGGCTGCTTAACGCCTGCTCAGCAGGACTTCTCATCTATATGTCCCTCGTTGACCTTCTTGCAGCCAAGTTCAAAGGACCAAAGCTCCAAGGTAGCATCAAGCTTCAAATCAAGTGCTTCTTTGCCGCTCTGCTTGGCTGCGAAGGAATGTCAATCCTCGCCGTAGAAATGTATCAAACTCTTTAACATTATAATTTATGAAACTGTGATTATATTTCAATGAGTGTAAATAACTCGTTTTCTGTATCACATAAGAAAAAAAAAATTGTGATTTTCATGCGGCTGTGCTTTGGTTTTCATCTTTCTATTGTAATGTGAGTTATTTAATTTGAGTTATCCTTTGTCAGTTTGTCTACTAATTACGTTTTTTGTTGTTAAAAGTCTATTAAGTTTCTATAGCATTAGTTCCGATTCAATTATGGAAATTAAATACACCCTTAAAATTTAAGAACAAAACTGATCCATATGTAAATGTTTTGACTAAACAATCCATATGTAAATTTAAAATGTTTTAAGTCATAACCCGAATCTTTAATATTCCCAATATTTTTCTTTTGAGCGATGGTCCGATAATTTCTACTGGACAGAAATCAAGTTCTTTTTTTTCTTGGGTCAAAAACACACAAATCTGGGGTGGTGACATACTTATGATACTAGTACAAAACAACTCAAGTGCTATATGGAGATATTGACGATCGATCCACCCAACATAAATTATTGTTATTTTCAAAGAAATCAACTTTTTATCATGAAATTATCTGTGCTAATAATGTGGATCTGTCGCCATCCGAATTCAAACCCCACATATTACATGTTATTTGCTGACAAAAAAAAAAATATATATATATATATATATTCATGTGTATAACGAAATGATTTTATATTGAGAATGTAGCTAGGCAAATATAATTGGTTTACAAGCTTTTATATAAACACAGAAGCGGTTATGCAATTTGCACTTTTACAAAATAATGCACCCGAGGCATTTAGAGCACGAAACAGAGGTGTAATAAATTTCAGATTATTGGAGGAGACGCATGGCTTCTCATAGCTGGTACTGGAGGTACCATAACCAATTGGTGAGGAATATATCATCGTCTTGAGTAGGACGAGTCTGGTCCATGCTCACTTGAAGCGTTAGCTGTAATTATGCTTATATTACAGAAACACCACTTTGGTTTATGCTTATATATGTTGTCTGTTCTTCATTACATTTAAAATCCTATTTAATGTTTTGTTTTTGCAACACTTCGAAAAAGTGTTTTTTTTTTTTACATATAGCATAAATCTAGGAAATAATTAGTTAGAGTATTATTAGTTTATACTTTCAACTAGTATTTTTCAACCCTAATAAATGGTTAATAACCTATACATATCCGTGACCGTACGAGCAATGCGACTTAAGGCAATATCCGTACAACTCACTATTACGTACGTAAGCAAGAATATTGCAATTTCACCAAATCCCAACATAAGCAATAATTTTTCACCTTAGTGTATTCTTCTTCCATATGTTTAGCATCAGCAAAATTATGGCATGAGAATAGCCCGTCAAATTTTTCCCTATATAAGCTGAAGTCAAAACAACCCAAATAAAACCCACAATAATATGAAACATTCATCAAAACAAAAATAGAGAGAGTTTCTTAACTAATTATAATGGCGACTTCGGCTACAACACTTTTGAAGCTCTTCTTATTTGCCCTAATTCTTGTCAGCTTCACCGTATCTCCGGTGAAGTCAACGGCACCAGAAGAATGTGAAGCCGAGTCAACAAACCCATGCGTCAACAAGGCTAAAGCCTTACCTCTAAAAATCATATCGATTGTAGCTATCCTCTTGACCAGCATGATAGGCGTATCGGCTCCCCCTCTTTAGCCGGTATGTTCCTTTCCTCCATCTGGACGGAAACATTTTCACGATCGTTAAGGCATTCGCGTCTGGAATCATTGTGGGAACAAGTTTCATGCATGTTGTACCGGACTCTTTCGAGATGTTATCATCCGAATGTCTAGAAGACGACCCATGGCACAAGTTCCCATTCACGGGCTTTGTCGCTATGTTGTCGGGACTAGTCACTCTAGAAATCGACTCCATGGCTACTAGCTTCTACAGTAGCAAGACTGGTAGTGAAATCGTGCCTGCTGCTAGTAACGGTGATCAAGAGAGAGCGAATCCAATAATATGTACTCATGGTCATAGTCATGGTCACGGTGTTACATTAACTACTAAAGATGATGGTGGTTCACAGTTATTACGATATTGTGTCATTGCTATGGTTAGTACACAACTAGTACACAACGCAAATGTATCATTTAAATGATATATGTTATAATAAATTTATTTGACCATTTCATATGTTTATATAAACACATATCAATAGGTTTTGGAACTTGGAATTATAGTTCACTCCGTAGTCATTGGACTATCTCTAGGTGCAACAAATGACACACGCACCATTAAAGGTCTGATTGCAGCTCTTTGTTTTCATCAAATGTTCTAGGCGGTTGAATTATCCAGGTAAACTCGAAGCTAAATCTTTATTGAGGTGTTTTGATATAGTACATAATTTACATATACAAGGAAATAAAAAGAAGATAACCAAATTTATATAAAGGTTTGGCTAATTATATCCATTATGTCAATTACAGATATACAGCATCAAAGTTGTTACTGACAAAATATTTTATATTTTTGAATAGGCAGAATAATGAAAGTGAAAAAGTTCGTGATGGCATTCTTTTTCGTGATTACAACATCATTTAGAATAATTTTAGGGATTGAATTATCCAGCATATATAGAGATAACAGCCCGACCACATTAATCACTGTCGGGCTACTCAACGCATGCTCAGCAGGACTGCTCATCTACATGGCCCTCGTCGACCTTTTAGCAGTCGAGTTCATGGGAACAAAGCTTCAAGCAGCACTAAGCTTCAGATCAAATGTTTCTTTGCTGTTTTACTCGGCTGCGGGCGTAGAAACTTATCAACAATGTTGGTGTTCAGATTCCACAAGATTTTGGTTAAATTCGGTTTTAATGAATGATGTTTTATTTCAGTTTCTCGTGTAATGTTTTATTTGTCTTTTGTTGTTTTTATTATATTAATTACTTCCTCTTCTACATGTGATGAATAATTGTGTAAAAGAATTTTGAGGAAAAGAATTTCAATATTTAATTTAACGCGGCAAAACAAACAGTGATTATGATTAGGGTTAAGCAAATAAACGGAACCCAAAATCCGAACTGAACCCAAACCGAAGTAATCAATTCGGTTCGGTTCCGGTTTTTCTCAAAAACTCGATCGGTTCTTGAATTTTGGTAGTTTGGGTTTTGGGTTTGGGTTCAGTTCTGTTGTGATGCACCTAAAAATCCGATTGGTTTCTTAATCTAAATAGTTTGGATTTCGGGTTTGGTTCGGGTAACCCAAACTAAACCAAAATAAATAAAATATTACATTTTATTATGATTTTTCTTCTTTTTCTTACGGTTTTTTCAATTGGGATTTTTCAGTTTACGTAATTCAATTAGGAACCGAACCCGAACTGAACCCGATAAATATATAGGTACAAAACGGGACTTAAGATATAATATTAGAACCAAACCGAATCCAATATGTACTGAACCGAACCCAAACCGAAATAGAGAATTACCCGAATAGGTCCTAGACCTCTAAACCTGAAATACCCGAAATCCGAAATACCCGAACCGAAACTATGCCGAAGCCTAATTATGATTATATGTGAAAGCAGAAATTGAAAAAAAAAAATTTTGATGTGTCAATAGTTTTATTGCTTTTTAATAATAGTTCTATATATATATATATATATATATATATATATATATTCATCTTGTTATTAGCTGAATATTACGTTTATCCATTAATTTTATGACAGTAGTTATATATAGTATTTTTATTTTGCCAATTATGTCTTTACTATGAAAATAAATATATCATTACATTTGAATTCAGATGGTGATAAAAGAATTCCACATTTAAACATGGATAGTAACAATTCTGTAAAAGCACAACTAAGTAATTATTTTTTTGCATTCTAAGAAATTTCGGGTTGAAGTCTTTAATTTTCATAAGCCACTGGAGATCAGAGTGGGTTCAAATCATCTCAACATCGCTGAGTTTTGAACATTTGTTAGAAAATGGAAAACCATAAAAAAGTGGATAAATATTCATCAATAAAATCGTTTTCATGAAATTTCACAGATTTTGCGTCTGCAATCGCATAATTATATAAAAGTTCAATATGAAATATACAACAAGAACACTGCCTTATTGCCAAATTCATCACATGTTTTCTAGAATTATTTTTATTGCTAAACCTCTATAAATTAAAAGTATATAAATTAAAAATCACCTTAACATAATAATTTTTGTTAGTTCTGTGTTGGGATAATATAAAGGTTAAAAACTGATAAGATAATAAGATAATAATTTTTCAAAATATTTATGTAAATATATGATCCCAACAACACTATTAGGTGACAATTATAAATTGTATGCACATATAAGGTAATTTAATAAATATGATTTTATATTGTTTTTTTTTTGAAAATTTGATTTTTTTAGATTTTATGTTTTAATTTTTATTGCATTAATAACTCCAATTATTATTTTCTTAGTATGCATCCAAAAATTTTAAAAAGTTATAAAATCTATAATTTTTTCGATGTATTAATGTTCACAAAGATTGTATGATATCATCTTTAATTTTATTATCAACATTAAAAATATTAATATATAATATTTAAATCATAGTAGATATGAAAAGTTAAATAATTTTTTTAAAATAAATTTAAAATAAAAATAATATAAATAAATAATTATTAACTTATCAATTAATTAATATTTTTATAAGATAATAAATATTTTAAATCTTAACAAAAAAATAAAGAGATTTTATTTTAATTTCAAATTTATATTGATTGACTGAACAAACCTCTAGCTACCATAAACTATATAATATTATTTTATATAAATGTTCACTTCTATGATGATGAAATAGATATGACTGAAGATCCTTTTCACGTATATTAAATCATTTAGTCATAATAGATATGATTGTGTCTAACAGATAGATCTAACAAAAACCAATAATTATGTGTCCAGAAAAACTAATTTCACACTTGTATAATGCGAGAGTATAGATTAAATATCATGGTGAATAATTGCTCAATTGTAATTGGCAAATAAGTTGTCCAATTAACAGGTCGGGCCAAACAGCCCACTGGTAACTACAAAGGGGCAACACACAATGCTTTGGATTTTGTTACCCTGATATAAGTCCCAAAATTGATCAATAATATTGACTAATAATGTAGCAATAATGTCGACTTATTTGTTGAGGACCGCATGATATAGGTTTCTTATTGGACACAGATTACTTAAGAATATATATAAGTTGAGATCATATTTTTTTTATTTTACTTTCCGAGTGTGTATACTGTATGTATCTACACATATATTTGATTTGGGCTTTATAAATTTAATTTTCCATTCAATTTCAGTTTATGTGTCGTTAACATTTTTCACTATGATTATATGTAAACTATTTTTGATAGTAATTACATTTGAAATTTTAAAAAGATATATGTTATGTTGACTAATAGAATATAGATAATTAGTGTTAATTAAGACAGAATGGATATTTAAGGGAATATGGTTCAGTCAAGATCTAACCATATATCGAAATTTCATCACTAAAAAAGTTATTGGACACATTATTTAATTAAGGGGAAAATATAAATTTTGGATTGCGACATTGTAACGTTTCTTGGACGCAATCATCGTAAATCGTGGATTCACACATCGTATTCATTGTTCTGCATTCTGATATGTACTTAAATGTTATATATACTTGAATTCTCATTTTAATATATTACTGAATGTGGTTGTATAAATAATTATGGGTCTTTTTTTTTGTCTATATGCACTGCACAAGATACGACCCCAATTTTAAAGTCTGTTACACGACAGATATAAATACTTTGAATTGCAAATATCGTTCAAGGCATTAGACTGTTGCTTTTTATGACATTTTCCTTTCTACTTTTTTTATAATTGGGATAGCGAGATTTGATTCTTCTTAAAAAATTAATATATTTACATTTTTGTTATGTTAAACGTCACAAATAATCTTTAGAAAACAGCATTTTCAAAATGTTTAGGAAGTAGCATTGAAATTCCATTTTTGAAAATTACAATAACAACAAAAAAAACACTAAAAATATTACGAATTGTTTGTGTGTTTGTTATTATAGGCAATAATGACATTTTGACTAAAAAAGCACAGAAAAACAAGTTGAGTAAATAATATATAGCAAACCTTATATAATTTGTTGTTGTCTCTAATCTTATTAGAAATGACAAACCTTATATAAAATTTATGGAAGCTAAAATCTGTTGTTCAATATCATTAAAAAAATTAGTTTCAAAAATATGTGTATAAACAATCCGAACCAAAAGTAAATCTAACGAAAGTATATAAGATAGACTTATTACAACATTAACTGTCCAAAAATAGATTTCAAATATATTGCTAAATATATGAATTACCAATCAAAGGATAACTCAAAAATATCTTAGATATGAAAAAAAATATTGGACAAATGGCAATTTTTCTTTGAAATGGCAATTAAATTGCTCAATAAATAACGTTGCTTAGAACAATATTTTTTTCCTAATTTTCTTATATGTAACTGCTTGGCCAGATAAGAAAGTAAAAGGCAAAGGACCACCCTCACATGTTTTGAAGAGATTCTTCAAAATTGAGTTTCCCCATTCAATTATTATGTCGTCTTTTGCAACTTCCATTTTTGGCTTCCACACGAAAAAAACAGATCTTTTAGTATATCAATAACAATAATAATGACGATAATAACGTCAAGAGATTAAATTATCTCTATCTCACAAAGATAGGACGTGCTTTCAAGTTTAACCAAACCGATTAACACGATTTTGTCATCAAATACTATCTACACTAATACGTAAGGCCTAAGGAAGTATATTAAGTTTTAAACCAAACCAGTAATTTAATACTAGGTCTGGACGAATTTTTCAAATCAAACCGAATTGAATTTAAAAAAAAATTAAATTGACATAAATTTTTGAGTTTTTTTCTTAAACTATTTTGGAAACAAACCAACAACAGAATAAATATCCAAATAACTAAAATATCGTTATGAACTTAAAAATAATAATTATATTTAGATTTTAAATAATCAAAATATCCAAAAATATAATTCCAAATTTTAAAAATATTATTTCTATATATATATATATATCAAAATAACTAAATAACTAAAATTAATTTAATATTATCAAAATAATCAAATTTTCCAAAATTACTTAGATAATTTTATTTGAAATTATTCAAATCATTTGATATTCAAATTTCCTAAAATTATCTGAAATAACCAAATTGTAACCGAAATATCCAAAAACATTTGTTATTAATCATTTTTCAATTTTATTATATGAACCAAACAAAAAGACACCAAATTAAACTAAATCAAAATTCATAAAGATCCAAACGAAATTATATCTTTATATCCGACCTACTCAAAAATTAAAATACTATAATCGAATTAAAACCGAATACCCAAAAGCTTATAATTGGTGTTAATATTGCAACAAGAAATTAACTAGCATTGGCATTAAACTATATCATCATTCTCAATAATGTGAGTTTAATGCATCGATGGGACGCTAAACATAGTCCCTGCACGATTTTAAAATTTAATCGGACGTTATTTGTTTACCACTATTCTAAAAGTTCTACACATTTCTTTATTTTCAACTGTATACTACTTTTTATTTTAATGATATATCACATAGTCCTAACATATTTTTATTTTTATCGTTCACAATTCCAAAAGACGAGGTCGAGTTTATTCAAAACCAATTGTAAATATATATTCCGTACGAATGAAGAAAAACAAATTGTAACTACAAAACAAATTAATCAATTTTCTTAATTAATAGTCCCAAAAAGGTTAACAAAAGAGCCATATTTCATTTATTTTTTCTCACCTATTTTGCCATTTAACATTTCACTAAAAACAAAAATGAAATTATAAAAAATTAAAAAATTATAGTTATGACATGTTGACATGTACACTAGCATTCATGACCATATCACATACAGGACACGCCTGTAACAGAGCCGATCCACAAACAGTACACAGACACAAATGACGGCAAGGCAACACCAATACGCTCGCCATTCTTTCACCGCAGCGTTTACATCCTCTAGTCATCGCCGTAACATCATCGGCATCAGCTCCGTCGCAGCTTCCACAGCTCGATTCCGCATCGTCTTCTACCTGAGGACAAAAACCATTTCCGCCGGTTACGGTCGCCGGGAAATCGTCGACCTGACCGAGAACTTGTTCTAGACTAGATCGGAGAGTATTAGCTGTAGCTTCATTGGTTTGAGCGAGATCACGCCAGATCTGATTCTCGACGTAGAGACTCTTCACTCGCTCTTGTAAAACCCAATTTAGTTTCCCCATTCGGACAATCTCGTCGTCTTTTGCTTTCAGCTTTTTGATAATCGCCGATTGTACCGCTGACGCTAACATCCGCGTTTGCGTTCGCTGCCTCGCTTCTAACTCTAACCTTAGCGTTTCCGTTTGTTGAGCAACAAATCGATCGATTTCTGATTGTTGTTGTTGGATCTGAGAAACGAGTTCCGCGTCGACTAAAGACGCCGATGGGTCAAACGTGACAGACCTCCGTTTCTGAGCTGGCATTAGGGCGTCGGTGTCAAACGTATAATCTCTCTGACGTTTAGATATCGACGGAGGAGCTGGAGAATGGTTGAAATTATATGTGAGATCGCTTTCTGATATGTTGAAGCTCGGATCAATGGCGCGAGACTGTATGTACGGTAACTGCCGATCTCCGAATGTCACCGGAAAACCGTCGGCGATTTCGTTGTTCATGTACGGTTGAGATTTAACACGTTCTCTATAGAGAAAAAACAAAATCAATAAAACTGCTCGAAAATGGATAACAGAAGATGGATGTAGAAATCGAATGGAGAAATTAATCTACCTGTTGGTGGTAAACTGAGAATCGAATAGATTGATATGTCTTGCTTCAACAGCCATTGATGCGTTTTCTCGAAGTTTAAAGAGAAGAGCTTAGAGAAGAAGAGGTTGGGGCGACTAGTGAAGAAAACCAAGGAAGGTGGCTTTTATTTAAGGAAGAGAGAAAGAGAAAAAAAAAAGTCAAAATATTAATATAAGAGATTTGTTTGATATACCCTTTTTATTTTATCTTTTTCTACAAAGAACATAATTTATTCTTTTCAATTTTAAATTTTAAAAATATTTAATTCCTTTTTATTTTTAAAATAGCTCAAATATCTTAACAAAGACCAGCACTTTTGTTAACTAAAAATTAAAATTATTTTGTTAATAAAGTTCAAAGAAAGAAAGTGTTACCCTATTTTTCCATGAAATCTTGTTTTTTTTCTTTAGTCACCTTTCCATGAAACCTGTTATGTTATTTTTGCATAAATGCTATTTGAAATCTTTGTTATTTCCTAGGGCACAGAAAAAGGAAATGAAATCTACCTAAATTTAAGATTTATATCAGTTTTGTTTTGACTACACGAAAATGAGGAATCATTTAACTAAAATAGTTAAAAGAAATGTTAAAATGCAACTTAGCAGTTTTCTTTTGACTAAACGAGGAATAAGAAGTTATCAAAAGAATAAAGAAAGAATAAAATGATTTACTAAAATCATTACAGGAAATTTTTTAAAATGATATGATTGGTCAGAGTCCATCATATCAGAATCTTAAAAGGGGCAATTCTGTGACTTCCTGTTTGTTTCCTCTTTATTTACTCGTTGAACGGAGCAGAAGACAAAATAAAGTCGGAGGTTGGCACGTCGCATATGCTACACGTGTTGATCCCTCTCCATGCTTGCCACGTCATTCGATTTCGGATAAATTTTTACAGTAATATATTTTTGGATGACTGCATAAAACATATATACTAATATAATCTTACACATTTCTTTCTAAAAATATATAAATTTTTATAAAATCATCTAATTTATGATATTTCTTCATCTCTAATAATTATAAAACTATCTAAACGTTATAATTTATCTTCGTAAAAATCCTTAGTCTTATAAAACTACCTAAATATATATTTTTATACCTAAAATAAAATACTATATATTTAGGAATAAAAATATATATTTAGGTTAGGAATAAAAATATATTTTAAATTTTATGTTAAATTTATATGTTAAATTTTATATGTTAAATTTTAGAACAATAAAACATTGTCCCTTAAACTAAAATATTATAATTTTTAAAAAAATAATTTAATATAATTACTACAATATCATAGAATTATAATTATTTATAATAATTTCACTACACTATAAAAATCTATTATTAATTATAAATTTATGATATTTTAATAATTATTTTACATTATTTAAAAATATTATAATAGTTTAATTTAAGAGATATTGTTTTAATGTTCCAAAATTTAATAAGAGATATCATTTTAGAATTTAATATATATAGATATCTATATTTTTAGTTTTTAAATATTAAATTTTATAGCATTTTATTTTATACAAAATTTGATGTTAATTAAAAAGAATAAAATTTCATATTTATGAAAGATTAAAAAATTTTAGGAATAGAAATTATATATTTATGTAGTTTTATAAAATTAGGAGATTTTAGGAAGATAAATTATAACGTTTAGGTGGTTTTATAATGATTAGGAGATTTTAGAAATATATATCTAGGTGGTTTTATAAAAAGTTATGTAGTTTGGGGGAAATATATAGGGTTATATTAGTAAAGTGGTTTTATGCAATCATCCCCATATATTTTTTCTTTTTTTTTTCTATCTTGTCAATAACTCAGATACTAAACTATAATTTTTTTTGCAAAATATCAAATATAAATGATGAGAATTCAATATTCGAATCTAGCATTCTGCGTAATAAAAAGTATCAAATTTTTATAATAAATTATTAAAAAAATATATTATATATAAATTTTAATTTTAATAATAATATTTATAAAAATTATTAAATTATAAATTATAAATTATATGGCATAATAATAGTTATTTTAAAAATTTATTATATATATGTGAGATTTGAATTCATATGAATATTAAAAAGAATATTAAAATTATTTAACTAATTTTTTTTTAAAAAAAAATTTATTGATATAAATTATGATAATTGAGTAGAATAAGATAATGAATGTTCAATCTGAAAAAAAAATTGAGTTGATCTGCTTGGAACAGAATTGTTCAAATTCAACATAATTCATATTATTGATTAAAATAATATTTTTATAAATCTGATTGTTCTTGTGAAATATAATCAAGTTTTTAAGTAAACGTTATGCAAGACATTTATGGCATTTAGAAGGAAAAATTTATTCTATCAATAAGTAATTTATGAGTTCGTCTGTTGTCATGTATTGAGTTTACTAGTTCAATACCCCTTCCACTGGAACGTGGAATATGGTTATTATGTGTGAAGCTCCAAAAATAAAAGTTTAATATTTCTAACAACATATCTCTTACATTTTTTGTTATAAACGATATATTGTCAAAAAAAAAATTGTCGACATATCTTATCAATATTAAAACATATATGATATGTGGATGAAAATATAATATTTAAACTGATAATATGTGCAATTATAATTCGTATATTTAGATTTTAATATTTGATTATCTAGAAATTATATTTTATATACTTAGAAATCCGAAAAAAAATCCTGAATGAATAAAAAATTATAAAATATTTAAATCTTATTTAAATCTAACTGATAAATAAACATCAATTTTTAAAAATTATAAAATACTTAAATTTCATGTTAATTTTTTTTTCCACAATTTCAAGTTACTTAGAAATCCGAAAACAATTTTTCTGAATGAATAAAAAATTAATAAATATTTAAATCTAACTGATAAATAAACATCAATTAAAAAATTAATCTTTCTAAACTGAATTGTTTTTACATGTTTGATAACTATTTTATATATAATCCAGCAGCAAAAATACATAGGTGTAAAATTTTAAACTTGAATAGTTATATTAGAACATGAATTTCAGACATGATAGCATACATTTATAAAAATAGAAATAATAATACAACAAAATACATATACATTAATACATTAATTATATTATAGTCACAAAGAAGAATAAAAATTTGTATAGATATTATAATTATTATACAGTTTCATACATTAAGATTTTCTATAGATTTATAGCTTATAGTTTCTACTGTTAACCATTTAAAATATTATAATTTTATTGTTAAAGCCTAATATTTTAAAATAAATATTATTATGACATGCTTTAATATTTATATTATTTTCATAACTATTGTTATGAAACCTAATGAGTACGTGCGTTAGTACGTAACTACACCAACCAAGCGTGTGGGGGCCATGATGGGAAAAAACAACCGATGCCATGTTTTGGTGGGACCCTTTAGAAACCTCTCTGTTTTATTTTACTATTTTAGTGAAACGAAAAATGAAGAGCTCTTTTTCATGCTTTGCTGGGAAAAAGATTTTTTGTCCCGTCGCTATATTTGTTTCCTTATTTTTTTAATGACAAAAACAAAATCAAAGTAATAGTTAAATAAAATATTAAAAATTATCCGATAATGTTCAAAACTCTACGGAAAATAAATAATTTAAAATAAAAATAAAGATGTTGGGATAAATAGGTGGACCACGAGAAAAAGGTCTATTTTATGTCTGTGGACTCATTCATGCGTGTCTCTGTGTATTGAATGTCTTTTAGTCATTGTTAGTTGTACAGAGCCGAATCTACGTATCTCTCTCTCTCTCTCTCTCTCTCTCTCTCTATATATATATATATATAAGTCATTCATATAAACGAATACGTATAGATATGTGTCACCGAGAAGAGATAATACATATAATAACAATTTTTAAAAAGTTTTGAAAATGAACCATTGGTGTGTAAAAAGTATGGAAAATATTTACGTTTCGAAATTTCTTTGAGCCGTAGAATTTGGATTTATCAATTGTTGTTATTTATCATATCTGAATTTGGAAGTTACCCTCAAATTTCAGCATCATACCAAATTAATTTTAGCTTTTAGACTAGGGACCAGTAGATAATAATATTTATAGCTAGCTGATGACCGAAAACATATTCTAGCTTAATAAATCTGAAACCCTAACGCATAGTTGTTCTACATCTGTGATCAATGCAACGACACAATCGGTAGTTTCAAGAAACATATATCTCCAAATTTTGGTTCATGATCGATTTCAGATCCACAAAAATTAAATCATGACTCTAACCACTTAAATTAACTTCATTCTGAAGAAATCTATATACTCATTCAAACGTAATACAATGTCTAAGTGATGGGGAGAAGAGAAGTTGAAGAGTGGAAGTTAGCATTGTAATGAAGTTGTGGGAGAATATGACGACAAGTAAGAGTGGGTAGGAGTGCCATACACTAGGCATGGCCATTATTAATTAAGGCAATCAACAAAAAGAAACCAAACTCGATAATCAATGCCATTAGTCATACATTTGATTTGATGATGAAGAACTTTTGTTTTGATAAATTGGAAATATACTTTATCTTTCTGTTCCCTGCATCAACATTTATTATATAAATCTTGAATTCTTACAGAGATTAATTTTTCTATATATAACAAACAAACCCTACTATTTGTAATATACAATCTACTAAAAATATGTTCAGTTCGAGAAAAACACTAATTTATACCCATAATTAAAGATTGGGAGTGTAGTTTAATCCTTCTGCCAACCGCCGAGCTAATGGCACACTAGAATCCTGAACGCACTTTCGTCTCATTGTAAATATGTAGTCATTTAAATACTGGTAACTAATAAGAAAATTTGCTAAAACAACCTTATATTTATGAGTTAGTTAGTTACTATAACATTGCAGATATATCGAATTACTATAACAATATTTTTAATTTTTATTCGATTTTATTCCTATTTTTCTTGATTGATAAAAAAGTATTTACAAAAATGTCATCATTATATTTTACCACATAGGCATAAAATAAGAAAATAATCGTGCAAAAAAAAATAAATCTACCACTCGTGTTACTGTAGAGGTATGTAAAAGTCGTAGACTTATTTAAAAAATAATAGACTTATTTTAGGTTGGTAGATTTATTAGAGGAATGATAGATTTGATACTGAAACTATAGACTTATTTTGGTAAATTTATTGTTTTAGATGTGGTAGATTTGTTTTGGTATGGTAAATTTATTTCTCATTTATGGTAGATTTGTTGTTAAGTGATATATTTATTGGTCGGATGGTAGATTTACCGCTATAGATTGGTAGATTATTAGTCAGTGGTGGTAGATTTTTTGGATAATAGATTTATTGATTGAATGGTAGAATTATCGCTATCGATTGATAGATTTATGTTGTTTGACGGTAAATTTATTTGGTCGTGGTAGATTTATTATTAGTACTGATAGAATCGTCATTCTGATAGTAGATTAATTTGGTCATGGTAGATTTATTGTTGTGTGGTAGATTTTTTTTATTGATTAATTTTTGGATGGTAGTACATGATGGTAGATATATGATGGTGTATATGTTTATAGTGATAATATAATTTTAATAAAATGGTAGATTTGTTTCTAATGACGGTACATAGATTTATTGGTTACTGTTGTGGTAAATTTATAATGGTAGACTTATATTTTTTATTAAATTGATGGTAAATTTATATAATTACATACAATGATGATAGACTTATATGTTTTTATCCAATAATGGTAGACTTTTGTATAATTTATATGATATATGTACAACGAATTTCTAACGCAAATCCCGATCGATACAAGTCTACCATCACTTAAAAAATAAGTTTATCGTTATTTAAAAAATAAATATACCATCATTGATACAAAGATATTTTGTAAAAAAAATATAATTTGAATTTCTAATTATAGACGCTGATTAAAAAATGACAAACCTAAATTATAAATATTGGTCACATATCAGAAATAAGTTTTCAAAAATATCCATAGTAAATACTGGTTGCAAAATCACAAACACATATTATAAACGCGAATTATAAAAAAAAAAGAATTTGGTTCAAATTTTATTTTTTATTATTCATATTATGATTTTATTATTTATTTATTTTATTGTTATTTATTATTAAAAATAGGCTTATGAATATTTTAATCTCTATATTTCAAATTTAAAAATCTGAGTTTTTTTTTAGTAATTATACATATATAATTTTATATATTGTTCTAGTAATTATATTTAATTAATAAGTTGATTATTAACTAAAAGTTAAGACCAGAACAAGACAAAAAGTACTAGGGCCATGGCCAAACTCATCCTTTGTATTTGCGGAAACGCGCCCACAAGATAATAAAATATAATAACAATTATTATGAATTATCTTTAACAAAAATTTTTTGTTTATTTTTGTAATTTCAGTTTATTTTTATAATTTTTTAGGTCCTTCGCATCGTGGATGAGTTGCTCATCACATTACTCAACCAAATTTCATTGTCCTTATCAATATTAAATGTTTTATTTTTCTTTTTCTGTTTATGCAAAATTTTCATAAATATATTCACGGGACACTTTCACGTCCCTTAAAACACATGCATATGTTTAGGTACCATTTTTCCTGTCCTTTTACAATATTGAAGGTTTTTGGATTTTACAATTATTTCATGTAATCCTATAATATATAGAGAAAAGACAGAGAGTGATGGAACCAAATCCGAAATTGTTGAAATAATCAAATTGGTCCCCTATCACCACCCACTCCTGCACAAGCTTGTTAGGTCATTGATCCTAAAGCACAGAAAAAGGAAATAATAATTATGGGAACAGTGATCCCCACTAACATAATGTGTCTGAGACTTGCTAGCATTGTCTTAAATTCCCTAAAGCACTGTCAAAAAGATCCTCCTACGCTACGCATATATGTATTAATATATACAAATACCTAGTAATATGTTTATATATATATATATGCATAAAGAAGAACTAAATATAAATAGTTGTAATTTTTAATGGACCAGAGTGGTGGAAAATCATAAATGGAGATGCCACCAGAAAAGGTGGCATATATTGAGACTGATAGATTCTCGGTATCCACCACCATTTTTCTTTATATAATACTTTATATATATATATAAGTATGTATTTTTAATGGTGAAAAACATAGTTTTATTGGTTAGATTATACTAACCTACGCAAGACTGATCATGAAGTCGCTATGAGCATTTTAAATCCAGGAATTTACGTTTTCCGGAAAAGAAATTAGAAAAACATGCAACATCAACTAAACCAAAAGAAAAAAAGTAGAAAAGAAATATATATTATTCTCTCTATTTTTTTAAGTATTTTAACACATAACTTTTTATTTTTTTTTTATCAATAATTACATAACTAAACACAATCTAACCAATAATAAAATAGATGGAAAAATACAAATAGTTAATAAATATTGAAAATTAATAAATTTTATATTAAAAATTGAAAACAACACTTATCCAAAAATAAAAAAATTTCTCTAAAACGATAGTTAAATAAAAACAGAAGAAATGTTATATTACTTTAAATTTACTATAGATACTATGCAAAATCCGATGGTAGAATGTGATAAAAAACAAAAGTTAAATAAACCGAGTTTTGCTGTTTATTTTGTTTCTTATATGTGCGTGAAGAAAGCTCGGATATAGATAAAGAAGAAGCCATACGATAACATAAAGTTATAAAACAATGTCAGAAGACCAAATAATTGTATATATTCTAACCCGAAAAATAATTAAAGCATCTTCTTAAATTAATTAAGGTATTATTATACTAGGTAGTAATGATCTAGACTTTCCAATAGCACTCGCTATGTAGTATAGGATAAAATATATCAAATAAGTGTTCGCTAAGTTGGAGATTGGAGAGCATATTAGGTAAAAAAATGTGTACTTTTATAAACTCATGCTAAAGATTTTTAAAAGTAATATAGTTAGTGGAGATTGATCAGAACTTAAGGCTAATTTGTCTGTATGATTATGTCAGCATAATGTTTAATTAGTTAGTTAATCAAAGGACCTATAAACTTAATCATATGACCATATTGCCTTTAATTTTATTTATAGTTTACTGCTTTATTATTAGGAGAAATGGAAGGTTATGGATGGCTTATATATAAACTAATCATCACATTCACATGCCACCATTAACGAATGACACCGAAAACGCAAATACATAGGAACTTGATCACCACACGCACGCAATGTTATTGTACTTATAATAAGATTTGCTCGTTCATATGCACAAATTAGGATTTCCTAGAAAAATATATATTTTAAAATCGGATCAAAACGTAGTTTCTTTCGTTATTTTTCTTGAGATTGAAGATACACTTCCATAAACTGATCCATTAAATTATATTTTATATAATTTAAAAACCTTTTATTATTGAAACACACAAAAGCAAACAAAATGGAAAACTAATTGAGCTTGAAGCGATACATTGAATGCGTAACGACTGTATAAGAAACAATCTGGTTCCAAACTCGAGATATCTCTTAAAATAAGATATATGATATCTAGATATATAATTAGTGATAAACATACATAACAAAATATGCAAAGTTAAGTATATTATATATATATAAATTAAATAATTATTCATTTCTATATGCATGACTACTATCAATCCAATATAGTCACAACACAAATAAACTTACTTCTCATTTTTATATTATTATTCATATAGTAATAAAAGATTATTATTATTATTATTATTGTCTTAAAGTTGTATACATTAAAAGCATTGCACTATTCAGTTTCTTTGCACATTGAAAATAGTCATCTGAAACAATCAAATAGTACTTATTATACTCAAGAAAATAGCAATCACTGACACAGAAGAGCTTGAAGCCATTGTTTGAGTTATATACTATACATTTAATAAGGTTTGGTTTGGTATTAAATATAGTGGACCATAATTTATGAAATGGTGGACTACACTTGAGAAAGCAAAAATGTTATTTACCTTTTAACCTATTTTCTAGTTAATTCTCTAATCCTTAATTTCGACTTTTATAGTGTTTAATAGTATAAGAAAATAAACAAGAGAATCGATGATAATTGCACGTCCCACTATGGCTACTAAGCATCTCATCTTTTACTTTCTCCACTTCTATTATTTTCCTTGTCTCCCTCCGTGTCTGCCAAGTCCTCGGGACAAAAGAAGAAAGATTGAATTAAAAAACCATTAAAGACTAGCAAAAATTACAAATCAAGTCCATTATAATATTATGATTCCAGAATTAACATTAAAATAGATTGAAGGACCCACCGTTTAGTGAAAGTATCTTAATGTTCACATCTGTCAACCTTTTTTTCAGGATTTTCTTCTGACTTGTTTCAGGTTTCTGTCGGTTTATTTTGATTTCATTTTGTTTTATTTCTTCTTACGAGTTTAAGGAAAAACATTTCTCTTAGGACAAGTTCTTTGTTTTTCCTAATGAAGTGACACTGATCTGATGAGGGATGATACTTATGGCGAGATGGTTCTAGCGAGATGGTTCTAGCTTCGTTCTCCATCATTGTAATATGGAAACAGCTAAGTAAAACCGCTTTTAAAAACTAAAATATTGATATTTGTGTGGCTTTGGAAAAGAATACAGAATGGAAATTTCTTTTAAAAAATTAGTTTGTCTTAGAAAAATACGATACATGACAAAACTCAAAAAAAAAAAAAAATTTGTTTACAAAACTCTTCAAAAAAAGGATTTTATTCAAAAAAAGGATTCTATAGAAATATGTAGGAAGTGTACTAACAAATTTAGAACCCTTCCCCGAAAAAATTGTGCATGGTACTTTAGAATCTTTAATAATTAAATGTGGTAGATTTGGAAGTGAAACATAGAAATAGTATTTTATCAGTTTTCAAAAGAAGAGTACTGTATTATGCATTTTATGTAAAAGTGACTTTCGATATAGAAGTAAAAGCGAAATATATAATTACCAAGTAATACATAGTGATCTTTTTCTTTTATAATGAAAGTTAGTAACATTATAGTTACGCAGTTACTGTTAAATATATAGATTTCCATAAACTTGTTACATATATATATATTTTTTTTGGTGATTGTCAACTATACTAAATTTGATAGTTAAATCTAGTCTTTTATACGAACATCATTTTAACTACTTTTTAATGATTAGGAGGTTCTAAATCAAATATTTTACTCATCATTCCATATTCGAAACTAGAAATGTTATATGATTTCGTCCTAAACATCATTCAACTATACCATCTCTAAACTTTATCTTAGATATTTTTTCTGGTCGAATTAATATCATTTGATAAATGTCAACTTTGCATTTTCTTTTACTTAAAATACGGATAGTTGGTAATATTGTACTCATGATTAAACACTCTATTATAGACGATCGGTGTATTTCAAAGAAACAAAAGGAGTGGGTCTATTACACATCCTCGTTTCAAACATAGTAAATGATGTGTTGATTGATTAATTTGTACTTACGGACTAAGGTTGATCATAAAAATCAAATAATTAATGGTAGATGTGAGAACTAGAAATAACGTCTGAGGCGTTTGATTGGTTAGTGATTTCAACCTTGTTTTGGTTTACTATAGTCTATAAGTTAAGATAAATATTTGACGCGACTAAGATTAGTATTGTTATTAACTAAAGTATATATATTTGGGTATTGGTAGTAAATGACTATTTAATTTTAGTTATTTTGGTAAATAAATAAATTGAAAAAGTGTAATTAAAGGGTGATAAATTTTGTACATTTTTACTAAAATACCATTTGCATTCCGTAAAATCATGTTATTTTATAAAAATGCGTTAGTGTATATGTATATATAAAATCAATTTTTATGTATAGCTTTATAACGAACATATCAAACGTTAATATAAATGAACAATTACGTGGTATTTTAGCATCCACATGAACAAATAAATGTAATATTTCCAAATTTTTCGTTTTGTCACCATCGAAGGCATTTTATATAGTTTCAACAAACTTACTTTCGTGGTAATTTACCTAATTCATTTCTACATCTGGGCTGCTTATTTAATTATCTATAAATATAATTCTATTTTCGTGAATCCACACCCTTATGGATAGTCTGCATTTATCTGAACTTAAAATCCGGAATATAACATTGACGTACTCTGGTGAAACTATTGTATTTGATATCTTCGATCTAAAGTATCAAAAGTTTACAATTCTATCAGTTTAAACTTGGGCCCATTAAAAATTTATACTCGATTTGATTACTATCTACAATAATCAACATTACTTTAAATACACTGCTAGAGCATTTGCAATTAGCACAATCACCTTAATTACGCATATATAATTTTGGTGATATGAACAGAAAAAATCGCGCTGTTACTATTAGGCGTAGATTATTTGACGGTATTAACAGTAAAAATTCATTTGATAACAAAGTGAAATAATATAATAGGTAAATGTATAACGGAGAAGAAGATTAATAAATTAAGAATAATCTGAATCTCTTAAAGTTAAAGAAACAGTTTATTTTGTTTTAATTTTGAAGTTGAATAAAATAAGTTTACGCATTAAGGTTTTAATTTTTGGTTTATAGTTTCATCTTTTTTTTTGGTTTGGGGGGGGGTGTTAAATTGTTATATCTATTACTATGAAGCATTAAGCTTTCGAAAATATGTCTAGTTTAAGGTTTACTTTGTGGGATTTAAGAATTTGGATTTTAGAGTTAAGATTTAGAGTATTTTTATAATTGAAAACAATTAGACTACATTCATGATTCTCTAAATTTAAAATTTTAAAAATAAAAATTTGTTTGGAGTTGATAGTCTAGATATTAAGATTCTCCCACTTTAATGGAAACTAGAATTCAATACCGGAAGTTTACTCATTAATTTTCACATAAATATTGTAATTATTACGCAAATTGGATTATATGATGAAAAAGTAAAAAATTACCCGTTAGGTTAAAGTTTAGGAATCATCTTTCTACCTGTATATCTGAATAGAATGATTTAAATGCACTCCATAATCTCTCTGTCCCACTAATCCCGCCGCCTAAGTGTTTAACCACGACACGGATTCAGACTTAACCACTCATTAATAGTTTAAAGTATATATCACATACTATATTTTATGTCATAAAGTTGAGATCACTATCATGATTTACTTAATTGTTTGTATATATACCTTGTCATGATTCGGACGGGCAAATACCACTGTACTAATCTTGAATTAAATCTGCTTTAATGATTGCTCAAAGGAGCATTGTTAATAATCACTATTAGTTCCAAATTACAATCATGTTTGAGAGACAAGGGGGAAGCTTCTTCACCTACTTCTCAGACTAATTAGTAATATTAATTAAGGCCGTTTAATGAATTTGTGGACATTACATTTTGAACCTGTCTGCTTAATTAATATTCAACATATATATATATTATATATATATATTGTTGACAAAAAATAGTATAACGAATACGTTGAATTTAAACTATTTTGCATATCCGATATTAATTTATAATTCATAAGATATTGAGAAAAATGAATTAATTAGTAATCACCATTCATGTTGTGGATGTAAGAGATGCTTTTATCGAATCAATGACTTGACATGAAAAAGATTTGATTGTTTTAAACGCGAAATAATATCAATAGTTTTTTTAAAAAAAATTGATGAAAACAAAACATTGAATAATTTAAAGCAACTCAAATCAAATGACAATCTCAGACGGCTATTATAAGCGAAATAGCTGGTAGTCCAGTTGTAAGTGAGGGCGAGAATCTTTTCATCTGAGTTCGAGTCTCCGATATCACTTTAGGTGATAGGAGCAAGTAATGCAGTTGATAAGTTGCTACCTATGAATTTCCCAATATCATTTCACAGTCGGGGTTCGATCCTTGCACATTATCCATTATGATCACTTACCTATATGGATATAGTATAACTACTGGGATAAGCGTTAAAAAAAAAATAGCTATTATAAGTATTGAACGCAATTAAGAGAGTATGATTCTAATATAATTAGTTAAACGTCAAAATCAATATGTGCAATCAATATGCTAATTTGAAGAAGACTACAGTTTAATATGATCTGTCAAGATGCATCCACGCATATTATTATATGTTGGAATAATATATTAATAAACATGTGAACTTATAATATATAGTTAAAATGTGAAAGAAAATTTGTTTAGGGGAGGTCAAATATTTTTTTTGTAACTTACAAATTTTGGTATTAAAAACAAATTAATTTGGTCATTAAATCTACTTGACCACCAAGCTATTCTTCTCCTATAAATATCAAGTTACCAAGAAGGAAAAAAATCATCCTTTCATTCTAAAAGCAAGAAAACACCATTATACACATTTTAGATATTCTTTGAGAAGTTTCTAATTGTTGAAGCTCTCTTGAAATATCTTTTCGGTTGTTGGTGTTAGATGATAGTAGCTAAGGAATTCACAAGGTTTAACAGGTTCCTACTTTCTCTCTATTCTACTTTTCTCTTTCAAAAGTAGATTTTGTGTTCTTGAGTATATGGTAGAATATTAGCTCGTAGATTATAACATGAATGAATAGTGTTAGTCTTATATGTTTGGTTGTATCCTGGGATTCAAAGAATGCATATAAACCGTCTCATTGCGGATATTTTATTGAGTTAAAGAAAGGGTTCATCCCGCCTCCAAATGGTTTTTATGATTTTATAAATTATGTTTATTGTTTAAATTTTAGTTTTACACATAGTGTTGTTTTAATTCATGTTCATCTTATTCTTTATTTAAGTTGTCAATATTAAAATGATGGTCATTAAGTTATGCATTGTTAATATTGAATCTAAAAATTATGTTCATGAGATTAATATATATGTGAAATATGAAACTATAATTCTTGGACATGTAATAATTTAAATATTGTTAGTTTTTATGCTCTTACTAATAATTATGATGGTCAATACTAGAATTGATAATATGAGTAATTGCATAGTCATTATTGAATTTATTATTCATGGTCAAAATTTCTTATACTTAATATATATTTTAATATTGTTGAATTATATAAATGTTATAATTATTTTGCTAAAATAAGTTATGGCACATAATTGTCAATATTAATATTTGTATATATATAGATATTAATATATATATATATGTTTAATAGTTTATTTCAATTTCAAGACATAAATTATTTGGCAAATTGATATTTCAAAATCTGGTTTTATAAGGGTATACAATCTTAACTCAATAAAATTTGCTTTTTAAACGGATTTGTTGTGTGAATAATCGAATTTGCAAAAATCAAAGTTTTGTTTTTGATTGTTTGAAAAAAAAAATTAAGTTGGTTTTAAGATTTCGTGACTGGATTGATTGATCCGGGTCTCACATCGATCGATCTTTATCGGTCGATTGAGAGAAATCAAAAAAATAGAACACCGAAACCGGTACCGCGGGTCAAGCGACCGATTAATCGCCAGCCGATCGATCGATCTCGTAAGATCGATGTTGTTAACCGAAAAACATTTTTTAAAATAAAATAAAAAACAAAAACCAATTAAAGATCAATTTTTTTTTTTTTTTGGCAAACTTTTTTTTCAAATCAAATTAGTGGTCTAATACCATTCAATTTATTGGTCAATTGTTATTTATTCAATACATAAAATATTGAAATATTATTGGTAAAACATCATTAAAAATTAAATTTTTTTAGTAAGACGTTATTTGATACCAATCAATTTTGGTAAAACATTATTTAAAACCAATTAATTTTTCCAATTAATTGGGAAAATATTTTAAGCACCAATTAATTTTGGTATAGCGTTATTAATTATTAATAAATTTCTCCAGACTTTTTAAGCGAGTTTGCGATTCGGTTTTAATTTTTTAAAACAAACGCTTAAATCGCTAAAAATAATTAGCGATCATGATTTAAAACGCATATAATAACATATACGTTAATAAATATGTGTTTGTGTTTTTGTTATGAAAACATAAATAAGATAAATCACGGTAATGATCTTTTTGATTTTATACGATTTAATCATATAAATATGATTTTCTCAATTCAACAGTAATTCAAAGAGTAATTGGTGATATTATTTTGTTATGGTGCATTGTTAATCTAGAAAATATTTTTTACTTGGTCTGATACTCTTCAACAAAATTTCAGAAGTAATTAATTTGTTTTTCTATGATTTATTGCTGCCCTCATTAAAATGATTTCTCTTTCATTCTGAGCATATAAAAAACCTGTTTAAAACGTTAGCAAAAGTCACACTTTGACTTCTGTACTGAAGTTTAATATTTTAGAGATTTAATAATATTCTGGATATTAATTGGATGATTATGCAAGTTATCTGAATAATTTAAATTATTTCATTCTGCCATTGTATTAAATTAAATTATTACTTTCTTAATTTAATAATTCTAGAAATGAAAATTTAATTATTATGAATGTGCTATTGTTTAAGAGTCTAGTGAGTCAACACATCAAATTCAGTTTGATAGTGGTCTGTCACATATGACTGTGCCAAATTCTGATGTATATCAGAGTGTCATGTGAGTGTCTAGTGCTATAAGCATAGGACTAATGATTGAAAAAATTGATGGAGTTCAATTCATTATATGGCATGAGAAGATTTATATCTCATTGACCATGCTGGAATTAGAGATGTAACTCAAGGAGGATAGCATATGATTTCTCTTGAGAATAATAAATAATAAACCTCTGGGTTTAATTCACACTTATTTGTGTGATTTATTTATCCATTAGAGGAGGTAAAAAATATTTTGTGACTTTCATTGATGATAGTACAAAATATTGTTATATTTACTTTATACAGAATAAAAATGAGGTTTTAGATAAATTCAAGTAATATAAGCTGAAAGTTGAAAATCAACTCGGAAAAACTATAAAAATAGTTCGGAGTGATAGAGGTGGAGAATATGAAGGATAGTTAGATGCATTTTGTAGATGACATCATTCATCAAACAACTGCTCCTTACTCACCAGAATCAAATGAAATTGCAGAACGCAAAAACCGAACTTTAAAAGAAATGATGAATGAAATGATGCAAGAATCAGACGTAACCCAGAACATGTGGGGAAAAGCTTTAATGACTTCGAAACAAACAGTGTTGGCTAGGTCAACAATGGAATCTGAGTTCATTGAGTTGGACAAAGCAACAGAAGAAGCAGAGCATCTTCGAAATTTTTGGGAAGATATTCCGATGTTGGAAAAACCAGTGTCATCGATTCGGATACACTGCAACAACCAATCGACTATAGCTCGTGCTAACAATAGCTTGTACAATGGCAAGTCACGTCACATACGTAGACGACAGAAGACCATTATAAAATTGATGTCAAGTGGTGTAATTTCGCTAGATTACATCAAATCAGCTGATAACTTAGCATATCTTTTTACGAAAGGTCTGACCCGAGATCAAGTATTGAAATCATCAATAGGAATGAGTTTAAAGCCTATGATTTAACGATGAAATTTAGCGGTAACTCCACTTATACTTTCTAGGTTCAAAGGAAAAACTAAATCAAATTAAGTCTAAGAAAACACTGTGAAACTTATGTTTCTACCCAGTTCTTAATAATGATAAACAGTGTTGTCTGCAAATTTGAGGGTAAGTGTAAGCTTTTAATGATTTTATCATATTTATTTCAAGTAAAACAAAATACTTCGAAATAGAATACGAGAATCACCTGTTGAGTGTGAAATGAGGCCGTTTCTAGGAGAATAAGGGAAGATTGTATTTTCCAAATTCACTCAAGAAATATCAGGCATGTTCAAGGCCAAAATGAACACAACAAGCTAGCGAAAGTTCTACTAGAAAATATAATTGTGTTATATCTATTGTTTCAGTTTACACTAGAAATCCGGATGGTTCAAGACATCGTGTTCACCAACTGGGCTTGTACACTCGATAGATTATCAAAAAAGTGATTGGTTCAACGCTGAAAAATGCAACCTTTTCATATACAATTATTTTTTGCATATACTCAAGAAAGTCTTCTTTCAGCTTAAATATATCCTAAAAAGGTTTTCAAAAACATCCTCAGTGTTTTAGAGTCTATTATATTCATGTGGGAGAATGTTGGAACAATATGTTAATAAGCATGTGGACTTATAATATATAGTTAAAATGTGAATGAGAATTTGCTTATGGGAGGTCAAAGATTTTTTTGTAACTTACAAATTTTGGTATTAAAAACCAAATTAATTTGACCATTAAATCTACTTGACCACCAAGCTATTCTTCTCCTATAAATATCAAGCTACCTATAAGGAAAAAAATCATCCCTTCATTCTAAAAGCAAGAAAACACCATTAGATACATTTTAGATATTTTTTGAGAAGTTTCTAATTGTTGAAGTTCTCTTGAAATATCTTCTTGGTTGTTGGTGTTAGATGCTAGTAGCTAAGAAATTCACAAGGTTTAACAGGTTCCTACTTTCTTCTATTCTACTATTCTCTTTCAAAAGTAGATTTTGTGTTTTTGAGTATATGGTAGAATATTAGTTCGTAAATTCTAACATGAATGAAGCATGTTAGTATTATATGTTTCGTTGTATCCTTAGATTCAAAGAATGCATATAAACCGTCTCATTGCGAGCATTTTATTGAGTTAAATAAAGGGATCATCCCGCATCCAAATGGTTTTTATGATTTTATAAAATCTGTTTATTGTTTAAATTTTAGTTTCACACAAAGTGTTGTTTTAATCCATGTTCATCTTATTTTTTATTTAAATTGTCAATATTAAAATGATGGTAATGAAATTATGCATGGTTAATATTGAATCTAAGAATTATGTTCATGAGATTAATATATATGTAAAATATGAAACTATAATTCTTGGTCATGTAATAATTTAAATATTGTTAGTTTTTATGCTCTTACTAATAATTATGATGGTCAATCCTAGAATTGATAATATGAGTAATTGCATGGTCAATATTGAATTTATTATTCATGATCAAAATTTCTTATACTTAATATATAATTTAATATTATTGAATTATGTAAATACTATAATTATTTTGCTATAATAAGTTATGGCACATAAATATCAATATTAATGTTTGTATATATATATATATAGATATTAATATATATATATATATATGTTTAGTAGTTTATTTTCATTTCAAAACATAAATTATATTGCAGATTAATATTTCAAAATCTGGTTTTATAAAGTTCTATACTATATAGATAACAAAGGGGTTTACCAAAAATTATAATAAACAATACATGGCCTAATCATCTTTACGATATAATTGAAAAACCTCCCACTGGTTTGATATGGATTCTAATAAATTATTTTACAGAATTAGTAGATAGACGACAAAGTTGTATTTTATATTTTTAGTATAATATTTCTTTTTGCTTCTTGTTTTTTGTAGGTAGGGTTTGTTTGTGTTACTTACGAAATAAATTGTGTTTTGCTTTGTAACATATAGGCTTCGTTATAAATAGATGTGCGAGCAATATTTATCATTTAGAAAAAAAATTATGTGTTTATAGTAGAAGTTTGAGATGATAATTAAATATTTTGTATGATTACACTGAGAAAAAAATGTGGAGGAAAACTCAAAATTTGAACATCCACCTTTTTATCTTATTTTATTTTGATAATGTGTGTTTAAGTCGCGACCTTCACGTAGCGATTTCCATGTAATCATTATATATAATCTTATATAAATACTAGTTTCTGGAAGAAGACTTATCTTTGTTTAGAATTCCAGTACGAAGAATTGAGTGCTATCATCATCAATCATGTTGGTTAGTCCTGAGATATATAGATTGTGACAGCAAAACCTAATCTCTTTGATATAAATCAAGTATAAGTAGCAGTTGGATTAGTTATCAATTGATTAACATAACTATTATTATTTAAAACTTAATGTGTTTTTTTTGAATTTAGTTTACTAATTCTAATATCCCTTTTAATATCGCAAAATATTAGATTTAGATTCTAAATATATGATGAATTATAGAGATTGCTACCATTATCTCATATGATTCTCACAAATTTAATATAATTAAACAAAAAATAACTAAAATAAATAAGTTTTTATGGAAAAATAATTGCCACCAATACAAAAAATATCAGGTATTACATAATTACATATCTCAAATATCAAATTATGTTTTTAGGACCCATGGGAATAGACACGAAAACGCCAAATATACATTGTAAATTATAGTTATAATATTTTTTTTATCAAATCAGTTATCTATTGTCGAATTTGAATTTATATTTAAAATTAAATCTGATCCAAATTCTCGCATAATCAATTGTGATGTAACTTGTGGCAGATGGAGGAAGAATCATTGAATCATGTCCTATTTGAATGTTCACCAGCACTCCAAATTTGGGCTTTATCAAATGTACCCTCCAATCCAAGAATTTTTCCATCTAAATCAATCTTCTCAAATATAGATTACCTACTATCAAAACGGCCAAAGGATAACCCACAAGATTTTTATCCTTGGATAATATGGTATCTATGGAAGAGTAGAAACGAAAAGGTATTTAAGAATAGAGATAAAGATCCCCGGGATATTCTAAGGCAAGCAGTAATAGAAGGGACGTTGTGGCAAGAAGCACAATTAGCAGAGAATGGTATTCCCAAATCGGAGATGCAAAATACGGATACACGATCGGCTACGCATTGACTTATACATGGGACTTGGTACTGCCAGATAGATGAATCATGGAAAAAAACGGGAAAAATTTGGGACAAGGATGGTTTTGTAATAAGATCGGAGGAGAAGAAAAATTATTTGGAGCTCGGAATATCATTCTCAGTCTGTCCCCTCTACATGCTGAGATGAAGACGCTTATATGGACCATGAAATGTATGATTGAATATCGCAGACTAACAATTACCTTTGCAACAGATTGCCACGATGTGGTGAAGATGATCACTTCTCCAGAGAAATGGCCAGCATTTGGAATCCATCTAGAGGAGTTTAAACATTGTAAAGATCTTTTCGAGAAGATACGAGTCATCAAAATTCCGAGCCCAAAATACAATGGCGGATAAGCTCGCTCGAGGCGCCCGAAGATACACATCAGTAATGGAGCACATTAGCCCGGAGACACCAACTTGGATAGACGATAATATTTAATTATTTTTATTAGTCTCTTGCTGACAAAAAAAAATCTGATCCAAATTCTAAGCCTGATAACTAAACTCGATCAAACCTAGTTTATATCTATTAAATCGAGTTTTATTCGAAAAAATCTTATCCGCTAATTACTTTTTAGTTTTTTTTTGGGGGTAAATTTAGTTTAGTCCTAAAATTTTGGATTGATTATAGAATACCCTAAACATGGTTCGCAACATCTGCTTTGCTCTTTTCGTATATAACACCGTGCATTAAAATTTGTTTTAACGATAAAGATAATTCCATACTTGGAACGTATAACTATATAATTCCTAATATTATGATGTGTAGATGACAATCATTTCCATATGATATCTATAGTTTTCCAGGTTTTAAATCTATTTTTTCTTTAATTTAAATAGGCTTTTCTGTGTAACTCAGAATGTTCAGAAACTGTTCAATGGGCCCAAAACTTTGAAAACATTTTAATGGGCTTTAAAAGGTCCTAAATAAAACTTGTCAATTCTCTCTCAAATAGATACGGAGATACCCCGTACCCGATACGATGCTATGATAGTTTGGTCCGGGCTTTAATGGGTTGTTGTTATTGTCATTTTGTCATAGTAAAAGGAGCTTAGGCACCGTGAATATTTATTATATCGTATTTGAATTACTCAATACAGAACATGATTTTTACATATTATTATGATGGAAATCGATCTCCACCTTCGGTAGTGTTCATAGTGGAGCCTTAGAGGTATACAATAGAAATTGACCTCCATTTATATGAAGAAATCTCTAAATTCCGACCACCTATTTGATTTAGGAATAAAATTTGACTGACTCGTATTACCTTTGAATCCAAAATATGCATGTATCAATTAATTATTCGTTCAATTGATGTAAAATGATCAGAAACTTTTATAAAAGATTACACTTTTGAGTTTCCCGTTCAACAAAATATAATAAGATTTTAACCAAAATAACTATAAAATATATTTTTTGGGAGATCAAGAAAATCGACTATATCTATAAAAATTAAAAAAGATTTAGAAAAATAAAAAAATATCTAAAAATAAAAAATTACTCATTTCTAATATATTATTTTCATATTAATTTTAAAAATTAAATTTATTGAAATCACTATATAAATTTATGAACTTTATTTGTATGCGAATCTAATAATAATTCTTCGTAAACACCTTTGTATGTATTTTAATCTCATCAATTTATCAATATTGATCAAGTTGCCAACCAAATTAAATTATTATTTTTATTTAGTTTGAGCCTATGATCGTGTAGAGCCACATGCGGGATTAGGATATGTTTTCGAGTTTATATTCCACATTTCCTAGTTTTATACATTAAGAGCTTTCGAACATTATTATTTTTTATACGTTAAGAGCTTTAAAACATTATTTTTTTTTTATACATTAAGAGCTTTCGAACTCATATATAATCAGTATATCACCATCATAATGTAAAAGCCAGATTAAGCTTTTGAGACATGACCTCCTAGTCTTCGATGTTTAAGTCAACTTATCTTTCCCTCGGTCCAGAACAGTGCGTCTTTCGATATTTTGAACAAGTCAACTTCTCTTGTTATTTACGAGAGTCGGTCGGAATTATATATATATATATATTGAGTTTGGCACTTGAATAGTTGGATTATATAATTTAAGTAATCTCAAATTGAAGAGGTAGTCTTTCACGCTTAGATTATATAACTTTTAAGGAAGAATTGGAGAGTAGACCTTTGCAACCAATGATCTTATATGATAATATTTATAAAGGACACCTTAGAATTGTGTATATATATATATAATTATATCCAAATATTATACAGTCAAGTGGTTATAATTTTAAGCAGATTACTAATTGATTTCAGAGATCAATTGATATTATTACATACATACAGATTCAGAAATATGATTATCCAAAAAAAAAAAAAAAACAAACGCTTACAGTGAACGGCTTTGGTTTTTGGTTGTTGGTTATTGGTGATTCACTGATTCCTATATTATATCTCTATTCAACCACAATAAAAACCTCAAATGCTAGAATGACAATTTTTCTAAAGTCTGATAATATCGAAAGATACTCAATTTCTACAGTATTGAATATGTCAAGCTTTATTGTTAGAAAACCGTAAGCAGTTAATTAGGTTAGACAGTCTATTTTTAAACAGTGCAATAAGAAAATAAATTTGACTTTTATAGGCTTACTAGAGATTTGGGAACATCGAGCTCAGGCAGGCTCGGCGGCCTCATCCGTGATATCAATCTCATCGTCAGAAGCAAAGCTAACACACAATGTCATTCAGATGACATCTTTCTCTCCAATTGGTTGCTGTAATAGAAAAGTTTTTGCTCTGTAGATCTGCTTCTTTTTTCTACTACATTTTTTAAATATTGATTTTCCTAACAAACAATACTCTGTAAACAATTGTATTTTCAACAATATAATTAACCTTTAAACCCAAAAAGAAAGTCAGAAGTGAGTAACCTATTTTTTGAAGAAAATTTAAACAAAGAAACCTATTTTTCTATGACAATTTACTATTTTTTTGAAAAACTATATTTTATTTTTATTCTGGTTTTCAGGAAGATTCATTGTATACAAAGTACTCTCTCTCTCTTTCTCTCTCTCTCTCTTTCTCTCTCTCTCTCTCTCTCTCTCTCTCTCTCTCTCTCTCTCTCTCTCTTTCTCTCTCTCTCTCTCTCTCTCTCTCTCTCTCTCTCTCTCTCCTCATATTTGACCGACCAAAACTTTCAACACAATAAGCATATATGAAAAGAACTGTTAATAGACGAAAATGATGCGTCAAAGTGTTTCAAAATTGAGATTAATCTCAACACATACAATCAATTTGCAAAATTCGGACGTAACATGACTTGCAACACACACAAACAAGTATTATTGACTTAAAAACTGAAATACAAAGACATGTTTCATTTTGAAGGCTGTTGTTTTAAGGACAGGTGATAAAACATTGATCTCTGATGTTTGCTTTTTTTCATTTTGAAAATTTGTCGCGGTCATGAGGCGAAGAGTAATCGATGTTTGGTCCATGAGGGATGATCCCGAAAGGGTTTATCGTAGGGTGGCTTCCGTAGTAATGTTGCTTAATGTGCTCCATTTTCACAGTGCTACTCATTCCACTGATCTGGTAGATGTCTTTTGTGTAGTTGAAGATATTTGGATACTCCCGTAAGAGTCTCTTGTTGCATTTGAAGTGAACCGCGTAAACCTGCAACGCAAAAAGAAGATGAAGTCAAGAATCTGATGGGATTTATGTGTTGGAAACAAAGAAGAAAGTCGATTCAAAATACCTCATCAAATCTTATAAGGGTGACGAATAATCTGACATCTGCTTCAGTGAAAGTGTTTCCGCAGATATATCGTTGTTTTCCGAGTATTGCCTCACATCTATCTACTGTTTCATACAACTGGTTCACTGCCTGAAAGTAAAAGGACCAACTTTTTTAATGACAAAATCAATTAGCTATTCTGGTTTTTTTCCCATTGTAAAGGTAGAAACATTGAGGATCTTCTACCTCATTGTAAGGTTCTTGTTTCCTAGCAAACCCACATCTATAAACACCGTTGTTTATCGCGTTGAAAACCCATTCATTAGTCTCGTCGATTGCGTCTCTGAGATGCGAAGGATAAAGGTCAAGTGACGGGTTTTTTGCAATACCGTTGAACTCGGTGTTGAACATCCTGATTATCTCTGCACTCTCATTGTTAACTACAGTCTTAAGCTTCTTATCCCACAGAATCTGAGAAAATAGACAAAAAAAAAACGAGACTATGAACATTTCGAGAAACATGACAAGAGAGAACAGAGCTTCACCAAGAGATCATAAAACTTACAGGAACAGTGTACTTCCCAGCATAGTTCGGGCTAGCAATCTCATAAAGATGTCTCACACTTTTGGCACCGTTAAGATAATCAGGCTCGGCTCCAGGAAGCTCGGTATCTGAATCCGGGAAAACCCATCCTCTATGGTCATCAGTTTCTTTAGTTCTTCCCCAAATTGTGTGAACCGACTAATCGAAACCAAATAAAAACCAATGCTTTCAGGTAACAATTCGATACTGAATTTGCAGGATAGAAGAGGATGATGATTAATACTGACCGAGAAGCTGATTGCTTCATCAAGACCTTTGATCTTCAAGTAAGAGAGACATCTACAAGCCCACGGACAAGCATAGGATATGTAAAGATGGTATCTTCCGGATTCAGGTGGAAACTGAGAATCAGGATCTTGTGAAACAAAGCTGCGGAATGTTGATGCTGTTCTTACAAAAGCTCCAGATTCTGATGTCTCATCAATCCCAGACCTAGCCATTTTTGCTAAATAATGAAACACAATCAAAAGATGATTCCTTTTAAATCTTCACGAGCAAATCTCGAAAGCTCCCAGAATCCAAATTGAACACAAAAGTTAGTAATAAGTATAACAAGATCATGAATCAAGAAGAAAGGAAGATCGGAGAATTGGGAAAACCTGATGACGATGATGTTATGTATTTTGGAGGCAAGATCCAAAGATAGAAAGCAAATGTCGCTGTTGTTGAATGATATCTTTTTGTGGCGATAAGGTTAAAAAAAGGGTCAACTTGAATGGGAGACAATGCTTACGATGTATGTCATCTTATAGTGGAGGAGAAATAGCGAAAGACTTTACCTTTGTCTTCACTCGTCATTGCTTTTATCACGCCCAACGAGTTGTTAACTCAGCTGCTTTTGTCACGCTTAACGAGTTAACTCGGCTCTGGGAAAAGTGTGAAAACTTTTTGACCATGGTTGGATCGGTTCAGAATGCCGCTTTTGTATCGGTTTGAACCAGGTTATGGTTATAAATGGTTTAGCCCTTGACATGGAAAATGGAGACTATAAGTAAAATTGGTAGAACGCAAATTAGGCAATAGAGAAAAATCTTATACAATATTATTCGCAAAAGTTAGTTTTGATCCATTTTATTCGGCTAAGACCTTCTTGATCCTATGGTTTACTTGGTCATTCCATTGATTTGAATTAAGTCATTCTATATTTTCAGTCATATACTATCCCCTCATTTTTTTATTGGTTTTGATTGATAATACTTAATTGCAGAATGATAGAAAATAAAAAAACTACGGAATAATTTAAAATTTGTGGAATAAAAAATTTGAGGAATAAATTTTTTTGTATGATTGAAAATTTGCAGTAAACTACAAATTATTTTAAATAAAATTTTACTATATTATTTATTTATTTCATAGTTTTATTTTTTACTTTTTCTATTCTATTATTATGTTTAATTTTTTTTGTTCTGATTTATTTAATTTTTCTCAAATTTTATGTAAATCTATATCTATTTAATATAATATAACTATTCATATTTTTAATATTTTTGTTATCTATTTGAATGTTTTACTAAATTTTCGAAAATTTTTATGTAAACAACTATATTTATAATATAAATTTTATTAGTGTGTTTATTTAAAATTAATTTTTTATTTATTTTTATTTGATTAAATAATTACAAAAATTTGATTCCACAAAAAATTTATTCTATACTTACTTTTCTGTTTAATATATATATATATATATATATTTGTATTTTTTGTGAGTGAAAATATATACTTGAGTTTTAGCTTTTTTAAACACGATTCTACTATTTCTTAGATTACCGGGCCTTGTTTCTTTAATTTATCTATTACTTTGACTATTCTTGACCATGATAAGTCTACCCCAAAAAGAAGCCTACATGGTATCCTGAGCGTAATGGGCCGGCTGAATAGGAGGGATAATCGGTGCACTGTCTCATGGTCCACGAAAGAAATGGTCCATTACAAAGAAATTTAGTTAGTTATTATATTATATCATGAAATGAGACAATTAACACATAAAAAATATAATTTAGATAGCCATATATTTTTGAAAAAAAAAGATAGCCATATATTTTCTTTTGTTAACAAAAGAGAAAGGGGTGAGGAAAAAAAAACAAAAGAGAAAGGGGGCCCATAATTTTCCTTTTTTAGGTTATTGATCTATGTTTATATTTTTTACCTCCCTGTTTTCACACAATTTTGAGAACAATCTTTTTATTTTTATTTTATTATTATATTTTTGGGTTACTATTTATTTTATTATTTATTTTGATATATTTATATTTTAGATTATTGATCTATGATCTCAAATATATACCGAGTTATTGTTCTCTCTGTTTTGCAAGCAATCTGAGATTTTCTGGTTCTTTCCAATTCCAGATTCACACATTCTTTTAGGGACTCATATTTTAAGGTGATATTTTCCTTTTATTTGATACTTAGTTTCAATCATGACTGGAAATCAATTATATGGGTATCAAAAAAGGAAGAAGAATTGTTTATTAAATCACAGAAAGGTTCTATGGATAAATTTGTGATCAGAGAAAATGCTAATAAAAATCCTGAACCTGCTAGTATGGATAATAGTTCTAAATCACATTCTGATGTTTCTAGTCATTTGAGTGAGCATGATAGTGTGTAAGATGCATCAAATATTGAAAGTTTGAATGTTTAAGAACAACAAAGTTCATTCATTGATATTTATGATCCCAGATATTGGAACAATCTTAATAATAAAATGAGAGATATATTGGTTGAAAAGAGGTTTAAAAGAGAAATGAAATTTGTGTTTCTATTAGATAAGAGGCATAGATGTGTTTTTATATGATTATTATTCTAGAAAGTTGAGTAATGGAGAAACTAGTGATATAAATTAGCTTGTTTACTAAAAACTTGAGGACAAATGTTACTGTTTTTGTTGCAAGCTATTAGAATCTGGTGTTTGTTTAAGTTCTTTAGCTAATGATGAATTAAGAGATTGTGAGCATCTTAGTGAGAGGCTTAAACACCATGAGAGAAGTGCAGGTCATATGACTAATATGAAAACTTGGAATGAATTGAAAGTTAGATTGGATAAAAATCTAACGATCGATAATGAATTACAAAAAAGCGGTGGAGACTAGTTTTAACTAGAATAATTGCTGTCGTGAAATTTCTTGCTAAACAAAATTTAGCATTTTCGAGATTAAAATGAGAAATTATTATTATGAGAATAACAATGGTAATTTCTTAGGTTCTATTAAATGATTGCAAAATTTGATTTGGTAATTAATGATCCTATTAGACGCACTAAAAGCCATGAAATCCATCATCATTATATTGGTCATTATATTCAGAATGATTTTATCTCTCTTTTAGCTCATAATTTATAACTTTCCATCGTAGAAATCACAAAAGAATCAAAATATTTTTGTCATTCTTGATTGTTCACCGGATGTGAGTCATCAAAAGCAAATGACTCTAATAGTACCATGTATGAATCTGTTAAATAAAAAGTAAGAGTAGAATAGTACTTCTTAGAATTTCTTAAGGTAGATGACATATCTGGATTATGACTCTATGAAAAATTGTTAGATGCTCTCAAGTCTCTTACTCTTGATGTTGATAATGTGAGAACTCAAAGTTATGATAATGGTTCAAATATGAAAAGAAATCATCAAGATGTTCAAAAGCGATTTCTTGATATAAATAAAAAAGCATTGAATATGTTATGTGCTTGTCATAATCTTTAATTTGTGGTTAGTGATAGGACTCATTCATGTATAAAAGCTATTTCATTCTTTGGAATTTTGCAGCACATATATGCATTGTTTCCTGGTTCTACAATGAGATGGAAGGTTTGGCTTGATTATGTTTTTACAATGAAATCATTATCTAATAGTCGGTGGGAGAGCCGAATCAAAAGTGTCAAAACAATTAGGTTTCCAGCTCCACAAGTAAGGCCAGCTTTATTAAAATTATATGTTACATGTGTTGTAATGATGCTTGTGGAGATGACGTTATTTATGGAGTTTAAAACCTAACTGCTTTAATAAATGTTTTTTTTTCAAAATTTTTGATTTTTGATTTATTTGAAGACTGAAACTAAAACAAATAAAAATTATTTAAAAAAGAAATTTCAATTCCACCATAAGATATAATAATTTATTCAGTAACTTTTTAACTATAAATTATGTCTCAAATTGTTTCAAACCATATTTGATAGATTTATTAAAGAAATATTCAATTTCCAATAACTTGAAATTTAAAAAAACTTGTACAAACTATTAATCTAATAACTTTCAATTTCATATAATTTTTATAAATGCTATATTCAATAACTAAGAATTTTTTTAACAAATGAAATCATCTCAAATCATTGATCCAATATACTCTTGGTATATCTCTTTATTTTCTCAATGACGTGCTTGTATGTGTTCAATCATCCACCAAAACTTGCACGTCTTTTTTATCTGTGTTAGTTTTAGTTTTCTCTTGGAGCTGCATTATGCGAAAATTAAGTTGTTAATGACACATCATGTTTAATGCTCAATATTTTTTTATAGTCCATTGAACATGTGCTTTTTGTTCCAGACAATCAAGGTTCTTTCGTCAGTTCCATGTCCTGAACTGGCTCTAAGGCTCTACCTCCACTGTGCTGAGGTAATCTATAGGGTCATCAACAAAATTCAAATTTGCATCTAGGCGTGGTGTAATCTGACATACCGTTCTCAACAAATATGTCTTGTTTTGGAACGACGATCATGCCGCAAGCGACTGTGATCTTGAGCCTGTTGCTCATGAGTTTTTCAGAAGAAATCGCAGTAATTTGTTTTCCTTTCTGTGTGAACTTTACACAACTAAAGTTTTCTCCTCAACTTTTATATACTTTCATTTTCTTGAGTGTGTTGTATCATTATACTATAGGACTCCAAGGCACAGGTCACTGCAATTCATGTGATTGTTGGAACCTTGCAAAGGATCAATGTTTTTGGTGTTACAAATAGAGACACCTTGACACATAAAGCAACCGGGGTACTAATATTTTTGCCAATGCTTTCTCGTTTTATAAGATTTCTACTCATCTTCTATCTAAACACGTAATTTGTGTATTTCTTGTGACCAGTACTCAGCAAGGCTTTTAAAGAAGCCTGATCAGTGTCGAGCGGTTTATGCATGCTACTCACGCTGTTTGTCGAAATTTTGAACAAGTTGGTATACTAAACTCATACATAAAAACATCTGCACTGGTTCATACACAGAAGCATCTCAACATTAATAATAGTTTTTTTTTTTTAACATACAACAGTTACTTCTTTGAGAAAGGTAATCCACATATCACTTTTATCTGATATACAGAGTCTCATCGAGTTAGTCAACACCGAGATGCAAAGCGACAACAGTTACACAACAATCCACTCAGATCCCTTCTTTACAACTACATTGTGTTATATTAGGTTCCAAAAACAGAAAGGTGGCTTGATGGGTAACAAATATGACCTTAACGTTCTTGTTTTTGCAGATTGGAAAGACGAAGGTTCTCCTCATGACTGGGCATATGGCTGAATTAGATGCTAGGAGGACAGAGGTCTTTCGAAGAGCAGCCATAATTATTCAGAGGAAACTCCGCTCCTATATGCTCCTCAAAGCTGCAATAAATATGCAAGCTGTGTGCAAATGTATGTACAAGTTTTAGAGAATATCAGCTAATTAAACTATTCAGTAAGTGAGAGAACAAATAAGACTGTTGCATTTATTATTTGCTTTGTTAGCCATCATTTACAGGTCAACTTGCTCGACATAGATTTGAGGACTTGCTCAGAAAGGAAGCGGCTGCTTTGAAGATCCAGAGAGCTTTGCGGATCTATCTTGATATGCGCTGTTACAACACAACATAAGAAAAAAGATTTAATGCAGGTTTTGAGAACTCACCAAGCAAAATAATAAGTGGGCTTTTAAGATAATCTTAAACTCTCCCTGATGGATTCAAAGGATTAACGGTAATCTTAACCTCTCATCTCATTCTTAGCCATCCAAGTTGCAAATTATCAGCTTGTAAGATAAAATGTGCAGAGCTTGTTTCCAAGGTAGAACCCAAATTGTCTCTTTTTTTTAGCCTAAAACAGTTTGCTTTGCCATGAGTTGCTTTTGCAGATACAAGGGAAGTTTTACGTACATATAGAAAAACAGAGATGGTGCAAAATGGCGTCGAACATTTAGTCTCTGCTTCTCTTTTTATTTCTCTTCTTAGTGCTTTGGTTGCTTCTTTGATTTATTTATTTAGTTAATTGCTTGCTTTTTTTGATTTTCTTGTTTCTCTACTTCTTCTCTATTTTTCTTTTTGGTGCTTTGTTTTCTTATTTTATTTCTTGCTTCTTTGTTAATTTGTCTATTTCTTTGATTCCTTGTTTTCTTGCTTTTTGAACTAATTTATATATATTTAATTCATTGTTTGCCTTTTTGATTTTTGATTTTATTTTTATTTTTCTGTTTCTTTTCTATTTCTCTGCTTATTACTTTGTTTGCTTCTTTGATTTATCTATTTAGTTCATTGCTTCCTTCTTTGATTTTCTTGTTTCTGTCATTCTTTTATGTTTCTCATTCTTTTCTCTTCTTAGTGCTTTGTTTTCTTCTTTGATTTCTTGCTTCTTTGCTAATTTATTTGTTTTATTTGCTTGATTGCTTTTAAATTAATTTATATTTAATTCACCTCTCATATATATATATGGGTCCAAGCCCATTCGTCACACCTGCGAGTGCCGCGTGTACCTCACCGACGACCTCGTCAAGTATACATATTTCCAAAAGAAAAAAGAACTCCCAAAGACAATCATTTGCGTATTTGTCCGTCACTTCGAAGGGTCAACGTTAAACCACCAACCCCTCAAAATGACCTCTTCTTCTTCTCACGGCGGACCCAATCCCTCCAACCTCCAACCCCAACCCAAACGCAGCCGCCGCCGCCCTAGCTGTCCTCAGGTTTTTATCAGCTTCCGTGGAGTTGACGTGCGCGAGAACTTGGTCAAACATCTCGTGACTACCTTGACATTACGAGGGGTCAACGTCTTCATAGATAACATCTTGCAGGCAGGGGTGAGATTACAAAGCCTCTTTAAGAGGATCGAAGAGTCGAAAATCGCGGTCGTGATCTTCTCCAAGAGGTTCACAGACTCTTATTGGTGCATGGAAGAGCTTGTGAAGATGGACGAGCGAGCGAAAGAAGGCAAACTCGTGGTGATACCAGTCTTCTACAAGGTGAGTACTAGCGACGTGAAAAACCTCCAGGGAGACTTTGGAGAAAACTTCAAGAAACTGAAGATAGAATACGAGGACTCAGAGCCAGAGAAGGTCAAAAAGTGGGAAGCTTCCGTGAAATCAATTGCAGACATAAAGGGCTTGCTCTCTGACAATAACGGGTATTCATTTCTTGATAACCTTTATCGATATGTTTTTTTTATACCTTCTTTGTAATTCTTTGTTGATAGGTGTATGGTCCAAGTATAATTATCAAAAGAAGAAGCCGTGATGTGTGAGATATTAGCTCTAGCTAGTTAAAGTATGGTTTGTAATTGTGAACCTTTCTCTTCTTTGTGGTCTTTATGATGCTTGTAGCTTTATCTTGGCTCCCTCATCTATTCTCGAACTCAGAACTTTACCTAGGAAGCTTTGCAGTTAACATTTTTTGATAGCTAATTGATAAAAGTTTTAGTATAAGCACATATCTTACATCAGATATAGGAGGAGAATAATTCAAAACCTTATAAGACCCAAAGACACCCAAGCCCTTAAACTAGCTTTCTGGTGTATTCTACCTTCAAGTCTTTGTGGGTTTGGTTGAAGTCCAATTCCTATCACTAATACTGATGGATTCTGATCGGTGGTTTGTTTTCTTTTGTTTCCCACTCATGTTGCAGTAGAATATTACCTCCACTTGTCCACCAGATTGCTTATGATGTTCAACTATGGCTAAACAGAATGCCAGGAGGAAAGGTTAAGCCCCAAGAAACTAAAATGACGATAGGAGGAGTGTTTTTCATGGCCATTGTTGCAGCTTTTCTCTTTAGTCTCTTCATATCCCCTCGGTTTTTCAATGATGCCAAAATTTTCAAGACTCGTGTGTGGTTGTTTGGTTTTCCAACGGTGATAGCTATCTGCTTCTATATCCACAACCGGAAAGACACACCTCCTGGCACCAGACCAACCCCTTCCACCACCGGACCACCACCACCACCTCCTTCTTGATCGGTCAGACTAATCATATCACGTTTTAGATAAGCAGGAAATGGTTTGTATGATGTTGATTTGTACACCTGTATGTCGTGTTTACTACTTTCAGAATAAATTGTCCTTCATTTACTTGACTCTCTCTGTACGAAGACATCTTGGTACTTCTATAACTCTTTGCTTCTTCGTATGGTACGGACACTTTTTTTCTTTGTTTCAGTTTCCTTTGAAGTCAGCTTTAAAGATTTGGTACTAAATCATTTGATGATCCTTTGCGTGGTCTGAGCATATATATAGCAAAATGATCAGTGTGGCTTGGTTGCTAGCTTGATTTTCTCTTGCTAATGCGTTTCTTCGCTGTTGATGTTCATTCTGATTGATTTGTTATATCTTACGACGATAATTTTTAATTTCATGTACTATATTGATTTCATGACCTTCACATTAATTTCTCATTCAAATAGTTTTGCCAAAGTGTTTGGAGTTAGTCTGATGTATCAAAAGTCTAAAATCTTATACACATAAATTAGCTCTGCGATCAAGTTTTGAGTAAATGTTATTGCGTTCTGGCCGTTTTTTTTACAAAAAGGTGTCAGTTGTTTTGTCATATAAGTTATCAGTTATCTGTTGTCATGTTTTGCAATTTTTCAAAAATCAGTTAATTACAGATTAGTAGTAGTACCTTTGTGTTTTCCACGTCAAACTGGGCTCCATTCTTGAAATAGTCATCACGGAAGTTTCCCATGTTTGAATCCTAAAAGGATCGTATTTGTATTTCGTATATCTTTGTCTCATTTCCATGAATCGATCTTCAAATTCTCCCTCGAAATCTCAATATAGGTGAAAATATGGTCTAGGTCTCTTATCCAACATTCATCCCTGTCTATGAAAACGTTGTGTATCCCAAAATCTGTCAAGCCCAACACGAGATGTTTTACCAAATCATCTAAGTTTATAAATAATTTATAAAAGTTTATAAAATCATTTATAAAAATTTATAAATTTGAACAACATAAACTTAAAATAATTCATAAAAGGTTTATAAGAGATCATAAATTTTTGATTATAAGAAAAATCTTAAGAAAAAGCAAAGCTATATTTTTCTGATTATATTGTATCTTTTAATCACTTGTTTATTTATCTTTATTTATTTATTTATTTATTTTGTTTTGCCATCTAAACCATTTTTATTGTTGCATAAAGTTGTAATCATTGTTTACAAGAGTTGCTAAAAAAAGTTGGACTAATGTGATATAAAGTTACACTCGATTATTTATCTAATTTAGTAAAAAAGCTATGTATTTATTTAGTGAACATTTATGATTATTATTTTTTTACCCAAATTTTTTGTTAGTAAAACATAGCTTTTTTAAGATCTATTTAAAAGCATACTAGATTGGAACTCCGAACATATGTCATGAATTTTAGAAGTGGTCACAATTCCAACAAAGTAGAATATGAATATTTTTTATTTTATTTGTAATTTTTCTATTCAAAAAATAAAGTTAATTTGTGATTTAATTAGTGAACATTTTTTTACGCAAAAACAAATAGTGATTTTTTCTTTGATTAGTGAACTTAAAAGTTCCGTTGACCCTACATATTTGTTTTGTTGTTGGTGTCGTGTCTTTGATCCTAATTTTGGAGCTTTTTTTTTTATTTCCCAAGAAAGAAAGAATCTTTTTAACCTTCCTCGTCCTTCTCCCTCTCTGTGTTGAGATCTCTCTGAAATTCTCGTCAAGATCTTTCAAAGTCACCTCCTTTAAAACCTTCTCAGCTTCATCTTCCTCAATCTGTTTCTTCCCCGATCTCTACTAACCCTAATTTAGCTATGGATCTCGCGGCGGAGGAGCTTCAATTTCTCAGCATCGGAGGTATATTGCGTGAATCCACCACGATCCCCAAATTTTCCCCAAGGACGTTCTACCTCATTACCCTAACCCTAGTTTTCCCTCTCTCCTTCGCAATTCTTGCGCATTCCCTCTTCACCCAACCGATCTTAAATCAGCTCGATTCTTCTCATCCCGCCGATCAATCTCAGACCAGCCACGAATGGACCCTTCTCTTCGTTTATCAATTCTGCTACATCATCGTCCTCTTCGCCTTCTCTCTCCTCTCCACAGCTGCCGTCGTCTTCACCGTCGCATCTCTCTACACAGGCAAACCGGTTTCTTTCTCCTCAACAATGTCAGCTATTCCTCTGGTTCTGAAGCGTCTCTTCATCACATTCCTCTGGGTTTCTCTCTGTATGCTTGTGTACAACTCTGTCTTCTTATTTTTTCTGGTGATTCTAATCGTAGCCATCGATTTACAGAGCGTGATTCTCGCTGTCTTCTCGATGGTTGTGATCTTCGTTCTGTTCTTGGGTGTTCATGTTTATATGACCGCTTGGTGGCATTTAGCTAGCGTTGTCTCTGTTCTTGAGCCGGTTTATGGAATTGCTGCAATGAAGAAGAGCTATGAGTTGCTTACAGGAAGGACTCATATGGCATGCTCAATGGTGTTTATATATCTTGCTCTTTGTAGTTTCATTGCTGGAGTTTTCGGAGGAGTGGTGGTTCGTGGAGGAGATGATTTCGGGTTGTTTACGAAGATTGTGGTTGGAGGGTTCTTGGTTGGTGTTTTAGTAATAGTGAATCTTGTGGGATTGCTTGTGCAGAGTGTGTTTTATTATGTTTGCAAAAGCTTTCACCATCAGGCGATTGATAAGTCCGCGTTGCACGATCATCTTGGTGGGTATCTTGGTGATTATGTGCCTTTAAAGAGCAGTGTTCAGATGGAGAACTTTGATATTTGAATCATATATGGATCAAATGAAGAAGAAGAAAGAACAAGAAACCGGTTTTCGCAGTTTGTCATTGTAAGTTGTAATGTTTGTAATTTTCTTATAGTCTTTATTTTAGCTTTTGCATATCTGAGTTAATTTGGGGGAATAGACTGATATTGCAGATGTTTCTGTTCCTTGTAATTTCATAGTGTTTTGTTCAAAATTGGAAGATAAATGAAATAAAAGTTGTTACTCGACAATTCCTTAACTCTATTACTTGATTTGCATAGCCTATATATTTACATCTGAATATTTTTCCTGGCATCTGATTTCTATATGATCTTATGTTTGATTGAGTTCAAGCACTTTCTTTTGAGCAACGTAAACCATCTGTCCAAATTGGATTGTTGATTTTGACAAGTGCTTGTTACATCATTGTCAACTATGTTACAACACCTATCATTATCATGTTCCATGTTGTTGAATGGAATTTTCTTTTATGGCATTTGATCATTGATTTGCTCCAGTGTTTGTATTTCGTGCATCCCATTCTCTTAATTGACTTAAATTGCTTATTTAGCATTAATTGAAGAGATATAGCCCTTCCTGACTTCCCCTTCAAAAATCCTATGTTGCTTTCACGAGACAAGCTTCATTTTTTTTTTTTTTGGACTCGTCGGCAAGACTAGGCCGCACCAGAGACAGTTTTTGTCTTTTGAAGGTAATCCATCTTTTGCTCTTTGGCTCTGTCACATCAATGAAAATGAGTAACACCATTGCTCAAACTTAATTGGCTAATTCGACACTTATGATTATTAACTGATGAGTTTCTTGACTTTCTTATTTTCTAATCTGGAGCCATTGGAAATGAACAATTTGAACAGAACCGGTCCTTCTCAAGAAACTGAACGACGAACAGTCAGGAAGCTGTGAGAGCGGATATTGCAGGACCAAACACGTCATCACCTGGTCAAATCTGTACGCCCCTGGAAGATATGAATACCCGAATCTCTGTGTTCCTCTGTAGACAAGGAGGTAAATGGAAAGAGGCCAAGGCAATAATTGATTTGACCAATCATGTTATCCATTGAGACGCCACTTCACATTCAGCTGCTAACCAATCACAAGGGCTTTGTCAAACATCTGCTTACAAGAATGAGGCAAAGTGATGTAGCCCTGAAGAACAAAGGTGAAAAGAAAATATAGCTATTACTTTAGCTGCCGTCTGAGGAACTTTACATGGCTACTTTGTTTAGACACAGGGTGATAGATTGTTTTATACCTTTACGACAAGACAGACTCTGTAAGTCTTAGTGATCATTCCGAGCTTGTCAATCTATTTGATGCTATCATAGGAGCTGATATCTACGGTACCTGTCTCTGGTCCTTTCCTCGTTGTGTTGATTTATGCTCTTTTGTCTTGTTTTGATTTTTCTCAGTTTGGAACATCCGATGATTCAATACGCAATACTTCGGAGATCGCAGTGTGAAATGTGGACTCAGTGATGTACATGAGTACTTTTTTGTGTGTGTATGATATTGATTGTAGCGATTGATTATGTTGTTTAACTATGTGAAAGGTTGAAAAATACGGAGTATTGTGGTGTGAGAAAGAAAGAGGCTTTCATTGGATTTGAGTGATGCAAACTAATGATCAAAATTGGATATTCCCAAATAATATTTTCATAATTATTTTGGCTTAAAGATGTGATGTTAAACGTATGAGCAGTTATATCTTTGATATATTGATGTGATTATCTATTTCAAAATGGTAACAACATACGTGTAGCAATACAAATTTACGTATTAAAAGCAATTCCTCCATCATCTTCTGTTTCTCTGTTCGTTTCATCATCCAAAGGCAGCATCAACCTGCAGTTACTATACAAAAAGTAGATGTAAAATGAAACTCATCTAAAATAATTAGATATATTGGAGAGTTTGAAACAAGCATTTAGACGCACTAAATTATGTAAAATCACATTTTTCGCCAAACATCGCAAAACCACATTTTTTGCCAAAACCGCAAAATTGTATTTTTTTGCCATAATCGTAAAATCACATTTGCAAAATCGTAAAATCGCAAAATTCTATTTTCTCGCCGCAAAATTTCATTTTCCGCCAAAACCGCAAAATCATATTTTTCACCAGAACCGCAAAACTGTATTTTCCCGCCAAAACTGTAAAATCATAATTTAGGTAAAAACTGTAAAATATCATTTTCCAGCCAAAACCAAAATTAAATTTTCTCGCCAAAACTGCAAATTGTATTTTATTGCTAAAACCGTAAAAATACAATTTTTCGCAAAAACTGCAAAATTATATTTTCTTGCCAAAACCGTAAAATTGCATTTTTCTTTCCAAAACCGCAAAATTGTATTTTCTCACAAAAATCTTAAAATTGCATTTTTCTTCCAAAACCGCAAAATTGTAGTTTTAGCCAAATTGCATTTTCTCCTCAAAACCATAAAATTGCATTTTTTCCTCAAAACCATAAATTGCATTTTTCCGTAAAAACATTAAAATTGCATTTTTCCGCTAAAACCGTGAAATTGCATTTTCTCGCCAAATCGCAAAATTACATTTTCTTACCAAAATTGCAAAATTGAACTTTTTCGCAAAACCACAAAATTGTTTTTTTCCATCTAAACCACAAAATTATATTTTATTTGCCAAAACTACAAAATTTATATTTTGGATCATTTTACAATAACACCAAACAAACATGATTACATCTAAACACAATTTCTAAACGCATGAGTTAAAATAATCGTCAAGATGCTCTGGGTGAATACTGCATCTTGATATTGTATTCATATATCCAAACGAACAGCACAACCTAAGTATCTACAGCAAGAATCCCATACCAGTATAATTCTTTTCCACCTCTTACTCCGTTGTTCACTTTTTTTTGTTTTAAGGGTAAATATTATTAATAACCAAAAGAGTCACTATTACAGAGAAATTTGGAACATTTGAATAGAAAGAAAAATATAAAAAATTAGAAGAAAAGAACAAGAAGGTAAGAACAAAGTCGGAAGAAAGAAAAGTAAAAAAGAATAATGGATGAGAATAGAGAAAAAGTGGCTGCCTCATTAAAACCTTTGCTTGGAAAAACCCGTGTGGGAAAAAAACCAAGGAAGGTGAAAAAGTACAGCCGAGAACTATGAGACCAAGGAAGGATCAGGGAGAGAACATGAATGAGTGAGTATGTGTCTGAAGTCCGAACCAAGACTCCAGCAGCGAAGGTGACTCATGGGTCGTGGGTGATTGGAGAGCAAGCAGCTTGGCTTTTATAGTGATATGGATATCACGTGCAAGCTGTAAAGCAGGACGAAAGGAGTTGGTATGGAGTCTGGTGTTGCGCTCGCACCAAAGAGAATATATCGTCACTTAGGGCAGGAGGTGATCTATGAGCTGGAAGTTTTTGCTTGGTGAGGACCTGGGAAGCCATTGCAAAAGTGGAATAAGAGTATTAAGGAAACATGTGTAAAACAAGACATAAAAGTGAATAAGATTAGGGGCAAGTGAAAAAGAGAAGGTCCCTGGTCTCGTCTTGCGAATTGCAGAGAAGGCAAGTCGAGACCAATGCAGGGGAGTAACGACGAATGCGATCTCTGGTAGCTAGCATATCATGAACTGCCAGCCACGTGACAAATGCGTGCTTGGGAATACGCCTAGCGAACCAAACGAAATTATGCCAAGAGACCTCCAAAGGTGCTGGAAAAAGAACGGAGAAGGTCCGAGAGGCGGAGAACTTAGAAGCGGCCTGTGAGGAAGATGGGTCATCTCTGGGATAGGTCCACTGGTAGGTGTCTGGAGCAGAAGCCTGAAGAAAGGAGGGGTCGGGGAGAGCTCCACGCAAGAAGGTGATGACTGGGTTCTTGGACCGAGAGGATATCCGCCATTGACCTGAAAAAATAGCTTTTTGGACAGAGGCCTTGCCTTGGATGCCAGTGAGAGTATAAGCTGAACGACCCAAAAGAGAGGAAAGAGGTCCAAGTCCTGTCCAGTTATCATGCCAGAAAGAGTAAGTCGATCCATCACCCACTCTACACCGGATAAATGGGCGCGCGTGACAGCGAAGCTTGAGAAGCTTGTTCCACATCCAACTTCCGGCAGGCTGGGGGTGACGAATATCCCAAAAGCTGGTAGAGGGGATGAGATGATTTCTTATCCAGGGAACCCAAAGAGAACCGGAGTCTGAAAAGAGCGTCCAAATGAGTTTTAGGCCAAGAACTGAGTTCCACTTAGCCAATCGACGGAGTCCTAAGCCGCCCGACTGTCGAGGTGAGCAGACAACATTCCCTGACCAGAGTAATGCATTGCAGAGCTGCTCAATGCGGAGGAGACACTGACGAGGAAGAAGGAAGATGGATCCCCAAAAATTGATGACGGAGTTGATGACTGATTGGAGGAGTTGGAGTCGACCGACAAATGAGAGATGGCAGGTGGTCCAGGAAGTAAACCTGGTCCGAATGCGTTCAAGCAATGGCTGGAAGTTTGAGGCCTTCATCTTGTGCGGAACAAGCGGTACCCCAAGATATTTCACCGGAAGAGTGCCTTGAGATAGGCCATGGGTGGTAGCCAAGGTGTTGAGAGTGGAGGTACTGTTCCCATACAAGAATAAAGTGGACTTCAAGAGGTTAACCCCAAGACCATACATCCTGTAAAAATCATCCAAAACAGAGAGAATGGCCTGAAGGGAGGTGTCTGAACCATCAAAAAATATGAGAAGATCATCTTCAAAAGAGAGGTGAGAGATAACCGAGTTTGTGCAGCTATGGTGGAGGCGGATGCGTCTTTCCGCTACAGCCTTATCAAGTAGATTTGATAGAGTTTCCATGACAATAACAAAAAGAAAAGAAGAGATTGGGCCCCCTTGTCTAATTCTTTTCTTGCCACGGAAGAACCCTGTAAAATCTCCATTTAAGTTTATGGAGAAGGAAAGAGTGATGATGCATTCAGCTATCCAAGAGATGAATGTATCCGGGAGGTCGAAGGCCTTGAGTGACTGAAGGACGAAGTCCCAATGAAGATTATCAAAAGTCTTAGTGAGATCAATCTTCAGGCACCCCCGAGTGACCGGTCCCGTCTTGTTGAAATTATTGATAAGCTCCGTGGCTAACATGATGTTTTCGCAGAGTTGCCGCCCTCGAACAAAACCTACTTGGTTCCAATTGACAATCGATGGAAGTATTAAGCGTAAATAACCTGCGGGAATGGAAGAGATGATCTTATAGAAGTGGTTGCAGCAAGAGATGAGGCAAAAATCAGTTAAAGTATCAACTCCTTCGCGCTTGGGGATGAGAGTAATGGATGTGGCGTTTAGCTTCTTCAGGAGTCTTCCAGAAATGAAAAATTCCATAACTGCATTAGTGACATCTTCACCGGTTACATTCCAACACGATAGATAAAAATCAATTGGAAAGCCGTCAGGGCCCGGTGCTTTGTTCCGGGGCATGTGTTGGACAGTAGAATGAATGCAGGCTGCCGAGGGGATAGATGAGAGGATATGGTTATGAGCTGTAGTGATCCTGAAGGGGTGAAGAGTTTGGAGAGCGCTAACAGAGGGGGGTGTAATTGCATTATTCTGAAAGCCAACCGGACGACGACGAGGCTTGGCAAGAGAGGCCTATTACCTACGGGCAAAGAGTGTAGAATAGCCAAACACCAAAAAAGTAAAATAATAATAATAATAATAATAATAATAATAATAATAATAATAATAATAATAATAATAATAATAGGTTTGAATAGGCAAAGAACACAAATTTTTATTATTGATTTAGAAAATCTCACCAAAAAAATTAAACCAAAATCTCCATATAACTTGGAACAATATTCCATGAACTTAGTATTTATATAGAAACAAGCTACCATTTATTTATATTCCTAAAAGAATTTACTGATCCCAATCCTAAATTGTTTAGTTCTTATCTTACAAATCAACCCGTTAGAAGATAAATACAAATTTATTTAGGATCTTATCAAACATTGTCCCCCTTAAATCCTAAACCCTAAGGTCTTCTACTCCAAATAAACTGTTTGATTTGATCATTTTTTGACACATTTTCGTATGAAATATACTTCTTGAAAGATTCAATTCATTCTCCATCTTCACCGTTAAGCTTCTTGACTAGACTTTTTTCTCTTTTTAAATGTGTTTATATCTTCCGTAGAAGACGAAATTCTTGGTTAGAGCTATTGTGGATTTGCTGTCAAATAGTAACATGACATTCTCATTTTATGCCAGTTACTTCGTGTAGCAAATCCTGCAACCATATAGCTTTCTTTCAGCATCGTCTCTAACTCGAAATTGTTACTGGAACCATGCTCGTAAGCTAGCAACATCGGAGGATCTCTCCCATATACCATCTTGAAAGCTATGCATTGAGTATAAAAACTGGTGTTATACCTCAACTCACCTCACGCCAGAAATCTCGCCCAAACTTTAGGATGAGTAGAAGCAAAAACAACATAAAAACGTCTACATTCAATATCTCTGTTTGTCCATCTGAATTACGGATGAAAAAACTATGCTGAAACGTAATTTCGTTTCAGAAGCTTTAAAACATTTATTCAAAAATTAATTAATGCATCATTGGTTTATCGATTTCCGTTCCAACAATGGTCTTTTAAAATTTTAGTTGAACTCAAATTAAGAAGGGAGTCATCGTATGATGTCCTTAAACCAAACACTGGCAGAATTGTGATACTAATAAAATTGGTCCGTAGAACGAGAAAAGAGCGTTGAATCAGTCATAAGGTCGCACAATGTGTTCAAGAAACTCTAGAGGCGACCACAAGTGTGTAAAGCATCTTATTTTTTTTTTTATTCTTTTGAAACAATATAAAGCATATCTTAATTATTCATTCACACAATAATTTATTTTAATTGCATATGTTGATATAGATGAAAGATTCAGGTTTCAGTTATATAGAGGAATAGTTAATAAGGTGACAAAAAGAGAGAGAGAGAGAGAGAGTTAAATTAATAAAATAGGTTCATTTACAATTACTTACTTACAGACCTAAAATTGATTATAAGAAAACCTAAACCAATTAAAAAAATTCATAACTTAATAAATTGACAAAAAGAAATAATTGAACAGTGTGTGTTTTGACCAACAAAAAAACATTGTTGTATAATTAAATTACGGAAATCTAAAACACTAAAAAGAAAAAATTGGTAACGTTTGTGTAAAGTGAAAACAAAAGTAATTATTCTAAACCTTTGTATTAAAGAAAGTAATCCACTTTATCCATTATCAATAAAGTTAACAAAACGTTGAACATAATGTTTTGCTTAATATTAAAATAAGTAAATTATTTTTCAAAAAATAAGTAATTTTTTTTTCAAAAAATAACTTATTATTGTTGGGACGTTAACTTTGGCTCAAAATTTAAATATAATAAGCAATTACATAAAAGACCCATAACAAAATAAAAATAATGGAAAGGTATAGGACAAAGTGAATATCACGATCAAATCTACGTGGTTAGGCCACGTTTCGACTTGTAATGAGTAATTCTAACAAAATAAATAATAGTAAATATCAAATCAAGCAGAATAAACGAAGATGTTAAACATAATTTTAAATTATAAAACTAAAATTATAAGATAAAAAATAACTTTTGACATACATGATCGACTTATTTTTACTAAAAAAAACTACTTGTTGTGATTCTTGAAAAATGTTATAAAGTTATTAATATTAAAAATTCTACTCCTTTTTCACTTTATTCTGCTTGTTTTATTTTTTTCTCAAATTCTTACGTTTCTATCTAAAAAAGTCATTAATTTTTATATTTGCAGACAATCCCACCTCGTAACATTATTCTCATTTACAATATTGATAATTGCAATTTCTATTAGAACAATTATGTTTAATCCAGTTATATTGAAAAAATATTACCAGTTAGACCCTAAACATATATTAATTTTTTTTGTTAATAGGATTAAAATATGTTTAAGGTCTAACCGGTTATTAACAGAAGAGTATAATTACATAAAACAAAGAAATGCAAAAAAAATTCCTATATCGCAGAAAGTTAAAGTAGTAGTAGAATATAATATCATTACTTTATAACTAAAAGTAAAAATTAAAAGTTAGAGGAATCAAGTGGAATAAAACATTTATCATTAAACTTATATGACTAAGCAAATGGTAACATTTTAAAAAGGAACTGCCAGTCTAGCAAAAGAAAGACTTAGTGAAACTGACACAACCTTATTATTTATCAAATTAGTCAACCGTTTTGACCAAAATAAAAAGAAATGAGAAACTATATCAATGATTTGTATGTATACAAGCACATCATTGCGTATAAATATGTGAGTAATAACACATACATATACTACCTTAGTAATCATCATAAAAAAATGGTACAATTAAAATAAATTGTTTTTTATATAACTTATTATATTCATCATTATTTTCTTACGTTTCTTTTTTTATTTTTGTGTCGTAGGAAATTATACTACGTCTTGTGTTCGTCGTGAATTTTTTATATTTTGGTTTTGTAAACGGTAGCAACTATAACGTGCTTGATTTTGGTGCCAATGGAGATGGTGAAACTGATGATTCGATGGTAAATTATAATTTAATTTTTTACCTATTATTTTTATAATTGATACAAATATTTAAAAAACTGATATTCATATGTTCTTTCTCGTTTAGTAGCTTATTTATTATACGTATAGTCTCAATAATTTTTTGTACCATTTTTAATTAGTACTGTTAAATTGTATGTAAAAAAAAAAAAGGCTTTTGTAAAAGCATGGAAAACTATGTGTGGAGATGATGGAGACACAAAAACCCTTATGATCCCCTCAGGCAAAACCTTCTTACTCCAACCTCTTGAATTTGAAGGTCCTTGTGGATCTTCTTCTGTTGTTCAGGTACATATATACAATTAATATTTTTGCCAACATATGCAATTAATGTAGATAATTTTTAGTCAATGAACCGTAGTAATTAGTAAATCGGATACACTTTAAACTTGAGTTCAGTTTTGCAAGATAATTATGAAAGTTAAAAGACTGAGTTTGTAGATTAGTGATTTTTGTGTCTGTATATATTTAAGAACACAATATCTTACATGTAATAAAAAATATTTGTGAATGATAAAAGATAGGATCACGTTTCCAAAACTTGAAAACACATAAAAATTCTGGTATTTATTTTGTTTAAAAGAAAAAGAAAAGTATAATTTATAAATACGATATATTTTGTAGATGGATGGCAATATTGTTGCACCTAATGACAAAAGTCTGTGGTTGAACCAAAAATCTCTCACTTGGATATCGTTTTTGAATGTAAACGGTCTAACGGTCATTGGTTCCGGAACTCTCAATGGATATGGTTCATCGTTTTGGGAGGTAACACTTAATATTTAACATTGCGTACTTCTTTTTATCATCCTTTAACGCTCTTACAACATTTTATTTCTACTCTAGGAAAAAATAGCTAAACGGCCTACGGTGAGTATAATCTAAATATTTCTAATGTTTGTTAATTAATTACTAGGAGACCGATGTGAATTTATGAAATTATTTTTTTTTTTGATGTAGACATTAGATTTTCATAACAGTAATAACCTCAACATTAGCGGAATAACTTCGATAGACAGTCCGAGAAATCATATATCAATCAACAATTGTGACAAAGTTGTGATATCGAATATACAACTTTATGCACCCGAAAAAAGTCCTAACACTGATGGAATTGATATATCTGCATCGACTAATGTTGACATATCTAATTCTATTATTGGAACTGGTATGTATTTATTTATATAATTTATGCATTTGTTAATTTTAATTTTAGTAAACTGAAGCATGTCAAACATTAAAGGTTTATGAAAATATTAAATTGTCAAAGTTTTGAAATTCTATTTTCAGGAGATGATTGTATAGCTTTAAATACTGGAAGTGTGAATATCAACATTTCAGAGGTTGTATGTGGACCTGGTCATGGCATAAGGTATTTGTGATATATATTGTGCAATAAATTAAAGAACATCATTGGATTTCTAAAATTTACTTGTTTGAATGGTTTTATTTAATAAGTGTTCAAAAGAAAAAAATATATCATATATAAGTAATTAAATTAATATTTGCTTATAGCTAAAATATTTTAACATATATAGGTTAAGTAACGTTAGTAGTAAAATCATAGAAGGGAAAATCTAATTTTTATATAGTTTGACTAAAATGTCTTTCGCAATCGTGCACAATTATGTTATGTTATTAAATAGCATAAAATATAGTAAAAATATTTTCATCAAATAACACTTGCCTGTCAATGAATACATACGAAGCATCTTATTGTAAGGTAATTTAACATATAAAATAGCGTGTCATCAAATAAAATAAAATATTAATTATCTAAAACTCATGTGAAACCCTTAATCATTTGAGACTACATCTGTATTCTTACTAAAATGTTACTTTATCTAGTTCAGAATTAACTTTTTTTATATATAATTAATGTAAAGTTGTAAATACCAGGATTATTTTCTACGAATATTCTATAAATAAAAAAATTTCTGTCAATATGCAATAATTAACTACAGTATCGGAAGTTTAGGAGCTAATGGACAAGAAGCTAGAGTTCAGGACGTCCGAGTGACTCATTGCACATTCAACAAGACAACGAATGGAGCTAGAATCAAAACTTGGCCGGTTTTAATGTTTTTTCCCTTACCTGATTATTATAATTTAAAAATAAAGTTTTCATTTAATCTTATTTTTGTTAGGGTGGAGAAGGATATGTTAAGAATATATATTTTGAGCACATCACCATCATTGACGCAAAGAATCCAATTATAATTGACCAACAATATAAAGATAAAGGACATCTTGATCCCGAATCGGAAGAGGTATTCTATGAAGGTTTTATTATTAATAGTTTAAAAGTATAAATAATTCCTTTAAACAACAACAACAAAAATGTGTACGTTTTGTGTTTAATAGAATTCAGCAGATGTGACGATTAGCAATGTAGAATTCACTGATTTTCGTGGAACAACATCAAACGAAAAAATCATAACGCTAAATTGCAGCAAAATCAAGCCTTGCAAAAACATTGTCATGGATGATATCAACATTACTACATTGGACGGGGAAAATCCTAAAATTGAATGCAGCTCTGTGATGGGAACTTCTGACAATTCCATTGTAGTGGCAGACTGTTTTAAGAACTAGTAATATATGTTTAGAAGAAAGAAAAAAAATAGATCCAAAAAGGATGGATAATATATGGATTTTTTTAGATTGTCAAGCAATGTTATCTATATGGTTGAAAAATAAATAGGTTGAATGTTATAAATTTACATTTCAACTTTAATTAATGCTACACAAATCCCACAATTTTAGATCCAAAATAATCTAGTTTTTTTTTTATATAAAAAAAATTATCTAGTTAAATAATACTAGATGAGTAACCGCGCAGATGTACAAAATTTATAATAGACATATTTTCTATTATGGTGATTTAAGAATATGCTTTTGATTTGATATATGTATGTCTTATATTTGTTTCTTTTTTTCTTGGTCTGAATTATTGATATAAAATTCCAATTTTCTTTATCATTATTTAAAGACAAAGAATAGTACACCAACTAAAAGTTTTTTATTATATTATATTTTTCAAAAGTTTCTTTGGAAATAAACTTTCAGTATAATACGCTATTTCTGTAAGATGAACGGAACACAATAAAAATTAATAACTTTCTTCTATTGAGTCCAAGAAAGTAAATTATAGTTACATCTAGTGATAAACTAACACATAGTGAAGCCTGAGATTGTAAGGAAGAATCAGTACTGTGCTAGTTCCATGAGTATGTGAGTTCTTCGAATTATTTTGCTTGGAGGCTGTTTATAACGTGTATGAAGTTCTTCAGTCATCCAAAGGGCTCTAAGCAAGAGAAATTTGACCTCATCGTTTGTGCTCCAACATAGTTTACCGCAGATGTCCAAAAAGTTAGTCAATGTATTAAAATATCATACCGAAGAAATGTCTTGTTGTTATATAATGTCTTTGACAACCATTGAACGATAACGGAAATAGAAAATCATAATTTAATATTTGAACAGTAATGAAGATATAAAACCATAATTTGACTCTTTTTAAGAGTTGTGTGAGATTGTTTTAATTTTTAACCATTTACTGGTTAGTGTCCGCAAACACAAAACACATAAATTATTGTCTGCGATGAAAAATAATGAGAATTTGTAAACTATTAATATACATTTGAGATGTCTTTGTAAACATAAGATGCATTGACTTCTTGAACATTTGCAATTCTACTTTGAATGCCACAATTTCTCTTTCGTGTCCAGATAACTCATGTTCTATTATTTTTCCCATTCAAAACCTTATGAACTTTATGAGTCTTCCTTGTTTTTCTTAATCTTTCTTTCTGTAAAAGAAAAATGTATATATTAACCTTAATTTTATCCTTGGCCCTTCTCTTTTCTCCTGCCTACCAAAAAACTACCATTATTTTGATAATCTTCCACCATACTTTCTTTTCATTCCTTCTCAATCATATCTATTGCTCGTAAATGCTAATCAAAACAGTTTTCCGGGACATATCAATGTGGCTTCTCCCTCAGTCCAGTTAGCCTCTCACATATTTTTTTTCAATCTTTGAATATTGTGTCCATACATCAAATATTATATGGGACTTTAATACGTAAAATATCACAAAAATGTTACTAAGTCATTTTTATTTTTGGGAAAATGTTACCAAGTCATTTTAGATTAGAAAATTATTAGTTTTTCTAACTAAAACTGTCTGTAAATATAATATAATTGTAAAAATAGGATTTACTAGAAACAAAAAGTGTAAATTGGAGAATGAAACATTTAGATAATATTTGCCTAAGTAATTAAAACTAACAAAAGAGATTCGGTGCTATCATAGTTCCCATGATTTAGCTTAAAGGGATTGATGCTGACCAGCTTCTCCACTGGTTTAGAACTTGTTGCAGCGGTGTCTATCTTACCATTTCTGTTGAATGTGAATCACTTTATCTAAGCATCAATAATCAATAACAAACAACAATATCATTTTATGTTCAACTCCTCAGTAACATGGTTCTGTGCACTGATTTCGAAGTCACATACGCCATACCTGCGCAGAAACAAGTATGAACTTCTTGTCAAAGTATTGGCACATCTCTTCAAATTTGAAATTCATTCCTGTTTGCTACAAACGCGTTGAATTACTCTCTAGCACGGCTATGTCAATTTCTGCTTAGTTATATTGATTTTACGATGGTGAAAAGTGGTATAAATTATAAGAGCTAAACGAACTAAAGTGGTGTTTTTTTATATAAATGAGCTAACACAATATCTTCCGGTGTCTTGGAAGGGTTAATTTGACGACCACCATTGAATTTACTCCTTGTAGCATGTTGCTGCTCTGTGTATCTACAGAAACCGCTCCACCACGTTGATCATTCAGGCTTTGGCCAGGATCATTAGGCTTCCTCAATTGTACATGATTTCCAATTACTCGAGTCAGTTGTTCACATCTAACAAAACTATCTTTCTTAAACCTGAATCTTTCCTATTAAATGTCCAAAAAGAAAGGAAATGGGTAGCTCCGAGAGAATGGTGAATTAAATGTAATATAAGGGTCTCATAGTCAAGAATGAAAAAATTGAGAGGAACTACGTGGATTTTACAAAACCACTAGGGATTTGCTATATAGCAAATAGTAGACAAGCTTTCAGTTTAATAGATAGTCTCCATGATATAAAATCAAAGTCATCTGTGGACCATCGAGAGTAAGTTCAGTCTCCAAATTGGTCGAGTTGTATTTGTGACAGATACTTTAGAGTTTGTTTGAGCCGTATTTTGTCTACAACATTCGGAGCTTATTGCATTCCTAGAAAGAAGCAAATGTGTGGAAGTGAGAAATAAAAATAATAGAAACAAAATAAACATACATTTATTATTGTTTGGAGGAAGGCAATTGTCACATCTAGTAATCCATTGTGGCTGAGAGATTTTTTTCCTAAAATAAAAACCATTTATACTTGTTTGTCATCCTCTGCATTGAGTTAAAACCGTTATGGTTGATATCTTTTTTTTCTGGAGATGTTAAATTTTCTTTTTAATAATAAAAATTTGCTTTGTGGGAATCATGTGGCACAATGGTGGCCACCTCTGAGATTCATGACACAGGTTTGAGATTCGAACTCAGCACCCCTTAGTATATTGAGGGATATTAAAGTCACTATGCTATGTTGATAAAAAAAATTTTGCTTTTAGTATGAAACAATCAAACGGATAATTTTTATAATAGTATCTTTCAGAAAATGAAAATAAAGAATAAAATTGTTTATCAAATAAGTGAATTTCATCTCTTTTATCTTGAATATGTATCTAAATATTTAAAAGTTCACCAAATTATTAGAAAATATGTATACTTTTCAATGTCAATGGCTATTGAGTTTCATAGAAATAATGACCATATCTGTTAAATATAATTAGGTTAATGCAATATGATTATAATTTACATCCAAATTTTATTCTATTTTTTGAATTTTCTAATATGTAATTTATTTTTTCCGTTTATGTATTATCATCTCGCTTGTAAATTATATTCTTGATTTTTTTATAGTTCTCTCTATCTTAATCTTGAAATTGAAGTTTAGAAATTAAGTACATCTAGATCTAATAATCTACTTGGATAGATTACATCCCTTTATTATATGGATATCAAATAAAATTGTTGAGTAATGATTTAGGTATAAAATATGTGAGTGTTAGAACTACATTCATGATTTGTAAGTATATAAATATGTGATGAACAACACATACATATACACAATACCTTACATTCAATCATCTGATCATCATCTCTTTTTTTTGTTAAAGAAATCATCTCAAAATGGTACATATAAAATCAAACATAGTTTCTCTGTTACTTGATATGTTTATTTCCACATAACATTGTTTTTGGATGTTGTAGGAAATCATAGTATGTGCTGTGTTCATGTTGACTGTACTCAATTTTGGTCTAGTAAATGGTCAAATCTATGATGTGCTTAAATTTGGTGCTAAGGGAGATGGTACCACCGATGATTCAAAGGTATCGTATTGCAAAATATTATCTCATTTTTTTATTATAAAATTATCTAAAGATTTTAATCAAAAAGAAAATTATGACACGCCTTTTCGGTACATTCACAAGTTTGTTTGAGTTACATAACTAGAGTAGAAGAAACTATAATGTTTCACATCATGTTTGATTTTTCTTTTAAAATGATGACACTGATTTTTCGATATATTGATCAAAAGCCGTCTCATATATATATTTATATAGTTTTCTTGTAGTACAAATAATTTTAAATTGGAATCCTAATCAGATACATTAGTTGAACGTATTATGACACTGAGGTTTCGGTATCTTCTCATGCAATTTTTTTTTTAAAGCATATATTTGACGTAAAAATAGTATGTATCTACTATATGTGCACACACACATGTATAAATTTATATACATAATTTTCTTGTAGTAAAAATAATTTGGAACTGGTTACCTATTCAAACACATTAGATGAACGTGCTAAAGGATTCCCCAGCTGTATAGAGCATATATGATGCCATGAAATTATTAATCAAGATTGCATCTAAATGATATAGTTTTCTTGAAAAGGTTTTGTAGTCAAACCAAAATTCTTTATATATCATAGCCAATATTTGATAAATATTAACTATGTATTTTATATTATTACTTGTTGCTACAAGTAGATCATAATTTTGTTACAAACATTGAGTTGTTTTTTTTTACTAATTCTTATACATGTGATTTATTATTATTATTTTTTTTTTAAAAAAGGCTTTCGTGGAAGCGTGGAAAGCTATGTGTAGTAGTGGTGGAAAAAATAAAACACTCCTTATTCCTTCAAAGAATACATTTTTATTACAACCTCTAGTATTTCAAGGTCCTTGTAACTCTCCGTCTGTACAAGTTCAGGTAACATAAAATAAATTAGTATTTTTAAGATGATTTACAAAACTTTTGTGATGAAAAACAAATTATATATAGAAATGTATATGTGATCAATTTTGCAGTTTGAAGGAAAAATTGTCGCTCCTATCAACAAAGCAGCATGGTCAGATACGTCAGGTGAATGGGTCAGTTTTCATAAAATAATCGGTTTAACGGTTATTGGTTCAGGAACAATCAATGGACGTGGTTCGTCTTTCTGGGAGGTAAAAATACATATATATATATATATATATAAGAAATGAAAATTTTTTTAGTTACATATATATAAGATGTGGATCTAATATTTTTTTTCTCATACAATCAATCCAGAACAAATTGTCAGCTTTTAAACGTCCTACTGTGAGTATATATATTTTAACCCATTAAATTGACTCTAAATTCTATAACAAAAAGTTCATGACAAAAGTGTTCTTTATTTCTATTGTAGCAATTGCATTTTCAAGGATGCAATAATCTTGAAATAAATGGAATAACCTCATTGAATAGTCCGAGAAACCATATCTCGATCAACCAATGCAAACATGTTAAAATCACCAAGATAAATCTTGTTGCACCCGGTGATAGCCCTAACACTGATGGAATTAATATCTCAGTATCAAGTGATGTAGAAATATACGACACTACCATTGGAACTGGTAGATATCTCTTCTCTTTGCAATCATTGAATTTCCAATAAAAAATGCCATAAATGTTATTTGTATTATAATTTTGTAATACTTTACAGGAGACGATTGTGTAGCTTTAAACAGTGGAAGTGTAAACATCAACATCACAAAGATGAATTGTGGTCCTGGGCATGGAATCAGGTATATCTATTATTAGTTTTTTTTTTCTTCTAACTTATATGTGATTAGTTAATGCCATCAAATATATAATAATTTCTTAGATTGTATAATGAATTTTGTTGTTTGTCTTTATGATTAAATTACAGTGTGGGAAGTCTAGGAAGAGATGGAGAAAAATCTACAGTTGAGAACGTCCAAGTGAATAATTGCATTTTTAATAGAACGGATAATGGAGCGAGAATTAAGACATGGCCGGTAATAATTTTTTTAATATTTTATTTGTCTATATAAAAATGTAATGAAGTGTTATAATAGTGATATTATAATTTTTTTGCTTATTTATATTTAATTTGAATATTCAGAATGGAAAAGGATATGCAAGAAATATAGTTTTCAAGGGCATCAAACTCATTGAAACAAAATATCCCATTATAATTGATCAGAATTATATGGATAAGGGACGTCTCGATGTGGAGGTAAATTATCTTCTTTCTTTCTTTTTAAAAATATAAAAATTTTGCAAGTATAATTACGTTATTTTTTTTTTTTTTTCATTTTTGTTTATCTTTTATGTAATAGGAATCAGCAGTGGCAATTAGAAACGTGACATTTTCAGATATTCATGGAACATCACGACTCGATGAGATTATAAAGCTAGATTGCAGCAAAGTCACATACTGCAAAGACATCGTTTTGGATCAAATCGATATTACTACGGTCGATGGAAATAAGCCCGTAGTTGAATGCATTAATGTGTATGGAAAATCGAGCAATGCTAGCGATGAGATTGATGGTTGTCTTAAGAAGCCACAGTAATATACTTTTATGCATAAAATTTAATTTATTTTTAAAACAGAAAACATTTACCAGATGAATGTAATAGTATATTATTGATAAACTATTATGTATTCATGATTGAATAAAATAATTTTATATTTGGTGTCTTCTTGATGATTGATGTGATTAACTAAACCAGGTCTGGTTTATGCTATGTGTCAAACGTATAAAAGCACATAACCCAAATTTATTTTGCAAATCTGCTTCATCTATTAGGATCCAAATTGAATATAGAAATAAATATTTTTGCTATGAATTTGACATCGCATATAATTTTTGGCAAAGAACATTGCATATAATTTTTTTGCCAACTTTGCCTGGCCAAAGAGAGAATGGTGAGGTCCAAGACTCTAAGGCCTAAAAGGAAAAAGACTTAGGAATCCCCATCCTCTGGTATTATATATAAGGAGGAGCCGTGCACAAGCCACAAACCAAGTCGCGACGACGGACAGTAGTCGAGAAGCCATTGTTGTCGTCGCAGATCGCCGGGGAGCATCTGACAACCGTGTGATGCTGCCATTCACTGTGAAAACCAAGCCAATACCGTATCCATGAGAAGTTTTCGCCGTGATCCCAAGCCTCCTCGAGTCCGTTGCTGCTCACCATCTAAGTCATTGATCTACATCCTTAAGCCCTCGACACCTGTCATATTCTTGCCACGTGAGATATGTATACTTGTCATATCTGTTTGTTGATTGTGTGATAACCTAAATAAGATAGGATGCTACAACGAATATGTTGGTTGTTGTGATGAATAATGCTTGTTGGTGTATGAGATGTGTGATAGTGACTGAATGTGAAACATAGGACGGAGGGTGTGCTGTAGGCACTGAGTAGGTGCACCACGAGATGTAAACATAGATAAGGATGAAACATTCCTTTACATTGTTTTTTGGGATGTGTATTGTGTGCTGGACTATGGTAAGGCGCTTTACGTGCTATTGCCCATCATTAGGCTGAATAGCCTGGAAGCATCTAAGGGCGGCCGCTTGTTCCCATTGAATGTGCACAAGTGAGCCGCTGAGACACCGTTAGAGTTCTAGAAAGTCATTTCTTGTTGTGTGAGTGTTTCCGGACGTGTTGTGTTGTGTGCATTAGTTTTAAGACTTGCGTTTGTTTTGTTTTCAGATGAGTGTGCTGTGTTCTCTAGGACCTCAGCATTGTGGTAATTCTTTTGCATGCGACTTAAAGAAGTCACAAGAATAGTCGAGTTAGTGTAGTGGTGGAATTGGGAAATTCAAGGTCGTTTATTCATTCATTTGTTTAAAGATGTTTATTTGGTTTATTTATATTTTTGTTGTTTAGTTTAAGAATGGTTTTATGTTACGACGTTTTGGAAAAAAACCTCGGGATTAAGTATGGTATTCGAATTTGTAAGTAATGTCTTATATGTGACCCGTTTTAGGAGTTAGATAAGAAACGATGTTACAAAACTAGTGTCCATTTATTTATTTTTATATATCGAACAAGGCCTATCGTATCATTGAGCTGGACCTCATCTGAATGAATAACCAGGTTTACTTTTATCATGATAGAATTCTGTGTTTGGTTCTTATTTTCGTTTAGCTTAGTTTTATGTAAGCAATAATGACTTTTTATTTATTTTTGAGGTCAGATTACAACAAGCATAGTCATGGACAAGCAAGTATATGTACTATTGTTTTGATAACATTGTTAAAAACAGGAAAAAAACAATCTAAAAGTTACATATAGTTAATATTTACTTTATCTACTACTCGATTACGAACAAATTTTTAGAATTTCAATACAATTAGGCGATCGTTGTGAGTTTTTGTACTTTTGTCGTTTTTGGTGACTGGTGCTTTGATAATTTTTCTTCAAAATTTAGTAGTAATGGAAGATTGATCCATGATAATGAACATTAAATTTAGAACAGACAAACGATAGGTACCTTTTGGTTTTTCAGATTGTTAAGCGATGTTTTCTACATGGTGTAAAAATTAAAACAAATCTTTTACATTTTCGTTCATATATCATCTACGTATAACGGGCCGGGTATGAAGCCCACCCAAAAGAGCTGGTACTTGACCCGTGCTCATCCCTAAAGACGGTGATTATAACAGCATTAAACGAGGCATGGGTGGCTCCAAACTCGATATTCGACTTGTTTCTTGAGAGTTTTAGCATCGGAATTGTGAAAAGAAAAGTATATGAATCATTTAAATTGGGGTTTGTGTGGACAACAATGCATATGAACAGTGCATACAGCTTCATCCTCATTGCTACTTGATCAAACGCCACTGATTATGACAAAGTCTCTGGTGCCAGCAGCTACATGATTCCTGGTTACTTGAAACTCATTTGGCAGCGAATAGAATTTCTAAGGGAAGTTCTTGCCCTTGGCTACAACTTTCTCTTCAGGGTGTGCAATATCCTCGCTTAGTCTTTGTTTAATATGTTTTCTTCTTTAAGTTATTAGAAAAAATAGTTAAAAAAGTTGTTATAACTTTAATTACCATCTCTGTAGCATTCACATTCGAGATAGACCTATTTAATCTACCTTAATATTAAACTATAAACACTAATATGACGATGTCTTTTGTTCAAAAACTAAAGTATTGTTTACATCTTTTTTTTTACAAAAGGGTTAATTGTGGTTACACTTTCTACACACATTGTTACATCACTCTTATAATTTTAGTTTGATTATTTAATTACACCGTGTCTACTCTCAGTTGGTTTTAGGATGCCGATATCTTGTGGTTTCGCGATCCATTTCCCCGATTTTTTCCAGACGTAGATTTTCAGATCGCATGCGACCATTTCAAAGAAAATTCCTCAAGCAATAGCAATGGGGTTAATTCCGGATTCACATACGTCATGGCGAACAACAAAGCCATTAAAATATATGAGTATTGGTGTAACTCGAGATTTAGATTCCCTGGTAGAAGAAAGCACGACCAAGAAGTGTTCAACCTCATAAAAAGAGTTCCATTTGTTGATCAAATCGGAATCAAAATAAGATTTTTCGATACTGTTCATGTCGGAACTTTTTGCGAGCCGAACAAAGACATCAATGTAGTAAACACGATGCATGTCAATTGTTGCAAGGGTTTAAAAAGCAAAATTTGGTATCTTAACGAAATTCTTCGTGTTTGGAAGCAATATTTGTCGGAGAGTTCGTTGGGGAATACGATAATGGCAGAGAAGAAATGGAAACGTCGTCGTAGGTGTGGTCGCAACGTTATGTAGTAGTGACCATACGTACGTTATCTCACATGTCACATATATATTACATTTACATGAAAGTAGTTTCGATTCCATAGAATCATGGAATAATTGGTTTGTAATGTAAGTGTATGAATTAGTTGAAATGCATACTATGAGGATATGGGTTGAAGGTAAGCATATGCATTCTTATGTAAAAAGTACTAAAACCAGAGAAAATGTATTCGAGATTTTAGGTAGTGTATAACAATGGGTCGCTGCTTTAGTTTTAGATTAATTTTATTTATTAATGCTACGAACAAGCTTTATAGTTTTTAATAAAACAGCCTATTGATGAGAGAGGATCTCTAAGGCGAACTCATTGAACATTATTATTTACATTTGAATAATATATCCAGTATGTTATCGACGTCCATTCTATTACAATAGCTGATATTATCAATCAAAATGTTAACTATATGTTTGTCATCTCCAACTAGTTCTTTTTAAACTCTCTCACTTCTAGACCGGTCTTAATTACGTATTGAACCAAAGTACCATTGAGCAGCTAGAAAAAAGAGAAATTTAGCGAATTATACTAAGAAAAGGTTTGTATATTTATGTGGCAATCTTAGAATAGTTCACATGAGCTATATTTAGTTTATAAACCCTGGAAATTTTCAGATTTTTGGCCCATAATTTTCTTCGGTGTCCACGACTTGTCGTTCAAATATCACGTTTAAGATGTAAATCACTTCTTCAAAGTGGAATTCAACTAATGACTTTAGGTATTCGCAAATACCACAAGACCATTACCCACGTGGTTACATTTTCGTTTTGAGATATTGTTTCTTCTGCTTGATTTGTTATATAAGTTAGTGAGATCATTTTGATAAAATAAAGACATGTTTCTACTTATCTTTTCTTAGTGGCTCAAGCTTACAGGTTTACGCCTCATATAAGCCCGTTCGTCTAGTTCTTGAGAGCCTCTTTTGCTGAAGTTATAGATTCATTGCTTAGTGACGAGTTTGAATTTGATTGAACCCGGTTTTTAGGATTTAGAAAAATATGTGAAACATTAACTTAAAAGCTAAAACAAAATTGCAATACATACAAAATACATTTGGAAAATCTGTTTTTGAAACTGTCCAAATTTTGAAAGGTTTGCAAAGTAAACTTTCAAAGATCTATGTTTACCAAACTCAAATAAAAACCTGAAATTAAATGATCAAATCAACGATGTACTTTATAATTAGATTTTGATCCCAAATAAACTTTATGATTAGATTATTTTACGGATGCCATCCCGCTTCATATCTAATTGAAGGCATACGCATATGAATATTTTACTATCATAAGGATGTAATCCACTCACATATCCAAGTTGTTAGCTTTATGACCACAAAACTACAAAAGATAGCTGTTAGAGCACTTCCATTTGGTAGATATCCAATATATATTTTAACAGTTAAAATAAAAATTAAAAAAAAAATAGAAGAGAGGTAAAGAAATACCCATAAGAACTCTTTATAACATGTATTTGAATACAATTTTCTCACTATCTTTAAAATATACAAATTTAATTAAATAATTACATTTTGTTAAAATATTAATATTATCAAGTTTAGATACTCAATTGAGAATTTATAATAATGAGGATGCTCTTAGCCTGTTAAACTAAAAATCTCGTTCACCAATGTGTATTTTACAAATTGATATTTATACATATATAAACTCAATAAAAACCAATTCGAGGAGGGGGCGATACAAGAAATTCTTCTATTATTTTGGTATAAAGATATTTTTCAAGCTTAAGGTAACCTATCTTCTGTACTTATTAGCTAATAAATCATACTTTACCTACAAAAACTCAATTTGATCCATTGATACGCAAACTCCCATTCTCTCATTTTTTTCCATTCTTATAGTTGTTAATTAGTTATGATTGACTCATAGTTACACTTGATGTCAACTATAAATCATAAATACTTTATAAAATAAATAAACGTGAGAAACAAAAAAAAATGTCTATCATGGCAGCCACAAACATTTTTGTCAAAAGCATTAACATATGAGGAAACAAACACGCGTTTACACTCTACGGGAAAATCAGTCTACGGATTCTACTCAACTTATTGTATTAGTCTTCTTTTATTTATTAATTATTATAATAAACGAGCCGACTTTATGAGCTTTCTGGCGACATAAATCTGAATTAGAATTAAAAGTTCATTAACACATTAATCGACATTTTCATTGATCGTTGGTTATAACCAGAACTGTAAAACTGTTTAGTTTTCTAGATAATACTAAAACTATTTGGTTCCTTCCATCTTCCAAGAAAAATCTGAACCCTAATTTCTGAATGCAATCTTCTTTAGAGGACAAGAACGACCAATCGTGATACGTGCATTCTTGTAAAATAACTTTTTTTCCGTCCCGGTAATATAAGGAAATCAATTAATATCATCTCAATCATTCACAATATAATAACAATACACGATTCTACCACTTGTATTTATTTTTTCGGGATCAGTCTTTCTTAACTACAAATCTTATAATAATAAACAAGACAATAAAATAATAATGAACATTGCTGTTACAAAAAATGCCAATGATGACTTTTAGCTTACTCGTACCTTATTATAAGAACCGACAAAAAACGAAGACTAAAAAAAAAAAGAAAAAACAATTCCAAAAGAAAGAAAAAATGAGTTCTTCGTCTTCCTCCTCTTCTTCGTCTCGCAGTAAATTTCTTGATACAGGGTTTGTGATCGGACAAAAGGAAGTAACAAGAATCTTGATTCTGTTTCTTGGTTTGACTGCTTCATGTCTGGTTTTATACAAAACAGCTTATCCTCTGCAACGACTTAATGTCAACAATCTCAGTTTTCTTGTCGCTTCTCCATCTCCACCATTACCAAATCTAAACTCATCACAGATTTCTCCAGAAACAGTAAGCTCTCATCAGTATTCAGATCTGAGTTAAACTCTGTTTTTGCTATGTTCTGTTTCACCAGATGTTTCGGGTTTGAATCTGAAGTTTTAGGTCTATTTTGTTGTTATTTCAGGCTAAAAGAAAGATCAGTTTCAAGGAGATTTTGGAGAATGCGTCGACGAAGAACAATACAGTGATTATAACAACACTGAATCAAGCTTGGGCAGAACCAAACTCATTGTTCGATCTCTTCTTAGAGAGTTTTCGTATTGGACAAGGAACACAACATCTGTTGAAACATGTAGTAGTGGTTTGCTTAGATGGAAAGGCGTTTGAACGATGCTCACAACTGCACTCTAATTGTTACCACATTGAAACCTCAGACACTGATTTCTCCGGCGAGAAAGTTTACAACACTCCTGATTATCTCAAGATGATGTGGCGCAGAATCGAACTTCTTACACAAGTTCTTGAGATGGGTTTTAACTTCATATTTACGGTATTAATATATGGTTTTAAATCTATATTTCTCTGTGATTCTTGTCCAATATGTAGAATTAATGGTTTCGATTTTTTAATTGGTATCTGCGAAATGGTATAATAGCGTAATTGTTTTGAGATTCTGCAAGATTTTACAAATCACATTTCATAGGTTTTCCTGAAGGGTGTGAAAAAATATTTAACCTATTGGCGTAAATGATAACTTTTTGCGGTATCCTTTTGTTTTCTCCATTGATGCGTTTGCATTTTAGCATTTTAAAAAAGTTTTTTTCTTTAAATTTTGTTTTGGCAAACATGTAAATATATATATATATATATATATACATATATAAATGTTATTCCAAGATTTTGTAAATGGCCAGAACATATTTTTTAGTTTTCCACGATTTTGCCGATTAATAAATCGGAGCTAATCACTTGTAAACAATTTATGTGTATGTAAATCTATAGGACGCAGACATAATGTGGCTTCGAGATCCATTTCCTCGGCTATATCCAGATGGAGATTTTCAAATGGCATGTGATAGATTCTTCGGAAATCCTTTCGATTCAGACAATTGGGTGAATGGAGGTTTCACATACGTGAGATCAAACAATCGAAGCATTGAGTTTTACAAATTCTGGCACAAATCACGTCTGAATTATCCAGAGTTACACGACCAAGATGTGTTCAACAGAATAAAGCACGAGCCTTTTATCACTGAAATTGGAATCCAAATGAGATTCTTTGATACGGTTTACTTTGGTGGGTTCTGTCAAACGAGCAGAGATATAAACTTGGTTTGCACGATGCATGCAAATTGTTGCATTGGATTAGAGAAGAAGCTTCATGATCTGAATCTTGTTCTTGATGATTGGAGAAAGTATCTGTCTTTGTCGGAACATGTGCAGAACACGACTTGGAGTGCTCCTATGAAGTGTTTGGAGGATTGAGGATTTTATTTTGTTTGGAGGATCGAAGATATATATTTGATGAAAAGTATATTGAGAATGAAGTGTTTATTGTCTATTCTGGTGTAAGGAAATTGGTCTAATCTTTAATCTAATCAAATTAGTTTTTCTTTCTGGTCATAATTCTCTGAAATTTAATAAATGTTAAAATTGTTCTGATCGCAATTCATTATTTATACGTGTACGTCAGCTCTAATGGACTGAGCTCGGATCTGATACCAATAATGAGAGTGAAGTTAGGCTGGGCTAGACTAAACTCGAGTTCAGAACAATTTATCGAAGGTATTATGCATTGTCAAGAATATGAATAATTAGGCCTAGTTGATAATATTGGAGAATTATGAATTGTGAAAAAAAGTATGGCGAGGTTGAGTAATACAGTATAATGAAAATATCTATTAAAAAATGGGATTGGTTGATTTTTTCTTCCCATTTTAATCAAAATTGAAAAGTAATAATATGAATAGAATTTCAAATGTCGTTCAATGGTCAAAGGTTTAAAAAAACTTCATTGGGGTTGGATTTAGAAAATTGTAATTTCTGCAGATTTATAAATGCAAAGATTATCGGAGATTCCAAAGTGATGCAGATAAACCCATTTGTCGTAGTGGCAAATGTTACGGAGAATGCTGTCCATCATATGTTTGGTAAAAGTATAACCATTTGTTGTGGATCTGTATGGAGGACCGGCTATGAAATTTAGAGAACTATTAACATTTTAATGTAAATTTTAACAATCTTGTTTTTCTTTTTACAATTTAGAATCCATACAACTTATGTATATTAGCTCTGTAAATTTTGGAGATCAAGACTAATGTTTCATCGGGCTATACCCAAAGCCAGTTCTGTCTCTATATTGCAGAGAGAACTGCATCGTGAAATGATTGTTTGAGGAATAGTTTATCATAATTATAAATAGTAAAATTTGATCGATCATAATATACTTAGATAATAATGTAATAGATGACAAAAAAAAACTGATAAATTATTTATGTTTTTTTTTTATTTTCTATCTTATTACAAATGATGATTTCTGTCATGGTACAAATGGAGTTCATTCTCTGGAATGATCTCGGAGATGGCTTCTCTTCCCTCCTGGATGGAGCATCTGACCGATCCTGAGTTTTCAGACCCATCGCATGTTCAAGAGAATCTTCCAAAATCAGGAAGATTTAGAGGTTGGAGTTGGAGTCGAGCTAGGATGAAAATTTAGTCAATCCTAACGTATGAATCTAATCATTTGCAGTGTTTCGGAATATATCAGTAATTCTACTAACCACATCACAACAAACAATTCTATCTGCATATCATAAAGTTCCATTATTAACTCCATCCATTTCATAAATAGTGTCATTTTAAAACTTTATTTTTGTTTCACAAAGAATGTTGTTTTATATTTTTAATGCAAAATTTTAAAGATTTTATTTGTCTGGAGTTGATAGTTTTAGTGGTAAACTTCATCACTCTAAATGACAATAAAATCTAGGATCAGGGTTGGATATTTAGTCTCAACAAGATTTTTGGAGTTATTGACATCCGTTTTAAAAAAATGCAAACTTTTTAAAAAAATTTAACCATATCATTTTAATATGTTAATTAGAGAGAGAAAAGTATTTAATGTATGAACAGAAAAATAAAGTTTTTAAATGATTTTAGTATGTGTGAAAAACTCTTAACTAACACAAAAAAATTTTGTGAAACAGAAAAAAAATATATTATTATCTTTAATATACGAGATCATAACAAACAGTTTTACTTTTACATATATTACATTAGAAATTTCAGATAAATTTGCTTTTATTATTCTGCTATGGTTAATATAACTGAACATACTTTCTAATGTAAAAGTATAAATAATTTTTCAGTTAACTACTGCACCAAAAGAATTTCCACCATAATTATATGCAAATGATAACTTAAAAATATATAATTAAAAGAAGTTTTGAAAACAACCTTCACTTTCCTTTAGAGTTGAGATATTGTTAACTACTTATTTAAGAAGATTAAAAACTTAATAACCATTTGTAGTTTTCTTATCTAATAAAATGAACATTTTATCACTCGTTCAATTTTATTTTTCTCATTTTAAAAAGTCAGTCATTTGGCTTAGTCATTTGTTTAGGACATGAATCACCAAACAAAATTAACCCACTGTCATGACACTAATCATCCTAGTTTGGTTAAACTGTCGTTTGCTAATCAACGAGTTAACAAGCACTAACAAGCAACTTCACTAAGTCCACTAGCGGTTGGTCTCCGCGGTGGTGATCTCTCGTTCCCTCAAGCAGGTTCTGCAGCGGTCTCCCGTAACGGTCTTTGGCCCGGTATACACACCCACATATTGGCTCTTCTTCGTCCTCTGAATTGATTTATGGTAGCAGTTACCTGCATCGGAAGCCACTGCTATGATAAGTAATGGTTGTCTCGGGCGGCCTTGAAGCCATCTACCAGCTTTTTTTTCTCATCTTCTTTTCTTTCGCACTACAAAAAAAACATGAAATTGGCGACTACATTTAGCGATTACATATGTAGTCGTCAATATTTACGACTAACTAACTACTACATGGTGAACTACTTTACGACTCAATTATAGTCGTCAATAAGTCGTGACTTTGCGACTATATATTAAAGTCGCTAGTTTAGTCGTAAATTAGCGACTAATTAAACGTTGTCGGTCAGTAGTCGCATAATAGACGATTAATATGTGACTTAATTATGATTAAATTTCAGATGGGGGACAATAGTCATAAGATAGTCGCTCATTTAGAGACTAATTTGCGACTAACTAAAATAGTCGTAAATCAATCACTAGTTAAGAAACCGAATATAATTTTTCGGTTTAGCAAACCGAATCTAGTAACCCGATTTTTATTCTTCCCCTTTATGCACCACCGTTTCACTCCCTAAACCTAATTTCATTTATCACTTGCTAAAAAAGGGTTCCTTGTTCCTCGACGATTCTGTCTTCTCCATATTCCGCCTCAGTCGATTCTTCCATCTTCTCAAGGTAATACATCGATTTCCGGTGTGTAGTCCGATTCGAGGCAAGTTCATCGTTTATTTTGTTTTGTTTTGTTGATTTTGGTGCGTAGAGTAAGAGGATAAGAGTGATTCATCGGTCATTTTGGTCTGTTTACGATTGAATCGATCGATTTCTTCTGTCTTCTCAAGGTAACCCATCGCTGTTGCCTCTTCTCCCTTATCTATATCTTTCGATTTCATGTGTAACAAGAGTTGTTATAATAAAGAAACATGTATTAGATTTGGGTAATGAATGAAAGATTTGGGTAATGAATGATCCCGAGGAGTAGGTATTAGATTTAGGTAATGAACAAAAGATCCTTATAATAAAGAAGTAAATATAGACCTTCTAAAATTTGTTTGGATTGAAAAATGGGTTTATGGGTTTCACACTGGTGAAGCTTTGTAACTACCCAAATTTATATGTTTAATTTATCTTCAATCACATGTGTAACAAGAGTCGTTTTATTAGGCTTTTCTATAAGGTCCATCTAGATGATTAGGTTCACCATCTAGTCACAGCATTGCTTGGTGTAGATTGCTGATACTGGTGTCTTCAAAACTAGATAGGTGAGCTGACAATGAAGTGAAAGTGCTTTATAACCCAGAATGCAACCATATACGGAGTGATGTAGAACATGACATGTGGCTATGTTGTCCAGTTCTGTGTTATGCTAGGTGTCTTAGTGTGACAGAATAAGAAAGGAGCATTTTCAAATATTTATGGCTGACACATTGTCTTCAGCTTCTGTATTTAAGATCAAGAAACGGAATCTTATGTGGTCTGTTCCAATAATCAACCTTTCCAGTTTTGAGTCGTTGTTAGTGTGTCTCTTTCTGTTTATGGTCATTTCTACCATAATCATAGTTTTTTTCTGAAGGAAGAAGAGATCTGGATACCTTCATCACTGTTGTTTTGAAGATGTCTGCTTTAGTGTTTTGTTCTAAATATTATTTCCTTTAGCAATTTTAAATTTACTTTCCGAGTATTAAGACCCCAGTTTAAGGCGACAACTCCACTTAATATGCATCGTTTTGGTAATTTTGATATTTCAACTGTCAAGATGATATTTTTTAGGAGTTGTGTCGTTTCTAGGACAGTGACAAGAACACTGGTTTGAAAAAAAAACTTGTTTCATTCTCTGATTAAATGCATTTGTTCTTGATTTCTTCATATACCTTTGCTGCAAAAGTTAAACCTCTTTCTCTTTTAGGATACACTTTGATTTCTTTTAGCCGTAAAGTTATGATACACTTTTACTTGTTTGATTTCTTCATACACATTTCTCTTTTCTATTGACGTAAGATCTCATTTTGTATTCTTTCATTACTTGTTTCATGCATTCATTGATAGGAATTACAAATTTGGTTTCAGGAATATATGTATGTGTGTGTTTGCATCTATTACCAGTTACATCATTTACAAATTTCCAATGTTTTTGCAGCACAGACAACATCATGCCTACGGTTAGGAGAGGAAGAAAGAGAACAACCGGACGCAACATTCCTCAGACTCCCGTTTCTCAGACCTCTTCGGCGAATAGACCAAGCAGTTTGCCGAGTCAGTATAACTTTACACCGCTAAACCACAGTCCTCCGCCTCAGTCGCAGCAAGCAGAAGGTCCCATTATGCACCAACAGTCTATGTCATCAATACCATATGTCTGAGACTATCCAACTCTCAACCTCAGAGTCAGGATGGTCCAAGGTCTCCACTTTGAAATTCTCAAGCTCAGAGTCATCCATCTTCTCAAGGTAACAACTTCCAAGAAGATTTGTTGCCAGAACTTCAAGGGGACACGCTAAAAGCTCTAAATGCTCTTCTTATGGTGCATGATCGTGATCAGTGTACAACCGTCCTCTCTCCCACACCAAACCCTAAGACGACTTGGTATGAAATACAGCTTCACATGTTTATTGTTTCTGCTCCGGTTATATGTAATGATAATTATATGCTTGTGTGTGTTTGTATGTTTTCAGGTTTACTCGCGATAAAGGATCGCAACTAGTTCGAAAGATTACTAAAGTTTTACAAACAAGTTCGATGGTCCATATTATAGCTGGACATGTGTGCCTTAGGAAAGACAAGAAAGATACTTCCTGGAGTTTGCGGTACAACTTTTTTGTGATTAGTTTGCATATTCTCTTTGTTTATTACCACTGACCTCTTAATGTTGTTATTTTTTTTGTAGAAAACACACACTTGTAATCAATTGATAACAGGGACAGTTCAACATTACTTTGAGAAGATTTGTCAACGTCGTATGAAAGACATGGTTAGCAATATGAGGACTAGTCGAGAGCGTCCATCTTGGCACAGAAACTATTTGGAAAATAATGATAAAGTATTGGGACACTGAAGAAGTACGACAGAAGAGTGTGACTTACTCCAACGCTCGTATGTCTGACAGTAATGGTCTTGGACCTCATATTCACTTAGCCGGGCCGACTTCATATCAACAAGTACAAGAAGACATGGTTAGTATTTTCATATATATACATATTTTGTAAATTTCATATGCAAGTTTCATATATATTTTAATGAACCATTCATACATATGTTTATTTTGTAACATTGCAGGAAGAGAAATTGGGAAGACCGGTGAGTCTTGGTGAAGTCTTCATTAAGGCATATACCAAGCCGGATGGAACTTATGTGGATCGAAAGGCAGAGAAGATCACTCAAAATTATCACAAGAATTTGCAGGAGAAGTTGTCTCACACGAATCCGACATCTGGCAACAGATGAATTTACTGCCATATTTCTTGAGGTAAATTATAATCTTCCTCGCTTCATATTTATTTATAATGTGATTTATTTATGTTTTTACTTTTTTTTGTTCCATAGTCCACAGAAAAGGATTCAAGAGGTATTTTATACGGAGTTGGAAGCCTCAAGCATACTATAAATCATCTCACGGTGAAGCATAAGCAACAAGAAGAGTCTTCCGCATTTTTAACTTAGCAAGAACAACTAAAAGAAGCTCAACGCAAAATTGAAGAGCAGGCTGCTGAGCATTCCTGGGTTGTAGCAGAGCAAAAAGACAAGCTCCAGCACTTATCCTTGGTGGAAGAGTATCTACGCCAAACAGATCCAGCGTTTTTGGACTTTATGGCAGCCCGTTCATCAAACGCAACAGCTTCTTCTCCACCAGCTTCATCTCCACCAGCTCCCTAGGATACTTATCACTATCTTTTTACAAACTTGAACTCTTAACTTCATGTTTTATGTATGTTTATGATGTTTGATGTTGAACTTAATGTTTGATGTTGAAATAGACAAGTGTGATGTTTTATGTATGAATGTTGGTTTTAAATGTAGAATTTGGTTTATGATGTACTCAAATATTTCAAATGTATTGTAAGGCAATTATGCATTGCAAGCTACCTATCAAAACATACCAATTACAAAAAATACCAAAATTTTTTAAATAAAATTTATAGTCGCTAAATAGTCGTAACTTAGTGACTATATAATCATAAAACAGTCGCATCGAAGTAGCAACAATCAAACAACCAAATTTAATTTTTATATAACTATTAGTCACAAAATAGTCGTTAAGTTGTTACTAAACAGTCATAAAATAAACGTAAAGTAATCACCAAAATACAAAGTCGTCAATTAGTCGCCAGTCATCCCAGTCGCTAAATAGTCTCCAGTCTTTGCAGTCGCAAAATAGTCTCCATCTAACATAGTCGCAAAAATGTCACTAACTATAGAGTCGCAAACAAATCTTCTAGCTTTAAAGTCGCAAAGTAATCACCATATTTGACTACTACATTAACGACTACTTCTGTTCGTACAGTTTACTTTGTCGTAGCTTAATCGTAATATAGTCGTAACATGTTACGATTATGTTACAACTACATTGTTTAGTCTTAAGATAGTCTCTATTTGGCGACTGCGTTACGACAAATTATTTTGGCGACTAAGAATTTACGACTGCTAAGATTAGTCGTAACATAGTCGTAATTCATCATTTAGCGACTAAAATGCGATTATTTGTGCAGTCGCTAATTTCATGTTTTCTTGTAGTGTCGTAGCAATGCGTTCGAACAGTCACCTCTGCCACTATGACTTCTCTTTATCTCCAAGCTCATCCCTTTGGCTCCACTGCGCCGTGTCTGTCCTCATTTTCTATCACCAAGCGTCCTTATTGCTCCAAAACTCATCAGAAAAGACTCAAAACTATGTAAAACTGCAGAATGTACAACCTAAAACTCTAAAATGAGAGACAATGAAAGAAGTTAGATTAAAATACATATTCACAATCCTAATTGATAAAAAGTGATGATGAAGATGAAGGAAATGATAGTCAGAAATGCATAAAAACTATGTATATCAACAATTAAAGAGAAAGCACATTGTTATTTTATATTTTTATCAAAAAAATTTAATTTAAGTACTAAAGAAATTATAAACATTCAATATAGATAAATTTAGTCACTTCATTTAGAATGAAATATAGTTTTCAAAATATTAAATAAATGTGTAGTTTCAAAATAAAATCTTCTTTTAGTGTATTTTTCCAAATTTTCTCTAAAAATATCTAATAATTTTCCATATTTTAACTTTTTTATCATGTTAAGATATATAGAATATTTTTTCTTGATCACGTTAAAATATTAATAATAAAATACATACAATGTACTATTAATATCTTTAATACAATTCCATAAAAATATAAAATTTAAAACTATTTTGTAAATTTTATTTGTATTATATTTTTGATACTAACATTGAAAATGTTGTAAGTAATAGTATTTTTGTTTTTATTAATTGTTATATAAATAATAGAGTCTATGATTTATTATGTGAATATAATTTAAAAATTTTATTTTTAGTGGATTAAATTTGATTTTTTTGTCAACTTAGCCTAGTTTTTTTTATATTCTCACTAACATCGTGGGCTGTTGAGTTTGAACCTTAAACATGCGTAATGAATTTCAGAGGTGATCACCATTGTGCCACATGGTTTCAACTAAAATAATTTTTTAAAAAAGTTAACCAATCAAATGAATGGATATAAAATATTATTTATAGAAATAAAATTTAAAAAGAATATTCATATCTAATTGTAAAATATTATGTAAATTTTTTATTTAAGTATTTAAAATTAGATTTGGCTAGTATAGATTTATATTATACCTTTAATGAAATGGTTGAAAGTGTCTTAAATTCCAATGATAATTTCTGTTAATAACTCTTTAACTAAAAATTATTTTCTAATAATGATCACTTGTATTAGTTTTTGGAACCAATATTTTTAATTAAAATATTATAACCAAAATAATAATGTGAGAATCATGTGACACAATGTTGATCATCTCTAAAATTAATTACACATGTTTAAGGTTAGAACCAATAAACTCTCATCATGTATATAGATCTGATTCAGTTTTTGCACTCACTAATATTTAATTTTTTGCTCCTTATCATTTTTTTCTGTCTGTCTCTTTGCACATGTGAAATCCAGTTGTGTTGATTAAACTTGTTTAGTATAAAACCAAAACTAAACCTATTACTAGAATTAGAGTAGCTATCATCCTAGGATTTCATCCCTTGGCTGGCTTTTTAACTAGCTTAGTCGATTTAATCGGCTTCGTCAGAATAATTTCCTACATGATTCAATGTTACTCGTAAGAGGATCTAAATGTCAGAGCTTCTGTTTCCCGTCTTCAAGTTGGTACTCTCTCCGTAAGAGTGTAGCTGAGTTACCTTTCAATGAGTGTAGTTGAGTTACTTTTTAATGAGATTTTAGGCTAAGCACACAGATTGTAAGCCTCTGTATGATTATTTTATTTTCTATTAATGAATTAAGTTGACGACCAAAAACGAAAAAAAGGCGAAAGTATAGTTAAATCGCATTGAGACACAAAGCAAAATGTGTTTAGAGGATTAAAATTTTCTTTTTCGTCCAGGCAATATAAGAAACCATTTCATTTCATTCTGAAAAATATCGAAAAACATTAAAGAAAAATCAATTTTATTGAAGATTCAGAAACAATGGAATATTCTACCACTTGTATTAGTTTTTACTTTTTATAATCAGTCCTTTAGATTAACAACAAAATAATAATAAAATAAAGAGAATGAGTTGCACACTACAAGAATACCAATGACGACTTTTTGCCTTACGACGTTATTATAAGAACCCACAACAAACGAAGACCAAAACCAAAAAGTTGAAGCAAGAAAAATGAGTTCTTCTGTTTCCTCTTCTTCTTCTTTTTGTCGCAGGAAGTTTCTGGATTCAGGATTCTTGATCGGACGAAAAGAAGTAACAAGAATCTTGATTATGTTTCTTGTTTTGACTGCTTCATGTCTGCTTTTATACAAAACAGCTAATACTTTGCAACGACTTTATGTCAACAACATCACCTCTCTTGTCGCTTCTCCATCTCCATCATTGCCAAATCTCAACTCATCAGAAATTTCTCCAGAAACCGTAAGCTCTCATCAGTATTCAGATCTGATTCAATATTTTCCCCCGACTAAAATATTTTATTTTTACCCCCGTATCATGTTTTTTTTTTCTGTCTGTCTGTCTGTCTTTGCTCACTTTTTTAACTAATAAATTTGAATCTACCCTATTTTAATCCCATTTTCACATGTGAGTTCCAGTGGGTGTTGATTAAACTTGTCTGGTATAAAACCAAAACTAAACCCAATCCTACACGCTTTAGTGTTTTTTTTTCGAGAAAAACATGACTCAGTGTTATTCGTAAGAGATGTGCATCGCTAAAATTCAAGTCTCAGTCTCATAAAAAAAAAAAAAAATTCTTTTGTGATACATCTCTATCTCTAAGAAAGTATCATAACAAATATATTAATAAATAATAATTATGATACTTTACCAGTACTAGAGATGATGATCCCTGAGAATGTAGTTGAGTTACCATTTTTTAATGAGTGTAGCTGAGGTTACTTTTTAGTGATTTTCTAGGTTAAAGCACACAGATCGTAATCGTTTGTATGACTATCTTCTTTTCTATGTTCAAACTCTTGCATCAACTAAATCAGTTAACTATGTCTTTATTTTAAATCATCGGATTTAAGTCCAATTTTGTTGTTGTTTCAGGCACAACGAAAGATCAGTTTGAAGGATATTTTGTTGAAAGCGTCCACTAAGAACAAGACAGTGATTATAACGACATTGAATCAAGCTTGGGCAGAACCAAAATCTATATTTGATCTCTTCTTAGAGAGTTTTCGTATTGGACAAGGAACCCAACAGCTTCTGAAACATGTCGTTGTGGTTTGCTTGGATCCCAAGGCGTTTGAACGATGCTCACAACTTCACTCTAATTGCTATTACCTTGAAACATCAGAAACTGATTTCTCTGGCGATAAAGCTTACAACAGTCTTGATTATGTCAAGATGATGTGGCGCAGAATCGAGCTTCTTATACAAATTCTCGAAATGGGCGTTAACTTCATATTTACGGTATCAATCTATGGTCTTTATATTTTATCCCTCTATTAATTTTGTTCAAGATATAGAATCAATGGTTATAATTAGTAATCTGCGGAATAGTAAAAATAGCATAATTAATAAGGGTCAGAAACAGATTTTGTTGATCAAATGGTGTTTGGATTTAGAGTGATCATACTATATATATTACTGTCCATGCTTTTAAAGTGTTATCAATCTGAGCTAATCACTAATATATAGGACGCAGACGTAATGTGGCTTAGAGATCCATTTCCTCGGCTATATCCTGATGGAGACTTTCAAATGGCGTGTGATAAATTCTTCGGAAATCCTTTAGGCTTTAACAATTGGGCCAATGGTGGTTTCGTATACGTGAGATCGAACAATCGAAGCATTGAGTTTTACAAATTCTGGTACAAATCTCGTCTGAAATATCCAGGGTTACACGATCAAGATGTGTTCAACAAAATCAAGCACGACCCTTTTATCTCTGAGATTGGAGTCCAAATTAGATTCTTTGATACGGTCTACGTTTGTGGGTTTTGTCAACCGAGCAAAGACATAAACTTGGTTTGCACAATGCATGGTAATTGTTGCCTTGGTTCGGAGAAGAAGATTCATGACCTGAATCTTATTCTTGATGATTGGAGAAAGTATCTGTCTCAGTCAAAACCTGTGCAGAACACGACTTGGAGTGCTCCTATGAAGTGCTTGGGGAAATAAGAATTTATTTTCTAGATTTGGATGAAAAGCAGATTTCAAATGTCGAATGTTTACTGTGATGTAAGAAAAAACTGTTCTATGTTTTTTTTTTTTTTTTGACACAAGGGTTTACTAGTTGTTCTTTTTTTTTTGACACAAGGGTTTACTAGTTGTTCTACATTCTATTTTTATTTTTGAATTGAATGTTAAATTTATTCAAACCAAAAACACTTTGTTAGATTGCAGTTTTGCATTGCAATTATTGAAGTTTGGAACACATCTTGCAGTTAAAAGAATTTTTTTTTATATTGATTATGTCATTTAACTCCTTCTCTTCATAAATCATTCTGCAAAATACATAGTTACTACCAAACCCTCTCACAAGATTTTAAATTCACGATTTTAACAATGAAAATCCCAGTTCTAAAATATAAAGATGACATTTTTCCCCACTAAAAAAAAGAAATCACTGTATTTTCTATATATATATATATAAGATTTTATAACAAAATATTGAATTTGAAAAAGATAGTCAACAATAAAATGACAAATCTTAAACTCGACCACAACATCAATACCATTAGGCAATGGAAAAATATGTTCACCTTCGTCAATTATAAACATATAAATCGTTTATGTAATCAAAGTGCAAAAGTGCAGATAGATTAGCTAGGCAGATTATTAATGTTTTTGAACAATGGTATATCTATGATAAATGCCCAAATATGTTACTGATATCTCATTATAAATGACAATATTTGTTTTAAAAAAAATGATCGGAATTATGTTGCACAATGGTGGTAATCTCGGAAATTAATAACATTTATCTGAGGTTCTAACAAAAAAAAAAAGTTATGACAGCTCTCACTTTCAAAGGCTTTGGGTCCCAAATTACGGATACTAATGTCAAGTACGCAAGTAACCTAAGTTCGGCCCAAAAACCTGATGGTCCACTTTACATTTCTCATTAAATATTTTTTTATTACCAGAACAAGGACGTTAAAGAAAAAAATTACAAGCAAAAGAAAAAGAAAAAAAAAAGAATTTTTGTTCAAAAGGATTCTACCGAGAAACCTTAAATTTAAGAGTCAAAGATTGAATCGTTTTCGGCGGCGTATTTGAAACAGAATATTTCATTTTTAACTTTATTAATTTAAAAAACGAATTTAATCAATAAATAAATCTAGCTAAAAAAGTTTGTCTCGTCGTATCTAAAAAAAAAACGAATTTTAACTATAACAAGCTTTAAAACGAAAAACAGTGTTAAAACTTTAAAAAGATCAAAGTAGAAACAGAGGATCTAGTGAACTTATAAAAAAAAAAACTCCTTTGAAAAAAAAAAAGAGAAGATCCATGGCGGATTCTGAGTGCCTCTCTCTCTTCATCTCCGTTCGACTGCAGAGTCAAAACAAGGTTAGAGAAAGAAGAGAAGGATTCGAAACGGAGGAAAGAAGCAAAAAAAAAAAAAAAAATCGAGAAAGAAGAGAGAAAGGTGTTGTTGTTGATGTTTGGTGAGAGAGAGACACGTGGCGAGATAAGAGAGGTTTAGGTCACTCTCCGTTCTCCGGTTCTGTCTCTTGTGCGGTGCGTGCCATGTCAGAGTCCGATCCCCTATGAGCCCGGCGAATCCGAATCATATGCCCCTTTCTTTTCTCTCTCTCTCTCTCTCTCTCTCTCTCTCTCTATACAAACTCGCTATCCTTCAAGAAAGACTTTCTTTCTCTCTCTTTATTTATTTATCGTTTCGCGTGTGGCGTCTCTATCTCTCTCTTTCTTTCCTTTCGTATCGCAACCTCTGTCTCGTCGAGGCCGTGCCCTAGAAGCCTCTCTTGCCCCCTTTTCTCTCCGGGACTTCAATCCCTAGCTTCCGTCGCCAGATTTCTCCTCCTTTGATCATCCGACTTAGTGTTTTAACTTCTTCCTTGATTTCAGTTTTTTCAGATTTGTAAGCTCTTTTCTCCTTCTGGAAAATTCGTTGATTCCTCTTGCTTTGTTTCCATGAAATTTCGATGCTTATGTGAGGTTAATGCCATTTGAATTAAGGAGTGATTTAGTGATATTATGGTATAATTGGGTTTTATTATCAATGAAGGCATATGGTTAGTGCCAATGTGTGTTGTAGAATCCTCGTGGCTTCTTAAGTTGTTATGCTTCTTCATCTGTTAAGAGTCTTTCTCTCATGGTTTGTGTTTGAATTTCATGTTTTTTATGTTTACTTGAACCCCTGTGATTTAGGTTGTTTGCTTGACTAGAATCAAGTGCTAAAGAGATCCTTTCGAGTTTAATGTGATTGTTTGCTTGACTAGAATCAAGTGCTAAAGATATCCTTTCGAGTTTAATGTGATTGCCTAAGAAAGAACCTGCCATTTGTGGTTGAATTTTCATGTTTGTTCTTGTTTTCATACCAAAGGTCGTGTGTTTTTACGGGAATCCCACTGATTTTGGTTGTTTGCTTGACTAGATATCGTATCGAGTGTAATTTAACTGCCTAAGAAAAATATCTGCCATTTGTGGTTTGGATTAAGGTTAAGTTCATACAAGCCCTAATGAAACATACCAAGTTTGAAAGTAGTTCTTTGAGTTTTAAGGAGAATCATTGTTCTAAAACTGTGTTTCGTGTAGGCAGAATACTCTATTTTGAAGTAGAGGATTGTATATTTATATAATGGAAGCTATTCACTAGGTTTGTGTTTCATCCTAAATTAAGACTATATGTTACGTATTGTTAAATATGTTAGTGTGATAGTTTTAACATTGTGAAGTTACCACCATATTTTAGCGATGGCATCATCTACTTTCTTAGCTTCTTTAGCTCTGTTTGATTAGCACGACCTTTTGAATCAGGAAAAAGTTCAGTTTTTCATTTTCCATTTTTTTATATGACTATCGACTTGCTCGCCTTTCCTGTCAGTTTGATGATGCTGCATCTTTGATTCGATTAATAATTCATTTTACCTTTGCACTTTGTTTTTGTTCAATGTTTCTACGCATGTGCATAATTTAACAATCTCCTTGTTGCTCTAGTCTCTCTTTATCTTAGATTAAGGTTTACCTTGCTCGTTTTTCTTTTTGTAAATTTAGTGCAGTTGGTTTATGTTAAGTCCATTCAAGCCTTGATGAAACTTACTAAATTTGGCAGTTCATTGAGTTTCAGTAAAATCATCGATTTTGTTTTAAAGATGTGCTTAGTGTAGGCAAAATAGACTATATTGATGTAGAGGAGTGTATTAAGTATTAACATAACTGAACTTATTCACAGGGGGTGAGGAATTAAATCGTGTGTCTACAAAGATGACAGATTCAGGCTGTGGTTTACTTCTGTAGCTGTGGTTTACACATGAAGATCTATCCGGTGCTCTATCTGGCAGATATTATGAAAACCGAAGTAGAAGATGACAGATTCAGGCAGTCGAACGATTAATAGAGATTGGGTCATGAAGCAAAACGAAGAGAACTTCCGTCTATACTGGATTTATTAGACCGAAAAAGGGATAGTTCTGTGGATATTGATTCTCGGGAATACACTTCCTCGGATAAACCAACTAAGCATCAGCTTAAGGCTAGTACAACTCCTGAACGGACCTCCTTAAAAAGGAAAGGACATGACGGAATAATCTCTAATAGATTTTTTAAGCTGCATAGTTCTATGGCTTTTGATTCTCCGGAATACACTTCTTCCAACAAACCAACTAAATATCAGCTTAATACTGATTCAGCTCCTGGACGGACCTCCTCTAAAAGGAAGGGACACGACGGGGTAACAATATCACTCTCTAGTGTTGTTTTAAAGTTTTTCTCCTTATTTCATATATGCTTGTTGTTTTAATTATGACTTGTTTTGTTGGTTACAGAATTATTTTGAATGTGTGATCTGTGACCTTGGTGGTGATTTACTGTGCTGTGATAGTTGTCCTCGGACCTATCATACCGAATGTCTCACTCCGCCTCTTAAGGTAAGACAAATTTCTTTTACATTTGTCCAGCCGCAATGGTAGTAGTAGATTCGCAAATACACAAATTGGGAAAACTTATCTTAGTCCTTATCTATTTACCTCTAGCGGATTCCAAATGGCAAGTGGATCTGCCCAAAGTGTTCCCAAAACAGCCAGCTAAAGCCTGCCAATCGTCTAGATGCCATTGCAAAGCGAGCAAGAACAAAAACCTCGAAAAGAAATTCACAAGCGGAACCAAAGTGCGAGAGAGCTTCCCAAATTTATTGCAGTTCTCTAGTTTCTGGTGAACAATCTTCAGAGAAAGGGAAATCTATTTCGGCTGAGGAGAGCAAATCCATAGGAAAAGAAGTTTATTCATCCCCGATGGATGACCAATGCGATTCATCCTCTCATGGAGAAGATGATGTGGGAAAACCTGTCATATCCACTGCAGATCCGCTTTCCTGTGATGATGTCTCAAAAGCTAAACTCTCAAATACTGAAGAAAATCATGAAGCACCCGTGGAGAAATTGAAACATGCTTTAAGCGAGATTGTGGAAAACAAGACGATTGTTGAAGCGGAGAGTGGAAAAGGTAAAAGGAAAAAACAGAAGCGGGAGCATAATGATGGGGAAACTCTTAAAAGGTGCAAGACTGACAAGAAACGTGCAAAGAAAAGTTTGTCCAAAGTGGATTCTCAGAACACCAAAAGATCTGAGTCTTCGAAAAAGAAGAAAAAGAAAAATCGTGGGACTTTAAAATCCTTGTCCAAAACTCAATCCAAGGTGGAATTACCAGAGAAAGTGAAGGTATGTTTTCCTAATTATCATAGGTTTTGTAAACATTTTACTGTGTTTATATTGGGGAATATAAAATTTCAGAGATCAGATATCGTTACTAGAGTTTACAAATTCAGAATTGCTGTCTGACACTCAGTATTTAATGTTGAGTATCCTCTGCATTAATGTAAAGAGTCTTTGGTCAATACTGCATATAATGTTCCCGTTCTGTCCTGAAGATTGTGCGTGAATAATTATCTTGCGTTCTTATTAATCAGTGAGACATTTGTTCTGCTTAACATTTTTCAACATCTGTATACTTTTTAATCTCCATAGCCAACCTCAATATGTTTTGCCTGTTTATTAATAGAGTGGTTTCTCACAAGGCATTGTGATACATGTGACTGTACCTCTAATTCATCAGATGAATTGTGAATCTCTTTCAGTTCGGCATATGAACTGTGAATCTCTCTTTCTACTGGAAATAGTTTGTTATTTATTCATTAGGATTCTTAGAAGCAAGATTATATACAATTGAGATATCTAACGAACCATGTTTAATAGTCCTGTAGGCTACATTCTTTATTCGCAATTGATCTCGTATTATCTTTCTCATTTGGTATATGTTCTTACCCAGTTATATGTCTTAAAAATGCAGAAGCTTTCAAAGGAGGAACGTTGTGCAATACCTGACACCGAAAAATATTCTAGTTATTTGGATGACAAAAACGCTATCCCTCCTGCAAACCTACAGGTAATCAATCCTTGTGCCATCAGAAATTTTCTTGTTGCTTGCCTTCTTTCTTGAAAAGTTATCTGTTGCTCATGCTCAGTAATATATGATTTTCCATCTTGTTGTGGTTCCTATTAGGTGGATCGTGTTTTAGGATGCCGAATCCAAGATCCTAACAAAACCTCGCTGTATGGTTCTCTATCAGATGACTTGTGTTCTGATAATTTACACGCTAATGACCAGCGAGGTAGCTCAGTGCAAGATACTAATGCTGAATTAGTTGTTGCTGAGGGCAGAACAGATTCCTCTTCTGAGACTGGTAAAAGTTCCAGGGTTTCACGTCTGAAGGATACAGATATTGATGAACTGGCTGTAGGTACTGAGGGTTTGGGTGAGGAGAAAGAAGATATGCTTTCAGAAGACAATTCTGATGCCACATTGAATAGACATGTGGATAATGAAGATATAAAAGATAGTGAAACACCTTTCTCTGTTAGGGGGGAGTTAGTTAAAGATACACATCAGGAAACGGCGGAAAACAGCCCTCTGGCAGGGGAAGAAGTTGAGGAGCCTGTTAAAACTGCAGATCTTATTGGAGAGACTGTATCATATGAGTTTCTTGTTAAATGGGTGGGAAAATCTAATATCCATAACAGTTGGATATCTGAGGCGGAGCTCAAAGGTCTTGCTAAAAGAAAACTAGAAAACTACAAATCAAAGTACGGAACAGCTGTAATAAATATCTGTGAAGATAAATGGAAACAGCCTCAGCGAATAATTGCACTTCGAGTTTCAAAAGAAAGTAACCAAGAAGCTTATGTAAAATGGACCGGTCTAGCTTATGATGAATGCACATGGGAGAGCTTGGAGGAGCCTATTCTTATGAATTCACCCCATTTGATAGATCTTTTTCAGCACTATGAGCAGAAAGCATTGGATAGAGATATCACTAAGGGTAATTCCCCAAGGGCAAGAGGTCAGGGTCAGCAAAGTGATGTTATTACCCTCACAGAACAGCCTTCAGAGCTCAAAGGAGGCGCCTTGTTTCCCCATCAGCTTGAGGCCTTGAATTGGTTGCGTAGATGCTGGCATAAGTCGAAAAATGTAATACTTGCTGATGAGATGGGGCTTGGAAAAACAGTGTCCGCTAGTGCGTTTCTCTCCTCACTTTATTTTGAATTTGGAGTTGCGAGACCTTGTTTAGTTTTGGTTCCACTTTCAACAATGCCGAACTGGCTATCCGAGTTTTCTCTTTGGGCTCCACTCCTTAATGTTGTTGAGTATCACGGAGGCGCAAAAGCAAGAGCCATGATTCGAGAGTATGAGTGGCATGCTAAGAGTTCTACTGGGACAACCAAGAAGATGATGCCGTACAAATTTAATGTCCTTTTAACTACTTATGAGATGGTTCTGGCCGACGCATCTCATTTACGTGGAGTTCCATGGGAAGTTCTTGTGGTTGATGAAGGGCATCGTCTAAAGAATTCAGAAAGTAAGCTGTTTAGTTTGCTCAACACATTCTCTTTTCAACACCGTGTACTTTTGACTGGCACCCCTCTTCAAAATAACATTGGTGAGATGTATAATCTTCTCAACTTCTTGCAACCATCTTCATTCCCTTCTTTGTCTTCTTTTGAGGAGAGGTTCCATGATTTGACAAGTGCTGAGAAAGTAGAGGAACTGAAGAAACTTGTTGCTCCTCATATGCTTCGCCGGCTTAAAAAAGATGCCATGCAGAATATCCCTCCAAAGACAGAGCGGATGGTCCCTGTTGAGTTGACATCGATCCAGGCTGAATATTATCGTGCAATGCTTACTAAAAACTATCAGATACTACGAAATATCGGGAAAGGGGTAGCACAACAATCAATGCTTAACATAGTGATGCAGTTGAGAAAGGTGTGCAATCACCCATATCTCATACCAGGTACGGAGCCGGAGTCAGGGTCCTTGGAGTTTCTTCATGATATGAGAATAAAAGCGTCAGCCAAGTTGACTCTGTTGCACTCCATGCTTAAGGTACTACACAAGGAAGGCCATAGAGTTCTGATATTTTCACAGATGACAAAGCTTCTAGACATTCTGGAGGACTACCTGAATATAGAATTTGGGCCGAAAACATTTGAAAGGGTGGATGGTTCTGTTGCTGTAGCTGATCGTCAGGCAGCTATAGCACGTTTCAACCAAGACAAAAACCGGTTTGTTTTTCTGTTATCGACACGTGCCTGTGGTCTTGGTATCAATCTGGCAACGGCTGATACTGTTATTATATATGATTCTGATTTCAACCCTCATGCTGATATCCAAGCCATGAATAGAGCTCATCGAATTGGACAATCCAAACGACTTTTGGTATATAGACTTGTCGTACGTGCCAGTGTGGAAGAGCGTATTTTGCAGCTGGCCAAGAAAAAGTTGATGCTCGATCAGCTTTTTGTAAACAAGTCCGGATCTCAGAAGGAATTTGAAGATATTTTACGCTGGGGGACTGAAGAACTTTTCAAAGATTCTGCTGGTGAGAACAAGAAAGATAAATCTGAAAGTAATGGCAACTTGGATGTGATCATGGATTTAGAAAGCAAGAGTAGGAAAAAAGGTGGTGGGCTAGGAGATGTTTACCAGGACAAATGTACAGATGGAAATGGGAATATTGTTTGGGATGAGATTGCAATTATGAAGTTGCTTGACCGGTCAAATCTTCAATCAGCCTCCACCGGTGGCGCTGATACTGAGTTGGACAATGATATGCTCGGCTCCGTAAAGGTGAGAAATCAAACTCATATGTTTTCTTCCTAAATGACATGTTGATCTGCATCTTTTTTAGTCACAACTGATAGGCGCTGTTATGATATGGCTTCCAAATGCAAGTTTTTCTTTTGCATTTCGTGTCTAAATAGTGGAAAACAAAATTCCACCTGGAATTAGTATAGAGCAAAGCTTAGCTGATTAAAGAGGAACAGAAAAACAGGCCTCACCGGATTTACTGAAATGGCCCTTGTATTACCTGAAGAATGCTTTTGGTTGCTTTACCTAGTTGAATTGTTTATTGTGTAATTTTTTGTCCGAAATGATAATAAAATTGCTTCCGTTGTCAATGATTTATTATATATTTCTTCTTAAACAGCCTGTGGAATGGAATGAGGAAACAGCTGAAGAACAAATTGGAGCTGAATCACCTGCTCTGGTGACGGATGATACTGGTGAACAGAGTTCAGAGAGGAAAGATGATGATGTAGTTAGTTTTACGGAAGAAAATGAATGGGACAGGCTTCTGCGTATGAGGTTTGAGTTACCTCTTACTCTTAGTTCAGCTACTTATCTGTTATTTGCTTCAGTCAAAACGATATTGGCAGCATATGTTCTTGCTTTCACTACTTATTATTACTTGTTAGGTGATTTTCATACGGACAACTGTATTTGTAGGTGGGAGAGATATCAGAGCGAGGAAGAAGCAGCGCTTGGTAGAGGAAAACGTTTGAGAAAGGCTGTTTCATATAGGGAAGCATATGCACCACATAACAGTGGAGCTGTAATCGAGGTAACCGTTTTACTCTACACCCAAGAGCATCTTTTTGTAGCTAAGAATACCTTTGTTATGTCAATGACCAGCTTTCCTATTTTATAATTATTGCAGAGTGGCGGTGAAGATGAGAAAGAACCAGAACCAGAACTTAAGAAGGAATATTCACCTGCCTGGCGAGCCCTAAAAGAAAAATTGTAAGTCTAAGTTTTAAGTCTATTCATTGCTCAACATTTGCTATGTTCATAATAGTGAAGTTGCATAGTTCTGCACCTTTTGCAAGTATTCGATAAATTCATGTCTGCTTCCCAGATTAATTTTGCGTAGCTTAATGATTGTGATTTCTCCTGATGAGAAGAAAAAATAAGAGTCTGTAGCAATTTGTGTCAATTTGGTTATGAAATATATGGATTTGTCATATTAAGTTGCTGGTGAAGTGAAATCTGTAGCTCCTTTTCATGTTTATTCCAATATCTGGTAACTGTATTTTTGTTTTCTCCAAAACAGTGCGAAGCTGCGAGAAAGGCAAAAAAACCGGCTTGCAAAAAGGAATTCTCTTGAAGATTCAATTACGAATGGCAATTTGGATCAGGTAACTGAAGCAACGAATCAGGACGAAGAAAGCCCTGCAATGATGGACTTGGACGATAGCAAAGCTAGTCAACAATGTGATGCACAGAAAAGAAAAGCCAGATCGCTAAGGCTAGATAGTTCTTCAGATCCTACACCAGATCTTCATGGCGCAGAATGTCCGCCATCTTTACCCCCAAATAACCTTCCAGTTCTTGGACTGTGTGCTCCTAATTTTGCGCAGTCAGAACCCTCCCGGAGAAATTATTCTCGTCCAAGTAGTAGACAGAACAGGACTTTGACAGGACCCCAATTTCCTTTCAGTCTACCCCAAACATCGGGCTCGGTCGAGAGGGAAGCAAACAACCAGGAGCCTTCTATGGGTAAACTAAAACCACATCATGTAAAGGAGGAACCTTCTCAGCAGCCTTTTAGTAATATGGATGGTTGGCTTCCAGTTCGTCCGGTATTTGCCTCTCTCCTCAACACGCAGTTTCTTTTAACACATATACTTCCCATACACATACATGTAAAACATAAACATGTTCTATATTTATATTTGGGTTAAATCTTATGCACATTGCAGTTTCCTCCATCAGGGGATTTTGAGCGTTCCAGAAATTCTGGTGCTGCTTTTGCTGAGTTCCAGGAGAAGTTTTCGCTACTTAACCTACCATTTGATGATAAGCTGCTTCCTCGATTTCCATTTCAGCCGAGAACCACGGGAACTTCGCATCAAGAAATCATGGCCAATCTTTCGCTAAGGAAAAGATTTGAAGGTACTGCTCATTCTATGCAAGACCTATTTTCCGTACCACCAATGCCGTTTCTACCGAATATGAAAGTCCCTCCTATGGACCCACCTGTGTTCAGCCAACAAGAGAAGGATCTACCGCCTTTGGGTTTGGATCAGTTTCCATCAGCTCTTTCATCTATTCCGGAAAATCATCGAAAGGTGCTTGAGAATATAATGTTAAGAACAGGCTCTGGAATTGGGCACTCACAGAAAAAGAAAACAAGAGTAGATGCATGGTCCGAGGATGAACTAGATTCTCTCTGGATTGGGGTTCGCAGACACGGGTATGGAAATTGGGAGATAATTCTCAGAGATCCAAGGCTAAAATTTTCTAAATTTAAATCTCCAGAGTACTTGGCTGCGAGGTGGGAAGAAGAGCAGCGTAAATTCTTGGACAGCCTTTCTTCTCTTCCATCTAAATCAAGCAGGCCAGATAAGTCCACCAAATCTCCCTTGTTTCCTGGCCTTCCGCAAGGTATTATGAATCGGGCTTTACATGGAACTAAATATGCTACTCCACCAAGGTTCCAGCCCCACCTCACAGATATAAAGCTCGGATTTAACGATCTAGCATCTACCCTTCCGTTATTTGAGCCGTCTGATCACTTGGGGTTACGAAGTGAGCCTTTTCCTCCCTTGTCAAATCTGTGCACCGACAACCTTTCTGGGGATCCTTCTGCTGGACCATCTGAACGGTCGACAAATATTCACAGTGATAAGCCTTTTCCTCTCAACTCCCTTGGAATGGGAAACTTAGGTTCATTGGGTTTGGATAGTTTAAGCTCCTTAAACAGGCAGAGAACAGACGAAAAACGGGATGCCATTAAGCGCGGGAAACTACCTTTGTTTCTAGATATGCCGTTACCTCCGATGCTTGATTCAAGGAACAATGTGTTCTTGGGAAGATCAGCCAATCCATCTCTCCTTAATCCAAACCGAGTGTTGGATCTCTCCAATCCGATGGGGAAAGACGTGTTGGGATGTAGCTCTTCAGAGAACAAGCTACCTCACTGGTTACGGGATGCTGTGACTGTTCCCGCTGCAAAGTCACCTGAACCATCCACTTTACCTCTAACCGTGTCAGCTATAGCTCAATCAGTTCGCCTTTTATATGGTAAAGATTCTACTACCATTCCACCATTTGTGATACCGGAGCCGCCGCCGCCTGTTCCTAGAGATCCAAGACACAGTCTGCGAAAGAAAAAGAAACGCAAATCACGTCCATCAAGTCAAATGACTACAGACATTGCTAGTAGCAGCCGCAATGTCGTAGAAAACAGCTCTCAAGGCAATCCACCAACATCCTCAACTCCTCCTTTGCTTCCACCGTCTCTATCAGGTGAAACTTCAGGGTCCTCTCAACCCAATTTATCACCTCACAACTTAAACATTACAGAACCATCTTCCTCCGAGCCAATCATGGTTCCACCTCCTGAGGAAGACTCTGTGGTAGCAGCAGAGCCATCTGAAGCACCAAAACCAAGTCTAGAGGAAATCACTGGTACGTCAAGATCACTCTCGCCAGAGAACGAAATCTCTGAACGAAAATCTCTTAACCAAGATGGAGAGTCAGATTTAGAAACCTGTGAGAAAAATGTGGCTGATCAACTTCCGATTCATTCAGATGATAAGCCTTTGGATATGAAACAAGATGAACAAGAATCTGAAATGCATCAAACAAGCAATGTGAGCCTACAGAGGCTGAAACTCCAAACACCGACGAAGAAGAAAAAGAAGAATCCGTGAAGATGGTGTTTGATAATTTTCCAGCCGACGATTGAAGTCTTTAATCAAATTGCAAACTACCAGTGTTGCTTTGTTTAGGTCTTAAGGTTACTATAAGCTATTAAGTTTTGTAGGTATGACGCAAATCAGTGAAGAAGCAGTATATGTATTGGGACTTCCATTTTTATCTTTTTGTCAAATTCTTCTTGATTGTAAAGCTTGTGTAAGAGAATGGAGAAGCTTATTTTAGTGATCTAACTCGTCGGTTTGGATTGTGTAATACCAGACACTGTAGATTGTAATGCTTAGTGGAATGCTTCAATTAGCAATCGTTTACTTAAATACGTATTTCTGTTGGAAATTCGGTTCTGGTTTAGCGCATTTTCTTAACCGAATTATATACATTACTGTTACTGGTATTAATTAGTGAGACTCCTAATTACTCTTCAGTTGTAGTGTTCTGTTTAGGAGGATGTGTTCATATAGAAAGACTCTGAACAGTGTAGAAGGTTCCCTTTTCTCCTGACATTTAATATGCTTAGGTGATTATGAATTCCACAATTTGACTGTGGTTGGAGACATTATTGATGTGAAGAACTGGTGAAAAAAGACCAACTCAAGAATTTGACACACCAACACTAACCAACTCTCGTTAGCTCAACTAAACTTATATCTTTGTTCAACTAAAACATCATTTGTATCATGTTCTGGGTTTTACTAGATTGCCCCTGACAATGTTCAACGACTTCTTGACTTTAGTTCTCCTTGGTTGCGGTTATTTTAATGTAACGCATGAACATATAATAAATTAGTAGAAATGTGAGTTTCGATATTAGGATTGGCTTTTAAGACATTAAATCAAAAACACTTTAATGGCTTTTTCTGGTTTTGGATGCGATATAGCTAATACCTACATTATTATGGTATAACATGACTTGCATTTGACTTACGGAAACTTAATTACTCTTCTTGTTTTCTTTTATATTAAACTCATTTTTATTGAGATAAAGATGCACACGAATTTATTATTATAAAGGCAATTGGATTTATATAATAATTTGGTCGATGGGTCATGCACCAAACCAAGCTTTTGATGCGTGTTTTGTAATTTTTGGCTGATACAAACCTTTTGTTTATAGATACTTTTTTACTTGAATTATTTCCAAAACATGGAAACGTATTGAAACTACTACGTGAGACTTGCTTTCAGAAAAAGGAAAAGTGTACAAAACGAAAAGATAACAATAATAAAAGAAATGAAAGATGCACATAATATTTTTAAACAGCACCATAACTGGTGTCGTTGGATATGATACTGTTTGATAAAAAATAAAATTTAGTTATAATAATTGAAAAAAAAATTGTCTAGTGATTTATTTGTTAATTTAGTTGTATATTGTGTATTATGTTTTAATCTTTTACCATTTTAAATTTTTTTTTTAAAAAAAAAACACTTAAACTTAGCATAAGTGCTCAAAATGGTGTACATAGATGATAGTTTATCAGTTTAGACAACTAATTTTTTAAAAGTGTTTTTTTAATATTGTAAAAAAATAGATGTTAAATGTAAAAGAATGAACTATACGTTCTAAATTGGTTTTATGATGTAGGAATCATATGACATAATGGTAGCCATCTCTGCATTCATTACATTAAGTCTGGGGTTCGAATCCAACACTCTACATATTATTGAGGATATTAAAGCTACTAAACTATGTTGACAAAAAAAAATGATTTTATGATTATTTAAACTATGCTTTTAGGTCAAAGCTTATCTTTTGACCATTTATAAATGGAAGAATCCAATATTATTATATTTTGATATTTTTGTTCTTGTGTTTTTTTTTTGTTCTTATAAAGCATACTGATGGAGACAAAGAGCAAGTATATTTGGTGTATTGGCTTTTCATCAGTGGAGTGGAAGTCACATTTCCAACAAAAGAAAACTAACTTTTACAAAGTTACTTACTTTTCAATGTTTCAATAATTTGGTTGTCTATAATAATTCCAAATTTAATAAAGTAACCCATCCTATATCATAGCAAAAAGAAGATTAAAAAAAAAAGAGAGAGAGACCATATCATATATCACTAGAAAATACGATTTTGGAAATACAATGAATATAAAAATGAAGCCAACAAAAAAAAAAACTAAATCTTCTTAATTCTATAAATCGATGATACTAATTTTATTTTAATTAATCAGAAAGTTTTAGAGTTTTTTTTGCAATAGATTAGTTAAATCTTGAATAACATTCAATGAATTTGTGTTGCATCGGCCAACTCAAATTCACGTTTCAAAAAGACTCACATAATTAAGCTAACCATGCTTGAATTGATCAAAGTTAATAATTCGTTATTGATTTCTAGATAGTAATCACATGTTGTGTGTATATAATTATAAATTGATAATTTTCCGCATTTATTTTATTACTATTTACAAAAATTTCCACAAGTCCACCACTAGTTGGATCGGAGTAGATCCAACGACTCATCTTTTTCCACTAAAAGTAAATAATATTAATTAGCTGTGGAAGATAGTAGTTATAACTAATTTGCTATAGAAAAAAAAAACACAAAGAGCTATGAGATCATTATGGTGTGTTTTTTTTCGTCTACCATTATGAACCTATGATGTTGAATTTAGGAATTAATTCATTTAATAGACGACGAAGTCAAACAATAATTACTTAGCATACATGTTTTGAAATATATGATAGTATGATAACAAATTCAACAGGACCAATGCAAAAATCAACAATAAACGTCAATAATATGTTTTCTAAGAATATATTGAACTCAAATACAACATGATGAGGCTGTAGAAGCTCTGGCGATCATATTTATTTTTATTGTTTATTTTTATGTTTTTCAAAAATCGTGATGAAATTTTATAAAATACAGATTTTTTATACGGTATAAAATGCGAAGGAATGAATTGAATTATTTTTTTTAAAAAAAGTTAGTTGGATTAAAGTCTTACGACTATAAGAATTGAAAATATTAAATTAATTCAATATTAACATGTGAACAACAGACTATCATCCAAACTCTTTTTTCTTTGTTTCCTCTTCTTCTTAATACCAAAAAATAGTCTCCTATATAAATACTCGAGAAAATAGATTCTGCCACTTGTTTTTTAATTTTTAATTTATCATGAAAATAGTGTGATATAATTAGGATTATTTCTTAAATTTATCATATATATATATATATTGAGTTTCAAATCAAAACAATATTAAATAAAATATTGAAGTTATTAGGTTAAATTCAGAAAAAAAAAAAAAAATTGATCGTGGGAACAATGACGATGCCAACAAGCTCAGTAAATGTAATAAACTAAGTTGCTCAGGGGTAATATAGTCATCAAACAGGCGCGTGATTTAGTTGACAAATTGCTTTCTCCACCTTCCTTCTCTATCTACAGAAATAATCTTTTTTCCTCGTCATCTCCACAAAAAACTAACCTTCCATTATTTCTACATAAAAAGCAAAAAAATGGGTCTCTGAAATTCAAACATCACCAATCGTTCCAAGAACTTTTCCTCTTTCACCTTCGTCGATTTCGCTCCATTTTCTCCGTCTGCCTGACGTCAGAATCGCAACGGAAAATGGCGCCGAGTAGACGGGATTTACAGCTTACTCCGATCACCGGAGATCGCCTTGAATCTTCGGCTGCGGATATCGGTACGATGGAGGAAGTTCGTCTTCTGGATTCTTATGATGATGAAGAGAACGCTGATTTTCTGAGTCAGATCGAGGAAGGAGGTGGAAGCGGAGATTCCGCTTTGAGGGAAATTCAGGTCGGTGTTACCGGTATGACTTGTGCTGCTTGTTCTAATTCCGTTGAAGGAGCTTTGATGAGCGTTAATGGCGTCTTCAAAGCCTCCGTCGCTTTGTTACAGAACAGAGCCGATGTCGTCTTCGACCCGAATTTAGTCAAGGTTTTTTTTTTTAGATAATTGTTTCCATTTTTAATTTCCACTAATTGTCTTCGATTTGGATTAAATACATGATTTTTAGCTGTGTTCTTGCTGAATTTTTTTTGATTTTTTTGGAAAATAACAATTATTTGTTGCTTTAGATCATAAGCGCGTTAGTTTTCACAATTTATTTCTCCAGGATTTGATTTTTTTTTTCTGATTGAAGCATTTAATTGTGTGTGTTACAGGAAGAAGACATTAAAGAAGCTATAGAGGATGCTGGATTTGAGGCAGAGATTTTGGCAGAGCCTGTTACTGCTGGGACAAAAACAAACGCTACTATGGTAGGTCAGTTTACAATTGGAGGCATGACATGTGCAGCTTGTGTTAACTCAGTTGAAGGCATTCTAAGAGATCTTCCTGGAGTGAAAAGAGCAGTTGTAGCTTTGGCTACATCGTTAGGAGAAGTTGAGTATGATCCAAATGTAATCAACAAAGATGATATAGTTAACGCAATCGAAGATGCTGGCTTCGAGGGGTCGCTTGTGCAGAGCAATCAGCAGGACAAACTACTCTTAAGGGTTGATGGTCTATTCAACGAGCTTGATGCTCAGGTTCTAGAAGGTATACTTACCAGATTGAATGGGGTTAGACAGTTTCGTCTTGACAGGATATCAGGAGAGCTTGAGGTGGTATTTGATCCGGAAGTTGTGAGTTCAAGATCATTGGTTGATGGGATTGAAGGAGAAGGTTATGGGAAGTTTAAGTTGCGTGTCATGAGCCCTTACGAAAGGTTGACTTCGAAAGATACTGGAGAAGCCTCGAGTATGTTTCGTCGTTTTATCTCCAGTCTTTCTCTCAGTGTGAGTAACTTATATGCTTTTCATCTTTTATGAAATGCACACACCATTTATGATCCATTCAACGGGTCTGTTATGTTATGTCATTAATTAAAAAAAAAAGATTTTTTCTTACTACAGATTCCTCTCTTCTTCATCCAAGTTATCTGCCCTCACATTGCTCTTTTTGATACCGTACTCGTATGGAGATGTGGACCCTTTATGATTGGTGATTGGTTGAAATGGGCCTTGGTAAGTGTTATTCAGTTTGTTATTGGCAAGCGTTTCTATGTTGCGGCATGGAGAGCTCTTCGAAATGGTTCAACTAACATGGATGTGCTGGTCGCTCTGGGTACGTCCGCGTCTTACTTCTACTCTGTTGGGGCTCTTTTATATGGGGCAATCACTGGGTTTTGGTCACCAACATACTTTGATGCAAGCGCTATGTTGATAACATTTGTCTTGCTGGGAAAATATTTGGAATCTCTTGCAAAGGGGAAAACCTCAGATGCTATGAAGAAACTAGTACAACTTACTCCAGCAACAGCGATTTTACTAATCGAAGGCAAAGGTACTTACTTGTATGGAAAATATTCCTAATGAGATCGTTGATAAATAATGTGCATGAAATCTATAAAAGAAACTAAACCTCAGCTAGTTAAATATGTTTATGTTTAGTTACATTGATTTCTTCCATTTTGTAGGAGGAAAGCTTGTAGGGGAAAGGGAGATAGATGCATTACTGATTCAGCCTGGTGATTCATTAAAAGTTCTTCCTGGTGGAAAGATCCCTGCAGATGGTGTTGTGTTATGGGGTTCAAGTTACGTCAATGAAAGTATGGTGACTGGTGAATCAGTTCCTGTATCTAAAGAGGTTAATTCACCAGTAATCGGGGGTACTATTAATATGCATGGTGTTCTTCACATTAAAGCTACAAAAGTGGGATCTGATGCCGTTCTGAGCCAGATTATTAGTTTGGTCGAGACGGCCCAAATGTCTAAAGCTCCTATCCAGAAGTTTGCAGACTATGTAAGTAGACTTTATAAACATGTCAATAATTGTGCCATCCATTGGTTTTGTTGCTTCTTCGTTTGTGATATCTTTTTTAACAAGGAAACAAATTTATCCTGGCTTGTCGCATGTTCAGGTTGCAAGTATTTTTGTTCCGGTAGTGATTACTTTGGCATTGTTCACTTTAGTAGGCTGGTGAGATCTTGTTCCTTAGCTCTATTTATTCTCCGAGATCGAAGATATGTGGGATTAGTTTGTTCTCATATCTTAAATCAAATGATATTGTAGGTCAATTGGTGGAGCAGTTGGAGCTTACCCGGAAGAATGGCTGCCGAAAAACGGAACTCACTTTGTTTTCTCGCTTATGTTCTCGATATCCGTTGTGGTAATTGCTTGTCCTTGTGCACTCGGTTTGGCAACACCGACCGCTGTTATGGTGGCAACAGGAGTTGGAGCAACCAATGGTGTATTGATCAAAGGAGGTGATGCCTTGGAGAAAGCTCACAAAGTGAAATATGTAATCTTTGACAAAACAGGCACATTAACTCAAGGGAAAGCTACCGTGACAACTGCAAAGGTCTTCTCAGAGATGGACCGTGGAGAATTCCTCACACTTGCTGCTTCTGCTGAGGTAAGATAACTCTTCTTTCCTAGCTTCTTAGATTGTTAGTGATATATACTAATGCTTTTCATTGTGTCTATTAACTTCTTTAGGCTAGCAGTGAACACCCATTGGCAAAAGCTATGGTTGAATACGCTCGTCACTTCCACTTCTTTGATGAATCTGCCGAAGACAGCGAAACAAATAACAAAGAGTCCCAAAACTCTGGATGGTTACTCGATACATCGGATTTCTCTGCTCTTCCCGGAAAAGGAATTCAGTGCTTAGTCAACAGCAAGCTGATTCTGGTTGAGTTTAAAATTTCATAATATACTATAGCAACTTCTTGCATCTGGTCCTGTTCTCGTCAACTGAAATAAAGGTTTTATTTTTCTCATTGATCAGGTGGGAAACCGTAAACTTATGTCAGAAAACTCCATAACCATCCCAGACCACGTCGAGAAGTTTGTTGAGGAGCTTGAAGAAAGCGCAAAGACGGGAGTCATCGTAGCCTATAGCGGCAAATTGGTCGGCGTGATGGGAATCGCTGATCCGGTAAAACGAGAAGCTTCTGTGGTTGTGGCAGGTCTCCTTAGAATGGGTGTTCGACCTATAATGGTTACAGGTGATAACTGGAGAACAGCAAGAGCAGTCGCCAAAGAGGTTAGAATCACAATCTGTGTGGTCATTTCGTCTTTTGTTCCGGTTTGGTTTTGTTTGGTTCTAAGTGACGAATCAAAAACCAATGACGGGTGTTTTGGTGGCATGAGTGCAGGTTGGTATCGAAGATGTGAGAGCGGAAGTAATGCCAGCGGGGAAAGCTGAAGTTATCCGTTCACTGCAAAAAGACGGAAGCACGGTGGCGATGGTTGGAGACGGAATTAATGACTCGCCGGCTCTAGCCGCTGCTGACGTGGGAATGGCTATTGGTGCAGGGACTGATGTAGCTATAGAAGCAGCGGATTACGTTCTGATGAGAAACAACTTAGAAGATGTTATTACAGCCATCGATCTCTCCCGGAAAACCTTAACACGAATCCGATTAAATTACGTTTTCGCCATGGCCTACAACGTAGTGTCGATTCCGGTAGCAGCAGGAGTGTTTTTCCCGATTTTGCGAGTGCAAATGCCGCCATGGGCAGCCGGAGCGTGTATGGCACTCTCCTCGGTTAGTGTTGTTTGCTCTTCTTTGCTTCTTAGAAGATACAAGAAGCCGAGACTTACCACTATTTTGGAGTTCACCAAGGAGTAAGTCTTTTTTTTCTTAATTGGAGTGATTACTTTTGTTTTGGAAAGAGGAAATAATTTGTATTTTTTTTTTCGGGTTTGTTGCTGTAATCATGTAACCACGATATATTGGTCTTGGGATTTTCCTTATCTATATGTAAGAGAATTTCTCGGCCTTTGTTGTAAAAAAAATAGTTTCTTTACTTGTGATCCATTGTAAATTGAGGGAGGAAGAAATTGTTTCCTGCTAATTGCAGATGCACCATTTGAGTCAATTTAGCTATATCATTAGGAATTTCTCTTTACATATTGTTATTTGCAAAGCTAAGAAGTCTAAGAGATGTCAAGTTTCCTAGAGATGCAGAGAGGTTTCTTTTCAGGTTGTTTCGACCAAGATCTAAGAAAACAAGCTTTGTCTGTGATCTTAGTTCTGAAGGAACATCGCCTCCAAGATGATTTGAGTGTAAATAAAGCTCTTAAGCAGACTCTCTTGAGAAAATTAATTTCCAGAAACAAGTGTTGAAGTCTAAACAAGTTTCCAACCTCTAGAGGGATGGTTCCACCGAAAGAATTGTAAGAGAGATCAAGTGATATGAGAAACGAAAGATTACCAATAGATGGCGATATCACCCCACTCAATTGAAATCCTTTGAGTTCTAAATCAGTAACTCTCTTGTGTTTGCGGCCACATGTAACCCCAGTCCAGTTGCAAAGAGGGACTAAGTTGTTCCATGAGGACAAGACAACTCTTCTGTCTTCAGAAACTTGAGACTTGAACTCAAGCAACAGTTGCTTATCAGTTTCATCGGTAGACATGTGTGCTTCAAGTAACATGAGATTACTGAAAGAAAGTAAAAGAAAGAGTCTCATTTTTCTACTATTTTATTTTGCAGGAAACGAATACAAGGAGTCGAACAAATTCCAAAACCAAAATGCCTTTGCCTTGCGATAATGATGCAACTTAAAAGACGAAATACAACCACAAAAAAAAAGACAATTGCAATACTTGTAGAAAATCATGTAGTCAACTGTCTAGAAAGACCAAAAAACATTTCACTAAGCATAACGTCTTTTCTGCGTTATCTTTTTTGAAGGTATATATCAGAGGCTGAGGCCTGCCGTTTGCAATGGAAAGTCTTTAAGACTTCGACCAACTAACACGACAATATTCTATTTGTTTGGATTTTTCTCCGAAAAATAGGAATATTGTGTCAATATTCAAGCAAGTTATGGCGAGATAAATGGTGAAAGTTATAGTCCTTAAACTCTTGGAGCGTATTTTATCATCTATAAGGCTCCACGTCTTGTTTTTCGTCTTTTCTTCCTATATTTTTTATACAAAAAATAGATGTGGAATACGAAAATCACTTATTTAGTTGATTGATACCAATGTACTATCACAAGTTGCTTCAATGATACCATATTGTCTCGTTTGGATAGGTTTAAAAACAATAATTGAGAGCTGGAGAATTCTTAATGTAATTTTGAGACAAGTTTAAGGTTTTAGCCTCTCTGACTTGATCAACTCGAAACTGTAACAACAAGATTTTGTACAAGTTCCCTGAATGTTTACCAGTACATCTCGTGTGAGCAGAACTTACATATATCCACTAGATAGTTTGATGACAGGTACATTGATAAGAAAAAGAAATAGAGAACAATGCGAGAGAAGACGAACAAGTCAACTGTATAAAAAGACAAACATTTCACTAGTCTTCACATCTATTTTACGTACATATATCATGGGTGGTATATGAAGAAATAAATCATTGGCTGAGGCTTGAGTTCGCAATGGCGAACTGTGTGGTGTTTTATTATTTCAAAAACGGCAAGTAATGCTACAGAAAATGGCCGGTAATTGGGTTGTGGACCTGCGTTTTTTTACTCAGCCCACCAAAATCAGCCCTGGTAGTTATGACCTCGAGCAGGCCCGCCGAGCCTAGGACCAGCCTGCAGATACCAATGTAATCAATTGTTGGAAAAAAAGTCACATTGATCGCACCTCTAATAAGAAAGGTTTGTGATCGCCTGCAAGTTTCATTATTCCTTCATTCCTTTGCCAAGATCTTATTCAATGTGGAACCTGAAACAAAGGAATCATCTAATTTACATATATACAGAACAATAACTGGGAGCTGGAGAATTCTGTTTTTATGGAGTTTTAGGACAATAAATATGCGTAAATGCTTATGTTTAAGAACTTACTTTACAGGTATCAGTCAGGTCTGTCGGATAATTATTGTTGCTCCAATCACTTGCTACAGTTCTCTGATCCTCTTGTTGAAATGTTTGATTCTGTCCATGTCCTGGATTTTTTGCTGATCCACGTGTAGGAGGACCATAGTTTCCACCACTTTGCAGATTGTAACTCCCTTGCCCCGTTTGGTTATAGTTTGCAGATGTCCCTTGACCCCAACTGCTTGATTTTCCATGATTGTAGTTTCCTTGGTGTGGAGGTATTGAAGCTCCTTGGCTGTGGCTATAACTAGCCTGATATGAAGGCATTGTACATCCTTGACCTTGCCATTGTCCAGGATTTGGTGTTCCTTGGCCTTGATTGTAAATCCCATGATATGAAATCATTCCACATCCTTGACATTGCCATTGTCCAAAGAATGGAACTCCTTGGCCTTGATTGTAACCCAACTGATATTGAGGCATCTGATTTCCTTGACCTTGAGCATGTCCTTGAGACATCTGTCCAAACTGTGGAGGACAATAGTGTCCACTGTCTTGGGGAGTGAAATTCCATTGACCTCCTTGGTTGTAATTTTGTAGTGGCCCCTGGAGAAAGTTACCATGTGGTGGTCCTTGATTGTAGTATGCGAATACCCATTGACCATAGTTGTTTGGTATGCCCTGGTTGTAGAGTCCTTGGTATGGAGGCACGGGAGCTCCCAGGCCTTGGCTATAACCCATATGATATGAAGGTATGTGACCTCCTTGACCTTGCCCTGGAATTGGAGTTCCCTGGCCTTGGTTGTAAGTCGCTTGATATGGAGACATTAATTGACCTCCTTGACCTTGCCCGTGTCCAAATCCTGGATTTCCTGCTCCTTTTGAGAAACCATAGTTTCCACCACTCTGCGGAATGTAATTACCTCGGCCCATATCGTTGTAATTTTTCTGTGTCCCTTGGACAAAGTTGCCTTGTGGTGATCCTTGGTTATAGTTAGCCAATGCTCCTTGACCGTCGTTGCTCGGTAATCCTTGGTATGGAGGCGTCTGAGTTCCCTGTCCTTGGCTGTAACCCATCTTATGGGAGGGTATTTGACTTTCTTGACCTTGCACTTGTCCTACGGATGGAGTTCCTTGGCCTTGCTTGAAACTCCCTTGAAATGAAGGTATTTGATTACCTTGACCTTGCCTTTGTCCTAGGGTAGGAGTTCTTTGATCTCGACTGAAACTCCATCGAAATGAAGGCATTTGATTTCTTTGCCCTTGCCATTGTCTTGAGGTTGGCACTTGACCTCGATCTTGCCCTTGTATCGGAGCCAGAGTTCCTTGGTTTACCTTGAAACTCCTTTGAGGGTCTGGAGGCGTTTGACTTATTTGAGCTTGCTCTTGATCTGACGCACTCTCCTTCTCTAGAGAATCAAAGCCTTCTTTAGTTGGGACAGGAATTGGACCAGGGGTAATCACACCATTCTCGTACTTGTCTCCTTAAAATGAAACCCAAGAAAGTTGAAAACACATCTTACTTATAAGTAACTTTCCACAATAAGATAGAAAGTAACAACTTACCTCCATACACCTTGTTCTCTACATCAACATATGAATCAGGAATTATATATTGAACCCCAGGCAATTCTGTTTTCAGAAACACCAGAAACAAAAAAAATCAAATTATCAACAAATCAAGATCAAATCTATTCCATTTTCAAAGGATTAAATGAAATAAATGCTTCTCTATACCTCTAAACTTTTCTACTTCTCCTATTGTCATTCTCGCTTGAAAACCTTGGTAACTAGTTGTGCAAATAGCATAAATTTTCTTCTTAGCTTCTTCCAAGCTGAAGAAAATAACAGTAAATCACAACAACAAAAAAGAAGAAATCAATCAACTTTAAAAAAAAATGCAAAGCAGAAACATTTCAAAAATTGAAGCTTTATTGAAAGAAAACGAAGTTATCGTCTTCGATTTCAAAAAATCACAACCAGAAACATTTGCAAGATGAAATTAACAAACTTTTCCAGAAATTCGAACCTTATACCAAGCCCTTTAGCGCAGGTCTGCTCGAAGATCGAAATCATTTCTTCTCTAGATGGAGGATTTTCCTTGGGGAAACCCATTGTGATTAGCCAATGGTTAAAATCGCATCCTTCGTTATCGGGCGTAAACGAATCTTCTCCAGTGTAAGGATCGTACTGGTATTGAGTCGTCGAGAACAATCTCTCCGGAGATCGACCAAATTCCGTCGATTGCTTCATTACGGGTCGCGGTAACAGAGACGATACAGAAGGGAAATGGGAGGCACCCGATGTAGTGAAAGTTCGTTGGAAACAGGAAGGTAAGGCAAAAAGAACTCGCCGGAGACGGTGCGAGAGCATGGCCATTGATGTCGGAGATTTAAGAAAACGCCGGCCGGAGACTTACCTCTACAATTTTCAGCTACACAGAGATGGGTTTAGGGCTTTTCGTATGGTTTTAGTGTTTATTAGTTACTCTAAGCCCCTTGCAGTTTCCAGATATTTTAAACTATGACACAAAATTTCAGAATTATCAATTTTAGCCAAGTTATACTTATTGGGCCGACCTTTCGCTATTTATACAATTTGGGCTTTGACGAAGACTAAACCGTTTTCAACTCATTTCGGTTAATTCGTGTTGATTACGCAAATATCAAATGTCTTTACTCTTTAGCATTTTAAAAAGAGAGTAGCTCATTTGAAAGAAATTATTTTAACCAAATTTATATAATGAAGAAATATCAAAGAAAATCATACTATCACAACATACTATCAGCTCTTGAAGGCAATCTCCTAAAGAAGTTTTGAGGAACCGAAGGAATATCAAAAACCCTAAGCCTAGGGTGTCTCATGACGTAGAAGGCAAACAAAGTCATCAGCAGTTTCATGGAGACTAAGAAGATTACTCCACAAGCAACCAAACAAAACATCGAAAACAGAAACGTTGCCCTAGGATCTCTCCAACTCAACAGATTCTTCACTCTCTCTCCTTGTGTAGCCAAATCACCTAAAACCATCATCATCCTCCCTGCAATTCCTCTTAATCTATCGTACCTTTTCGTCAACAAATTCGCAGGTTTCGCACTCGGAAACCCATCAAATTCCTCGTCTAGCTCATCGGGTAAAGCCGAATCCGCTTTGGACAGCTTTATATCCATGTGAGGAGGATGTCTCGGTCTCAAATGATATTGATAAAACCCGATCACGAAGCAGTACAATAGCAGAGAGATGACGCAATGCTTAGGGAGAAACACAACGAATAAGAAGATGAAATGTACGAGAATCGTTGTTACCGGACTCTTCCACTTGCAAACCGAATCAAACCAAATCCAAGAATCAATAAACGCGGTGAAGAAAGTGATAAGCCGTTCGAAATTTGCTCTTCCTCTTCTTATACTCCAAATGTTAGATTTAAAATCAAGCATATACTCAATCACATCTCTTCCTAGAGGCGGCTCAGTCCGGCCTAGCTTCATACATAGTATATGAGTTGCTTGATGCCTAAGACTGTCTAGCTGATAGATTGATAATGGAGTTAAGTAATGCATCTCAGGTAGCAACGGTTCTGAGTATTTCTGAAGCATATCGATCGTTGAAATGCATGAGAATCGAACCGCGAGCTGAATCTCACCCATTTTCTTCACACCGTCTGGTTTTAAAACAATGAGCGGATACGAATGCGTGTAGATCCTCTCGGTTTCGAGAGTCGACAAACGGATCCTGATTTTTCCGATTCTCGAATCTTTCGGACCGTTCGCGTTTCCTGGTACTAAAAAATGCATGTTGTCGAAAACACCAATGGTGATAACGGTGTAAGGATCATAAACCTCCCAAGTATACTGCTCGTTCCATTTCGGGCTAAACGTATTGACAATGGTCCTCGTCCTCATCCATTTTTGCCCGTATTTCGCCACACAATATGCATCAGTCGTTCCACGACCGTCCCGTGACTTCATAGGCATCAAACCGGACGCACTGATGACTCCGAGCTCCAACACACCAATAGCTGGTTTCCATAGAAGTTTGGCAGAAGCTCTGTAATCACTACTATATTGAATCGACTCGTCGAGCACATGGTAGCCTCCGTCCAACGAAACCCGCAAATGAATCCTCCCGGCGAATCCCCCCGAGTCCCCGACACGCTCGAGGTTGTACCACATAACCGGTACAGGTCCCGGAAATACCCTTCTCTCAACCTGAGATAACTTTATCTCACATTTCCCTAAACACTCTTCTCTTTGACCTACCTTATCTTCCAAGCTAAGTATCAAACTGTCTTCAAACGGCTCAACCGCAACAAACATCATATCCTCATTCCAAACCGGACTCATGGTCCGCGTCTGCGAAACCCGGCTCCTCACAACAACGTTCCCCAGAAACCCTTTTACTAAAACCTCCGGATTGGTTCTGTTTCCCTGCAACGGAACCAAATCTTGAGCCTCAATGACATTCACTCGCAAATACCATAACCTCGGAGATAGATACACTTTAGACCGTGCGATCACTGCGTTTTCTCCGTTCACCGTTACGGAATCCGAATGCCAAGCTTCAGGGAAAACTTCATCGGCTTGGGTCCCCATCCATACAGACAACATAACCTCTCCTCCAAACTTGTTCCCATTGATATCTTCTAATCTATACCACTGAGGAGCCAATGGACTGTCAGGAGGGACACGTGTCGGGATCTCAGCCACTTCGAACTTACACTTACCCATAATCTGTTCTTCGTTGGCCTTTACAGCCACCTCCAAGACATTCCCTTGAAGGCGATCGCTATTAAAGGCGAACACTTCGTGAAAATCCGGGTTTGGGTTAGGATTTGTGCTATGCTTCGTTCTTCCTTTGTAGCTTCCGATTGTGACTTCGATAAAGGAGACGTTAGAAGGTAAAGCTCGAGCTTTGACGATCCGGATGTAGAGAAATGCCATTCGCTCCACGAGGTCGAATGATGACGTCAGCATTTCGCCGCCAGCTATTGATCTTCCACCGCCGATTTTCGGACATGTCTCTTTAAGTGAGAAGTCATTTTCTGCCATTGTTGTTGTCGTTTTATTGTTGTAGTTCAAAGCAGCCGCTGAAGCGTTTTGTGTTGCACATAAAAAAATGTTCTCAAGATTTGTGCTTCTGAAATTTATTTATTTTTTCTTTGAGAGCGAATCGTGGGGGGTAAGATAACGGTATACGTTTAAAGTTGAGATTTTGTTGTTACATATATTCAAAAGACAAAAATATTTTACTGTTTTAAGTTCATAAATGTTTTTTTAAATTCCGTATTAGATGATATAGTTATAGAGAATTAAATGGCTTTACTAATCGTTTTGAATTTTAAGAGTTTGAATGCAAATCATTTGTGAGAAAAAAAAAATTAGATTTGATTTTGAAAAGATGTTACCAATCATTAATTTCATATTAAGAGTTTTCTTTTTAAAATAATTGGAAAGAAGAGAATAAGTCAAACACTTCTCTCTTCTTTTTTTTCTCGTTACAACATATAGTTAAATCAATCAATGCTAGACCAAAAATGAAATCATATTGATTTCATAACACAAATCATTCTGACTTTTTTTTGTAATCATCGTGAGTTAAAATTAAACTTCGATCGTGAGTGTGTATAAAGTATTACGCAATCTAAGTGTGTACAAGTATTATGCAACCTATATGCTAACCCTAGTGTTAATTATAAGCTAAATATCTTTAACTCTTCATATAAAACTTTAGTTTATACATAAATCTACAAATATAGAAAGGAGTGGTCAATTTACACAAGAAAAAAAACAACAAAAACATAACAACTCTGTACTTGTAAATTGTGCTGTGAAATACAATGGAGTGTTTGTTTCTTCAATATACACACTCCTATGAACAGGAAAGAAGAAGAGATTAGTGGCTACTAATTGGCTCTGTTCTTTAAGGTTTGAATCACTTTCATATCTCATTGTACAAATGCCACAATGGGAAACTGCAGCATTCTTCTTACCTTCAAATGCCACAATGGATCCTCCTAAGTATGATTGCTTAAGCTGTTTCATGTCCATTCCCCACGATGCCCTTGAGAATCCACATTCTCCTGTAAGGTCCAAATCCCAGGTTTAGTTCTATTCGTTGCTGTCTCGGTTGGTAAGGACGGTAGCAACTGAAATTTAACAGATACGGGGACTATAGCGACGTACCTGCATGTATGCTTCTTCTATTGCATCTACCTACATTTTCAAGCAAATGGTTGCTTTCAGTTAAAAAGACCTTTCAAGGTATACTCAAGCTTCCTCCATAGTGTTCATTGATCAAAGCCTATGTAAAGATAGAAGTCTGATTACTTCGACAATTTCCGATATTCACAAATGATTCAATTCACAACGTAGCTTATCCACAGTGGAACTTATGTGGTTTTCTCTTCTTAATATAGGTGATTTGTAATGTTGATGGAAAACTTGCACTGACCTGAATAAAGGGATACAAAATCTCATAGACTTGGAGGAAGAGTTGGCTCCTTCCTGCTAATCTGAAGGTAAAGTATAATAAAGATCTTTAGTCAAATGTCCAAGATGTAATGGCGTATCGATGATTGATTACAGGTGTAAGTAGGATCTCTGCAATAAAATTAATACCTTTTCAGAAGACGAAAGCAGAGATATATCTCCTCAATATCACCTTCTACCTTGATTTTAGTGTACAGTTTAAGAAGTTCACACACATCGTAGACAGTTTTCTCCAAATCATTGGCACTTGGAACATGAAAAATCCCAACTTCTGAAATAACATGTTGCAGGACCGTGGATAACACAGGTCTTGACTGCGCCACCTTGTAGTATATCTCTGATATTTATTCCAAATTTAAGACTGATATAAACCATAGTTATAGAGCTAAACCTGATGAGAAGGATTGGTGAAACCATCCACAAAGATTGAAACCCCTTGAAAATAAATTTCTCAGAACCCGAAACACCAGAAATAGATGCGGAAGCCTCGGTTTTAAATACGTTCTGAAGTTTCGTTCACTTCCATGTAACTACAGCAAAAACATAGAACATACTATAAATTATGACAATGCTCATTAGTCTTATGAATGGTTTCTAATAAACTTATAGATTATACAGAAAACAAGAAATCAAATTTATTTCATCCTTTTCTCTATGAATCTTAAACCAATTTTAAGACCCATCAAAACGCAGTTTACTTCCTTCTAAATCCATAAATTTCCAAAATTTAAACGTTATAGAAAATTGCAAATCCATATTCAATCGGTATAATTTTAAATCTAACAGTACAAGCAAAAAACAAAAAAACTAAAATTCTATAGAATGAGAGAAGACCTTCGGAAATCGGAAAATGGAGAAGACCGGAAAGAAGAACGAGTGGAAGGTAGAGAAGCGGCGCCCCATGCGACGCCTAGGGTTTTCTGATTGCTCGGATTCTTCTTCTTGGTCTTCTTGTCACTTCCACTATTGCCTGAAGAATTGGAACCGAAGCTTCGCTTCATTGTATTTGGTATTAATCTGCACAGCCCAGAGCGAGACGGAGAAGCTTTCAACGGAATTTTCCTTTCCGTAAAATCACTCCCAGAGGCCAGAGGGTTTTATAAACAAAACACGCACTTTTTCACGTTAGTACTCAAACTTAAATATTTGTTTCATAAAACCCCATAACTTTAAAAATATGAACGGATTTTTCTTCTTAATCCTAACAATTTAAATTTCCTAATACAGTCACATTTTTTTGGAGGATAAAATATAGTTCAAAATATTTTTTTTTTTCATTCTTCAAAGAAAGCTTTAAAATTTTGTATTGGCAATAAAAATTTAGAATACGTAGTAGTAATCGTCATGATAATAATAATAACAATGATAAAAATAATAACAATAGTAGTAATAGCATGCTTAATAATTATAACAATAACAACTGTTATAATTTTATAATAATAGTGGCAGCAATGATTATGTCTGAAAATCAATTTTTAAAACTATAAAACTTTAAAAGGAAATTTTATATATTATCCAATTAAACTTTATTGATTTAAAATTTTTTTTTAAGTCTTTAAATCTTCTAAAATATATTTATAACTATTTTCTTTATTTATTCATAAATCGTTATTTTTTTAAAAGGCTAAAAAATTTGATTTTTTTAAGTTATAGTCACTTTTTATTATGAATTTGTTTTACTCAAATCTAAGATCAAATTATATAGCCAACAGTACATATCAAGCACACCTTATGGCATTCATCTTTTTTTATCATGATGTATAATTGTTTTTATATTTTGTTTTTATTCAACTAATATCGCATTTCGTCTTTGCTTTTCAAAGTAAGTGTTAAGAAAATAGACAACATTAATATTAATGAGACTAGTATATCCGTAAAATAATTTATATGGCAGGTGTTTTGCAGGTTCCATAGTTCATGGGTTATCTAGCAAAAACTATTAGTTTGAGGGGCTTTTTCCTAACTATTAGTTTCGCGCGCTGTTCCCAGGAAAAAAAAACCTCTTTCGGTAGAGAGAAAAGTTTTCCCCTTTTCCTGTTCCCTCTCAATTACTCTGATTTCTGCGGAGATTTGGAAAGCGAAAGTGTTAAATTGTGAAGAAATGCCAGTAGCGAGACCAGAGACATCAGATGCCAGAATTATCGCTCATGTCGACATGGATTGCTTCTACGTTCAAGGTCTCTCTCTTTAACACGAGTCGTATATAGTCGCGACACCCTTTAGTGAGAGAAAGAAAGGGATTATAGCTCTTTCAAATGATCGAATTTGAACCGTTGAATTTCTGGGTTTCCAATATTTGTAAAAGGGTTTTGTTTTTTCTTCTTGGCGTTTGTTTAGGGATTCGGGAATTCCGAAACTGGATTATGTTAAAGTTGTCTCCTTTCCTTGCTTAAGGGTTTGAGAATTTCAAACCTGGATTGGGAAATCCATTTTTTTATTAAAAAAATATTAAAATTGTGTCTTTTTCTTACCTGATTAGTGGAGCAACGGAAGCAACCGGAGCTGCGAGGACTTCCTACTGCAGTTGTTCAGTACAACGAATGGCAAGGTGGTGGTTTGATTGCTGTTAGCTACGAAGCACGTAGATGTGGCGTCAAGCGGTTAGTCTTCTTTCCCCCAATTGTATCAGTTAGTTTTTCGTGTGAAAAAACGGTGTTTTGGGTGAAATTTTCAGGTCGATGAGAGGTGACGAGGCTAAAGCCGCTTGCCCTGAAATTCAACTGGTTCAAGTTCCCGTGGCTCGTGGTAAAGCTGACTTGAATACATATCGCAGTGCGGGTTCAGAGGTCGGGTTTAAGTTACAACATGTTTTTATCTCAACAACGTTTCTTAAAAGTCATATCGTTCTATGCGTGTACAGGTGGTTTCGATTTTAGCACAAAGCGGTAAATGTGAGAGGGCTTCGATTGATGAAGTGTATCTTGACCTCACCGATGCAGCAGAAAGCATGCTCGCTGATGCGCCTCCAGAGAGTTTGAAATCCATAGACGAAGAAGCTCTTAAATCCCATATTCTTGGAATGAGAAGAGAGGTATGATTGAGATACTTCTTATCTTTGTCAAATATAATGATCTGAACTTGTATTCTATTTTCATACTGTTTTTTTGGCTCTGATTCAGGACGGGGATGATTTTAAGGAGAGTGTCCGTGATTGGATATGTCGAAAAGATGCTGATCGCCGTGACAAGTTATTAGGTTGTGGAATTATCATTGTTGCAGAACTCCGGAAACAGGTGCTTAAGGATACTGAGTTTAGTTGTTCTGCTGGCATTGCCCATAACAAGGCAAGAAGCTATTTACTTTCTTAGTTCTTTTTTCCTTGTATGGCTTGTGTAGCGAGAGTAACAACACAACTTAACTAGCAGATGCTAGCCAAACTTGCTAGTGGAATGAACAAACCTGCCCAACAAACCATTGTACCATATTCAGCTGTAAAGGAACTACTCAGTTCCTTGCCAATAAAGAAAATGTAAGTAAGCTTGACTAATTTTACTGACCCCTGTGCATATTTTCTTAGGAAGAGTTTAAAGAATTTGTGTTATGCACATGTTAATATATGTATAAACCTGTAAGATTTGATATTTGTTTCAGTCTCAATATCGGTGTGTTCTAAAACGTTTGTGCATTATCGTTAATCTCTGTCCCCGGATCATAAGACTGTTAGTTGCTGTCGGCGATTATTTAGAAACTCTAATTATCTATCTTGCAGGAAACAACTAGGAGGAAAGCTGGGCACTAGCTTGCAAACTGACTTGGGAATTGACACTGTGGGTGACTTGTTGCAGTTTTCTGAAACAAAGTTGCAAGAACATTACGGAATAAATACTGGGTAATAAAAAATATGAAAAGATAGAAACTTGTTCTCCTCAACTCTTAAGCTAGTGAAGATTGGTCGATACCTTTTACCAAATCTTTCCACTAGTACCGTCTAGCATAAGAACATAAAATGTAAAGGATATGGTACTCGTGCTTGTTTGTAACCAAGGTTTTGATGCTTCTTTAACTCTGCGTTTTAGTACATGGTTATGGAACATTGCAAGAGGGATCAGTGGAGAAGAAGTGCAAGGCCGTCTTCTCCCAAAAAGCCATGGCTCGGGAAAGACATTTCCCGGACCTCGTGCTTTGAAGTCACTCTCAAATGTAAGAGTTGAATCTCAGCCAGATTGTGCACTTAAATCATAACTGTTTTTTTTTTAAAAAAAAATTAAAATATTTTATGTTATACTTCCAGGTTCAGCATTGGCTGAATCAGCTTTCTGAAGAACTAAGCGAGCGTCTAAGTTCTGACTTGGAGCAGAATAAGCGGATTGCAAGCACCCTTACCCTTCATGCTAGCGCTTGCAGAGTACCTATTTTTCTCCTGTATTTGTAATTTGCACAAATGTTTTGCTTCGTTATATATCATTCTCTCTGCAAAAGAATACGACTTAAAAACATGTTTGTGGTGAAATATAATGCAGTCAAGGGATTCAGATTCTCACAAGAAATTTCCTTCGAAATCTTGTCCTCTGAGATATGGGGTAACCAAGATTCAAGAAGATGCCTATAACTTGTTCCAAGCTGCATTGCGTGAGTACATGGGACCTTTCGGAACTAAACCTCAAGGCAATAAGCTAGATACATGGAGAATAACAGGTCTTTCTGTTTCAGCTAGTAAAATCGTGGATATACCATCTGTAAGTTCTCATAGCCCCGAAAATATCTTCGAGTTACTCATCCCTATCAAACATTAGCTGGTTTCTTTACTGATTTGGTAGGAGTGATATCTTATAATCATAGGGAACAAGCTCAATAATGAGATATTTTCAAAGTCAATCTACTGTTCCTTCTTGTTCAGCAGATGGTTGTGTTCAAGAACATGTAGCGGTGACTCCCTCAGGTATTCTGGAGGTTTTCTGTATATTTTAAGAACTTTTTACTGCTCTTGATTCTTCTGGTAACGTAATTCACAATTTCACCTGCAACTCGGGCAGCTAGTGAAGGTTGTTCAGAACAGAGATCAGCAGAAAACCAAGCAGCAAAGCCTGAAGAAGACACCAGTGTAACTTATACTTTGCCTAATCCTGAAAACCCATATAAAGACACCGACCTAGTTTCTGAAAAGGTATTTGCTCTCATTCTCTAAAGCATATTGTAAGCCTTTCTAGAAATGTACTAGCGCTAAATATCTAGCAAAAACGCTAAACATAATTAGGCACAATCACGCTGTCGGGTTCTTTAGCAATTTAAACTGGTACAAGAACTTGATTAGTTAGGGCCTGTGTGGTGTTTGAATGCATCAAGAGCTTATATATATTCTCAAGTTGTGTCTTATCAAGTACCTTGGAGAACTGATTCCGCAGTTTCCTTGTCAGGATGTAGTCTCTTGTCCATCAAACGATGCAAGGGATGTACCTACCCAATCAGAATCAAACAAAGGCACACATACAAAGAGAATTGGGCGGAAGATAAACAACTCGAAAGAGAAGAATCGGGTAAGCGATGAATAGCTTTGTTTGGTGCACAAAAAGCTTCTACCTTTGTGCTGAGATTTGTTTCCTTGTCTGTTCTTAGGGAATGCCTTCAATTGTGGATATCTTTAAGAACTATAAGGCAACTCCTCAATCAAAGCAAGAGACTCAAGAAGATTCCACAGGCTCGTTAACAAGTAAAAGAGCCAACTTTAGTAGCAGCAGCCATAGTAGTGAAGTGAATCGAGAGGTAGAAGAGAGAAGAGAAACAGACTGGGGATACAAGATCGATGAAATTGATCAGTCGGTTTTCGATGAACTACCAGATGAGATTCAAAGAGAGCTCAGGAGTTTGCTACGCCCTAACAAGCAGCTTAAGGCTGGTAAAAGCAAAGGTTATGGTTCTTCTTCAAGCATTGCTCATTATTTCCCACCATTGAACAGATAGCTCCAAGCACCTTTGTCTCTGTGGTTAACTGTATTCACAGTTTATTTCATGTCTTTATTTGTATTTCAAATACTAGAGTTATTATTATTCAAAATTCTAGAAAAAAGGTTAGGTTAGAACTATTAAAAAGTAACTATTAATAAGAAGTATGTTCAACGAATTTGGCGACCACATTCAAACATCCTACTTAATTACCCTCTAGGTTCTCTAGGTTCTTAGTATGGGACCTTTTATATTATTTACCAAATGAAAAATTGGATTATACGTTATTTTTAAAAAGTCGACATAATGTTGATTCTAATGAACTTCAACTAAACAAGACTTCTCTTATTTTCATGCCAACAAATATGACTTTTCATCCTTTACAAATACGTTCTAATAAGTTACGGTGAACGATCAAGTCCTAATATTGTAATATCTTCTTTTTTTTTTGTTATATTGCAGATTGTGATCTTGTTTCTCACCATCCAGTAATAGTACAGTTAAAATCATTTTATATAAATAAGAAAAAGGTCAATGTATGGTCAGAAAAAAAATTATCGAAAACCTGAAACCGTTTTCGGGTTTAGACAATACAGCAGGCCACTATCATGCCATCCAGAGGATTTTTTTTATCATTTTTCTTTTTCCATTTTTTATTTTGTGTGTATTTACCAAAGTAGCAATGAACTTGCTCTCCAAATAAGCAATTAATGTTACCTTTAAGCCTATATGAGTGTCCGATTTCTCAAGAAATCTATCTAACACCAAAATTAAGTAAATAAATTGTGGTTAAAAAAATTATATTAGCTGCCTAATTTGTCTGTATGCGCAACTTTGTGTGTAATATATATATATATATATATATACAAAGACTTGGTCATCTCATTTCAGTGTAGCTTATAAGCTTCGAAGATAACCATTGATTACTATTGTATGGCTGCAAAAGCCATTGGCTTGCCTTGTCCTGATTATAAACGAGTCCATGAAGGTTTCAAACTAGCTTATACAGATATGGCGCAAAAGTATCCTTGTTTCGGTTTCTCTGCGAAAATGCCAAACATTGTTTGGTGGAAAACCTGCGTGAGAGATTCATTTGTGAAGGTATTGATTTGATTTGATCTTCTTGGATGTGATGTTCAGCTTATATGTATGTGTTACTTACTTTGATGTTAAGGGGTTTGATATAATCATTAGGCAGGATATGACTACGATGAGGAGACATTTGAGAAAGTATTTAGGCGAATCTATGCGACGTTTGGTTCTGCTGCACCGTACTCTGTGTTTCAAGATTCTCGACCGTTTTTGAGATGGGCACGCGAGAAAGGGCTTATAGTCGGACTTGTTAGCAACGCGGAATATCGATATCAAGAAGTTATTTTACCTGCCTTAGGTTTGAACAAGGTAGTGAAGAGTCTCTCTACTGACTCATTGTGAACGTGTGTGATTTATTACCTTCTTAGAAGTTGACTCAAGTTTTCTCATTTGATTGATTGGTTTTATTAGGGAGAGTGGGATTTTGGTGTGTTCTCTGGTATTGAAGGGATAGAGAAACCAGATCCGAGGATTTACAAGCTGGCCTTAGAGAGAGCGGGGAATATTGCGCCTGAAGAGGTTTTGCATATCGGAGACAGTATGCGTAAAGATTATGTTCCGGCCAAGAGTATTGGGATGCATGCTTTGTTGCTTGATAGGTTTAAGACAGAAGCTGCTAAAGACTGGAGAGAAGCTGGAGCTATTGTGCTTCCTGATTTGGTTGCTGTTCAACAACTTTTGGAGTCTGATAAGTTGAAATGTTGAAAAAGAGACCTCTCTTAAGTATTATGAATCTGATGTATTGTAGTATTTGCACATTTTAGCTCTTTCTTCTTCTTCTTCTTATGAGTAAAAAGAAGGTTTCAATGGCTTCTTGATTCCTTTTCAAGATCTAATCCAAGTCCTTTAAGCTTTCAGAGGTCAAGATCATTTAGAAGTATTGAAACCAACAAGATGAAATTGGAGAAGAAATAGCAAAAATCACTCTCTTTCTCCGGTGGTATACATATATAGGCTCTGCTGCGGTAATTAAATCCGCTAATCAGTATTTAAAAATGGATTAACTTAGAATATTTCCTTTTATTTAACCGCGCCAAATCCAGTCCGGTTTAATTAAACCAAATTTATTAACGTACCAAGTTCGGTTTGAGTGATGGAAAGAAAAACCACCACCTCCGACAGATTGACGATTCTGCTACTACCCATCCCGATAAATCACCAACTTCCCACCCCTTCCTCCGCAAAGGCCTCTCCTTTCTTCTCCTTCTGGCCACAGCCGCAACAAGATTTGAAAATCACAATTCCGCCTATGTGTTTCAGGATTCTCTGCGATTTATCTCCTGTTTAAGTAAAACAAACAAAAGCTCTTGTTGAATTTGATTTGTGAATTAGAGAATAATTAAGATGGACACAAGAATCAAGTGCTGGTGAAAAGCCAGATAAAAAAATAAGAAAATAAATTATTTTTTATTTCTGAATGAATTGCTTGTTACATAAGGCATAGCTTTTATATTGTTCTAATATTGATCTTAATGAAATCAAATCCTAACTAACTTAACAAATTGATAAGCTCCGTATTGATACGTAATAAATGCAACTAATTTTATCTTGTCAGGTGTCACACTCATTTCCTGTATCAAATCCTCCAATCCTGAAAAACCTTGACCTCAAGGTTTAAACTCTAGAGCAAATCCTTTTGGCTTCGAGAACACCCTTTCGTAATGCAACCACAACTCCTGCAACCGCAACTCCTGCAACCGCAGCTTCCCTTATTTTTTTAGAAAGTTTCGTAGCTTTAATCTCTCTAGCAGAACCAGGACAAATGCCTCTCAACAACATTTTATTTACACTCCATTTTGAATTACATTTCTAAAATTCTAAAATTCCAATTGGTCCTAAAGCTTCCAGCCATTAAACCCCTAACACCATGTCACAACCTCACAAAGTGATTACCATTAAATCAGTTTCAAACCTCTGATCATGGAATTTCCAGCCAAACCCATCTATTTTGCCTTTGATTCCCAACTTTCTTCCATCTGCCACTGTCACTCTCGCGAGACCTACGTTTTGAATTTGACAGTTTAATTTGGCAGCTGTCCTTTCATCGATAAAGTTGTGCGTAGAACCAGAATCGATAAGAATGTAGATGATGGAGTTGTCATATTGTCCATTAACTTTCATAGTGGTGTAATCTGCTACCCCATTGACCGCATTAACAGAGATCTTGGCAATGTCTATTACTGCCTCTTCTTGACGAGTATCATCTTTCTCTGATGCAAACTCATCCTCATCGATCTCCAACAAGTACAACTGGTTCTTATTATGTTTTTTCAGAAGGTGTTCTCTGGAAAACTTTTCGTCACAATAAAAACACAACCCTTTTGTTTTCCTATCGGCGATATTCGTTTGTTAAAAAAATTATGCCGGTTGTGGTGGCATCCACTCTTTTCACCTCCTGATCCTTCCTAGCATTCATCGGGACTGTGTATGGGCTGTTACTGATAACGTTTATGGATGTGAGGCGTGTCGCTTGTGACGATTTGGTGGGATGAGCTTGCTCATACAGCTTACTTAACATCAAACAATCCATCGTTGTTTTTGGCATGAACATCCTTATATGCATCTGAGTTTCAGTCTTCAAGCCCGCTAAGTATTGGCTTACCAAGTACTCTTCAGGTAGATTAATTCTCGTTTTTAACAGCTCAAATTTGCCATGATAGTCCACAGTTCCATTTGTTTCTTCCAGCTTCTTCAACTCTGCTATCGGATCATCTAAGACCTCGTTGAATCGTCCCAATAGTTCTGCTTTAAACTGTTCCAACTCTTGCATATGCTACTTCCTGAAAAGGATTGGCATAATGATCGGTGCCACGTCGCTGCTGCTCCATTGAAATGTATAGAAGCCAATTTCACATTTGTTACCTCCTCTATTTCATCCATTTCGAAAAATTAGTCGACCTTGAAGATCCAATCTTGTACGCAACTACCGTCAAACCTCGAAAAATCTATTTTAGGAAGTCTCGTTATCCCTGCGTATGATTAATTGTTATTCCTCGCATCCTCTTGTCGAGAGTACGTTGGTGCGGCGGAATCAACCTCGGGTTGGAGGCGAGTTTGTTGTGCTGGGGCTACCCAGTTTTGCAGTGCCGCCAACACCTCCACTTTAAACGCCTGAAATTCCTCCTTGGATATGTAACGCTGGTCCGCCTCCACGACGATCTCCTTCTCTGATGCCTGAGCTCGTGTTTCTACCATGATAGCCAAGAAACGAAATCTCTGGTATCAATGTTGCAGGAATAAGTTTCTCTGCAATTCGTCTTCTGGTTGTTCAAGTAAAACAAACAGAAACTCTTGCTGAGCTTGATTCGTGAGTTAGAGAAGAATCAAGATCGACACAAAAATCACGTGCTATCAACTTTGACGGGATAACTAAAAAAAGAGTTATCGGCTTAAGAATTTGAAACAAATCAGAAAGGTATGTTGAAATCGGGTTTAGGTTTTCGCTTTAGTCTCGGATACGTATTGATTTTCTGTAGATTTCTTTTATTTATTTGTGTTATAGCGATTTGTAATAGAAATTGCAATGGCTAGAAATCATCACGATGGATTGCAATTTAACGGAAACTTATAAACTCTCCGTCTCAAAACGACAAGGAAATGACAAAAAAAGTAGCAACCAAACCATGACCAATCCAGTCGTTGCCCATTCAACAGTATGTAGTATAATTTTTGGTTGAACAAATAGGTAGAATTTGATCAAACTATTTGATTTTTCTCAAACGAAAAGGTAACACTTAGTAATATTGAATTTGAATTGTAAATATCGATGAGGAAACAAAATTAATGTAAACGCTGCCGATGTACTTCAATCGAATGAGTATAACTAGCAAATTAAATATTTACAACAATGGCGAAAACATTAGATAATGAGATGGTTTGAGACTCACCCTCGATTCAAATACTTTTTTTATATGCATTGACAAAAATCATAAAGTTATGAGTATGTGGATGTTCATGCTTCAAACGGTATATATTGAGTAGAGAAAAGAAGCTTGGCTTGAGGTGAATGGTAGCTTCATTTGATATTCTCTCATAGAATACATTATGATATCTGGATTACTGTTATAGATATTCAAATAACTATGAATAATTGGATTGTTTAGATTTAGTAAGAAAGCATTTTTCCAAAGAAGTAATAATAGCAAATGAAAATGTGGAAGAAAAGCTGGTGGAAATAAAAGCTTGTTAAGATAAGTTGAAAATGTGTGTCACTTACTTTTTATAGAGCATAATTATAAGGAAAAACAAGCAAAAAATAAGCATTTTTTGTGGAACCCTTTTTTATGAAAACTGTGGATGATCATAAGATGTGTAAAATATTTATGGGAGATATTTCTCATTTGATCAAAATATGAAAGATAGGAGAGATCGTCGAAAAAGGTAAATTCACGTTTCAAAATTTTTGTACTTCATTGAAATATATGATTATTCACTATTAATATCAATATTGATAGTTCTTATAATTTAATATATGCATAATTGTAATTAGATGTATGATGTGCAGTTTTTAAGTGTTTGAGGCAATTTCACATTTTTTTAAAAAAAAAATTGAGAATATAGTATAGATACAAAGAGTAGGTATTATAGGATCTCTTTTTTTGCTAACAAAATAGGTATCATAGGATTGTCGGAATCATGTGGTATAATGGTAGTCATCCCTGAAATTCATGACACAGGTCTAGAGTTCGAACCCAGCACCCCTCGATGTTATGAGAGATATTAAAGTCACAAGGCTATGTTGACAAAAAAAATAGGTATCATAAGTTTTTTTTTTTGTAAACATAGCTTAGTGGCTTTAATATCCCTTTTAATTTCAGAGGTGATCACTACTGTGTCACACGATTCCGACATGTATCATAAGATCTGCAAGACAAAGTTTAAACAAATATTATGACATAATTTTCTTTCAAAAATAAATGAAGTAATTAATACAACTGAAGCTATAACTAAAGTCATAGTGTTAAAGAAATATGAATTATAACTTTAGTTGTGCTAAGTGCTTTTAAATTTGAAAGAGAAAATCATGTCATAGCACATGGGTTTGAACTTTATCTTGCACACCTACTTTTTGCATTTATAATATCTTTTAGAAGTTTTTTATCTTCGGTTGTGGAACTGCCTCAAACGCTAGAAACTACATATCACACATATAGTTAAAGTTAGACATACATTAAATGATAAGAACTATGAATATCGATATAATATTAAATAATCATATCTAGCCCTTACCAAGTATATAAAATTTGGAAAGGTGAATCCATTTTTCCCGACGATCCTTCCAAAATGAATCATCGTATGCTTGATATCTCTCATATTATTCTGATCAAATGACAATCTCTCCCAAAGAAATGTTTTACACATCTTAAAATCATCCACCACTCTAAAAACACGGCTCCACAAAAGGTGATCATTGTCCTGCTTTGCTCTTCCCTATTATTATGCTGATAAGATAAGAAGTAGAAGACACATATAACATATCTTGACAAGTTTTCATTTTCAGGTGCACATCTTCATATGCTACATTTTTTTTTCTTTTTGGCAAATGATTTCCCGTGGAATATAAACTGCCTTTCATAATTATTTGAATACCTATGATAGTTTAATCCATATAATAAGACATGTTGTCAAAGAGAATATCGAATGGGAATACCATTTACCATGAACCAAGCTTTCCTTCTTTTCTGAGTACGTACCGTTCGAAATAGGAGCATCCACATATACATAACATTATGATTTTTGTTTTGATGCATGAAAAGTGTTTGAACTGCGGGTAAATCTCAAACCATTTCCTCTCGTCTTATTGAAGTGGAGGTTTTATTTCCTCCTCAGTTTTCTGCAATACAAATTCAGTATTACCAAGTGTTACTTTTTTTGTTCTATCTAGTTGTTCAACCAAGAATCAAACTTCATATTGTTGAATGCGCAACAACGTGGGTGCTCACAGTTTGACTACTATTTTTTCCATCTTTCTCTTCCCGCTCTGGAGTCGGAGAGTCCATATGTTCTTGTCGAATTGCAACCCGTCATGATGATCTATTTGTACCATTTCTAAGGCAAGATTACAAATCGGTTAGTGCATGAAAATCATCCGAGACTAAAACAAAAACCTACACCCGATTTCAACAAACCTTTTCCGATTTGCTTCAAATCCTTAAGCCGGTGGCTGGTTGGGTGGGTAATTTCTCTTAAATATGAATCTAATATATTGTAGTATTGAACATTTTGGCTCTTTTCTCTTCTTGTTTTGAGTAAAGAAAAGGTGTCAAGGGCTTCTTGATTACTTCTCTGACAATAGTTCTAATCCCAAGTCTTCAGGTTGTAAAAGTTCAAGTTCAGTTAAGACTATTCAAACCAATGAAATTAGACTTTCAACAAGGTGAAACTCAGAACAAGTGATGTTTGTGATTTACATGAGCAAGAAAGTTTATTTCTTTACTTTATTTATAGATAATAGCACGACACAACATAAGCACAAGAAAAAGAAGCATAATGTTTATATATGACTTAAACAGCTGCTTCAGCTCTGGAAGGGATCTTCCTTAAGACAGAGATGGAATCACCAACTTTGATTGTCTTCATCTGGGCTTTGCCTTGGTTGTTAGTTATGTGCCAATTCCAAACCATCTCCTTACCAAAGAAAACCTGCCATAAACCGAAACCTATGTCGTTTGTTGCATCGGTTTACAAATCATTATGGTTACAACAAGACAAAAAGAGCTTGAAATTGTTTAGAGATCTCAAATATCTATAACCTTTCCATGCGGCTTCTTGTCTGGCATTAAGACTGTGTCTGATCTGAATTTCATCAGAGTTTCGATTGGTTCTGTCGCATCCGGAACCCCAGTTTCTTGATTCACAGTTGTTATCTGAAAGAAGAAAACAATTAAAACCTCTTTAAAGTTAAAGAATCTGAGGTGTAGTTTCACTTGTGCACATCATATTCACCTTGCAGCGGTAACATAGCCTAACTCCTTGGAAGACTAATTCGTTTATCTTGATCTCATCCCAAAGATCTTCACCGAAAGGATCACAATTCTCGACAATAATGCTACAAGGGAACCAAGAGAAACCGAGATTACGAAGAAAACAACCATAAAATATTCAAAACTCAGGACGAAAGATAAGTTACTTGGGTCTAAAACGGTTCATAGGAACTGGTTCTGGTAGAAGTGTATTCAGTTGGTCCAAAGAAGCCTAACAACAAAATGCAAAAAAAAAAGAGAGATTAAATGCGTATTCTCACTAACCGACATTGGAATTATCGATATTGGCTCACCTGAGATGAAACCAGAAACGGAAACGTGTTTGCAAATGTTGTAGAGTAACCTGGTGCAAACTCAGGAGGTGTAGGTCTAGTTTCAGTTTCTGTATCAATATTAAGAAAATATTTATCATTGAAATGCATCAAAATCTTTTGCTTATGAAAAGATCACAAGAACAATATTAAAAAAAAGAAGCTAAAACCTTTGTTAAACCGAACCAAACGGCTTTGTTTTCTGAGATAATCGGAAAACCATTTTGCAGCTTCTTCTCCTTCATCAAACGCAGAGCCAGACCATTCCCACATCGACACACCTTCAGCAACCGAGCTTGGTTTAGTCATCGGGATCTTTAACGGACTCATACCAGGTGCTCTCACCACTGGAAAAAGAAATCAACAAGACAATCAATTCGAGTCTGGATTCAGACAAGGCTTTGTGTTATTTTTAACAGAATATTCACCCAAAAATGAGTCTTTTGTTGGCTCCCAATCTTCCAGGAAGGCTTCCTTAGGCAGCTCCGACTCGACAAGAGCAAGCTTTGGCTCAACTTTTTGAGTGTATGCTCTTCCTTTATAGTTCACAACTAACCAATACCGGTCCCATTGAAACCCTACATATCAAGTTCCACAGATTTAAGCTTACCGAACTATGCATTAGATCCATACGAATATAACTTCATAGTCAAAACATTTTATCATTACATGCATGGGATCTCTTTTCTATCACTTTCTCTCAAATCAAACAATACCCTTTTCCGGTATCAGATCAAAATCCCATAGAGCATGAACGATCTCTAAAGGGATCATTCTCATTACCCTTATTTTTATGAACTTTTCTGAGGAAGAAAACGAATAGAAGAAGAAAAGAAAGACGATTCGTATGTTCTTAGTTTACCAGTCTGAGTTACGGTTGCTTCATGGACAGAGATTCCACGGCAAGATTTGATCGGATAAATGAACAAAGATTGAATCTTTAGTGCTTGCTCCATTTCTTTCTCAAAGTGCTAAAGCACACCAGACGAATCTTGTAGTTTAGTTGAGTGTTCAAGAAATCTACAACTCTTTAAAATGTGGTTACACATCGGTTACACATCACCACCATGTTAAAAAAAACTTTTTTTTATTTAACTTTTACTGGACTAACCCCATCCAATTAATGTTATCACTTCGACACCTCAAAAGAAGAAAAAAAATGCTATCTAAAAATATTATGTGACATTTAGTCAAGAGGGAGACAAAATAGCTTTCAACTTTGTCTAAGCATAATGCTTTGTCGCTTGATAGATTTAAGATACAAGCTGCTTAGGACTACAGAGAATCTGGAGCTATTTGTGCTTCCTGGTTTGGTTTCTGTTCAACAACTTTTGGAGTCTGATAAGTTTCAATGTTAAAGAAGAGATCTCCCTATATAAGCATAAGATCTATGTATTGTAGTTTGAACATTTTGGCTCTTCCGTGTTCTTGTTTTGAGTAAAAACGTTTCATGCTGAGAGATGTCTCTTCTTATAAACCACTAAAAAATTTCTGAAAATGTAAATCAGGGCAGAGATGAAACGGATACCAAGGCATTGATAAAATTGGTCAAGAAATCTGTTTCTCTGTGACCTTGCCGAATTGGAGATAACCATATATAGCAGTTGAAGTATAGACAACAAACATAAAGTTGCTTTTCTGGAACCAAAATCAGGATTCAAAACATTACGGTGATCCCAGAATCCATTACCTAATCATTTTTTGGCAATGATATAAAGCTCATGCACCTCCTGCAAGAAGCTCTTGATGCCGTCCTCATTGCGTGAATCATGAAGGAGCATGAGACGAGTATGTGTTGATGATAAATTAAGGAAGAAACAAACATTTTAAAGCTGGACCCAACAGACCAATCTGACATTATCTAAATGGATGAATCAGAAGAAGAAGAAGCAAAAATGATTTGCTCTTTGCTATTTTGGTTCCAATCAAAAAGGATATAGCCTTCAGTAACGTACATTGATACAACCAGATCGTTAAACCTGTCGACGGAATTCAAGAACCTTAAAGAGAGTTTTACAATAATGAGATGAATCCTTTACATATTTCACAAGAAAATATATACTTATTTACATGGCAGTTGTAGTCCATGCTAGGTCTTGAACGACATCTAACGCTGCATGTAATATAAATTGGTGCAACTGAGCAGCATCTTCTCTCTGCCAAATTGAAAAAATGGTGTTATTGTAGTTGAAACACACACATATATATATATATCTACCAGGTAGATTAAAAAATCAAACCAGAAACAGAGAAACTTCCGATATAATCAACCATACGGAAGTACTACAGACTTTAATGATTCAGATTCATTTAGTTAGCAGCATATCCAACTTCAGCCTCATAAATGGGAATATCATTCCAAGTTACAACTATAAAGCAAGCAGTGTTAGCCACACAATCCCTAAACCCATTTTCCAAAATAGAAGAAACTAGACCGATCTTGTTTGTGTCTCCTGGAACACACAAAACACACAGATATCAAGTTTCAGTACTCGACTTTGGCATTTATTGGATACAAAAGAGCTCAATAGCAATCTAAGCTAGAAAAAAAAAATGGTCATTATCCACGAGAAACGGCATTTCAGTGTCCTAAGGCACCAATCAACACTCATGATCCAGGACATGAACTAGATATTGCAATATAAATTGAAAGCGTTTAAGAAGAGACAATGTCTTTCCCACTTCTCCCAAAACTGTATGGCCTATTCAATAACAACATTTTCTACACAATTATAAGTAAATTGAAGAAATACGTACGTACCTGCGAGAGAGATTGAGATGGAGGGACGAGGAAGATTGAAATGAAGAAGCTTTGTGCCAGATTCAAGGAGTTTGCTGATATTGTGAGCTAAAACAATTCTTGGTACCAATTCAAGATCAAAATGGAAAGTAAACCGAAAACCAATTGAACCAGAGGTGCTTTGTTAAGCTGGTTTAGGTTGGTTTAAAGGGTTATTACAATTCAAACTTGTATAATAAGCTAATGATTTTATAATTGAAAATACGATTCTCCTCTTCAGTTCTCTCTAAATCAAGTGCCATTGTGTTGTGACTAATCCCAAATCCGAATGCAAATCTGAGTTTAAATCAATTTAAATTTTGAGAAACAAAAAAAGGGAATTAGATAAAAGTAACAACTAAAAAGGAAATTAAACAAAAAAAAAAGAACTAACGGCTCGCTCTTGGCGATAACAAAAACCAAATAGAAGTCAATCATCTTCTCTTATAAATAAGTGACAGGCTCTATGAAGACGCATCATTGATTCATTTTTATATTTCGATTTCTTGTAAGTTTCTCAAACCAAAAACAGAGTTAGAAGCAAAACCCTAATTACAGAGTATGGCGATAAAGATGATAAGAGACGACAGAGAAGTTTTGAAAGTTGTTGACGAATCTTCTTTACTGGAGTTTGTCTCTTTTCTTGGCCGAGGTGGCTTCGGTTCCGTCTCTCTCATGAGAGATTCAAAAGTCCGGTTATACGCAGAGAAATCATCTCCCGTCGGTTACATGAAGAACCTCGAGAAAGAGCATAGGATCATGCTTCGTTTCCGTAACCATCCACGTATCGTTCAAACCACAAGCCCTAGTATTCACATAGGGATCAATCTCGAACGTTGCTACATCTACATGGAGTTTGCCTCCAAAGGTACTCTCCACAACATCATCTCCGAGTTCCGTGGTAGACCAATGCCCGAGATCATGGTCGGACGTGCCGCTCTTATGATCTTACAAGGACTTGAAGCTCTTCACTCCCGTGGCTACGTTCATTGTGATCTCAAGCCAGCCAACGTTCTCCTCTTCCCTTCCAAGAATTTTGGAAAGCCGTGGGATCTCAAGCTTGGTGATTTCGGCTTATCCAAGGAACCGTGTTCGAATCCTAGGTCGTTTTCTGGTGGTACGAAGCAGTACATGCCTCCGGAATCTGTTGAACCAAACGGAGTGATGATGATCGGACCGGCTGTTGATGTGTGGTCTCTAGGATGTGTTGTTCTTCAGATGTTTGGAGGCTGTCCAGAAAAGATGGGAGATCTTTACACATGGAGACTTCCCAAACTTGTGTCTCCCGTGGCCAACGATTTCTTGAGGCGGTGCATGGAGTTGCAACCCTCACGCAGAGCCACCGCAGCAGATCTGCTGAGACATCCTTTTGTTGCGCCACAAAAAGAGTCATGAGGAGTGTACTTCCACCACGGCCAGATCAGATGCTTCAATACTGTCCTCCTTCTGCCATAAGTTACAATGTCATGAAAGAATATGCTAGAAGACAAGGAGGACCGATGATGGTATCAATGGCTGCAAGACCTGGAGATTTGATTGGTTGTTAAGAGTCATGTTTAGGTTTCAGTTGCGTCAGTGTCTTGATCGTCGCACAATGTATAAGTCAGTTTTCTACTAGTCAGTTTATGGTACTAGCAGCGTGTGAATGTGCTAAGTTTCAGGCACTTAGGTATTAGGTTGAAGTATGATATAATGTAATGTATCTTGGTCTTTTTTATAGGAGATTATTTGAAGTGTTTGATTCTTTGCCTGAGTGACTGTGATTGAAATGTTACTCTCTTAAGTAAGAATCAGATATCTTGTAGTATTGCACAATTAAAATTAGTCAAACAAACATCATCAAACTTTTAACAAGATGTATCTCAGAACAAGTGAAGTTTGTGTGATTTTTACATGAGCAAGCTAGCGTATCTCCTAACTTTACTTAGAGATTATAACATAACACAGAAGAAAAAAAAAAAGGAATTATGTTTCAGTTAAACAGCTGCTTCAGCTTTGGAAGGCATCTTCCTTAGAACAGAGATGGTATCACCAACTTTGATTGTCTTCTTGCCTTTGACTTCACTGTTGCTTTTGTTCCAGTTCCAAACCATCTCCTTACCAAAGAAAACCTGTCATAACCCAAATTTTATTGAGTCCGTTTAGCATCATACTGAATCCAAGTACAAGTCTCTTCCCACAGAACCAGACAAAAGCTTAAAATCTTTAAAACATTTAACCTTTCCACTCCGGTTTCTTGATTCACAGTTGGTACCTGAAAGAACAACAACAGTTTTAAAACCTTTCAAGTTAAAGAATCTGAGTGTACTTTACTCTTTTTTCACATCACACTCACCTTGCACCGGCTACAAAGCCTCACTCCTTGGAAGACTAAATCGTTTATCTTGATTGCATCCCAAAAATCTTCAGCAAAAGGCTGAAAATCATCGACAAGAAAAGCTACAAGAGAACCAAGAAAATTCAGATTATGTATAAAACAGCCATCATCGAAGTTATTCAGAACTCGTCGGGATGAATGATAGTTTACTTGGGTCTAAAACGGTTAATAGGCACCGGTTCTGGTAGAAGTGTATTCCGTTGGCCTAAAGAAGCCAAAGAACATCCAGCAAGTCAAATGTGCATTCTCGTTAACTGATATTGGAACTATCGATAATGGCTCACCTGAGATGCAAACAAAAACGGAAACATATCTGCAAATGTTGTATAGTAGCCAGCTGCAAACACAGGAGGTGAAGGTCTACTTTCAGTTTCTGTATCAAAATTTTCAAAAAAAAAAAAAGTTGTTCAACTACGTGCATTCAGATCTGTTGCAAATTAAATGATTTACACGAATAAGAATCAAAACCTTTATTAAACCGAACCAAACGGCTTTGTTTTCCAAGATAATCTGAAAACCACTTTGCTGCTTCTTCGCCTTCATCAAATGCAGAGCCAGACCATTCCCACATCGACACACCTTCTGCCACCGAGCTTGGTTTAGTCAATGGAATCTTTAACGGACTCATATCAGGAGTTCTTACCACTGCAAAATGAACTAATCAAGATGATAAATTTGAGTCTCGATTCAGACAAGAGTTTGTGAAATTTTTAAGAGAATATTTACCCAAAAATGAATCTTTTGTTGGTTCATAATCTTCCAAGAAAGCTTCCTTCGGCAGCTCCGACTCGAAAAAAGCAAGCTTTGGCTCAACTCTTTGAGTGTATGCTCTTCCTTTGTAGTTCACAACTAACCAATACCGGTCCCATTGAATCCTACATACCAGTTTCCACAGATTAAGCCAACTTCATAGTCCAACATTCCACTATTAACACTCATGGTGACGGAATACAACCAAAAATCAAGAATGATCTAAAGGGAAAGTTTCTCATACAAATTATTCCAAAAAAAAACGGATCAAACAAAGAGACGAAGTTGGTTCATAATTTACCAGTCTGAGTTACGGTTGCCTGAGGGACGGAGATTTCACGGCAAGATTCGATCGGATAAATGAACAAAGATTGAATCTTCAGTGCTTGCTCCATTTCTTTCCTTCTGCCCGATTTCTCTCTGACACACAGTGCTAATAACACTTGACGAAGCTTTTTGTTTAGGTGAGTGGTAATAGAATATAATCAGAGTTCGACATCTTTTTCTAATGTGGGTCGTATGAGTTTAAAATATTTAACACACGTGGACTATATTAGCAGACACGTTACACCAACCTTCTCAAGATTCGGTTCTTTTTTAACTTTCTTGGACCTACCCGGTTAATGAATGTTACCAACTTTACCAAAAATGGCAACAAGAAGAAGAAAATAAAATTGGTGAACGACAACATTTTCTTTGCCATCGACAACTCATACGCATTGTTACAATTTTGAATCCAAGATTATGACACAACACAAGTAGTGGATACTAAAGAGTTCAGACTAAAGAAAAAGAGAAGCAAAAGGCATCTTTAAATTTTGATATCAATTCAAAAGGGAAGCAAATAGCTATGAACTTTGTCTCAGTATCGTGAGATCATTGTAAACCAATGCAGTTTAAGCATGATAAATTTATGAAGAGAGACTTAACTAATTAGTTCGATATGACATTAACCAGAAGAATCTGATTCTAAAAGTGCATAGATTTATTTTTTGGAAGCTATGATTACTACTTTTTCTACTTGTTACGCTTCGCAGCACGTCTTCCATGACCCTTCTTTGGTGGTCCTTTGTCACGACGCTTCAACATCTCAAGCTTCGATAAGCGCCTACAACAACACACAAACTCAAGTTAAAAGGCAAGCGTAAGTGAAATTTATAGACAGAGTAAGATCCTTAAAACTATCCTCCTCAAAATCAGAGAAGATCAATTCCGATGTCCAAAAGCTACTTTGCTGCATTTCACCGCAGAAACTCAAGAACACGGCAAGACTCGTGTTTCTTTCTCATGCCCTGAATTTCATACACAACCAAAAAGAACCAGAAATGATTCTACCTTTATTGACTCTCTGACTCAATAAAGCAAAGAACCAAACTGAAGCAAAGAACCAAAGATAGAACACTATGATAAATTCTAGAGCACCCTTAATATTCCTAAGCCCAAACCAAGCTCCTAGACCAAACCAGAATGCTCAACGCCTCTCCCTAAATTTCCTTTTACGCTGTTAGCTGTCTAGCTAACCGACTCAATCACCTGGGTAACTACAATGCCCCTACACTAGACTAACGCAAGGCTTATCAACTACCCCACCAAGTCAAGAGAAATTACATATACACTCTTTTCAATTGAAGTATAGCTTATGGAAATATGTTATCTAGGCATTGCTTCAGTCCACTCAAATCGACTCTAAGGCTTGCTAGGGAAAGTAAATAAAAAAAAATTAAGAAAACAAGAAGTAATGGGGAAGTACTCTTTTTCTTCTCTAGCCATGACATTGGGATCCTCATTCTTGATGTCGTATGGATACCATTCTGCGACCTTGTCACCAAAAAGCTTCTTCCTTAAAATCTTATGAGGAGATCTCTGTCCCGTTGGGTTAAGCATATGTCCGAAAATCCTTGCTCTTGCTTCGGTCACACCAATAGTGACTGCTGAAGTTACAAGGCTTTTCAAGCTACCACTAGCCATCTTCTTTGAAACTATCTGTTAAAAGTAACAAAACAAAATGAAACATGATCAATCAATTTGCAAAATCAACATATTGTCGGCTGATAAGTTAAAGGAAAAGACAGAAAACATTTCAATCAAAAGACAAAGAGATATTAATTTCAAAGCCAAAATGGTAAATATCTCATACAAAGGTACAAACTTGATGCTAATATATAGAAGTCCCTGCAATTTAGGGTTTCTATGTCACTGCGATCAACTATAATCAACGATTCCTCACGACTAGTTCCTGTTTCCTTAACATTAGTGTTTAAAGACAGATAATTTTGAATCCAAAACTAAAACATCAGTCATTAGATCCAGACGATATCTGGGTAAAGTTTCTACAACTTGAACGGAAACAAATGTTGAATACACAAAAACAAAATTCTGTAAGGATCACATTGATGTTAGAAACGCAATTAAGAATGACGAAGAGAAAAGCACAGAGCATTTCGTTATGAATCCATAAAACACTCTATGAGACATTTTATCGAACACGTTGCCTGCTCGAGTAAATAAAACTCGAGAAAGGGACCCATTTCACCATCGGCAATGAGATTAAACATCAAAGCTCCACGGAGAATAAGAAAAGGAGAGATAAACTTACCGACAAGAGAAACAATAGCGACGGGGACGAGAGAATCGGAGACGGCGAGACCTATAACTAGAGGACTAGAAATAAAAGGAAAATTCGATAGTGGGGGTAGTATTCGAAAGTTTAACCCCCAAAAAAAATTAATGAAAAAACAGATTGTTGCTTTCATTGAGAGTTGAACTCAAGACCTCCCGCTTACTAAACGGGTGCTCTAACCAACTGAGCTATGAAAGCTTTGATGTTAACGGTATATTAAAATATTTATTATTAATATAAAGTCCGGTTTTCATTTATAGCAGGATTACAAGACTCTGAAACCACTGATACCTTTTCTGGCTGATAAAATTTAACTATCACCTTACGTTGGTAGTTTTAGATTTGAAGAAAATACAATTCAAAAACCAAAATATTGTTAGTTATAAGAAGTAATATTATTAATAAACATATGTTAGTTTCACGTATACCATATGTTAATTACATAATTTCCTTTGAAACTGGTAGAGATTCTATTTTTATTGGCTTGATGATGCCTAGTATGAGTTTGAATCCCAAAAACAAACATACTGTATGTTTATAGAGATAATTGAGACAAAAAAAAAATCAAAGAAATAAACTCTTTTGTTTAGGTTTTAGGGTTGAAAATTTAGCTTTTAGACATCTAAAAAGAATATTTAGATTTTGGAGGCTGGGGGTTTATAGTTTCTAAAAAGTTCTTGGTTTAGATTTATAGAGTTTATAAGAATCTAGAGTATGGTTTTAATATTTCTATGAAGATATTTCCACGACCCTGACATTTATATTTATCAGAATAAACAAATATTTAGCATATAAATCATATAAAGATATTTTTTAAAAAATTATATACAATATATAAGAATCTATATATAGAAATACAACTGCTCATGAAAGGGCTTGAAGTACTACACTTCACAACAAAAAGCAGAAATTGAAGAAACCTTCAACCATGTCATCGTTCTCTCATCTCAGCTACTCTTTTTCATTGGCCATGGTCAAAGCCATATCAATTCTTTTATACTATTTCATTAATCATATAACTTGCTAATTTCATTATCATAACTTACACAACCAAAATTCTCATCAAACTATATTAAATGGAGGGTATAATTGAACACACAATAATTAAAGTATCAAGATAAATCGTTCTTTTCCAAAACTATACATTTAATAAAATTCTGCAGATTCTGAAAACCAGTTCACCACTGTATCAATTAATCCGAAACATCTTACTAATAAGAACAAATATAGACATTGGCATAGCTGAAACATAAATGTAGGACACTTGCAACTGCATTTTCCAATGTCTCTCCTCTGACTATCTTTGACCTTCGTCTTCTCTTTCCCATTGCCTCATACATGTCCCTTTACACACACACACACACACTCTCTCTCTCTCTCTCAATAATCAAGTGAAACGACAGAAGATAGAGAAAGAGGCACGCGTGTTGTCATTTAAAAAACTATACTAGTATTGTTTTAGCCGATCCCAAACTTTATCTGCATTTACTTCACCTCCAACTTACAACATCATATATATCTACACACACATATACGCGTATATATTATAGAGAGAGATAAAGAGAGAGAGTCCACATGCACCGTTCTTACGACCAATCGTCTTGTCTTCAAAGAAAACCAAACAACTGTCTTAAATTCTCTGTGTTTCTAACACTAGTCATACTGTTGTTGAATCACCACAAGAATCTTCATTGACTACTTTCACAGATCTCTTCTTCCCTAAATAGAAGAAGAAAAAATGCAGCAGAAGTCTCTTCTTGTTCTGTTTTTTCTCTGTTTTTCAATCGGGCCTGATTTGGGTCAACCGGGTCAAATCAACGATGATCATCAAACTTTTCTTGAAGTGAAGAAGTCTCTTGTCACAAACCCAAAAGAAGAAAACGTTCTCCGAAACTGGAAGTCCAAAATTTCTGCAACTGGACAGGTGTCACGTGCGGTGGTCCTCTAGTCGTAGGTTTAAATCTCTCTGGTTTGCTTTTAACCGGTTCAATTTCTCCTTCGATTGGCCGGTTTAATAATCTAATCCACCTCGATCTATCTTCCAACAGACTCATGGGTCCCATCCCAACTGCTCTCTCCAACCTCTCTTCTTCCTTGGAATCTTTGCATCTCTTCTCTAACCTACTCAGCGGCGAGATACCAAGTCAACTCGGCTCACTCGTAAACCTCAGGTCGTTAAAACTTGGAGACAACGACCTCATAGCGTCAATCTCCAGACGCTAGCCTTGACCTCGTGTAGACTCACCGGTCCGATACCGAATCAACTCGGTCGACTCGTTCAGATCCAGAATTTGATTCTACAAGACAACTACCTCGAAGGACCGATACCGCCCGAGTTAGAAAACTGTACCAGCCTCGTTTTGTACAACGCGGCGTTAAATGGCCTCAACGGGTCGCTACCAGCGGAGCTGAGTCGACTCGGAAACCTCCAGAAACTCAACCTGGGAAGCAACAGCTTCTCCAGAGAGATACCGAGTCAAATCGGTGATTTGCGCTATCTTCAATACCTTAATTTGATTGGTAACAATCTTCAAGGTCCGATTCCAAAGAGATTAACCGATTTGGGGAATCTTCAAACCCTTGATTTGTCCAAGAACAGTCTCACCGGAGGAATACATGAAGAATTCTGGAACACGAATCAGCTTGAAAATTTGGTTTTAGCGAACAATCATCTATCTGGTTCTTTACCCAAGAGCTTATGTTCAAACAACACTAACCTGAAGCAGCTGGTTTTGTCTGAAACTCAACTCTGGCGAAATTCCGGCGGAAATCAGCAGATGTCAGTCATTAAAAGCGCTTGATCTATCAAACAATACGCTCACCGGTCGAATTCCCGATTCATTGTTTCAGCTCGTCGGACTCACGATTTTATATCTTCACAACAGTAGCTTGAAGGGTACGTTATCTCCATCGATATCTAACCTAACGAATCTTCAAGAGCTTGCTCTGTCTCACAATGCCTTGGAAGGAAAGTTACCGAAAGAAATCGGATTGCTCAGTAAATTGGAAACTTTGTATCTATATGAGAATCAGTTTTGCGGTGGAATCCCGATTGAGATTGGGAACTGCACGAATCTAAAGTCGATTGATATGTTTGGGAATCATTTCAGCGGAGAGATTCATTCTTCGATTGGAAGATTGAAAGAGCTTACTCTACTTCACTTGAGAGAGAACGAGCTTGCTGGTAACATTCCCGCCACTTTAGGTAACTGTCACCAACTGACGATTCTTGATTTAGCGGATAATCAGCTTTCGGGTTCAATTCCTTCCTCATTTGGCTTCTTAAAGTCATTAAAACAGTTACACCTTTACAACAATTCTCTTCAGGGAATCTTCCGAACTCACTCATCAACCTGAAGAATCTCACAAGAATTAATTTTTCAAGCAACAAGCTCAATGGCTCGATCAGTCCGTTGTGCGGTTCAAGCTCTTATTCATCGTTTGATGTCACGGACAACGGATTCGAGGAAGATATACCTCTTCAGCTAGCGAAGTCTCCGAGTCTCGATCATTTAAGGTTAGGGAAAAATCACTTCACAGGAAGAATTCCTCGGACATTTAAGATCCTTGAGCTTTCTTTGTTGGATATCTCAAGCAATTCTCTCACAGGAATCATACCGGTACAGCTCGGTTTTTGTAAGATGCTAACACAAATTGATCTCAACAACAACTTTCTTTCAGGTGTTATACCTCCATGGCTTGGAAATTGTTGGGTGAGCTCAAACTTTCTTCTAATCAGTTTACTGGGTCACTCCCTACTGAGATTTTCACCTTAACCAAGCTTCTTGTGCTATCTCTTGATGGCAATTCACTTAACGGCTCGATTCCACAAGATATTGGAAACTTGGAAGCTCTCAATGTACTTAGCCTCGGAAAAAATCAGATTTCAGACCAGCTTCCTTCAGCAATAGGCAAGCTGAGTAAGCTCTACGAGCTTCGGTTATTGAGAAACATCTTAACCGGAGAAATCCCAGTTGAGATTGGACAGCTACAAGATATTCAAAATGCTTTAGATCTCAGCTACAACAACTTCACTGGAGACATTCCATCTACGATTTCAACGTTACATAAGCTTGAATCACTTGATCTGTCTCACAATCACCTTTTCGGAGTAGTTCCTGGCCAGATCGGAGACATGAAGAGTTTAGGGTATCTCAACCTCTCTTACAACAACCTCGAGGGAAAATTGAAGAAACAGTTCTCTAAATGGCAAGCCGATGCTTTTGTAGGCAATGCAGGTCTTTGTGGAAGCCCTCTTAGTCATTCCTTGGCAGCAATTGCTTTGATGGTACTTGTAATCGTCCTCTTCTTCAAGAAAATTCATGATCTTCTCAAGAAAGGGCTAGGCGGCAACAACACATTCTCATCAAACTCTTCTTCTTCACAAGCTCCTCTCTTTAGGAATGGAGCTGCAAAGTCAGATATAAAGTGGGAAGACATTATGGAAGCTACACATTACCTCAACGACGAGTTCATGATTGGATCAGGAGGGTCAAGAAAAAATTATAAAGCGGAATTGGAGAACGGGGAGACCATTGCCGTAAAGAAGATCCTCTGGAAAGATGATTTGATGTCAAAGAAGAGCTTTAACAAAGAAGCGAAAACCCTTGCGACGATCAGACACAGACATTTGGTTAAGCTAATGGGTTACTGCAACAGCAAAGCATAAGGCTTGAATCTGTTGATTTACGAGTACATGGAGAACGGAAGCGTCTGGGATTGGCTTCATGCGAAAGTGAAGACGACGAAGAAGAAGGAGATTCTTGATTGGGAAACAAGATTGAAGATTGCAGTTGGGTTGGCTCAAGGAGTAAAGTATCTTCATTTTGATTGTGTTCCTCCGATTGTTCACCGCGATATCAAATCCAGTAATGTGCTTCTTGATTCCAATATGGAAGCGCATTTAGGAGATTTCGGACTCGCAAAGATCCTAACTGAGAATATTGACACCAACACAGAATCAAATAGTTTGTTTGCAGGCTCTTATGGATACATTGCTCCAGGTACATATCTTTCTCGAGTTGTATTGATTTGGTTTTCCACTTTAAAGCTAATGTTTGTTGTTTCACAGAGTATGCTTACTCGATGAAGGCGACTGAGAAGAGCGATGTATACAGTATGGGGATAGTGTTGATAGAGATTGTGACTGGTAAAAAGCCAACAGAGGAAGTGTTTGATGAAGAAACGGATATGGTTAGATGGGTACAGACGTTTCTTGAGATGTCGCCGGCTTCTGCAGCGAGAGAGAAGCTGATGTGAGCTTGGGTGGTGGGCAACTTCAAACCGATATAATTGAGGCTCTCGGAAGCAAAGAGATGGAAAGATGGATTGAACAGGACCACACGAGTTGCGGAAGACTCATGATACACCAGAAGTGTTCTTGAGGGAAGAATTCGTCAAGAGAGAAAAGTGGCAGCCGTTTTGTCAAAGATTGAGCAAATGAAAATGTTAGGCTTATATAGCCTTGCTTAAGTTAAACAAAAATTTGGGCTGCTGTAAATAAAATGGACCAAGGCCAATAATTTAAACAAAACAAAAGCAAATGGGCTTAAGGCCTTTTAATACTTAGTCTAAAAAAACATAAAAAGATAGAAATGGCCTCTCATATTGAAGAATGACCGATTTTTAGATTAAGTCTTGTGAAGGATGATGGTGAGTGAACAAGTCTTCATCTTCGTGCATGCTAAGAGTGTTGCCTTATTAAAACCCTCTTCGGAAAACCCAGTGGGACAAAACCGAATATAGAAAAAGAGTACAATTTTTAGCACGTCTTTGGTGTCGGTACCAAATGGTAATGGTAAAGACACTGGAGGAGGAAGTGTCATCAAACAAGAGTCTCCATGGCGTCTGATCGGGCTGGAATGGGCCTTGAGGCTTGTCTGGTGGGTCTTCGGGTAGAAGCTCAGGAATCATCCGTTGTGCATGCTCCATGTATTGGATGAACTTGAGACTAATGGTTTTGACCTTGCTCCGTGTTACTGGTCCTTACACGAACGACACTGAAACATCGATTTGTCTGGTGGGTCAATGTCCTCATCAAAAACTGATTGATTCAGACCTTAAACCGATTTTGCCTTGCGAAGAAGCAGCAGCTTATCAGGTTCTTGAAATAGGAATACAATGCACAAAGACTTATCCTCAGGAGAGTTCATCTTGAAAACAAGCTTGTGACTGTCTTCTCAATGTCTTCAACAATAGATGTGCCAGTTATAGGGAGATGCAAACTGATTCCGAGAAATGAATTGCGTAGACATAGCAGTTTTGCGTTAAATAATGAATCATGTACTAACAGATCGTTAAGAATGTATGCAATTAATGGCTTCATCGAGTAAAGTCATGTGATTGAGGTTTAGTGATTGGGGTTTTTGCTACTACAGTTAAACTTCTTCTTTTTATAATGGTTCTTACATTAGCTTCCCAATCACCAAAATTGTTTTTACAAATCAAGAATAATCCAAAAACAAAATTTCTTTATAATATTTTAAAATTTTGTTTTAGACAATTTGTTATTGCAGGTGAGTTACAGTATAAAATTTAATCTTATTGCTAGTGTGTTCCTAACTTATGTTATTGGTAAAATAACAAGACATGTATTTTTCTTAACTCTTATGTAGTGTAGTGCTAGCTTATGTTGACTTAAAAAAAATCATTTAAAAAAAACTGCTCTGTTATTTTTCTATTTTCACATTTTTATATTTATCCATGATTCTATCGAGTTATCAACTATAAAATCCAAGCAAAGAAATAACCAATTGTCTGTTCCAATTAACCAGAATCCATTAATCTTCTCAAATGAAATATGTCGTTATCTTTATAACCCTTAAGTTACGCATTGGATATGAATTCCATCCATAGATTTGAATAAATCTCTATATTCTTGCATTTACAAAATTAAATCTAATCTAAGTAGGAGGTTCAACCATATTGAATCCCTTAACTGCTAACTTGTCTTTAAAAGTTTTGAATTTTTCAAATCATATAGTCACATATAAAAATGATTCGGAGGCTGTGACTCATTTGTTTCAGGCAACCCATTAACAAATTAACAATTAGCCATTTGTCTGTAATTCCTATTTTAAACAGAATAAACAACTTTTGCTTAATTCAGAGAAAAGTACTGTCCGTATATAATAACTGTATACCCAGTTTTTAAGTACGTAATTAGTGTACTATATTTAGGAAAAAAATCCATTTAAAAATACACTTACTTGGTATAAAATCCAATAAAAATACATATATCTAATTTTCTTAAATGTATTCAATTTATCCTTATTGGAAAGAAAAAAATAATTCATGTCAAAAAAAAATCTGAGACATAATTACATAGCATCTAATCAGTAGTGGAAAATAAAATAAACCATTTCAACTCGCAGCTAAAGCATAATTTTAGCATTATAATTAGTCATAGAAGATATTTTCTATATAAACATATTGAGTGTAGAGATCAAGTCGTAATACTCAAATTCTTCTCTAAATATTATCCTTTTGATTATCTTCCTGCCTATGTGATAGTCCTCTGTTTTTCTTTTTTTCTGTTAGCATAACCGTTTTCAGAAAGTCGATGTCTTTTATCTAAAATCTCTAAGACTTTTATATCAACTCGAGAAACAGAGGACTTCAAGATCATCAAAAAGAAAACATTTTTTCTTAAAATCTTTATTAGCTATTTTCAACTACTTTGCTTTGTTCTGTTTTCCTCCCCAGTTCTAATTAATTTGTTTGTTCTCGTACAAACACAGATTAATTCCTCCTAATCATTTTCAATAATAATTTTCATCTTTCCTTGTTCTTGAGTATAAAAAAATAGAGCAATTATTTTAAAAAGATAACAAAGGATTTTTTTTTATCTTCCATTTGACAAAAACAATGGCGTCTTTAGAAATGGTTTCGACACAGATGTTCGATTGTGTTGCGAGGGGTCGTAACAAGAAAGAAAAGGATCTCAAAGTTTTAGTCAGAGATGAATCCGATATTCTTCGTGTCTTTCCTGTGCATGATTCTGAAAGTAACCAAGATGGGAAGAGCAAAGAGGTTCTTGAATGTTCTTCAAGATTCTCTGTTTCTGAAACAGAGGAATATCTGCAGACTCTTTCTTCGAACTCTAATCCAGCTTCGTATCCTCTAGAGACCAATTCAAATCCGTTTTATAATCCGGGTCAATCCGAGAACCCGTCAAATAATGAGATCATCTTGGGAGCTTCTTCTCTGGTTCAGATTTGGGAAGCTAGGTCGCAACAGTCAAGCCCGAGTCAGAGTCAATCCCTTATCTACAGTAGGACGAGTTCTGAATTAAGCTTCTTCGAGAATTCCAATGACGAGGCAAAAAACAACGGTGAAGAAGTAGATTGGTGTTTAGAATCAAACATGAGTTATGTTTCAGATTCTTGTGATATGGAAAGACAAGCAAGATTTTTCCTTCCGTCTATTAGGATAAGAGGACGGCAAGCATTTGAAGATTTCATGATGATGATTCTGTGTGAACGTAAAAAGGATCTAAAATGGATCGCTGGTCTCTCCGCCGTTTCGAAGTTCTCACCTCGTGGATGTGGGCGTCTTCAGGTACTTTTATGTTGATCCTTAACTGGTAATATCATATACATTACCCTTTAGAAGAGGTTGAAGTTAGTTTGATCTGCCACTTTATTTTTGTTGTTGTTTAGTATATGCTTAGGATCAGAAGTTACGAAAGGTGCATCGCGATCCGAGAAAGACATCTGTTGAAATCAGCAAAACGGTCTTCGAGAGGGTCTTGTGTGATGAATCTCAGGTGATGATGAGTTTATTATTAATGTTTACCTTTTTTTTTCCTTTTGCAGTTCTTGAAGAATTCTAAACCAATCTATATTGATTCATCTATTAAAATCAAAATGCAGTGATAGGTATAAGACAAGTATTGGGAAGCCGAAAGTCGCAAAGAATGCTATATTGAGGGAAGATATAAGCAATAAGAATGGTTTAAGGAAACCTGAAATTGAGAGGAAAGCTACAGAAGAAGGGGAAGTGTCAGGAGAAATTACGGAGAAAGGTATTGTTATGGAAAGTGTAAAAGCGAACATTACTTCATTGAGTATCGCGGAGAAAGTGAATCTGTGGGACTCTAAGGAGATAACTAATAAGAGCACAACTATGGGGAAAGCTGCAAGAAGAGGTATTGATGTGGAGACCATAGAGGTAAACAAAGAAAGAAGCAAGAAAGAAGATGTTAGTAGTTTTGAAGAACATAGAATCGATCCTCAAGTAGTTACATCAGTGATTAGTTTGGAGAAGGAAGAAGAAAATGCGAGGCATGTATCCAGAGAGCGTGGTAGAGAGGACATTTTTTCAATAAGCGATGAAGAAACATCGAAAGCCAAGAAGCAAGAAGCATCAGAAACATTGTGTCTGAACATTGAATCACCAAGATTTGTAAATGGCTGGGATGAGAATGACTTGGAAGGTGAAGATGAATATGAAGATTACAGTGGAGAGAGTGTGTATTATGATTGGGTTAGCGTCATATCACGACCACGGAGTTATTGGGACGATCTCCGGAAGCAACGGGAGCTCGAGATTGTGAACAAGCATTCAAAGAAAGATGATATTTTTCTGAAATTAATCAATGAGTATGGTATATGATCAATTTGTTTTTTTTTTCGTTTTAACTTTTTGATATTTCAAGCTTGTGATTGATTGTGTAGAAGGATGGTTTCTAGCTTCCTCCAAAGCGATTATCGGGAAGAGATTGAAAAAGTTTTGATCTCGCGGCCACAAAAAGGGTTAGAAGTAGAAGGCGGTCCTGTGGACGAAGAAGCTAGCGAGGAGTGGTTGGTTGATTCCTCAGCAAGATACCAAGAGGAGCTAAAAGAAAATGAAACAGAGAAGGTAGATCTTGAAACTGTAATTGTATGTGATGGTTTCAGCCAAATCTCAGCAAAAATTACGAGGTTCGAAGATCATGAAGTCTCGGCTAGAATATCTCTAGACCCTAAGGATCTTGAGAATACCTCCTCTGTGAGTTTGTCACTGTTTTTCTCTGTTTTTTTTGTTAGGTCAGTATGGTTACGTGTTCATGAAGTAACAGATTTATGTTTCACACTGGAAACACAGATGATATGTGATCTCAGGGAAGAGATTAAAAAGCTGCAAAGAGAAATGCTTGAACTAAAAGGCTTAATCAAATCTTGCGTCGCTTTCCAGAAAATTAAATCAGTTTCAGGTGAGTAAACGTTTAACACTATTCTTAATTCAATTAAAAACCCATCAAGATTTAATGATGTAACTGTAACTAAGAACTATCTCAAACTTAGTTTCAGATTCTTTGCAAAGAAACTGTTCTGTCTGCTTCGACAAGCCTATAGAATCGCTTCTATATAGGTACGTATGTATGCTTGCAGAACCTAATGGTGATTAGGTCCAAACGCAAACGCTGTAATAAAATCGCGGTTTCGCTTTGCAGGTGTGGACATATGTGCACGTGTCTGAAATGTGGCCATGAGCTTCAATGGAGTACTAAGAAATGTCCGATCTGTATGGCTCCAATTGTAGATGTTGTGAGAGCATTTCTTGATTCTTAGGGCTCAAGAAACAAATGAAATTAGAAAATAAAAATAAAGCTTCACCTAATATTGTAAATTATTAATAAGGTGAAATAATCTGATTATATATACTAGGTAAAGTTTTTTTGTTGTTGTTGCTATGTTATAAACCTTTCATGTGTATATACTTAGAAAGAATGTAAGTTGTAAATATGGTTTCTCCAATTGATGATTTTACCTAATTAAAATTAATGTGTTGGCTAAAACCATTGCAGCAAAAGAACATGAAATATAGTATCAAATAATTAAGGGACCCCTTTGTAACGACTAGAGATCTAAATTGACTAGAGACAAAGTTTTTAGATTGCCCAACATTGGTTGGACATATCTCTTGAAGAGTTTCTTTCATCCTACTATATATATAAAACAAAATTAATATATGTAGGAAAATAATTTATATGTAAGAGTGACATAAAATAAATTTATCAGCAGCCTGAAATTAGTAATAACACCCATATTTAGGCATATATGTGTTCTTATATGGCAAATTTGTCAAAATTATAATACACTATACCTATACAAAAGTATGATTAATTACTGATTAAAAACAAAAAAAAACACCAATCTAAGATCGAATATGATATTGTTTCTGAAAAGAAGGTACATGTATGGGATCACTACAATTATTATCAACAATTAATCTTATAATTACGGCAAAACATGCCTTATAATCAAAATTATCATTTTTAAAAAGTGATTCTTAGCTTCATTCAGAAACCAGACCGGACTCCACATGAAGTGAAAGTGTTCTTCACATCTTTCTACGATATAGATTACAATCATGCAAGACTATATATATCATTATCAATATAATGAAAAATATACCATGATATAAGTGTATGGGCAAAAAAAATTGTTTGGCTAAAGAAAGAAAAGGAAAATTATTTTAATTTTTTTTGTCAATTTATTTTAATAATTTTAATATTTTTTTAATATTATGGAATACTGAATTGAATTCGAATATTAAACATGTGTAATAATATTTATAAATGACCATCATTATATTATCTCATTCCAACATTTTAAACTCTTTAAAAAGAAAATGAAAAGCATTTAGAAAAATTTAATATTTCGTTTAAAATGTTAAATCAAGTCACAAGACTTTATTTTATATGGTTTGTTCATTAACACATGGGATGTCTCCTCCTCGTGATTCCATTTAAAGAATCACATCCCATCTTTTCGTTTTGTTTCTTTCGTTTCTCAATCTTGTAGAAATATTATCTTCTAATAAACATCAAACATTAATAATTATTAAAGGAGAATATGGTCTATTAAAAAAGAATAAAAAAAAAGAAGAAGAAAGAGTTGACGTTTGAAGAGACTTTGGTTGTTTGGTTGTCATCCTACAAAGCTTCAGCTTGACTTTAAATGATTTTTATAGACCACTTAATTTCTTAATTATTTAATTATCTAGTTTATTCATGTGATGTGTCTCGCTAATTAATTTGTTCTAACAAAACCTTTTAAATTTATATATAACAAGATGATTTAGGACATAAATATAGACTAGCTAATCTTTAGTATTTTTGAAAGAACTGGATAATATACATTTGCGTATATAGTTAATGTATCCGATCCATGCTCAAATAATATGTGTACTTCATAATCATACGAATCGAACACAATTATTTAACTTTTTTAGATATTTGTTTGGTGTTTATCCTTAAAAAGCTTTTATTGTATAATTGTGAAGGACCATATATGTAGATAAAGGATTAAATGTAAGCTTTAGTTAGCTAAAAGATGAGATTCCACTAAAAGCTGGAAGCTGGTCCATTGTTACACAGCTTGAATCTTGGGACCAATTTCATATTTATATTCTTATGCCATCTTTTTTCCTTTATCATTTATTTATATTTATGTCATTTTAGTATTGTACTAGTTTCTTATTCCAGAGCATAAATGGAAAAACACTTAACCCTTTCGCAAAAAACACGCACACTTTTTGAAAAAAAACGTTAGTTGATGATAGAAATGGTTAACGAGAATGATTATTTTACTCGAGATCATCGGTATCATAACTTTATAAATATGTAAATGTAAATTACTGTATCATATTTAGTGTTTTAACAAGTTTAAAGAATATTGAACTGTAAATGGGTGGAGGACTGATAGGAATTAGAGTTGGAGGAGTAATAAATAAGAAAAATAAAAGATTTGATTGTGAAGCAAAATTGTCAAGCTGGATCTTAAATGAAAGGTCTCTCTCAAAATTAATATAACTAAGGCACTTGCAATATTAATAGTTAACGATTGTTAACGAATCACAATACCATATACTCAACCATTTCTCTTCATAAGCATTAATTAGTACGTATTGTACACTGAAACAATAGTTAGAAAACTATCAAGTATGTGGTGAATGGTGATCTAATTAATATATAGATCTTGAGAGTATTAAGGGTCACTTGTTCAATCTTACTTACGAGAAATGAATTACCTTTAAGGCGATATTATCAATGCTTGACCTCGAGAGATTTATGAGTAAACATTTAGAGTTCCTATATATACATATATATATATATATGTCGGAATCTATAAAACATAAATCGGTATGTATAAATCTCAGATAACTAGTAAGAAATAACATTTTGAAAAAAAAACTTAACAGGTATATACATTACACCATAAGTTGTTTAAGAATACCTCAAATACCAAAAACATAAACTTTGTTTTTATAAATTAAGAAGTCTTCCTAAATTGTTTTCTTTTAACTGATTATAAATGCGTTTAGAAAGTTTAAGAAGGCTTCTTAAGTTAAAACGACTTCTATAACATTTCCAAGCATATTCGCATAACAATTTGTGAAATTTTTTGAAAGATAAACAAAAAGGTTTTGACATCTCTCAGAACGTTTGTTCACAAAGATAAGATAATATCAAACAATTAGATACAAAAGTACATGAAAAAATATAATATGAGATAAGAGTTCACAAAAAAAAAAAAGGGAATGTGGTGTCCTTTTCCTACAACGGTGACCCAAGGATAACACTTCCCTAAGCCATAGGCTATTCTGGGTTTGCATTACATATCTCACCCCACCATGTTCCTAAAGAAACCAATATCTCTTTCACTCCAAACCCTACTTAATTAAAACCCTAATTAACACCCACAACCCTTATTAAACACAATACAAGACTCTTGTCTGAAAACCTTAATTAGTGTGCATATAATAAATAAGTATACAGCCCACTAGCAATTATTAAATTTGATACCTGGCCCACATTTTATCATCCTTTTTCCCACATATAAAAACCCTTTTAACGATCTCACATTTGTTTCATTCCATTATCATCATCCTTCAAGAACACAAAGCTAGAGAGAAAAACAAACAATGTGTTCCTCAAAATCAAAGAATATGAACCAAGAAGCCATTTCCCAAATCAATGGTCGTCCAGTTCTTCAGCCCAAGTCGAACCAAGTTCCGACATTAGACCGACGCAACTCACTCAAGAAATATCCTCCTAAGCCTTTGATCCATCCCATTACATCAAAGATACCCTCACCAAGACCAATTTCCCTAAACTCTCCTCCTTTGTCTCCCAAATCAAAATCCTTAAGAAAACCCACCGGTTCTGAGAAACCTAAACCGGTGGCTAAACCGGTGAAATTGTCAGAGAGCACTGATGGTGGCTGCAGAGAGGTTATGTCCACGGTTACTGTTCAGAAGCAACCTGGGAGTATAGCTGCTGCAAGAAGAGAAGAGGTTGCAATGAAACAAAAAGAAAGAAAGAAGAAAATCTCTCATTATGGTAGGATCAAATATGTAAAATCGAACGAAAAGAACTTGCATGTTGAGCATGAGAAGAAGAAGAGATGCAGTTTCATCACTACAAGTTCAGGTGTGTAAAAGTTACTTGTTCAGCAAGAAAAAACAATTTTCCTTATTCATGTCAAGTCAATATTGATTAACTGGATCTAAAATTTTAATTTGTTCGGACAGATCCAATCTATGTGGCTTACCATGACGAAGAATGGGGAGTTCCTGTTCATGATGACAAGTAAGTAACATCTTTCTTTTTGAATAAACAGAACAAAAATTCTTATTAACAGAAACTAATTAAGACTATTGTTGAAATCTTTTATAGCCTACTGTTTGAGCTTCTGGTGTTAACCGGAGCTCAGGTCGGATCTGATTGGACTTCGGTTTTGAAGAAAAGAAACACTTTTAGGTAAGAAAATTTAAGATACCCACAAAGTGAAAATTGATTTTTTTCGTATAAATTTTGCTACTTTTTGCTTTTCTCGTGAAACTTTTGGTCTAAATTTGTAACCTTTGGTTTTACAGAGAGGCTTTCTCTGGTTTCGAAGCAGAGTTGGTCGCAGACTTCAACGAGAAGAAGATACAGTCGATTGTTAACGACTATGGAATTGGCCTTAGCCAAGTCCTTGCAGTTGTTGACAACTCTAAACAAATTCTCAAGGTATATATTAGAGATCGATGAAAGTTTTTTTGTTGTTGCAGTTTATTTGTTACATTACTTGAATATAATAAAACTTTATAAAATATCTGATATTTGATAGAATAAAAATCTTTTCTAGGTGAAAAGAGATTTCGGGTCATTCAACAAATACATTTGGGGATTTATGAAACACAAACCGGTAATTACAAAATACACATCTTGCCAAAAGATTCCAGTTAAGACATCGAAATCAGAAACCATAAGCAAAGACATGGTTCGTCGTGGGTTTAGATTCGTTGGCCCGACAGTTATTCATTCGTTAATGCAAGCCGCCGGTTTAACCAACGACCATTTGATCACTTGCCCAAGACATCTCGAGTGTATGGCCATGCCGGCTCTATAGGCATAAAAGATCATTGTTGTTATCACATTGGCTTTATCAAGTAATTAAATAATATTGATGTGTTATTATTCTAGTACTACATCTACCATGTGATATATAGATTTGAGGTCCTAACTTTAGGTATTGATTTTTGTACAAAAGTCTGTGTGTGTGTGAGAGATAAAGAGAGAGAGAGAGAGATTCTGCTTTCAATTTAATATATCTATATGTGTGTGTTTGGTTTGTTTTGTTTATTTTTGTTTGGTTTAGGTTAATAGTTTGTGGGATATGGGGAATAATGTAAAGAAGAGAGACACAGCATGTGCATTAGTTGGGAGGCAGTGTCATGTGTTATATTATCAATGGACTTTTTATACTTTTATTCTCTTTTTTTTTTGTTGATGACAAATTTTCTTTAGCTTTTGAGTTGGAAGAAAAATATACAAAGAAGCTTTGTGATAGACCCCATCTAGTACAAAATTTGATGCAATTCTCCTCCCGAAAGCCCTATCGTCTTGAAGTTCGATAAAGGTCGTCCTTATTACCATTTTACTTTAGTTATGAAAATGATGTAAAATAATTCTTTGATATACTAAAATTGTATTATGTATATAAATGGTATTACAAAACAAGTGAAACAAATAAAGAGTATTACCTGATATAAAATATATCCCTAAGATGTCATGATTTTGATAAGGGTTTACTACAAGGGAGACGTGAGCGACGCAGTCCTTTTTTTCCTACGGTATACGGTATATATAAAAATATATTTTTTATTTTTTTTTATATATATATATCGGTTTTGAGATTTATAAAAGGATTATTTGAATGTTACTCATTCACATATTTAATAGTAAAATAAAATTCTAAACAGGACGATTCGATCCAATATTGTTCAACTCTTTTACGCTATATAAATTTATCAAAAAATATCACAATATCAAGCAAAACAACTTATTGTCTATACTTTATAACGAATATGTTGGACCAAAATGTTATTAAGCACATTGGGCTTGAAACATGTTGATAATGTGAATATGAAATGGGCTTAAAAATTAGACCCATTAGGGAATAAGTGGAACTTAAGAAAGTCCCACATTGCTTAGAAGGAACTTTTTCCACTTGCATATATATGGAACAAAGTCACTAAGTGTCAAAGTGGTTTATGGGGAGAACCAAAGGATCCACACGCGCGCACCACCACCGTCGCTCGCTCGCGCTCGTGCTCGTGCTCGTGCTCTGTGCTTTGGGCTTTGGGCTTTGGGCTTTGGGCTTTGGGCTTTGGGCTTTTCTCGTCGTCGAGGAGTTATAACCGCTTGCGGAATTTTCGGGATTTCGTTGAAAGTCGAGATTTTATCTCGAAAACCCCCCTAATCACATCTTCCCTATAAATAGAGAGTTAAAGCAATCATTCTGGACATTCCCGAGTATCCTGAATATCCTGAGAATTCTTGAAATCTCTAGAACCCTAAAAACTCTTTGCTTTCTCTAAATTCACAGAAAAGGTTCATCTCTCTCTCATATTCGTTTCTATCTTTCAGAAACGATTCTTGCTCTTGAGTATATCGTAGATACAGTGTTCGCAGATTCCGAATTCGAGTGTTGCGAATCGGTCTATAAAAGGTTGTATCCTGGGATTCAAAAGGCGTATTAAAACCGTCACACTACGGGCGCTTTATTGAGTTAAGGAAAGAGACATCTCGCCTCCTTTCTGGATTTCATAAAAATCGTTTTATAAATCGTGTTTTTACAAATTGATTTCTCCTTATATTACAAATTATCAAATCGTATTTTCTTATCCGGTTTTATAGCTCCTACAGAATATATTTGATAAAAGACGGTGAGACTATCGCACACGATCATTTTTGCTATGACAATTTGAAACTTAATTATAGTAATAATTACGAGACATCATTGACAAAAAATCAAATCTTAACAAGATCGACTTGAATGAAAAGTACGCAAAATGAATTATGGCATTCTTGTAAAGAAATATTCTGAGTGATGGGGGATCATGATGACATATAATTACGTATTTCGTCATTAATATCCATAAAGTTATGTATTACGTATTTCATCATTAATATCCATAAAGTTATGTGAAAATCATCATTAATCCTTGGAGATTTAATCAAATTATGGAGAATTTATTATCGTATATATGGAATACACATTCACTTTGTGGGGGTTTTTGTCCCCCTTTGTGGAACTAGTCATACTCCATCTATCTTCGATATGTCCATTCAAAATAGCATAATTATAAGTTTTAACTTTGTATAATATTTGTTTTTGCAGTCTGCAATATTTTTATTACAATTTTTTTTAGAACAAATATAAAGACAATTCATCAACAAATAATTCTATCTATTCCATAAAAATCTACGATAACTAAAAATTATCTGCATCACACCACAAACAACTTTACTTGCATCACGTTGAAAATTATTTGTAAATTTGTCTCTATTAATCTGCAAAATTGTATAATCTGAATATCGAACATCAGAATAATATGATGTAAACGTATTAATTAATCTTATAATCAATCACTGGATTAAGAAGCTTCCACACTCTATTGTATATAATATTTAGAAACTATTTTTACGCTTCTCAAAATCATAAAAATGTTTTCTTGTTGTGCTTTAACAAAAAAAAAAAGAATGTTGTGGATATTTTTTATTAAACTGGAGAGATGTCCAGGCTGAAGCGCGACTAATCCTACTCCGGTGGGCCGGACCACCGATAACAAACAAGCCCAGTTGATCCACGTGGGATTTTTCCTACTTTAAGAAATAGAAACATGAAATTCCATTGATCAAAACTACAATATAGTGATGGACTAAGATCCTTAATCCCATCGATGATACTGAAACTGATGTAAATAATGATGGACCTTGACAATATAGTGATAGACTAAGGTCCATAATCACATCAGCCCATAGAAAGGTTAGATCTAGAAAGGTTCGATGATTTTCTATTATTAAAATGATGTACTAACTAACATAAGCAAAAAAAAAAAATGCTAGAAGAAAGATACTAACATAATCAGTTGGTGTTCCTGTTGAAGTTGAACTAAACCATAAGCTCGGTTCTGAGTTAAAGAATCCACGACAGTATCATCGACTATGTGTCCAGAGTTAAGCTATATTGTTCACATTTTTTTCTCTCCATTTTTTCTCTATTTACACGAATGCCTCTTGTTATTTGTTAGAATGCTGATCTACGTGTGGTTTATTATTTAAAAAGGTTTTCTCGCTTCAAGTATTCTTCTTTGATCTGCGTCATCTGACAATAACTTTACTTTAACTGCATATTGTTATTCTGATCGGTCCCTGTGTCTGCTCAGATTTCGAGTTATTGGATATAACATTTATGCAACTGTTTAAAAATCTCAACTTATTAAATATGAATTTCATCAATAAATTTTATTAAATATTATTTAAGAAGATTTGAGAGAAATTTTTAAAAATAATGAATACTAAGAATATGAAATAAAATTAAGATAAAATGTTGAATTTTATTAAATAATATAATTGAAAATATAGAAAAATTGAATAAATATTACCTTATTAAATAGAAAAATAAGAGAATAATGTATAGTGTTACAAAGTAAGAAGTAGAATGGTAAAGAAATCAAATAAAACCATTGTACATCCATGTAACAAATTACATGAAAAAGTAAATATTTATATATTCTTTAAAAGTGAGATGTTTGTTTATTTATACGTAAAGGATAATGACAAGTCTTCGAGATTCTGAAACCATAGCCTGCCTTTTTCGACCGTTTGCTAAGCTTCTAAGCGAAATGTGAAAAGTAAAGAAGCAATAATTCAAAGACGTTGGAGAAGAATAATCATAATATACATTGCAGGTCAGAAAATGCCATGTGTCATATACATGTTAGCGGATGATGACGTGGTCTTTCATTCATTTGATCTGATATAATTGTTTTTATTAATAATAGTATAATCTTGGCATAGAGCGAAGTCCATGTAGGAAACAAATAAGCAAGAGTTTTTTTGTATGACTTTAATATTTTCGGGGTAGGGCTGCTGGGTTTGAACCCCAGACCTAGTGTAATGAATGCAAAAATGACTATCATTATATCATATCATTCCTACTAACAAGAGTCTTTTCAAAAACTACTATCCACATTTCTTTTCTTTTTATTTTCCTTTTTACAATATAAAAAGATCCTTAATTTAATCTTTGTTTTTTACCTAAGCCATTTTATCCTCCAATCCAACTTTTTGGCTTAACAATATTACTTTAAATTCTTTACACATATACATAATTTGCTTTCTTTAACACATGTTCAATCTCTAAGAAATATATAAAAAACTAAAAAAGTATCTGAAAATATATTTGAAAAATTTATATATTTTCTAATTATTTTTTTTTAAAAAATTAATCTAGTAATTTTAATATCTCTTTTAATTTTTAGATTCTAATCTCAAACATATATCATAGGTGAATATTATTATATAATATTAATTTAATATTTTTAAGTTAGTCTATAAACATATAATAGAACATTGTTATATTTTCTAATAATTAAATGAATGTAGAAATTATTATTTCACAAAAAAATAAATAATTATAAAGAGGAGACTCTTCATTTCTAAGAATTATTATTTTTATATCTTCTTCTTCTTCTCTCTCTCTGCTCTGTTGCTTTGCTTTCTCCCTGCTTCGTACGATCTGATTCGTTTTCTTCATCAGTAGAGAGAAGAAGAAGAAGAAAAATCCTCGAAAATGGCGAAAGAGAGAGACCAAAACACTAAGGATAAAAACCTTATAATTTGCTCCGCCCAGCTCAAGCTCATTTTAATGGCGTTACTCGTTCTCTGCACTTTAGCTACTCTTCTCCCTTTTATATCTTCTTCTTTCTCCATCTCCGCTTCCGAGCTCAGATTCTGCATCTCACGAATCGCCGCTTCAGACGCCGTTAATTCCACTTCCGTCGCCGTCGTAGTACAAAAGCCGGAACTAGATAACGGCGTTATAAAACAGCCGTTTACCGACAAGGCGGTAGTGGATAACGGCGATATTAAACGGCCGTTTACTGACAAGCCGGTGCTAAATAAAGACGTTATCAAACGGTCGTTCACTGGTTACGGCTGGGCGGCTTACAACTTCGTGTTAATGAACGCTTACAGAGGCGGCATTAACACTTTTGCCGTTATTGGCCTCTCGTCGAAGCCACTTCACGTCTACGCACATCCGTCTTACCGTTGCGAGTGGGTCCCACATAACCAGTCCGATAACCGGATCTTTACCGACGGTAACAAAATCTTAACCGATTGGGGATACGGTCGAGTTTACACAACCGTCGTCGTGAATTGCACTTTTCCGTCCACCGTAAACCCTGAAAACTCCGGCGGGACTCTTCTCCTTCACGCGACCACCGGAGATGCAAATCGGAACATCACCGATTCGATCCCGGTCCTCACAGAAACTGCAAACGCCGTCGATTTCGATCTCTACGACTCCAATTGCCGCCACGAAAGGTACGATTACCTCTATTGTGGCTCGTCTCTTTACGGAAACCTAAGCCCACAGCGAGTGAGGGAATGGATCGCTTACCACGGGAGATTCTTCGGCGAGAAATCTCATTTCGTTCTTCACGACGCCGGAGGGATTCAAGAGGAAGTGCTTGAGGTTTTACGGCCATGGATTGAGCTCGGGAGAGTTACGGTACACAATATCAGAGATCAAGAACGGTTCGATGGATATTATCATAATCAGTTCATGGTGGTGAATGATTGTTTGCATAGATACAGATTTGAGGCCAAGTGGATTTTCTTCTTCGATGTTGATGAGTTTATCTATGTTCCTCCGAAGAATACAATCTCATCGGTGATGAAATCTTTAGAGGAATATTCTCAATTCACTATTGAACAGATGCCTATGAGTAGTCAGCTCTGTTTCTCCGGCGACGGTCCGGCGAGAACTTACAGGTAATTACACCTTTTTATTTTGTTATTTATGCAATTGAGTTTTAGAGTAAAATTCGAGATTTTTTTTTACCCAACATTGAAAAGTCTTGGTTTTTTTTACCAAACCCATGTGTGGTCTAAGCATTTGAAATCAATGAATTGGTTAAATTAGCATCTGATTCTGTCAACATTCTGCCTCTGTGAAAAGAGCTTTTATATTTTGTGTTGCACACTTTTTCAATGGTTTCCAATGGTGGTCCATGTGGGTGAGAGTTGTTTTCAAAGATTCTTGTAACTTTCAGATTTCCAAAAACCAATTTGAGATTTGTTAGGATTTGATTGATGAGTGTGTGTGTTCTTTGTCAATGAAAAATTAAATAGTTCATGTAAATTTTTGATAAAGACCTGTTATTGTGTCCTCAGGTTAGTGAGAATTGCTTCAAAGATTCTAGCTTTAGATTCCAAAATTAACAAAACCTAAATTCAAAATGAGCTACGAATATACAGTTACTACTTACTAGTGCTTGAGACCTCTTTTCATTTTCTGCGATTTTACTATTTGTTAAGTTGGATCGTAGGTTTTTGGATAATTGATTTGTTTGTGATTGTGTGTTTTCAGAAAATGGGGATTTGAGAAACTGGCGTATAGAGATGTGAAGAAAGTACCACGACGGGATAGAAAATACGCGGTCCAACCGCGGAACGTGTTTGCGACAGGCGTTCACATGTCGCAGAATCTACAAGGGAAAACATACCACAGAGCAGAAGGGAAGATCCGTTATTTTCACTACCACGGTTCAATCTCGCAGCGTCGTGAGCCTTGCCGTCATCTTTTTAACGGTACACGTATCGTCTTTGATAACAATCCTTACGTTCTTGATACTACGATGCGCGATATTGGCCTTGCGGTCAAGACGTTTGAGATTAGAACCATTGGAGATCGGCTACTTAGGACACGGCAATGAAAACAATTTTTTTTTTTTTTCTAGTATCCTTTTATTGTATTATAAATTGGGTTCATATAATCATACAGCTCAGACACTTGGTATATAAGCATCTCTATCAAGGGCTTTATAATATTTTTAGCTTTTTTTGTAGGAATAGTTTTAGTTATTTTGTATTTGGAAAGTAGTCTCTATGGGTTAGTGAAAGTAGTTGTGGTCTTCGATGGATCTTTGTCGTGTTAATTAACCAAAAGTTTCCTCTTTTTCTTCCTTAGCATCGATTAATTAACATATCGTTAAAATACTCGAATCTTTGCGTTGAAAATATACAAAATATTTTTTAAGTTATAGTTAATAAAATAACGAATTTAACAAGTTATCATTAATTAAAAAAATTATTTTAGTTTTACCTTTTTTCTTTTAAGTTTTTTTTTTTGTCAACTTCTTTTAAGTTTTAACTCCAAAGAAAAAGCTTTTTATGTTCTAATGAAAACACATAAGCGTAGACCCCACGAAGAGGGTCCTTCCAAGTTTCGTGGTTATTAATTGTCGCAAAGACTGGAAAGTCTCTCACTGCCAAATCTCATACAGTAATAACGACAACAATTATTCCATTTAATCATTTTCATTTCAATTAATCACAAAGTTAATTATATAAAAACAAAAGGTAGAAACAATAGATTGCAAATAAAAGAAAAAAAAAACATAAACAAGGGAATGTGCACCGACGGTTCGGCATTTAATGTATATGAAAACGAGACACGTAAAAACAAATAATTAGCACACTCACGAACCCTTCCTTCGCACATTAATATCGATTCACAAATTAATAATTTTGATTTTTTTTAAGTGTTTTAAATTATGCCATAATGATTGAAATGGATGGGTTTAATCATTTAATATGTTCGAAGTTGTCGGAAACAACATTTAATAGAAATAGCCGAAACTACATGATCTGTAATATTCTCTGCAAATTTACAGTTTCCATTTAAATCAATAAATCTATTTTGTTCTATTAGTAAATGGGTTCCTGTAAGATTCATCACGAAATAAATAAAGCAACGACGCGATCTCAACGAGTTTATATAATAAGTTGCAATAAAAACATTTACAGAAAATCTACCTGTTGGAATCCAATAAAGCAAATGTGAGTCTGAGTGTGTTGGGGGCAAAATAATATGAGGATTTATTCTGTAGGTTTGTATTATTCAGTGTTTGGAATTTTGCTAGACTCAACGCGCAGATGATTTAGATCTAACGGCAAATTAATTAATTAGGAATTAATTTTAAATATTTTTCCTAATTTTTGATAATAGTATATATATATTAAATAAAAAATAATTATATATTAATAGATTATTATGGTTTAGTGGTAACGGAGATGATTTTTAACTGTCAGTTTTCAAGTTCAATCGTAGTTTTTGGATTTTTATTTTTCTTCACTAATGAATAGCATAATTGTAAATAAGTTACTGTCTTCGCCAGCTATTTTTTTTTGGGATTAATTGCAGCTAACCATTTTTTCAATATAATTCATCAATATTATTATATTTTTTTTTTGTGTTTTTGTTGTTGTTGTATATGCCTCCAAACTTGTAGATCTATTATGTAATATCCGATTTTAAGCTTTTAAAACTCAAAAAGTGAATTATGTTGTTGTTTTCCTATTTATTGGCAGGATTTGGCAAAATCACCATGGTAAAACACCGGCAAGCGTTTTGCCGCCGCTTAATCGGCCACCACGGTCGTATTTTCGTACAGAGAGTATTATTAATTAAAGTGTCTGCAGCAGAAGAAACAGCAGAATAGATGGGTCAGAGCTCCTATTTGTTAAAAGCGTTGAGTTGCTAAAAAACTATGAAATGATGAAAATGTTGGATTGGAGTTTTCCTTTCTACTTGGGTGTTAAGGAAATACAGTTATCTTTATTGTTCCAGAGACCATTTTTTTTTTTTTTTTTAAATCTCTCTCTCTGTCTATTTATAGAAACTTTGGCGAGCTGATCCAGAAGCTGAAACTTGATGCATGTCCGATGCCTTATCTTCTGCCAGCTTGGATAGTCATGTTTGAGCGGTTGATGGGAACCTATATGTAGTTTAGGCTTATGTATGTCATGTCGTGCAGCCTGCCCATCCGTGTCAGGCTTGGTCAGTCACCTACGGATTTAACGATCCCTAGATAGGGCCCTCTTTACCACGCATCAATTCTGGATTCGTCCACGCAAAATTGGTCTCCACAAATGCCTATAACCTCATAGTTTCCTCCTGGTGAAAAAATAGGAGTCAACTCTTATTCCCATATGTTGCATGACTATCCTGGAAAACATATACTCATGAGTCATGATGTTGTTTGCTTTATCCAAAATATATTTTTCTGAATGATTCTTTCTTGATAAAATTTTCTAGCTTATGTGATATGTGCATCACGTGAGTTGGCACGTATTAAGACTAAATCTCACATACTCAATTTGCCGCCAGAATAGCTGGATACTTCTCCTGATTGACCACTAGCCCGACGCAATCCACATGAAGATCAACGCTTGTGAACAAAAACTAACGTTATCCCTAGATAAAACAGTACTGATTGTTTGAGGAGCATAAGTTTTCCCAGGAGGGATTGATATGTACCGTTTTGCTCACTTGGCATTACGATGTAACCATCCTGCTTATAAGTTCCATAACTCGACTCAACAGACACATGTTCAATGACCCCGAAGGATGCATTGAGAAGGAGAAAATGTTGCTTCCATGCAAGGCTAACATGGGGAGGGGCCTTTGTTTTTTCAGCATGTGCCTGCCATTTAATGGTAAGAAGGGCGTTTTCCAGAGGCGTTATCTAACCCCAAACTGTCTGAACAATTTTCGCGTTATGTATATGCGGTGAAAGTTAGCTTGTTTTTTGAAGCATGATAAGTATGTTCTGGAGGAGCATACAGAGCGTTCATGACGCCAACAACGAAGTGTGTGTCAAATGGTTTGAACTCCAAGACCCTGCTGTGGGTGGAGTTCTTCTGCTGAGCTCTGATAGTTGTGGTGGTGATGGTGGAGGCCAAGAAGGCAAGAATTGCATCGAGGTATACCTTTACTGTATGATGGCTACTTGGATACACAAGTTGCAGGTATACCTCGAATCTCTCCTTTTAATTTTCTGCTTTTGTGTGTATTTTACAATGCTTCTTGGAGCATACAGTCTTGTTTTGTTGTGCTCTTACGAAAGGCGGTGCTAGTCTTGCTTCCAGGGATTGTCTAGAATGAAACATGACCCTTCTCGTTCATGCTGACGACCTCTCCGGGAAGCTGATTGGGCTTCCGTATTATCTCTAGCTATCTGTCCCGGGGATGTCAAATGGTTTCGGGAGGTTAACTTCTTCCAAATCATCCATATGACCAATGAGTGCTAACTATTTGACGCGCCGAGCTGAGTGACAGTATACTTTTTGATATCTTATTTGTCTTTTTCGCATGAAATATTCGTATTCCCTCTTTCTTTTAACGCTAAATTATTCCAGAGACAACAATGTGGGTATCTCATTTTGTAGGCTTCTGCATCGTTAAGGGTGTCTGCGGCGGATGGAACAGCCGCAAAGCATAGGGGAGGGGAGGAGGAGAGGTTGAGCATCCTCTCAGCAGGGTCTCTGCATGTCTCTTTCAGTCGGAGCACTAAAGCTTGCGGGAGAGAGAATAAATGAATTCCTTCTCGAAAACTCCATGATGCCTAAGTTAAACTCGTTCGGATAAGAAGTGCTGTATTTGACAAGTGTCTAAGGTTCGAGTTAGAAACTTTGTCCGTGGATCAGAGCTCCCATATGTTACAAATGTTCAATTGTCTGAAGAATAGCTATAGAATGGTGAAAATATGGAGTTTGAACTCTTCTTTCTACTTAGGTGGTAAGTTTATTGTTTCGGAACCTTTTTTCTCCTTTCTCGAGGTGAAAAACAATATTGATTTTTGGAAAATTATTACCAAAGTAAAATATTAACAAGTCTTCAGTATATTACGTCTTTTATATATTGTAGTTAAATCTCCAGCATTATTTAAACGGCCTGAGCTTCCAAGAAAGCATTGAAATTCTTGGTGGCTTCTAGCAACCGTGGTGAGATCGCCGGAGACGTCGGGTACGAAACCGGCGATGACGTGGAGAATCGAACGTGACGAAGCGAAGCCTCCATCGATCTTCTGTTTTTCGAACCAGACATCTTTAAAACTCCTTTGATCTCTTTCTCAATAGGTTCCTTGTCGAACACGAAAGCCGCTGAAACCGGATCGTCGTGATCGTTTTCACCGGAACCGCTTTTAATGAGCTCGGACGGTAAGTCAAATAAATGACCACCTCCTTCTTCTCTTCCGGATTCCGAAGTGTATGAGCCGCAGTCGAATTTCTCCATTGAAGCTCGAGCTGAGATCACTGTGGTGGTTGTGGTGGTTTCTCTGACGGAGACGGTCCTTGAAACGGTAGCGGACGATGATGATGACGTCGTCATCGTGGTGGTTCGGGTGAAGGAAGAAGAATCGCCTTTCCTTGATGATCTGACCGGTTTTCCTTTACCAAAACCAGGGAGGTATAAACACAGAGCAATGCATTTGAATCCGTCTTCTAATGTGTTGTTATTGTTGATGCTCTTGTTCGATTCGGTTTTGATGAAGAAAGAGTTTCGGATTCCGCTGGTTTTAAGAGACAATCTCTTGCTCGTAGATCCACAAGATTTGCTTCTCTTGAATGATGCCGACGAAGATGAGTCTTGTTCCTTGCTTTTGAGCGCCCGCATCAGACCCGAACGTTGTTTAGGTGAAGTAGTGGTTGAGTTTGGGAGGCTACGGCTCACAAACTTAGTCCGCACTGGCTGCAACGGAAGAGGCATAGGCGCATCTAAGTCTCTAGGAGGTGACATCGCCGGTAAGAGAATCATATCAAAGCTATCGTTCCTTTTCAGCGAACCCGAGAAAGACAACGACCTGATTGATTTCGGGTCCATCGATATCTCTCTTTCGGATTGCATCATACTCGCTTGCTTGACCAGAATCTTTTTCTTTGACTCGTCTCTTCCTAGAACTTGCCAATCCTCATGACTGCTCTCGTCTCTGAAGCTAATCGTTGGCATGAGAACTGCAGCAGCCATTGTCTTTTCTTCGGCCTGACAATGTTGATTAGTAAGAAGAGAAAATGACAAATGGCTAAGTCTTAAGGCTAACGAGATGGTGGATACTTATACAGAGAGTAAGCATGGACTGCACGTTTGGTGGCCAATGATGGCTACGCTTAGTCATGATTTGCACGTCCAGCTTTTTTTCTTACCTGCGTATTAATCTCAGCCAAAGGTTATTGACTTTATTACAATAAAACAAAATAAAATAAAAGAAGTTTACATTTTATAACATTGTTGACATTAGACCATTCCCAAGATTGAGACAAGATCTGATCAAGATAGATATGCCCGCAGGAACAATACTTATTACAATACTACCAAAAGATTTGGAATAATTACCCGAATTTGTGCAGACCACAAGCCGTTGATTAAGGAAGAAGAAGACTAAATAATTGAAATTCATTTCATAATCTCAAGTTACAAAACATTTATGATCGGGCATTGCTGGTGGTGTATGTAAGAACTAAATGATTTTGTACTCTACTGAAGGGAATTGTAAAACAAGATTAACACAACCGAGATACCGATGATAACTGGAAAAGACGAGACTAAGTACAACGCTCCATAACCCTACAAGAGATTAAGAACAAAGGCAAGATAAAAAAAATATCGATCAGATCCAAAGGTCTCTGAATAAAAAACGCTGGAATTGTTGGAAAGAAGAGTAGTGATTTCAAGCTAAAACCGCAACTCTGTAAAAACATTGAGAGAGATTTGGGAACAAACCATGGCTTTGCTGGCTACTCCAGTGTCATCATCATCGACATCGGCTTCTTCAATTGCAGCAGCTGAATCCCACTCTAGGTTGAGTCTCTTTGCTGCTTCTTTTGGATCTATTCCGGTGTCCGTGGATTTCGCGTACAATGATTTTCCCCGCTGCTTCTTCGAAACCTCAACCTTATCAGATAAATAAGATAAGTGTTAAGATAAAGGCTTTCAAACAGAGTTCTGCTCAGCTAATTAACTAAATGTATATTAGCGGTCACCAGAATTACACCAAGAAAACGGGATACATTTCTAAAGAAGAGGTACCTCTAAATTTGGCCAACGGATCATTTCCTCATACAGCATCTGGAGAGTGAGACGATCTTTAGGAATTTTTCCTTCATTTACCTGTGAGAAGACAGCAATACATTTCTAAGGATCTTCATACTAATGCCAAAAGTAAACTATTTCCTCCACCAAGTTTCGACTTGATTATCCCTAGTAACTACAAAGTAAACTGCTTTAACTTGGTGTTGTGAAGTGACACCTTGATATCACGATGGGCAATAGGATTTCTATATGCTTCGAAACAGTTTTGCATACTAAACCTAGAAGTTAGACAGACCAGCACAGTGTTCCAATCAAACAAGTAATGCGACAGATCAAGGATAAATGCAACTCAAGAAAGGTTGGTTAACCAAGGCTTCCCAGTAACTGCTGTAGTTAGCTATATCTGCATTTGTGTACAATAACAAAAGAACCGAGTGATTCACCGACCAAACCGAATGATTTACAATAGTCACCGACCAAACTTAATGATTCACAATAGCACTTCATAAATACTCCTAGAACTGAGCCATATACGAGTTCCCTTTCGCTCTTTGCGGAAAACTAATGTCTAGTAGCATATCTTAGCTGCACTCACTTTAAGTTTACTATTCATATTATTATTTTGAGGTACATGCTTCAGGACGGATCTACTTCGCTTACGGTAAGGTATACTCAAGATTTAAGAGAATAATATACAATGCATCTTAATGACAAAATTAAAGACAGAGAAAAGTTCACCTGTTCCAAGGCTTCAGCTAAGTCTTCCCTACTTGGTGCATCTGCATCTTCTATTCCAAGCAGCCTCCTCTTTTCCACTTCCCTTGGGTCCTCGATCATAATTGTCAACTTAACCTATGTTTTGAAACGAGTAGAAAACTCAGACTTGTTAATATCTCATCCTAAGCATTAGTCTCATCGATAACTATAAATCAATACAACCAGGACTTGCAGCTTTGTTATGCAAATTCTGATAACTACGAAACATAAAGACTGATTGGAATGGGCTTACCTCATTGAACATCATGTCTCTGTTCCTCCTGAGTAGCTCCAATACCTAACCACATGCAGAAAAAGAACATTTTCTTTTATCAATATCTAATTACATGTCTTTATGCAAGGTTAAGAGACTTTAATTAAGAAAATTTAAGCAGGTAAGGAATTTAGAAATAAGGCCAAATCTTTGTCTGTCTGAACAAAATTGAGAGACAAAACCATGAGCTTATAGCGTAGACCTCAAATTAAATTCCCAGAAATACACAAAATTCTCCAGGAAAATCTAATTCCACTATGGCATATTCTTCAGAACCTATCTATAATTTCACTAAATCAAATCTGCAAAATAAAGTTTACAAACCCGTTGGATCTCATTGACGTATTTAAGATCTTCAGGATCCACTTCTCCTTCTTCTTCGTCATCTTCTTCTTTATTACTTTGTTTCTCCTTCTCTTGTTGCTCCAATGTTAATGGAACCGGAACTCGAATCTCCGTCGCGTCTCCTTTCTCCTGCTGAGCTATCAAACTTCCGTACCTCCGATTCTTCCTCTGCCCATATCCTCTTTCACAGGAAATTCCACTACTCCTACAGAGTACAACCGGAGACAGCGAACAAACACCGTAATAACTCCGTTGGCCAGAAGAAACACAGTACTGCAACGGCAACTGAAATATCTGAGTCGCAGCCGCCACCATTTCTCCTCCGTATATATTGTAAAACAGCAAAAATTCCGCTTATAATTCACAGATTCTGCATCTCTTTGGAGATTTACACTCGATTGAAAAATACCAAAAGGAAGAAGACGATTCAAATCATCCAACGTTAATACTCAATTCGCTCTTGTTTAATTTGTCTAAAAACGAAAAATGAATTTGGAATATAGATTTCGAGGATAATACGAGTAGATTGCCTTGAAACGCCTGCCACTTGGATAATACTCCTATCACTCAAGATATAAAACAAAATTTAGTTAAATGAATCTTAATATTATAAGGCTTGACATCTAGGCCCACCATTAAGGCCCAATATACGCTTTAGATTTGGCGGGAAAATGTTAGAGAGGCCCAGTTAATTTCCCGCCACAGACAACGCTCAACATTTTCTTTACGCATAGTGGAGAAACTGAACTTGTTTTGCCTCTTTTACTCACTGTTCAAAAACGAATTTAGGGTGTTTTTTTCCCGGAAATTTTTCAGTGAGGGTAGATTTGAAAATGGAGGCTTTTGGTGGGTTTGTAATGGATGAGCAAGCGATCCAAGTGGAGAATGTCTTCTTAGAGTTTCTCAAGAGGTTTGTGTGTTGTTTTTTTCCCAGAAATTCGACTTTTGTTTGGCTCTAATTTGATGGATTGTTTTCAAAATTGCTTCAGTTTTCGATTGGATGCGAACAAGCCGGAGCTGTATTACGAGGCGGAGATTGAAGCAATTCGAGGCGGCGAATCGACAATGATGTACATCGATTTCTCACATGTTATGGGTTTCAATGACGCTCTTCAGAAAGCAATCGCTGATGAGTACCTGAGGTTTGTGTATTCTCTAATGGCGGAAAGTTTATACAAACTTTTGTTTTTTGTTCTTTTGTGTGCGAAAAAAATCGTCTGGGTTTATTACTTTCGGCTTGAAATTGGTTTAGGTTTGAGCCGTATTTGAGGAATGCTTGTAAGAGGTTTGTGATTGAAATGAATCCTTCTTTCATTTCTGATGAGACTCCGAACAAAGATATCAATGTTTCCTTCTACAATCTCCCTTTCACAAAGAGGTAATGAATGCCTTTTCTCATAGAAGTTGAAATTAGACTCATAATATGAATCTTATGATTTTGACATTGGAGTAGTTGTTTTCTTTGCTAGCCATGAACAGTGGATATTTATTGTTTTGGTGATTGTGATAATGACTTCGTTATCAACTTTCCAGGTTGAGGGAGCTAACCACTGCAGAAATCGGGAAGCTAGTGTCGGTGACTGGTGTGGTTACTCGAACAAGTGAAGTGAGACCTGAGCTTCTTTACGGAACGTTCAAGTGCTTAGATTGCGGCAGTGTTATAAAGAACGTTGAGCAACAGTTTAAGTACACACAGGTACTTAATTGATTGATTGTGGTCTTCTTTCACCTTGCAGGAAATGTTCGTTTATATTTCCCTGTTTCATTTTTTTTGTCTTTTGTTTTATATATCATGGCATTGATGCAGCCTACGATCTGTGTGAGTCCAACTTGTCTGAACAGAGCAAGATGGGCACTACTTAGACAAGAGAGCAAGTTTGCGGATTGGCAAAGGGTTAGAATGCAGGAGACTTCAAAAGAGATACCTGCAGGTTCCTTGCCACGGTCTTTGGACGTCATTCTGCGCCATGAGATTGTGGAACAGGCCAGAGCTGGTGATACGTAAGATTCCTCTTGCGCCAATTATCTATGCTATCTCCCATCCTTTTACGGATCAAGAGTTGCATTCATTTTGAGTCCTTCTTTTTGGTTTTTGTCCTCGCAGGGTTATTTTTACGGGAACAGTAGTTGTTATACCTGACATATCAGCGTTGGCAGCACCTGGAGAGAGAGCAGAATGCCGTCGAGACTCATCACAGCAGAAATGCTCCACCGCTGGACACGAAGGTGTCAAAGGTCTCAAGGCTCTGGGAGTGAGAGATCTTTCGTATCGGCTTGCCTTTATCGCAAACTCAGTGCAGGTTTGTCAACGATAGTAACAGCCAAATCAAAACTTAAGTGAGATGTGTCGACCAATCTCAATGTTTATTTTTCTTTTCAGATTGCTGATGGTAGTAGGAACACTGACATGAGGAACCGCCAAAATGATTCTAACGAAGATGATCAGCAGCAGTTCACGGTGAGGCTTAGAATAAATTTCTTATAGGAATCGAGATCCGGAGTATCCCGATTTTGCTCTTTTTATGTGACCTCTTACATGCTTACTATATATATACAACTAATGGAATTGGTTCTTGTTTTAACTTGGTAGGGAGAAGAGCTAGATGAAATTCAGCAGATGAGGAACACTCCTGATTACTTCAATAAGTTAGTTGGAAGCATGGCACCAACCGTTTTTGGTCATCAAGACATTAAGCGTGCAGTTCTACTTATGCTTCTAGGCGGTGTGCATAAGACCACTCATGAAGGCATCAACCTTAGAGGAGACATCAATGTTTGTATAGTTGGGGATCCCAGCTGTGCTAAATCCCAATTCCTCAAGTACTGATTTGCATTGAAAATCCAAGACGTCTTTTTTTTTTCCTTCTTCTGAAATCTGATCCCATAGTTTTGGTTTGATATTTGCAGGTATACCGCAGGCATAGTACCAAGATCTGTGTATACATCTGGGAAGTCCTCTTCTGCAGCTGGGTTGACTGCAACTGTGGCTAAAGAACCAGAAACTGGGGAATTCTGCATTGAGGTAAAAAAATTTATGTGCATTGTTATAGTTTGCTTGCAATGAAACTTTAAAGTAAACTAAATTTTGTTGATCGCTTTGAACAATGCTAGCCTCCTATGATAATGTGATTCCTATGTTTTGAATGTAATTAATGTGATCTGACACTTTAACAGGCTGGTGCTTTAATGCTTGCTGATAATGGAATATGTTGCATTGACGAGTTTGACAAGATGGATATCAAAGATCAAGTAAGTGAGCATCATTACTTATTACATTACAAAAATTGAGTTTCCTGGACTGTGGCTAATTGAGATTACTGTTACATTTCGGCACAAAGGTTGCTATTCATGAAGCCATGGAGCAGCAAACGATAAGCATTACGAAAGCTGGGATACAAGCAACCTTGAATGCTAGGACATCAATCCTTGCAGCAGCTAATCCTGTAGGTGGGCGATATGATAAATCTAAGCCACTTAAGGTGAGGTTATCCCCGAAGTTGAATCCAAACGGATGGATATTCTTTTATTTTTATCTTTGTTAAGAACTTTCATGGAAGTTTTTGTATATATCTGATTGTAGTCTGATCATGCTATTTTCAGTATAACGTTAACCTTCCACCTGCCATTCTCTCGAGGTTTGATCTTGTGTACGTTATGATTGATGACCCTGATGAGGTAACGGATTACCACATTGCCCATCATATCGTGCGAGTTCACCAGAAGCATGAAGCAGCTCTTTCTCCTGAATTCACTACCGTACAACTCAAACGCTACATTGCATATGCAAAAACCTTAAAGCCAAAGGTTGTAAACTAACCCATAAATGGTTTTGATTGCAAAAGGCTCTTGTTTTGGAGATGCTAACATATTTTTGGTATCTTCATCTGTGTTGCAGCTAAGCCCAGAAGCAAGAAAGCTACTGGTCGAGTCTTATGTTGCTCTACGCAGAGGCGATACAACTCCTGGTACAAGAGTCGCATATCGAATGACAGTTAGGCAGCTTGAGGCACTGATCAGGCTCTCAGAAGCCATTGCTAGGAGTCATTTGGAAATTCTGGTGATTATCCTTAACGACTGCCTCTCGTTTCTCTTTTGCTTCCCATCATTCATTTGCTTTATCTGGGAAGTGAACTTTTGTTTTTGATTCAGGTAAAACCAAGTCATGTTCTTTTGGCTGTCAGACTGTTGAAAACTTCTGTCATCAGGTAACTTTCAGGCCTGTCTTTCTAAATTTTCTATTGATTTCTCCCACAATTTTAACCGTAAACAATAATTTTTGCTTCTCTTATCCAGTGTTGAGTCAGGCGATATCGATCTTTCTGAGTATCAAGATGCTAATGGTGACAACATGGACGACACAGATGGCACTGAAAATCCTGGTAATGGAGATGACGATCAACAGAATGGTGCAGCTGAGCCATCTTCTGCAACTGCAGGTACATACTTACCACCGGATATGTTCATTTTCTCTAATTCCTGTAAGTTTTGTACTTCAGAACCATAACAAACATTATTGCTGTAGCAACAGATAATGGAGCAGCAATTCCAAAGCTGGTGATTAGCGAAGAAGAATATGATAGAATCACACAGGCCTTAGTCATTCGCCTTAGACAACACGAAGAAACTGTTAACAAAGACAGTAAGCAACATCATTCTTCAATTCTCCATAGTCCATACCATTACTTTCTCTCTTTTGACTCTTGAAACAAATTAATTATGCGACGAGTAACTCTTTTTCTTCTTTAGGTTCTGAATTGCCTGGAATAAGACAAAAGGAACTGATTCGATGGTACATCGACCAACAGAACGAGAAAAAGAAATACAGTTCGCAGGAGCAAGTCAAACTCGATATTAAGAAACTCAGAGCCATCATTGAGGTAAATCCAAAACAATATTTAAGTTAGGACTATTTCAAGTTATGTGTCTATCTAACACAACCTATGCATCGTACAGAGTTTGGTGTGTAAAGAAGGTCACCTTATAGTGTTAGCCAATGAGCAAGAAGCAGAAGAAACAAGAAGAAAATCTTCACAAAGAGACGAGAGGATCTTGGCCGTTGCTCCAAACTATGTGATCGAGTGATGCGATAAGTGTTTATAAAACTGAAGTTGAATTGCAACATAGTAACTTGATTAAGAAATTACGCAATGATAGAGGTGGAGAGTTGTATGATCCTATATATTTCTAGTCACATTAATTGTCACTGGGTTAAATTCTCAGTCAGTTCTGATTTACTTGAGTTTCAGGAGAAGATTAATGTATTCGAAGAATCTTTGATACATAAAAGTCAAAACAATCTTTTTTATCGTTTTATGTTTGTTTTGTTTAAATCCTTGTAATGTTCTGTTGTTGTTGTTGTTCGTAAAGCACGAGCAAAATGTATCATTCTTTGTTCGTGATTAGTCGTCTCGTCGTAACCGTTATCGTTCTGTGTTGCAACTCGGGAATTGAAAATGGGCGAAATGAAAATTAAAACGTTAAAATAAATGGGCTAATAGGTTAGAGAGGCCCATTTTAAACGAAAAGCCCAATACGTAGTAGTGAGCTCATTTTCAGATCTCTATCGTCTGAGGGAGATCGAGACGACGAAACTGTTTCGTTGAAATTAGAGAAAAAAACCCTAAACCCTCAAAATTTGCGAGGAGAAGAAAATGAATGGTCTTTCTCGTCATCTTCGAGCTTCTTCACTTCCTTCTTTGTTCCGCCGCTATGGTGAAATCCAGTCGATCTGTCGATTTTCGTCTCAATCAGATGGCTTCTCTGGTTTGTTTTCCCCTATCCTTATCTCTTGTCGATTTTTCTTTGTTGTTTTATGGTGTAGTTTTGAGTAATGACTTGAAATGATGATTAGATCGAGAACTAGTGTTTCTGGGTTTTATCTGATATAATGCAATTTTTGCTTTCGAAATTTTGGATCCGAGGTTCTGAGTTTTCCACTGTCATGTTCTGATGCTGTTCGCTATGAAAATATGTAATTTTTTGATTAGGGATTCGTTAGATTTTCCTTACGATTATAACCTTTTTCTACAAGTACAAAGCGAGGTATCGAAACACTGTGTTGTACTAGTGTCTTGTAATCTCAATGATTCAGCTTCATATGGCTCTTAAACGAATTGCTGAACTGAGAAATTAGGCAATAATTGCGATGGACAGCTTCGTAGTTACCCCCAATTGTGTCATTCTGTGGAACAGCTTTAGTCTTTAGTGATTAAAATGTATATGTATTGAGTGATTGGTTCTTTCATGGATTCTTGAACAGGTGGGAGATTCAGAGAGCAAGGGCCAGTTCCGGGAGACTCTGAAAACAAGTCAGGCTTACCGGATCCTAATGCTCCGCTCTTCAAAAGTTTCAGTGAAATAAAAGCAGGTTTATCGAAAACTGGAGGAAACGGCTCCTCGACCTTCAATAATTTCAGTGAAATGAGATCAGGCTTATTTAACAAGGTAGGAGACAGCTACTCGGCTCAGAATGCTCCTCCTACCTTCAATAATCCGATGAGATCACGCTTCCCAAACACCCTACCTGATCAGTCCGGTCAGATGAATCAAGGCTTACCAATCACGGGAGGAAGCGTGTTCTCTGCTCCTAGTGCACCGAGCTACCAAAGCTTCACTCAGTCTACGCTTCTCAAGGATAGTTTCCGCAGCGGAGGGATTTCGAAAGACCTGGACTTTGTTAGAGGAGTAATAGAAGAGGATGAAGGACGGAGAAGCGCAGGTTTATTCTCTCATTTCCATCGACCAAACCTTGAGACTAACGCTGACATCATTCACATCAAGTTGTTGCGGAACAACACTTTTGTCACGGTTACAGATTCCAAAGGAAACGTCAAATGCAAAGCTACATCGGGTAGTTTGCCTGATCTGAAAGGTGGACGGAAGATGACGAGTTACACAGCCGATGCAACCGCTGAGAACATTGGGAGAAGAGTTAAGGCTATGGGTCTGAAATCTGTGGTGGTTAAGGTGAATGGATTTACACATTTCAAGAAGAAGAGAAATGCCATTGTCGCGTTTAGAAGCGGTTATTCCGGTTCCAGGAATGATCAGAATCCTATAGTGTACATCGAAGACACGACTAGGAAAGCTCATAATGGTTGCAGATTGCCAAGGAAACGTCGGGTGTGAAATAAAAGAAATCGTGTTTGCAGATTTTCTTTTGTTATTATGTGGTCATCACAGAAACCTTTTGTTTTTTGCAGTTTTGTCTCATTGTTTGGTTGTGTTTCCTTACGTTAAATCCTGATGAAATTATTGGACCAAAGGGTATTGTTTAATAAACCAGAAATTTGCAAACCGTTATCAGACTATAAAAAATCTGAGATCATTGGAGCAAAGGTTCTCAGCCACAGTGATGGGTTTATCAAAGCTAGAACGTTAAACGAAAATTTGTTTCTCTACATTTGGAGAACAAGGCAATGACGCTTAAGAAAGGGAAGAATAACAAGAACAAGACGAAGAAGAAGCCGTCTCCAAGAGTTTTGATCTCTCCTTTCTTCACCGGAGCTATACAAGATCCGATCCTCTCTAGGCCACACCAAAAGTTGTCTCTATATCTTGCTATTTTCTTTTTAGTGAATTTTGTTTAAATGGAGAAGGAGCATGTTCGTTGAGAATAAGAAACACAGAACATGTTTTGTGTTTCTTGTGTCTGAGTCCACGTGTAAAAACATTTAATATATAATCTCTAAGATTCATTCTTTTTCTTTTCTCTTAAAAACATTTAATTTATATAATTGTTATTTCAGAAACTAGAAATTCTCGTCTTCTCCGTCTTCCACTGATTTATCTCCACAGCTTCTCTCAACTTCTGACGTTTAATCACAAGGTACGATCAGATCCGTATAAACCAATCTCGATTCTTGTTTCGGTTTATATTTAGTCTAGTGTTTTGTTTAGTATTCCATATATGATCAGAAAAGTTTGTAATCAATCTCACCGGTTAAGCTTGTGTTCACGAATCCTCGATTGAATTCTAGATTTTTTCTGAGTAATTGGAGCTGTACGATCGTTTTTGTGGTGAACAAATTGGGCTGTGGAAGTGTTTTCTCCGGAAAATATTTACTTTTTCTAATATCATTTTTGGTTATTAACTCTTGGACTATGTTAACAATTAGCAAGACGAGAAAGAGTTGAGATTTAGTAAAAATATCCCTCAATTACGAAATTGAAGGTTTTTTATCACCTTATGGAATTGGTTAGCAATTACACATTGATCAAGCTTTTCTGTGTATGATCTTGTCCAAGTTTTGTTCTCATAACTGAGTTTTAACGCATTGTTTGCATAGGGTTATAAAGATTTGAATCTGAGTTAGGTTTAACTTTTGTTCGTAGTGACGACTTGTGTTGAGTTTGATTTGTTGCACTGTATTCCATTCAGAATTGGAGTAGTAATAATATGTTTGATGGTGTTGTAGGCAATTAGAATTGTTTCTCTTGATTTTTTTGTTCGTAGTGACATCATTTTTTGTTCCCCAGTTATCATGTTTCTCAATTAAGACGAACCCTAGATTCCAAAATCTGTATCAATTTTGAGTAATCCTATAAGGGTTGTTGCAGATATCAAAAACCCTTCAAGTGTTTTTGCGATTGTGGAGAGTTCTCTAATCGTTTAACAATCTGGATGACGTTATGCAGAAGCGGAGAATTATCACTGTGAATCCATCGACGTCTATCGAGATGAGCCACTACAATAATGAGGTTCCTTATTTAACGGTTGGTGATGATGAGACTCCATCGCCTAAAGCCACCGATAAGATTCGGAAAGTCTCGATGTTGCCACTCGTTTTCCTCATATTCTACGAAGTCTCAGGTGGTCCTTTTGGTGTGGAGGACAGTGTGAATGCAGCTGGACCATTGTTAGCTCTTCTAGGCTTTGTGATCTTCCCTTTCATTTGGAGTATCCCAGAGGCACTGATCACTGCAGAGATGGGCACAATGTTCCCAGAGAATGGTGGGTACGTCGTGTGGGTCTCCTCTGCATTGGGACCATTCTGGGGGTTTCAGCAAGGTTGGATGAAATGGCTGAGTGGTGTTATCGATAACGCATTGTATCCTGTTCTGTTCCTTGATTATCTGAAATCCGGAATCCCAGCTTTAGGTAGCGGTTTGCCGAGAGTGGCAGCCATCTTGGTGTTGACTCTTATGCTGACGTATCTGAACTACAGGGGACTAACTATAGTTGGTTGGGCTGCTGTGCTTATGGGTGTTTTCTCGATCCTTCCTTTTGCTGTGATGGGTTTGATTTCGATTCCGCAGCTAGAGCCTTCGAGATGGCTTGTGATGGACTTAGGGAATGTTAATTGGAATTTGTATCTAAACACGCTTTTCTGGAATCTAAACTATTGGGATTCGATCAGTACTTTAGCTGGTGAAGTGGAAAATCCGAACCAGACGCTTCCAAAGGCTTTGTACTATGGCGTGATCTTAGTTGCACTTTCTTACATCTTCCCTCTTTTGACTGGAACCGGGGCGATTCCGCTAGAGCGTGAGTTATGGACAGATGGGTATTTCTCTGACGTGGCCAAAGCACTTGGTGGAACTTGGTTGCGATGGTGGGTTCAAGCGGCTGCAGCCACTTCAAACATGGGAATGTTTTTAGCAGAGATGAGTAGTGACTCTTTTCAGCTTCTCGGAATGGCTGAGCGCGGGATGCTTCCTGAGTTCTTTGCCAAAAGGTCACGTTACGGGACACCTTTACTAGGGATTCTGTTTTCAGCTTCAGGCGTTGTGCTCTTGTCTTGGCTAAGCTTCCAAGAGATTGTAGCTGCAGAGAACTTGCTCTACTGCGTTGGTATGATCTTGGAGTTTATAGCATTTGTCAGAATGAGAATGAAACACCCGGCTGCATCGAGACCTTACAAGATACCTATTGGAACCGTAGGCTCAATCCTCATGTGTATTCCTCCAACCATTCTGATATGTACCGTTGTAGCCCTCTCGTCTTTTAAAGTAGCTGCAGTGAGCTTTGTGATGCTGATCATTGGTTTCTTGATGCATCCTTGTCTAAACCATATGGATCGAAAGAGATGGCTCAAATTCTCCATCAGTTCTGACTTACCAGACCTTCAGCAAGAGACTCGGGAATGCCAAGAAACTCTGATACGTTAGGAGTGTGTTCTTAGTTCTTTCCCCCATCTAATGTTTTGAGTACATAGCTTGTAAGCCATAGTTTTAAAAAAATACTCTTGAGTTTCATGGTTTGCTGTGTTCTGTTTTTCACAGCATGTTTTAGTTTTTGTAAAGTTTGGCCATCATTCTCGTCCGCTTTAAGACCCTTTTGTAGGTAAGTATGTTGGATGAAACGGCTTCGACAAATCTCTAGAAGCTTCGTGAGTAACCCATATCATAACGATAGAAAACGATCTAGATTCCCATGAAACATAGTTTTAGATTTATTTGAATCCGAATTTATATTTTTCGTCCTGTTTTTCCATAATTTCGGTTAATCATGGTTTTTAGCTAATTTCTAACCTAAATTAAGATAATGTGAACCAAAATTTTAATTAAACCATTTTAACCGTTAATTTAACCAAAAATCCTCCTCCTCACTATGACTCTTTGTCCAACGAGAACAGGAGCGCGAACAACAACGAGAAAACCAAGGCGGAGAGAGGCGGATTCGATTGGGATCCTAGCGGTGGTGATCACAAGTTGAGTGGTCAGCCGAATCGGGTTGGGAATATGTATTCTTCGTCGCTTGGGTTGCAGAGGCAATCGAGCGGGAGCAGTTTCGGTGAGAGCTCCTTGTCCGGGGATTATTATATGCCTACGCTTTCTGCGGCGGCGAACGAGATCGAATCGGCTGGATTTCCTCAAGATAACGGGTTTAGGCTTGGGTTTTGCGGCGGTGGAGGAGATTTGAGGGTACAGATGGCGACAGACTCGGCCGGGGGGTCATCATCTGATAAGAGCTGGGCGCAACATACGGAGGAGAGTTATCAGCTGCAGCTTGCATTGGCGTTGCGGCTTTCGTCTGAGGCTACTTGCGCAGACGATCCAAACTTTCTGGATTCCGTGTCGGACGAGTCTGCTTTGCGGACTTCGCCAAGTTCAGCCGAAACCGTTTCACATAGCTTCTGGGTACTGGTTTCATTGCCTTTTGTTCGTTCCTGTTTAGCCTTGTTTCACAAAATTCTTGGATCTTATGCGTATGGAATTTAATTTCCGTGTGCTTTGGTTTGGGATTCTGAACTACTTTCGGGGTTATCGAAAGTTCTGAACTTGTTAGATTTGAATGGTATTTCGGGGTTATCGAAAGCTTTGGATCTTCTAGCGGGCATTTCCATGGAAGTTTAAGTTTTTACCATTTAGATTTTTGGTTAAATAAACGAATAATTTAGGTTTAATCTGATTTTTGGTTAAATTAACGGTTAAAATAGTTTAATTAAGATTTTGGTTAACATTATCTTAATTTGGGTTAGAGATTAGCTAAAAACCACAATTAACCGAAATTATGGGGAAATGGGACGAAAAATATAAATTCGGGTTCAAATAGATCTAAAACTATGGTCGCACGAGGATAAAAGTTGTGATTCGAAATAGAAGGGAACTAATAAGATGTTCCAAATCTCGTGGAGATCTGGATCGTTTTCCCCATAATGATATATAATTATCATATGATTTTAAAATTATATCTTGTATCAAAGAAATATATATATATATTGTTGTCCATTCTTTCGTTCATTTTTTTGCTCCCGACGTTGTCCATTGTTTTGTTCATCGAAGACACGGAAAATGAAAGAAACCCATGTGATTAGTAAAATTCTTAATAATATATATTTATATTAACATATTAGATACAGTTAATTATTATTACCCACAAATAAAACCTATTTTAGGGTTTAAAAAAAAACATTTGTTACGGGAGCAAAATCAATCTGTTTTACTTATGCGGTTATTTAACTAGTTCCATAAAACATACTTGCTGTAAATTTAGTAATTAGTTCCATAATATCATATTTATAAAACTGTAGAATATGATAGTTGAACATCTTTGATTAATCGATTTGCATAAAATGTTTGGAGTCATAGTAGAGAATTTTTTTATTTTATTTAAATTACAGATGTAAAAATTTTGGAATTTTTAATATGCTAAAATTGAATTATCTGTCTTAATTAATCTATGAATAGACATTGTCATCTGTAAAATGTCAATTATGAACATATATTTTCTCTTTAATTTACTTATTTAATCAAATCATATTTTTTTTGTATATACAGAAGTGTATACCATGTTGTGATGGATGGAAATTTCATGCTTTGTCCTTAGATATTAATATTCATTTAGTTTCTTTAATAAAGACACGAAATCAAAACAACAACCAATTCGTTGACAAAATTAAGTAAAGAAATATCAACAAATTTTTTAAAATTAAGCAGACTAATATAGCTTATAATATTAGATAAAGGAGTACATGATGTACCTTACAGATCACCATGGCAGGTCCCATTTTCCAAATTTGCCAACTGTAATTGCAATATTAGTGCCAGCCGGTAAATCTCTTTTAAATTACGTATGTACCCTTTCAACTCTGTCTTCTCTTTGAGCCTGACCCGGTTTTGGAAGAAAACCGGAAATTCAAAATGACAATTAATACAAAATTTCGGTTCATATTCCATACAAATTACTCAACCAAATCCTGGAAGATGATGGAGAGAGTACATAAAACAAAATAAAAAACATGTTTCCATTAGGATTCTACGTAACCGATTCCGGTTTACTATTGTTAACCGAGTTTGCCGACCATCAAACATAATCGGTTCTGGCGCCACCGGGGAAAAGGTAGACAACGATTTTAAAAAGAAAGGGGCAGTTACGTCATTTAGATGAAAAGCAAAGGGTGATTAGCAGATAATCCCTTCTATAATACGAAGGGGGCTTCTTAAAAACCAGACAAACAAATTAAAAACTAATCAGTTGGAGATTTATCGAAGAACAACGAAGCAGAGCCTCAAGAAAATCATCATCTCAAGTAAGTTTCATCATGAACAAAAATATATACAAATTAATATAAACATTTTCCATTATTTAGACGTGGAAAGATGCGTTTTCTATTTTTCAATCCTTATTATTACGTTAATTTGATTTTTCTTGAGAACCTTTAGAACTAGGGAGCTAGAGATTATACATAAACCATAAATGTGTTAAAAAGGTTGATATATATAGCTAAAATCTTATAACCTATATGATGTATAGGTAGATTTATATGCGTATTACTGTATAAATTACAAAGGTTTATGTATATGAAGCAGATAATTTTGTCTCGAGTTCTTAATAGTCTAGGTTAAAAGTAATGATCTTTTGTTACCGTCATGTTCATGTAAACTATAAAATATAGCAAAGTTTCTAATAATTTTTTTTTTCTCGTTGTAGGATTATAAAATACACAAAAAGAATGGGTTACTGGAAATCAAGAGTTGTTCCAACAATGAAGAAATTGTTCGAGAGAAGCCCAACAAAGAAAGCTGTTGTTGTTGAGGCTAGCAAGAGCTTAACCTTTGATGATTCTAAGGTTTTAAAGGATCTTTAAGTTATAATTACATATTATACGTGTGTGATTATTGTGATTCTTAATTTTATTTTCGTGTATTAACAGGAAGCAATCAACAAGGAGATTGAGGAGAAAAGGACAGAACTGGAAGCCAAGGTCGTGGAACTCTACGAAGCCACGTCTGCTGAACTCAAGGTGCTTATTCAATTTTTTTTTTTTAATTTATCTTAGAAATTTAAAATAAACATTAATTTATCATCGATTTTAATGTTTATATATATAGGCTTTGGTGAGGGACCCTAAGGAGGATGGTTTAACGAAACACTCTGCCGAAGTGCACAAGTTCCTCGAGGCACTTGTCGAAATTGGTACGTACGTCTAATTTAGCTAAAAACCGTTTAGCAATGTATTTACCACAATAACATTATTGTATGTTCAACCTTCATACAAATTAGTAAAACATCGGATAGTGATAATTTTAGTTACCCTAATGATCCGTATTGATTTTGTTGGTATATTTTTTGGATAATAGTTTTAGATGCATGAATTACCTGGAGCTGCAGGTTCTTACATGTTATTACCCGATACCATAACCAAAATGAACAATCCTTATAAACATCATGATACCCATGGTTGAAGTAATGTCTTACAAACGATATTAGTTAGATTAAGACATTGTATATTACACTAAGTTAATAATCCTTTTTATATGATTTGTTAATTCAGGATTCCCCGGATCAAAGGCTGCATGTGAAATTTCATCTACTAGCTCCGGACCAGTAACGTTCATATTTGAGAAAGTATGTTTGTTTCTCCCGGCGGAGGAGAAGTCACGAGAGGTGGAAATTGTGGAGGAAGTCGTGAAAACCGATGAACCGGCCAAGGAAGAGGGAATTACAAGCGGCGAGAAAGAGATAGAAATAGTTGAAGAGAAGAAAGAAGAGGTTAAACCGGCATCGGTTCCTGCCCCTGCGGCTGCGGAGGAGAAGAAGCCAGCAGTGAAAGAGGAGAAGAAGGCGGCGGTGGAAGAGAAGAAGCCAGCCGTGGAAGAGAAGAAGGCAGTGGAGGAGGTGAAAAAAGAAGTTGTTGCCCCAGCGCCAGTGGCTGAAATTCCATCCACCAAGGTTTCAGAAGTTCCGGTGGTTGAAACTCCGGCCAAAGCTCCGGAAACTCCGGCGGCTGCACCACAAAAGGCTTGAATTTTCTTCATGATACATTTCTTTAAGAAAATATTGGTTGTTTTGTGTGGATAGTTTATTTTGTTTGTTTAATTTATTTATTATCCATGTGATTCTTCTATAACATGAATTTGCTTGCTTGAATTATATAATTTGTGATCGGATTCTAATTTTTTTACCAATGTTCATTACACTCTATTTTTAATCATCTTTAAATTCAGTTTCAGAAACTAAAACTCAAACCTTAATTTTAATTCTAGATTCTTGTTTTTTTAGTGTTCAGTTTTTTTTTTAATTCAAATGATGCGAGTAACTCTGAACATGTGTTAAGGAATCGAGTTTACTCCAATGACTCAGACTACCCAAAATATATTATATACATAATTTAAACCATACTACAAATTGCAAATTTAACCAAATATAATATAAAAATTTGAAAACGGAGCCATTTTCTCTGAATTGAATTAACTCTTTAGAACAGTTATATGTCTTAACTAGATACTGGCCCTGTACGTTTATCAGTCCCTACGATCTGCGACTGCGATTAATGACCAACGATTGCAACTAGCAACTGTTATGATGTTCGTTTGGCAGTCGCTAATTTTGGTCACAGTCGCTAGTTTTGGTTGCAATCGCAGGTTTGTTAGTTTGATAGACACTGGTTTTTAGTCGCTGGTTGCAGATTGCAGTCTCAAAAAGTCAGTTGTAAAAAAATAAATAATTTAAAATTTATCAATCATTGGTCGCTGCGACCAGTTGTAGTCGTTGATCGTAAGTTCTGCAACTACCAAAGGAACAGTTGCTGGTTTGTTGCTGATAGCTCGCCACCAAGCCACTATAAAATGAAAGTTCTCTACTATAATTTCTAGAAGTGGCAATAAGCATGACATCTTAAGATTACTTTCGTTTGGAGATTTAATGTAACTTATCTATGTTAAATCGTTATAACTATGAGACTATTCATGCGTGCAAGCAAGAACGGAAATGAAATTAAAAGATTAGAACGTGCAAATTATATATGCAACAAATTTAATATTATTTTTAATCGAATGACGTGTGGTATGCAACTCTTCTTTTTCCACTGGATTTCATTTATCTTTTAGCTAAGCACATTAACTGCGTAATCACGATTAGACTATTAAGAAATAAAAATAATACTTTTCAATACCGTTGGATTCAAACTTATCTTAATATAAGTTTATAATCGAAACACCCAAACGTGTTTTCCTCTTTATCACAAGCCCAATGCATACCTATGCGCAGCATATGCGAGTAATTCTTCACGTGTTGTTGTTTTTATTTTGGCACGTTGATTAGTCAACGAACAGATTGATTAGTCAACTGGTAGAGATGGTGACAGTAGGAGAAATACAATCCAAGTGCTTATGCTACTCTTTTAACCACTCAACCAGATGACATGGTCTAGAGCTTTTAGGCAGTTTTTGTAATGATAACTTGAACAATCTTAGTAAATCTTTTAATAGAACAATTAGACAAGAAAAGAAGAAACATTTGCTAGACATGTTAGATGACATTAGGAGGCAGTATATGGTGCGTAATGAAAAGAGACATGTTATTGCTGGAAGGTTGAAGTCTAGGTTCACTAAAAGAGCACATGATGAGATAAAAAAAATAAGAAAAAGATGATTGCAGAGTCACAGTTTTGTGATGGCGAGGCACAATAAACATGAGATACAGTTGGGAAATAACCAAGTCTCTGTGGACAGAAATGATAATACATGTGGTTGCAGGAAGTGGCAGATGACTGGAATCCCATATATTCATGCTGCATCTGTTAACATAGGAAATAAACAGAAAGTAGAAAATTATGTCAATGATTGGTACACAAGAAAAATGTGGATCATAACTTACAAATATGGTATTGAGCCGGTTCAAGGCTCGCTTTTGTGTCCAAGAGTGAACAGATTAGGTGTCGTGCCCCCTCCATGGAGAAGAGAAAACCAAGCAACTATGTTAGGAGGAAAGGAAGAAATAAAACTTCTTCAAGTACCACCACGTTATCACGCATGAACCGAGTCATGACATGTTTAAATTGCAAGGAACAAGGGCACAATAAATTAGGATGTAATAATCAGAGGATTAAGAATCCACAAAAAAAAAAGGTCATCCAAAGAAAGCTCAAGTTTGGGTTCTCTTTTAAATGTTGATGTTTAACAAGGTTTAATGACTATTGAGATATACTTTAATGAAACCAGGAATCGAGGATTATCTTGTTTGGACAAGGACAAGCCTCTCAAGGATTGGCGTCGCAAGCACAAGCCTCTGAAGGACAAGCTTCTCAAGGATCTGGTCGAGTTTCAGAGGGAGTTTCACAGAGATTTTCACACAGAGTTAGAAATGGGCAAGCATCTCAACGATCACAAGGAGAAGAGCTAGGGCCACAAGGACAAGGATCAGAAGGCTGGGATTCATGGTTTGAATGTTCAAATTAAGCAGTAGGCAACATGGTTTTTTTTTTTTTTATGATCGGATCAGAATCTGCATTTTTTGCTTGTTTCAAAATCTACCGTTTATGTTTCAAGACCTGCTTTTTTTGCTTGTTTCAAAACCTGCAGTTTATGTTTTAAGATATGTATTTTTTGCTTGTTTTAGAACCTTCAGTTTATGTTTTAAGACCTGCATTTTTTGTTTGTTTCAGAACTTGCAGTTTATGTTTTAAGACCTGCATTTTTTTGCTTATTTCAGAACCTGCAGTTTGTGTTTTAAGATATGCATTTTTTTGCTTATTTCAGAACCTGCAGTTTGTGTTTTAAGATATGCATTTTTTGCTTATTTCAGAACCTACAGTTTATGTTTCAAGACCTGTATTTTTTGCTTGTCTCAGAACTTGCAGTTTATGTTCTAAAACCTACATTGTGTTGCTTGGATTATGTATTTTATCCATCTTTTAGGTTGTCTTCGGATTATTTGTTTAAAAACATGGTTCATTTTTTTCTGAATTACATATTTTAGTTTCATATTTATGTCTCAGTTGTGGTTTTTTGTCATTTATGTTTGCTGTTTACTTCATCATCACTAATTCCTTTTTTGGTCAACTGTATGACTATCGATAAAAGGAGCAAACCAGGTTAAAATCTATGATAGTAACACAAACCCTAGGCTCCTAATCACCATGCCCCACATGCACACAAAATAAAACACAGCTCGAACCACCGAAACACTAGCACTGATACAAAAATTCTGACCAGACTGCCCAACCCAAAAATTTAAAACTAATTAAATAAAGTTCTTGCTAATGGGATTCGAATCCACACCCTTTCGGACATTAATATGGGCCTGAGACTAACTCAGCCATATTAAATTCTTACAAGCATTAAGATAGAAAAATGAAAATGTTTTGTTCTAATAAAAACAACGTTGTTCTTTGGAGTTAGATAATTTTAGTGATAAGCTTCCTCTTTTCAATTGACACCAGCATATAGGGTTGGAGGTTTAATCATTGGTTGGCACAAAGTTGTTGGGATTAAACAACATTGTTTTAACTAAACAGACTAGTCAACTCTATTTAACCTCAGTAATCAACTCTTTTAGTTGACTAGTCAATGTACTTGAAAAAGAAAAATCAATACAAATTTGATATTTTTGAAAAAAGTTAACAAAAATTTGATATTTATTTGACACATTTTTAGTTGAAGATTAAAATTACCCAATTATAACATTTTGGTATTTATTTGACCTTTTTCCGAAATATAATTGTTAACTTTGACTATTTTTTCTGTGTATATTTCAGAAATTCTAATGTACAGTTATATATCACCTTTTTATTGACTAATCCCACTTGCATTGTAAATACACAATTTAAACTGATATTATTTTCTACTATTGCATAAAACTGATATTCCATTTTTGAAAGTTTATATTCTATTTTCACTTAATATATTTTGACCTTTATATTATATTAGTGAATGAGTTGTGTTATATTCTGGGTTTGCTCTTTTATACTATATCATGCACCTAAAAAATGAAAATAACTTTTTATATCATTTTTCCATTTTTATGATGTTTCCAAATTATGTTTTGTACTTAAAATGTTGAAAAATCATATAGTAAGTCAGATTCAAACCTAGCACCACACAATTAAAAGGGATATTAAAAAAAAAAAAAAACTATGTTATAGTAATTGTGCTCTGTTCTTTTTGTCCATTCTTTGGACTATATGATTAATCCAAAGAAATAAAACAATAAATAATAAACCATTCAACATCACAAAACATATATAGCCACAATAGGATAGCATAACAAAAAGAGAAAGATATATTATTCTTAATAAAATACATAGTATAAACACAAAATGTCATATATAACATATATGATAACAAAATGCTATCTGCTCTCTCCGTTTTTATAATTATCGTTTTAGGTTTTATCATACAAATTAAGAAAATTTTAAATATTTTATTTTTTTCTAAACAAAACATCATTAATTGCATAACATATAAATAGTCATAAAACATTAAAACTAATAAATTTTACATTGAAAACTGAAAATAGCACTTATAAAAAAACAAAAAAAAATCTTCCTAAAACGATAATTAATTAAAAACAGAGAAAGTATAACATATATTAAATATCATAACATATATATCAAACGGCCAAAAAATTCATCTTTATATGACCCTCCACAATATACAAACACCAATTCTACAAACTAAAAAATGACTAATTAGGAAAAATTAATAGAAAGTTTCTTACTAGAAAGAGAAAAAAAAGTTTTTTTATATTTTTATAAGTGTTTTTTCAGTTTTCAATGTAAAATTTATTAGTTTTTAATATTTTATTACTATTTATATGTTATGAAATTAATGATGTTTTTTTATAAACTAAAATGTTTGTGTATTCTTTTTTACTTTTTTTTTATTTTTAAATTAAAATACTTAACTCAAACAATCAAAACTATATTTTAAAATGATAAATTATACTAATCAATGATGCCACAAAATATTTTTGAGAAAAAATAAATACGTATATTATTTTAGATTTGAAAGTTATTGTTAAATGTCTTATATATTTTGTATGTTGCGAAACAATATTGAAATTTTTTTGGTTTATGTCATTAGTTTTACTGTTAAAATATATTAAATGCTTAAAAAAAATTCATATATGTTGGACTCAAATGATATAGGCCGTCGACAATGCCGTATAAACGTTGTACATTCAACTCTTTTCGTCATCAAATATGCATTTATAGTTGTATATTGTTCATTTTTCTGTTAAATCAAATTAGATGTTGTTTATAATGAAATCTTTTGGTAAGTGAATCATCAAATCTAAGCCATTAAAAGAATGTCATTTGACTACAATGCATTAATAGTAGTTAAAAAATAATAAACAGTTAATGAGTCAAATATATAAAATTATTAGTGTCCTACCAAAACTAGAGGATGTCAATGTCATTGTTGTTTGACTGATACAGTGATATGATACATCAAACTTGTCTGAGGTAAGACTATAAAAGTGTGACTATTTTTTCCACCAAACAATATAATAATTGTATCTATATCATAGTTTTTAGAATTTTCTCGTTTTAAATATATATCGTAACTGCGATTTCTATTAAAAGTTTTGAAAACTATAACATAGATATGATTAAAATTTGCAGTGAACATAAACGTAGGAGCTATGATATGAACATGATATATGTTTTTTTCTATTTTTGAAATTCAGTTTTTTCTATTTCGATATTCTTATATTATATATTTTTAAACATCCTAATTTTTATGAACACTTCAATATGATGTTCAAATATATATATATATATATATATATATATATATGTATATATATGTCAATAGCCTAAAAAATCTTTCTCGACATATATTAAATTTTCTTACAAGTTTTTATTTCTCTTTTATTTTTTGTAATTAAAGTATTTAGAATTGGTTGTGAATAATATAAATAATAACAGTATAGCCAATTTTTATACGATGTATGAAGAGCTATCTATTTCTTATCTTTTAGTGTTCTATTATATTATGTTTTTAATTTTATTTCTTTAGTTTTTTAAAAACTGTTTTTACTGTATTATTTTCAATTTTCATTTTTTTATTGGTTTTCCAAATTAACTAATCTGTTCGGTTTTACTTTGGTTTGATGCAACTACAATTGGATTATGTTTGGTGTTCAGTTTTGCATTCTACTCCAAATTTAAACATAGTCAATAATGATATAGTTTCATTTTGGTATACTACTCTTGTAATTTATATATAATATATAATGTAATGGTTTGTAGAAAAGTAAGAACATTGATTGGTTTATTCAGCCAACATAAATCTTAAAAAAATACTTAACAACCACAATACTAAACATGTGTTGGGAATTTAAGGATATACTTATGGTGGATGATATTCTATCGAAACATCTAATTTTTAAGGCTTTTATTAGATACGTTAGGCCAAAATAAAAAATAAAAAATAGACACCTAGCTAATTGATTATCTCCGAGAGTTTGAAGACTTCTACTCCTTCCGTTTTTTTATAATTGTCATTTTAGGTTTTTACACACAAATTAAGAAAATATTAATTTATTTATTTATTCTAAACAAAAACATTATTAATTACATACCTAAACCCAATCTAACCAATAATAAAATGAATGAAAAATATAAATAGTAAAAAATATTAAAAACTAATAAATTTTACATTGAAAATTGAAAACAACACTTATAAAAAAAACAAAAAAATTCCTAAAACGAAAATTAAACTAAAACGGAGGGAGTATGTTTTAATATCATCATTAAAATTATGTGAAATGAATAAGAAAAGAACATATAATAAATAAAAAGAGAATGAGATATGAGAGATCACTTTTGTATTTTAGTTTATATTTTTTTTATCTCAATCGTTTACAATGATAATCAAATATATAGTTTGAGTTTTTTCATTCTCAAACCTATGATCTCCAATAATATGTATCCAAATGTAACTTTTGGATCATTTACACTGTTAGGTATGATCTACTTTCTATATGATGTTGGCGCAATATAACTAGAACATCGATCTTATGTTTCTCATCTTCCATGTTTAAGATATTATAAGTTCAGCTACAAATTTTCCAATAGCTTTTGATAATATAGGTTATGCACAGATATCCAAAAACATGCACGGATATCCAAAAGATGAAACATTGTTGTTGGTAGTACTTATATGTATGATAGCTTAACTAATGAAGAGACCAAAAGTATAATTGTTGCTTTTTTTTTTTTCCTTACGATGTTTGCTTTCTATGAACTCAAATTTTATTGATATATTTCTTCTTTCGTTATATGATTTTTCTTGTAAAAATATAAGAAATTATATAAATATTTTTTGCCTTTATTTTATTTTTCTTTTGAACATTTTTGATAACACAAAAATGTAAGACCAAAAATATGGCGACGAGTAAACAAATAGTATATTTTTCTTTTTCTTCAAGAACCGTTCATGGCATCACTGATTATTATAATTTAATATTTTAAAATGTATTTTTAATAATTTAAGTCATCTATTTTTATTTAATGTAATAAAAAATAGAAAATATACATAAATATATATAATCCTAATTTATTGTATAAAAAATCACATCATTATATTATTTAGGATTTAAGGTTTAGGGTTTAAAATTTAGAATTTATAATTTTTATATATCTAAACCATTTTAGGTATTAAAAACTGTTAAAAAAGGTATTTTGTTAAAAAACTTAGTTTCCTATATTATGTGTTGTTAACATTATAATACTTCATTTATTTTATTTTTAAATATTTTTTGTCTCATATAATTTAGTTTAATAAATTTAACACATTTTATATTATTTATTTTCTATTTCAAGTTTTTCTTGTAAGATATTTTTTCATCAATTATCTTTACTATTCATTTGATCGACTCGTTGTTATCCTTATTCTTCGCATTTTCAGCTTTTTAATTGTATGGTTTTGTTAATTAATCACACAGTTTATTATCATCAGAATTATAAGATAAACTAATTTACGTAGGATTAAAACTTAATCAATCTATAAAATATATATTTAAAATTAATCTTACAAAACTTTTGTTTTATCTTTTTTGTTATTTGATTTAAAGAAAGAGTTATAAAATATGATTTTCTCTTAAACTATTATATAAAATTATATTTTCTCTAAAATATTATACATACTAATATATTTTGTTTTCATGCGCATTAAAACTATTTATTCTAGTTTTAGTTTTTATAAAAAACAAATTATATTGTATTATAAAATAAACATATTATAACATTTTTATATGGGTCTAATGAAACTTACATATAATAATTAAAGTATTATTTATTATACTTATAACTTAAAATACCTAATTTTATAATATTTTTCTTTAATTTAAAATAATTTATAATTATTATATATATATATATATAATTTTCAAAATAGTTTTAAAATAGTTTTGTTTAGTATTTATTATTTTAAAATAATTTTCTGTTTTGCATTCTACTCCATTGTAGTCTAAAAATAGTTAAACATTAATCAATAATGGTATAGTTTCTATTGAGGATAATTCTTTTAAATTAAGATTATGGTTATGGTTCTTTTCATTAAATTAAGTATTTGTAAGATAAAACGTTTCATTTTTTATGATACCATAATGTTATCGATGCACAAGATAGAAAATTCTAGTTTTTAACAAAATATATTTTTTATCAACAGTTTCTATATCTAAAATGGTTTAGAAATCCAAATCGAAAGTATAAATTCACATAAATAGTATAATAAGATGTGATTTTTAACAAAAATATTAATATTATGTTTATGTATTTTTTGTGTATTTTTTTTTTCTTTTTTCTTATTTTTAAATTAAAATATTTAACTCAAACTATTCATAATATATTTTAAAATAATAAAGTATAATAATCAATTATGCCATAAACTACTTCTGAAAAAATAAATACATATATTATTTTAGATATGAAAGATAATCTTAATTTTTTATATATATTGTATGTTGCGAAAAGATATTGAAACTTTTTTAATTTATGCTATTAGTTTTACTGTTAAAATATATTAAGTGCTTCTAAAATTTCATTTATATTGGAATCAAATGATATTGACCGTCGTTAATGTCGTATAACATTGTACATTCAAATCCTTTCGTCATCAAATATGCATTTATAGTTGTACATTGTTCATTTTTTCTGTTAAATCAAATTATATGTTGTTTATAATGAAATCTTTTGGTAAGTAAATCATCAAATCTTAGCCATTAAAAGAATGTCATTTGACTACAATGCATTAATAGTAGTTAAAAAATAATCAACAATTAATGAGTCAAATATATAAAATTATTAGTGTCCTACCAAAACTAGAGGATGTCATTGGAGTCGTTTTTGTTTGACTTCATACAGTGATATGATACCTCAAACTTGTCTGAGGTAAGACTATAAAAGTGTGACTATTTTATCCACCAAACAATATAATAATTGTATCTATATCATAGTTTTTATAACTTTCTCGTTTTAAATATATATCGTAACTGTGATTTCTATTAACAGTAAATACGATCATGATATATTTAGAAGGAAAAAGTTTTGAAAACTATAATATAAATATGATTAAAATTTGCAGTGAACATAAAAGTCGGCGCTATGATATAACATGATATATGTTTTCTTCTATTTTTAAAATTCAATTTTTTTCTATTTTGATAATCTTATATTATATATTTTTAAACATCCTAATTTTTTCAAATATATATACATATATTTATATATATATATATATATGTCAATAACCTAAAAAATATTTCTCGACATATATTAAATTTTCTTACAAGTTTTTATTTCTCTTTTTTTTGTAATTAAAGTATTTAGAATTAGTTGTAAATAATATAAATAATAACAGTATAGCCAATTTTTATACGATGTATGAAGAGCTACCTATCTCTTATCTTTTAGTGTTCTATTATATTATGTTGTTAATTTTATTTCTTTAGTTTTTTAAAAATTGTTTTTACTGTATTCTTTTCAATTTTCGTTTTTGTTGGTTTTCAAAATTAACTAATCTGTTCGGTTTCAGTTTGGTTTGATGCAACTACAATTTGGTTATGTTTGGTTTTCAGTTTTACGTTCTACTCCAAATTTAAACATAGTCAATAATGATATAGTTTCATTTTGGTGTACTACTCTTGTAATTCATATATAATATATAATGTAATGCTTTGTAGAAAAGAAAGAACATTGATTGGTTTATTCAGCCAACATAACTCTTAAAAAATACTTAACAACCATGATACTAAACATGTGTTGGGAATTTCTGGATATACTTATGTTGGCTAATATTCTATCCAAACATCTAATCTTTCAAGGCTTTTAATAGATACGTTAAGCAAAAAAAAAGACACCTAACTAATTGATTATCTCCGAGGGTTTAAAGATTTGTATGTTCTTATATCATCAATAAAATTATCTGAAATGAATAAGAAAAGAACATATAATAAAACTTAAGAGAACGAGATATAAGAGATCACTTTTGTATTTTAGTTTATATTTTTTTTTATCTCAATCGTTTACAATGATAATCAAATATATAGTTTGAGTTTTTTCATTCTCAAACCTACGATCAAATTCCTCCAATCACATGTATCCAAATGTAACTTTTGGATCATTTACACTGTTAGGTATGATCTATTTTTTTTTTGTCTATATGATGTTGGCACAATATAGCTACGACATCGATCTTATATTTCTCATTTTCCACGTTTGAAGTATTATAAGTTCAACTACAAATTTTCAATAGCTTTTGATAATATAGGTTATGCACAGATATCCAAAAACATGCACGGATATCCAAAAGATGAAACATTGTTGTTGGTAGTACTTATATGTATGATAACTTAACTAATGAAGAGACCAAAAGTATAATTGTTGCTTTTTTTTTTCCTTACGATGTTTGCTTTCTATGAACTCAAATTTTATTGATATATTTCTTCTTTCGTTATATGATTTTTCTTGTAAAAATATAAGAAATTATATAAATATTTTTTGCCTTTATTTTTTTTTCTTTTGAACATTTTTGATAACACATAAATGTAAGACCAAAAATATGTCAACAGTTTAAAGTTTAGAATTTATACATTTTAGATATCTAAACCTTTTTAGGTATTAAAAACTGTTAACAAAAAGATATTTTGTTAGAAAATTAGAGTTTCCTATATTATGTGTCGTTAACATTATAATACTTCATTTATTTTATTTTTAAATATTTTTTTGTCTCATATAATTTAGTTTAACAATTTTAACACATTTTATAATATTTATTTTCTATTTCAAGTTTTCTTGTAAGATATTTTTTTCATCAATTATCTTTACTATTCATTTGATCGACTCGTTTTTATTCTTATTCTTCGCATTTTCAGTTTTTTAGTTGCATGGTTTTGTTAATTAATCACACAGTTTATTATCATCAGAATTATAAGATAAACTAATTTGCTTATGATTAAAACTTAATCAATCTATAAAATATATATTGAAAATTAATCTTACAAACTTTTGTTTTATCCTTTTTATTATTTGATTTAAAGAAAGAGTTATAAAATATGATGTTCTCTTAAACTATTATATAAAATTATATTTTCTCTACAATATTATACAAACTATTATATTTTTTTTTTCATGCGCATTAAAACTATTTATTCTAGTTTTAGTTTTTTTTTTTTTAAATTATATTTTATTCTAAAATAAACATATTATAACATTTTTATATGGGTCTAATGAAACTTACATATAAAAATTAAAGTATTATTTATTACATTTATAAGTTAAAATACCTAATTTTATATTTTTGAAACAAAATTATAGAAAAATATAAAAATTATAAAAATTTTAGTACTTATATTTTTACTTAGTTCTTGCTACTTGCAATCATTTGATCTCTTTTGATTTTTTTTCCTTTTTCTTATCTATCATTTATTTTATTTTTTATTTGTATATTCATTTTAATTTTTCTAATTTCTGAAATTAATTATATTTTTTTTTATTTTTACCTCAAAAGTATAGTATTTTTTCAATTCTAAAATCATATATATAATTACCCATTTTCTATATATTGAAACAAAAATAGCTATACATATTAAATAAATTTATATTTGAATTTAAGTATCGTAAATTATTTATTTCTTAAGACTTGTATTATATAATAGATTTTTTTTCATCTTTCATAATGTATTACAAATTTGAACGTAATAAAATTTAATATTAAATTTTAAGATATATACTGTTAATAAATTAATTTATTATACTAAATATAATTCTTTTAAATACTTAAAATCATAAAATATTTAATAATTAATATGAGTAATATTAAATAAAATATTTTATTGAAAATCTAACTATATATAGTTTTTTTAATACTTATATATAAAAATATTTTTGTTTTCTTTAATTTAAAATAATTTTATAATTATTTATTTAGTATTATATATATTCTATTTTAATTTATATAATATAAAAATAAAATTATATAATTAAACATATTAAATGATAATTAGAAGTAAATATTAATTTGATGGTTTGACAATGTGTAAGATGAAAAGTAATTTAAAAAATGATGTGGACACTCTCAGAGGATATAATTTTTTTTTTTATTATTTTAAGACTTGCATCTTATATTATATCTTTCATAATGTATTGTAAATCTGATTTAATAAAATTTACAACTAAATATTAATTTAAAGATATATAATTTGAATAAATTAATGTATTATTACATTAATTATAATATTTTTATATATCATAAACATATTTTAATATTTAAAAGGATAAATCTTAAGTAAAATATTTAATTTAAATCTAATTATATATATTTATTATATTTTACAATAAAATAATTTAATACTTTTATCTTATACTATTTCTGTTTTCTTTAATTTAACTTAATTTTATTTTTATTTCTTTATTTAGTTTTTAGTATATCTATTCTATTTTAATTTATATTAAATAATAATAAAATGATAAATTAGATATGAATGAAATGATACTTTAATTATAAGTCAATATTAATTTGTTAATTGTGGTAATGTGTAAAAGGAGAGAAAACTCCCTAATTACATATAAGATGTCATTTGATTTAGATACTAAAATTCTAAAAACGACTATAATGCATAGATAGAAAATAATTCAATCAATTACTCAGTCAAATATGTATATGTTGTTAGTGTCCTACCAAAAATAGAGGATGTCATTGAACTTGTTATTGTTTGACTTGATGTAGTGAAGTTTATTTTGCCTTGGTCTTTTCTGAACCCAACTCAAATCATTTATTTCTAGACTTATATTTGCATGTTTAGTTGGACGGGACAATTTTTAACACTTTTTAATATTACTTTTACAGTTCTTTTTATAAATTTTCTAATAGTATCTTTTAATAATGCTTTCAGTGTTTAGTAGATTCCAAATAAAACCTACAGAGCCTTTACCGTCTTTTTTGTTATTCTAAAGCAACTATTAAAATTTTGAAAAAACTGTAAAATTTTCTCACAAAAAATTATAGATTACCAAAAAAAATCTATAAATTTTTTAGTATCTTTTTTTTTCTTCTCTTTCATTTATATGATTCCAAAAACAACTGATTTTAGTTTGGTTTATTTATTTGTCGAGAAAGAGATTAAACCAAACTCTTATGCAAACAAAAAAAATTTCGTTGTCAAATGCAATAATCTTTTTTCCATCTATTACCTCAAATCGAACAATGAAATGAGCATATATGGAAAAAAGATTATTGCATTTGACAACGAAATTTTTTTTGTTTGCATAAGAGTTTGCATTTGACAACGAAAATTTAGTGCCCAAAATGTTAGATCCCCAGTCGGATCCGAAATTTTTGTAATCGGGTTTAGTGGGCCTTAGTGGGTCTTAGTGGGCTGAATACAAAACCAGTCCTTTGGACTAATATAGAAAAATTGAAAAATGTTGCATCAGATACCAAAGCCTAGAGAAAGTCCAAGGACTAAATAAGCAATATATAACGTTTAGTCGACAAAAACAATAAAAATAAAAAGAGATACGCCACAATAACGTACCCACTATTTCCTTCCCTTCCTCTTCTTCTTCCTCACTGTAAACGCAGAGACTCCATTTTCTCTTCTCCTTCGTTTCTCTCTCTCTCTACACAGATTCTTCTTCAAAGCCTTTTTTATGTTTCTCTTCTTTTTTTCTCTCTATTGATTGTTACGAGAAGAAGAAGAAGAAGAAAACGGAATTTTTGTGTGTGTGTGTGTTCTTCCGCGTTCTATAGGGAAAAATCAATGGAGGAGAAGAACTAAACGAATCTTGAAAATAATCGCAGATCGTAATCGGAAAAACTATCTTTACTGAAATCGGAATCGGTTTTTCTTTCTCTTGGGTATATATATAAAAAAATAATGATGAGGTTCCTCTCTTTCTTCTTCGATTGATCTTTCTCTGTTTTCTCTTATCGTTTGCTCTATTTTTTTCTTTTGACTTCTCTTCTGATTTTTCAATTTGATTTTGGTGTTTTTTTTGTTTTTTGTTTTTCTTCCTGTTTCAATGAGTTTTTCACCTTCTTATGGGTTCTATGGGATCTGAGTTTGAACTGAAAAACTCCAGATTCATGGTTTTATCTAGAGTGAATGAAATGAAAATTTTGATCTCTTTTCTTTGGACTGCTACTAGTTTTGATCATCCGAAGAGAAAATTTCACTTTCGAAAACCTCTGTAGAAGCATTTCTCGACTTGATCAATCTTCTTCCGTTTCGAGCTTTTGTTTCTTATTGATCTGATTGTTTTTTTTTTCTCTTGAACAAAATTTGACAGGTATCAGAGAGTAAGCCCAGATTATATTCCTCTTACAAATACTAAAAAGCCCTACTTAAGACCTTCACCTTCCAGATCCAACGAAAACGGAAGAACATCCGCAACTGCAACCGCAACCGCAACCGCCGTGGTTTCAACCGGAGTAGGAAGATTCAACAGCACGAGCACCACTATCAGCAGCCCGAATCTCGACGGAGTCCCCAAAGGAGTCCGATTCAGATCCGCTTCAACACAACAACGACAACAAGAAGATCTCTCTCACGACTCCACAACAAACACTGGTCGTAACGGCGGAGGTGATGGATTGTTACAGTGGGGGCAACGGAAACGATCACGTGCTTCCAGAACCGAGATCCGATCCGTGTCCGTCGTTGCGGATGACTCGTCTTCTTCCTCCGGACACAGTTTGATTCCATCGAATAAAATTCAGAGAAGATCGACCAATCCGTCTATGCCGCCGCCGTCGTTGTCATCCTCACCTCTATGCGGCGGAGGAGGAGGACGGAGTAAGAATCCTAGAAACAGTTTCGTCATCGGCAAGGAATCATCATCTAGATTCGTCCCTACCAGGTTTTTAGCCAATTTCTCTCATTTCCATTCTTCTTCTCCATTTTGAGAATCGATTTGATTTTTGTTTTTCCATTTTTACAGAGCTTAAAGATTAGATTCATTCTGGTTTTAAATTTTATTTCTTTAACAGAGACTTCAAATATCCATATATTTTATTATTATTTGAAGTAATTATACGTATTTTGGGTATTTGAATTAATTATGTTATTTATTATTTTTTTGGTTATTGAGATCAAAGTATTTAATTCATGTCATCAATTCTGTGTTGATAGCCTTTAATAAACGTGGTTTGATCAATAAACCTCTTTTTGTCAATTACAATATTACCCTCAGAGAAACAAGGAGCAGAGTTATGTATCCCAAAATCTCTGTTCCTGTTTTTTTTTTTCTCTCTTGTTTTGCTTTGTTGGTAGCATTTTTATTGGTTTATAGTTTTAATAAATATAAAGGATTTTAAATCAACTTCTCTTTTAAGAGATCTCGAATTTCTCTTTTGTCTTTCTTTCTTTGAATAGGTCTTAAAAAAAACTGTGTTCTCTCTTTGAAACTACAATTTTGATAGATCCTTTAGATTTGAGTGGGTAAATAGAATCTCTCTGGGTTTTAGTTTGGTCTGTGCTTTCTTTTCAATTCTGTTAAATTATTACTGGGTATTAAATTTCTTTACTCTTTGGCAAAAATAAAAGTAAAATAATAGATCCTTAGCTTGAGTTGGGAAATAGATTACTTCTCTCTGTGTAGTTTTTAAATTTTGAATTTGATTCAGAAATTCTTAATCTTTAATGGGTATTACTTTTCTTTCTTAAAATTTCTTCACTTTTGTGTTAAAAATCTTCATTCAAATTTTTAACTTGTTGTGGGTTTGAACTTGTAAGCTGTGTTATCTTCAAGTTTTCATCTGAAACCATCAGAAATAGAAATTCTAATTTTTGACCATGCCTAGGCATCTAGAAGATCGATCAGCCACGGGTTCCCCGTCAAGAAACTTGGGTGTTCCTGGTGGTCGAATGGTGTCCAGATCGGCCAACGGTGGTCCTAAAAGATCTACTCCTTCTCCGGACAAGACTGAAACCAGATCAAACGTTAAGGGTCATCATCATCATCAGAGACAGAACGGGTTAGATCATAATCATCATCATCATCATCAAAGAACGAATCGATTAGAATCAACGGCTCAGATTCACTCAGAGATTGAGACGAACAATGGGGAGAAAACAACAACACAAGTGGAAGTTAAAGAATGGCCAAAAATCTACGTTGCTTTGTCTAGAAAAGAGAAAGAAGAAGATTTCTTGGCTATGAAGGGAACAAAACTCCCTCATCGACCAAGAAAACGAGCCAAGAACATAGATAAAGGCCTTCAGGTTAGTTTCATCTTCCTTTCTTTTTTCTTTTTTTTTTTTGATTCACATTCGAAAGAAATTAAAATTAGAAAATATATTGTTCCTTGGCAGTTTTGTTTTCCAGGGATGTATATGTCTGAGTTGAATAAAAGTCGCTATGAAGTTAGAGAGAAGAAAAGTGTGAAGAAGGTAACTTCACTAAACTCTGGTTTGCGCATGTTTTGTCAGATTTTTTTAATAAGATTAGAGAATAGAAGTTGAAATCATGAAAAGAAGATAGATCTAAATTCTCTGTGTTATAGATTATTACATTCATATGGATCTTGGTATAGAGAAAAATTGGTCGACCTTATCAAAACCTTGGATGTTGTGTGTGTTTAATGAAGAGAAGTTCAGAAAATAGACATGGGAACGACCCTGAGAATTATGAAAATTAGTATACAAGTAATATTAAAAATGATTAATAATTCACTTTTGGTTTTGTTTCTTTGTGGTTGATCAAATAGTCTGGTTTAATGGGAGATTAGATTAGTGAATATTAGTGTTTTCTGGTGTTTGGGCAGCAGCAACAGAAAAGAAGAGGATTGAAAGGCATGGAAAACTTGGATTCTGACTCAGAGTAGGCACGTGTGGATGGGAACTGACCCACGTGCGAAAGCGAGTTAATGGTCGAGGACTTCCTCTCTTTTTTTTTTGTTTTTATTAATCTTTATTTCTCTTTTTCTTTTTAAGTTTTGTTGATCTATATATTATTATTATTTTTCTTCGTGTTCCGAATTCATGTTTTTTGGTTCTCGTGTACAAAAATGAAAGATAAAGATGCGTCTTGGTAAGTCCTCTTTTCAAGTTTCTGAAGAAAAAAAAAAGAAAAAAAGTAATAAATACTAAAATTTTGCTTGCATCACCTTTCATAAATCATGAAATGAAAATTAAGAAATAAAATATAGAAGAAACAAATCAGGGATATATTAAAGTATAGCATTTTATGAGACCTTATCAAGCAACTGTTGAATAAATAGTACTTTAAATTTAAAAATGAAACAATCAAAATAGAATGATAATATAAAGACAATAATTTATCTTCGTTTTTATTCGTTACGTATACACGAATCCGTCCTCACCAGAAAGATCCTAATCGGACTCTTTTATATAGCCGGTTAAAATTACTAATCCGGAGAACCAAAGGTCCCATCCCAAATTCGCAATCCGGTTCGAACCAGAGAGAAGGTCGGTTAACCCATCATCAATCGAATTCACAAGGCAGCGCGTGAGGTAGCTGCAACGTCGGAATCTTATCAGAGTCGTCTTGGACGGTGGTTTTTCCGGCTTCCCGAGAGGTCTGATTTCTCCTTATGTTACAAAATCTCTTAAATAGCAAAGTATCAAACTCTTAAAGAACGCTTCTTGATTTTGGATCAAAAATAGAATATTGTTAGGAACTAATCCCTAAGCAATAGTTGATAGTGACGACAGACCAAAACAGCATCTTTAACTTTATCATATAATGTCTCAAGTAAACTGTCTGACAAAAAGGAGTTAAAACTGTTTGAATATAGGTAAGAGAAGATCTATGACTGATAGTAACATCTCAAATCAGAATCTTTAAGGAGTAAACTGTAGAAAGAAAGAGCAAAAGGAGTAAACTGTAGAAAGAAAAACTTTAAATATATCATTTGGCATAACGAATCATACAACTTTCAGTATTTACATGTAAGTTTCTGATCAAATCTTTTGCAATATAAAGATTTTTTTTTCTTTTAATTGTTAATTTCACATGTTTAAGATTGCAACTCCAAAACATCAGAGATCAATGTATTAAGGGCTCTCGCAGAGTTTCCATTGCTTTACTGTCTCGCTCATACGTACTGGAACGTTGTTAGACCAGTCAATAAGATCAGGTAAGCCTCCGGTTAAGGCAACAAAATTGAGACCTTGTGAATCTGGAGTTCTCTTCCAGCTTACCTGCATCGATGATGAGTAAAACTTTTACGAGCAAGTAACTCTAAGGATGGAAGATGAAATGTGTTTACTTACTTGTCCAGGAAATGCTTCTGACAAGATCTTGATTGTAGAATTCAACATCCAGACCGAATCACCTAACACTAACTGAAGTTTTCCATTCGTTGCAACGTTTTCTGCTTCGATTCCAGCACAGTTCACCATAATGCGACCGTTAGGCATTAGCCTGCTAGCTAGATCCAACCATATTGGAACCTGCACAAACTTAAAATCTCAAAATGCTCTATACAACGCGCAAAAGGAGTCTATATATGACTATAAACCCTTTAAAAAGTACCTGTTGCAGCTGTTCTAAGACCTTTCCATCAGAGAACAAATCAACGATGATCGCTAAAGCATTGCTTAGTTACATAAGAATGCAGACAAGAAACAGAATAATAGGCAAACATACTACTGTTAATCTAGGAATCTCACCAGCATATCTTCCTGAATCATCTTGACAAGGAGAGAGAGCGTCATCTACATGAACACAAAGTCTACCCCCTTTAGATGTTGGTTCCTCGAGGTCAGATAACCCAAGATAGTTTCTTGCTTTCTCAATCAACTACAAAAAGAAATAACCAGTGAACTCAAGATTTTAATGCGCAAACGATATGCCGCAAGAAACATCAAGATAGATATAACATACAATTTCATCAATCTCCCAGCCTTCAAGCTGCATAGAAGGCCACAATTCAAGAATCAGTCTTGCAGATGTTCCACCACCCTAAAACACTCGTGAACAAAAGTAATCAAATCATTAATAATCTCCACATTTCCATTTTCATGTACATCTCAGATCATTTGAAATTTGAATCATTTAGTAGTTCTCTCACCAATCCATAGATTGCAATGGGGCCATTAGGGATAATAGGCGGTAAACTCGCAGACTCATCCTGCAACAAAATGTTGATAGAAATCAACAACAGCACATTTAAAAGCAAAGAAAACACTATCATTTTACAAAAGATTGATGGAAAATCTACATACCCAATAGGATCCAGTCCAATTCTGGCCTCCCTTATTGATAACACTATGCACATTCTCTATATATGGGGAAACAAAAAAAAAAAACAGATTACAAATCAGAGGATTTGATAATACAAAGTTACAAACTTTATGACTTGAGGTTAAAAAAAAGCTCACTAGTTGAATCAAGGAGAAGGTATCTTGAAGCAACAGTATCCACTATAACAATCTCATTGTATCTACTTCTTATGGCTGTCACAACCCAGTACTCTTCTTCTTCGTCTTCTTCTTCTTCTCTGCCAGATTCTTGTCCAATTTGTATCTCGTCACCATCGCTTTGGTTGATGCTAAACGAGAATCTGGACTTTTTCAGAGATGGATTTATGAATAAGAGTTTTGAAAATTGACATGTTTTATATGAAAGGTTGCAGCTTTCGTTGCCGAGAAAGTGAATGTAGACTTGAAATGGCCATGGAGCTCAAAGCTGCCATTTTTTCTGTTTTTCAAAGATCTCTTTGATTTCGAAGTCTTATCCTTCTGCCTTAAATTTAATGTCGTTTACATTCTTGGCACAAAAGCAAAAGTGTATTTTGGATTGTCTTTTCAAAAGAGTCGGCAGTACAGGCTTTTGCAACGGTAAGTGTCCGTTTCTGTACCGTACAAACGGCACGATTTGTAAATTTATATAATTTCTGAACTCAAACATATTTCATTATTGCTACTGTATACAACGAGTTTGTCTCTTCATTTCAACAATTGGTTTCTTGACAAAGGAAAGTGATTTATACAAGACTAGATTATTTGAAAACATTCTTATATGGATTCATTAACTTTTACAACTCACTAAACACTACTATATATACAACTTTATATATTGTACACTACTATATATACAAGCATATATATTGTAGAATAAACTCAAAGTTTTGTTTATTAAACCCAACATAAGGAACATTTTAAGATATAGATGATTCCATATGTGAAATTCATAAAAATTTACTTATTTTTTAGTCCTTTTCTGCACCTAAGACTGCTGAAAGAAATAGCAAAGGAGCAAACATACTTAGTTAAAATCTTAACTCATTTGGCAGAACGAATCATACAGCCTTTCACTATTCGCATGTGAGCTTCTGATCAAAGCTTTGCACTTTTAGCTGAGATCCTTAAAAACTCTGTGATGGTTGATCTTGATGTCACATTTTTAAGATGCAGTTGAACACAGCGATGTATTAAAGGTTCTCGCAGAGTTTCCATTGCTTCACTGTTTCATGCAAACGGACTGGAACTTTGTTAGACCAGTCACTAAGATTAGGTAAGCCTCCAGTTAAGGCAAGAAAGTTGAGGCCTTGTGAATCTGGCGTCCTCTTCCAGCTAACCTGCAACGAGAATAATACGCAAAATCAATCTTTTACTTCTTCCCATTTAAAACGAGCAAGTAACTAAAGGATGGAAGATGAAATATGTTTACTTACTTGTCCAGGATATGTTTCTGACAAGACCTTGATGGTAGAACTCAACATATAGACCGAATCACCTAACACCAACTGAGGTTTTCCATTTGCAGCAACTTTTTCTTCTTCGACTCCGGCACAGTTCACCATTATGTGACCGTTAGGCATCAGCCTGCTAGCTAGATCCAGCCACATTGGAAACTGCAATAATGTCAAGTTCAAACATACTCTGGCGCAAAGGTTCTATATGTGACTAATCATAATACTAACAATCAAAAACATTTTGAAGTACCTGTTGCAGCTGATTTAAAACTTTTCCCTCAGCAAACAAATCAACAATGATCCCTAAGTCAACACAAGAATTCAGACAAGAACAGAATAGGCACCATTTATAATATCTGGGAATCTCACCAGCATATCTTCCTGAAACATCTTCAGAAGGAGAAAGAGCATCATCTACATGAACACAAAGTCTACCACCTTTTGATGTTGGTTCTTCTAGCTCAGACATCCCGAGATAGCCTCTTGCTTTCTTAATCAACTACTGTCCATAAAAGAGATCACAGTGAACTCAAAATTCCAGAATCCAAACGAAAATGCCACAAGAATATCTGATTGTGTCAAGAGATAACATTCATACAATTTCATCAATTTCCCAACCCTCAAGCTGAACAGAAGGCCACAACTCAAGAATCAATCTTGCAGCTGTTCCACCACCCAAAAACATATGAAAAAAGTAAACCACATCATTAGCAATTTCCACAATCCCATTTCAGTGTACATCTCAGACAGTTTGATACGATATTCATTGAGTAGTTCTCACCAATCCATAGATGGCAATGGGACCATTAGAGATAGTAGGCGGCAAACTTGCAAACTCATCCTGTAACAAAATGTTGTCTCTGACAAAGCCACATACCTTCCAAAAGAGAAACTGAAGAGTTTTGCCGCCAAAACTTCAAACAGATTTATGTTTCCGGTTAGGGAGCGGTTTAATCGGGTTCAATTTTTTGAAGTTTTAATCGGGTTTAAGTGTTCGGGTATTAGATGCAATACTATGTCGTTTTGTGTCACAACCTTCGTGTATAAAAGGTGTGATCAAAACAGAGTCTGTTACAGTGTGTGAGATAGAGAGAAAGAAAAAGGTTGCAGAGAAAGATCGATTCATCTGTGATCTTCTTTGCGGGTCGAGTTGCTGATTGCTGTGTAACTCGGGCTTCGTTTGAGAAGCAAGTATAAAGAACGCTTAGCTTGTGCTAAGCCCCGGAGAGTATAGCGACTTCACGTTTTCGGAAGTGCGGTGAACTCCGGGTAAACAAATCTCGCGTGTTCTTCCATTCTTTTACATTCAATCGTTTCTTATCTGTTCTTTGGTTTGTAATCGATCAATCACGATTGATCGAGGTTAGAAAGGAAGTGTAATTCTAACAAATTGGTATCAGAGCTTCGTTAAAGGATTGAATCTAAAATGTCGAATCCGAAAGTGGAGCGGTTCGACGGGGAAGGTGATTTCTCTCTGTGGAAAAGACGTATGTACGCATACCTAAGTGTATCAGGTTTAAAGGATGTTCTCGTACCAGCAACTCCAAGATTGGAATCAGTTGATGAAGACGAAAAGAAAGATCCCGAGAAACTCAAGAAAATTGCTACCGATGAGGAAGCAAGGGCAGAACGTTGTGATAGAGCAATGAATACAATTTTCTTGAATGTTGGAAATCGAGTTCTTCGCAAGATCGAGAGGTGTACAACAGCTGCGGAAACATGGTCACTTCTTGAATCTCTTTACATGCCAAAGACTCTGCCTAATCGTGTTCATGCTCAACTCGAACTATACGGATTCAAAATGCGTGAGCATAGAACAATAGATGAGAACATTGATGACTTCCTCAAGATTGTTGGTGAGTTAAGTCATCTAAGTATAGAGATACCTGATGAAGTTCAAGCCGTTCTTCTTCTTAATGCCTTACCACCAAGATATGATCAATTGAAGGAAACTCTCAAGTATGGTCGCGAAGTCATTAAGGTGGAAGACGTCGCTAGTGCTGCGAGGTCCAAGGAGAAGGAGAACAAGAACAGTCTAAGTACAAGATCAGCTCCGGAAGGTCATTTTGCGAGAGGAAGACCCGAATCTAGAAGCTACAACAGTAGGAACCGTAACAACAACCGATCTCGGTCAAAATCTACTGAAAGGAAGAAGGTCTGCTGGATCTGCGGGAAGGAAGGCCATTTCAAGAAACAATGCTACAAGTGGATAGACAGAAACAAAGCAAAATATCCACATTCAGAGAGGGGGGAAGTCTCAGTGGCAAGGGATGATGCACAAGACTTAGCTGGTCTCCTTGCATACGAAGCAAACACCTCACAAGAATCATCAGACCGGGAAGAGTGGATTATAGATTCAGGATGTTCGTTCCACATGACCCCTCGAAGGGATATCTTTCTGGAACTTAAGGAGGTGGAGTCAGGAAGGGTGAGAGTTGCAAACAACTCATATCTCAATGTCAAAGGAATAGGGTCTGTCAGGTTTCAAAATCCAAACGGTACCACATTTGTTCTAAGTGAAGTCAGGTATATGCCTGAGATTGGAAGAAACCTTATTTCCTTAGGAACGTTGGAGTCTAAGGGATGTGAGTTCAAAGGATCTAGCGGTATACTTAAAATTGTCAAAGGTTGCTCTGTAATAATGAAAGGCTGCAGGAGAGGGAATGATACTCTCTATCTTTTGCAAGGACACGCAAAAGTTGCAGAAACCTGCAATGTTGTGGGAAAAGAACTTATAGACATGCCTGCAAGTGACTACACTCAACTCTGGCACAGTAGGCTAGGACACGCAGGTCACAAAGCTCTAAAGATACTGGCACAAAAGGGTAGTTTAGATCTAGAGAGACTGGAGGATAATGTGTTTTGCGAAGACTGCGTCCTTGGTAAAACGCAGAGGCTAAGCTTTGAAGAGGCAAGACACACTACCAAAGCTAAACTGGACTATGTACATTCAGACTTGTGGGGTTCGCCGAATGTTCCTTTAAGTTTTGGGAATAGCCAATACTTTGTGTCCTTTGTAGATGACTGGTCACACAAAGCATGGATATACTTTCTCAAAACTAAGGACGAGGCATTTGAAAGATTCATTGAGTGGAAAAGGATGGTTGAGATTCAAACTGAAAGGAAGGTCAAGAAGTTAAGGACTGACAACGGGTTGGAATTCTGCAACCTGAGGTTTGATAACTTTTGTAAAGCAGAAGGAATAGTTAGACATAGGACTTGCACATATACACCCCAACAAAATGGTGTTGCCGAACGTCTAAACCGAACTATTATGAACAAGGTCCGGAGTATGCTGAGTGAGAGTGGATTTGGAAAGGAGTTTTGGGCAGAAGCCTCAGCTACAGCCGTATACCTCATAAACCGTTCACCCACCTCTGCATTGAATTTTGAAATTCCAGAAGAAAGATGGACCTCAGTAACCCCGGATCTTAGTAACCTTAGGCGATTTGGGAGCTTGGCATATGTTCACACTGATGAAGGAAAACTAAACCCTCGAGCAAAGAAAGGATACTTCACAGGATATCCAGAAGGAGTCAAAGGATACAAGCTGTGGATCCCAAACGAAGCCAAGTTTATCATAAGCCGGAATGTCCTGTTCAGGGAAAAGATTATGTTCAAAGATTCCAGTAAAGAAACATGTGGAAGTGATGAGTACAAAGATATATCTGACACTTCTAACAAAAGTTTAAGCTATGACATTTCAGGGAGACCAACAGATACAGGAAGTCACACTAAAGATGGAGAAAGATCAGACGATGAAGACTCAAGTTTATCTGATCAAGAGGAGGAGACTCAAGAAGATGAAACTGAAGGAGTTCCCAGGGAATATCAACTTGCAAGGGATAGAGAAAGAAGAAGTATACGAGCTCCTATTAGACTGAATGATTATAAAACATACCCTGAAGATGAAGACATTGCAGGGTACGCATACCTTATGCTTGAAGACGCAGGAAGACCTGAACCAAATAGCTTCAAAGAAGCTCTTGAAGATCTAGACAGGGACCTTTGGATAAGCGCTACAGATGAGGAAATGATATCTCTAAAGAAGAATAACACATGGGTTTTAGTTGATCCTGTCAAAACTCAGAAAGCTATTGGATGCAGATGGATTTTTAAACGAAAAACAGGAATTGCAGGTGTTGAAGCACCTAGATTCAAAGCGAGGCTTGTGGCCAAGGGTTATGCTCAAAAGGAGGGAGTAGATTACCAAGAGATCTTCTCCCCTGTTGCTAAACACATTTCCATTCGTTTCTTATTGTCTGCAGTTACACATCATAACATGGAGCTTGAACAGATGGATGTAAAAACGGCCTTCCTTCATGGATCACTGGATGAAACCATTTACATGGAACAACATGAGGGATATGTAGACAAAGATAACCCAAAGAAGGTATGTTTACTTAAGAAATCCCTCTATGGATTAAAACAATCTCCACGGCAATGGAACTCAAGATTTCACGAGTTTATGATCAGGAATAAATATGTTAGGAGTGAATATGATATATGTGTGTACTATAGAGAAGAAAGGTCTGGATATATCTACTTGCTCCTATATGTAGATGACATGTTAATAGCCTCTAAGAACTTAGACTCGGTGGTCAAACTAAAAGCACTCCTCAGTGCTGAGTTTGAAATGAAAGACCTAGGAGCTGCTAAAAAGATTCTAGGAATGGAGATTCATAGGGACAGAAAGAAGGGAACTTAAACCTGTCACAGGCAGGATATCTTCACAAAGTGTTAGGAAACTTCGGTCTAGATACAGCTAAAGGAGTGTTAACACCGATGGGAGCACACTTTCACTTGAGATCAGCAACAGAAAAGGAATTCAAGGAACAGGAACATAAGATGAAAGTAATCCCATATCAAAGTGCAGTAGGTAGCTTGATGTATGCTATGATCAGAACTAGACCTGATCTAGCATATGCTGTAGGAGTTGTTTGCAGATTTATGAGTAAACCCTTAAAGGAACACTGGCTGGCTGTGAAGTGGATAATGCGTTATATTAGAGAATCAAATGAGGTAAAACTTTGCTACACAAGTGAAGGGAAGTTTGAAATTGAAGGATTCTGCGACTCTGACTATGCTGCAGACTTGGATAAAAGAAGATCCATATCTGGAGTGGTCTTCTCTGCCGGAGGAAATGTCATTAGTTGGAAATCCAATCTTCAAAAGGTAGTAGCATTATCCACAACAGAAGCAGAGTATATTGCTCTTACAGAAGCATCAAAGGAAGCAATGTGGCTGAGGGGGCTCATGAACGAGCTTGGTTTTAAGCAAGACTCAGTAACAATCCATTGTGACTCGCAGAGTGCTATCTCTTTAGCCAAAAACGCTGTGTTCCACGAACGAACCAAACACGTTGCAGTAAAGTACCATTTCATAAGAGATCTGATTCACGTGGGATATATTAAGGTTGTAAAGATAGCAACTGAGCATAATCCTGCTGACATGCTCACAAAAGTGTTACCAGTAAGAAAATTCAGGGAAGCTCTTGAGTTTCTCCGAGTTAAGAAGGAATGAGTGTTCTTAAATATTATAACTTATTTTCAAGCTAAGTGGTTTTACTTAGGTGCTGCACAGGTTAAAATTTGAGAGGTTATCTCAGGAAGAAAAAGAAACGAAAATGGTTTTCGTAGGTATTCTTCAGCTTCATGGAACAAGGTGAGCTGTTGGAGTTGCAGGTTCGACATTTGAAGTGTTCTGCGGCAAGGTGGAGTTTTGAAGAGTTTTGCCGCCAAAACTTCAAACAGATTTATGTTTCCGGTTAGGGAGCGGTTTAATCGGGTTCAATTTTTTGAAGTTTTAATCGGGTTTAAGTGTTCGGGTATTAGATGCAATACTATGTCGTTTTGTGTCACAACCTTCGTGTATAAAAGGTGTGATCAAAACAGAGTCTGTTACAGTGTGTGAGATAGAGAGAAAGAAAAAGGTTGCAGAGAAAGATCGATTCATCTGTGATCTTCTTTGCGGGTCGAGTTGCTGATTGCTGTGTAACTCGGGCTTCGTTTGAGAAGCAAGTATAAAGAACGCTTAGCTTGTGCTAAGCCCCGGAGAATATAGCGACTTCACGTTTTCGGAAGTGCGGTGAACTCCGGGTAAACAAATCTCGCGTGTTCTTCCATTCTTTTACATTCAATCGTTTCTTATCTGTTCTTTGGTTTGTAATCGATCAATCACGATTGATCGAGGTTAGAAAGGAAGTGTAATTCTAACAGAAACAAAAGATTAATGGAAAATCTAACATACCCAATAAGACCCAGTTCAATTCTGGCCCCCCTTGCTGATAATACTATGCGCATTCTCTACATATCGAGAAAAAACAAGGTTACAAAATCAGAGGATATGAGTTTCTTCAGAGCTTGGTTTGTGAACAAAGGTTTTGAAAATTGTGATGTTTTATATGAAAGGAAGTAGCTTTCGTGGCTAGAAAGTGAATGCATACATGAAATGGAACTCAAAGCTGCCATTTTTTTTTGCCGATGATCTCTTTGCGTATAAAGTCTTTATCTTTTCTCCTACAAACGGATAGGCTAAATAAGAGCCCTTCATTTATTTCTCCTTAGCATCTGTCCCGTTTACAAATAACACTTGACAATCAATCTTCTTCACTCTCTCCCCAATTTCCCCCAAAATCCTAATTTTTCTCTGCTTTAGATTCTCCTCTCACATGGCGATTTCGTCTCCCGCCGCTACTTCTTCCTCCACTAGACTCCTCTATTCCTCCTCCTACGCTTCTCCTTCCTCTTCCACCTCCGCTAAACCCAAATCCCTAACCCTCTCATCCTCCTTCCTCCCTTCAATCACTTCCCTCTCCGTTGCCACCTCTTCCCCTCAACCCCTCCGTCGCGCCTTCACCGTACGCGCCGCCAGAGGGAAATTCGAGAGGAAGAAGCCTCACGTCAACATCGGCACAATCGGTCACGTCGACCATGGGAAGACCACTTTAACCGCCGCTCTTACCATGGCCTTAGCTTCAATGGGTAACAGCGTGGCTAAAAAATACGACGAGATCGACGCAGCTCCGGAGGAGAGAGCTCGTGGTATCACAATCAACACTGCGACGGTTGAGTACGAGACGGAGAATCGTCATTACGCTCACGTTGATTGTCCTGGTCACGCCGATTACGTCAAGAACATGATCACCGGAGCTGCCCAGATGGACGGAGCTATCCTTGTCGTTTCCGGCGCCGATGGTCCTATGCCGCAGACTAAAGAGCATATTCTTCTAGCGAAGCAAGTTGGTGTTCCTGATATGGTTGTCTTCTTGAACAAAGAGGATCAAGTTGATGACGCAGAGCTTTTAGAGCTCGTTGAGCTTGAGGTTCGTGAGCTTCTCTCGTCTTATGAGTTTAACGGTGATGATATTCCTATTATCTCTGGCTCTGCTTTGTTAGCTGTTGAAACTCTTACTGAGAATCCTAATGTGAAGAGAGGTGAAAACAAATGGGTAGATAAGATTTACGAATTGATGGATTCTGTTGATAGTTATATTCCGATTCCGACAAGACAGACGGACTTGCCGTTCTTGTTAGCTGTAGAAGATGTGTTTTCGATCACCGGTCGTGGTACTGTCGCTACGGGTCGTGTCGAAAGAGGTACTGTTAAAGTTGGAGAGACTGTGGATTTGGTTGGATTAAGAGAGACTAGGAACTACACTGTTACGGGAGTAGAGATGTTTCAGAAGATTCTTGATGAAGCAATGGCTGGAGATAATGTAGGATTGTTGCTTAGAGGTATACAAAAGGCTGATATTTAGAGGGGTATGGTTTTAGCTAAGCCCGGATCGATTACTCCCCATACTAAGTTTGAAGCGATTGTGTATGTATTGAAGAAAGAAGAAGGTGGGAGACATTCACCGTTTTTTGCGGGTTATAGACCTCAGTTTTACATGAGGACCACTGATGTTACTGGTAAAGTGACTAAGATCATGAATGATAAGGACGAGGAATCGAAGATGGTTATGCCTGGTGATCGGGTTAAGATCGTTGTGGAGCTTATCGTGCCTGTTGCTTGTGAACAAGGGATGAGGTTTGCTATTAGAGAAGGAGGGAAGACAGTTGGTGCTGGCGTGATTCAGGCTATTCTCGAATGAGGAAATTAGCGGGTAAAGTGTTTAGCCATAGCAACCTTGTTCTTGCTTCTTGAAATTTGGTTTGCAATTAGTTTTCTTTTTCCATATTTTTTTCACCATATTCTATGAGAACTCAGATTCAAAATGTCATATATTCTCCGGTTTCAATCTGAATTGTAGGCTTTGTAGCTCGTGTTCATATGCTTCGGTAGAAATATCATTTACAGTTTAACAATTCCAAACCCAAAAAATTATTTAGTTCATTTTTCCTCTTTCGAGTACAGGCTCTTTAATTCTCGTATAGGAAAACCGAAAAACACACCAAAACTTAATGCCTTTTCGTACTCCAAGTTTTGGCAAAAACTAATAGGAAATTTAATTCTACTTTTAAACTCTATAAAACCTTTTTAAATCTTATAAAACCATACAATTAATAAATACTGAATTTTATAAGTCCTTTTAAATATTGGCATTATCTTCCTTCTCTGTTTTGTTTCATTTATAATTAGATTCTTTCCAGAAACAACTACGCATAATTCATCAAATATCATTTACGATATTTTTTGTAATATTCAAACTACAAAAATGAAAATTGATGTGACTATATGTGGAGAAACAATAACCGGGTTGAGAAGCAAGAGCATAGAACGCGACCAAAAGAACCACTGGAAGGAAGAACAAAAGTCTTACATTCAGACGATCTTTCTTTCCCTCTTTAATTTGTTATCCAAACCAAGATGGTTTCAGTTCCACGAGTGTGTACAATAAATCGAAGAAAAATGAAGCAAAATTGAATTTTCTTGGCCCAACAAAGACCTAAAATATGGAGTTGAAGTTAAACTGTAATATCCAAATTTGAAAATTGGTGCTAAATGGAAGAAAGTAAGCACAAAAAAAGAGAGGTCAACTAACCACAATTATGAAAAAGATGCATTTTTTTCCATCAAATCCATACTTTATTGATTACTAAAATGCTCATTGAGCTATAATTGTCACTACCAGAAGATGGATATGCCCATCTATGTTCCATTTGGTCAATGGACGCAAAATACATAGGCTGATGAATTACATTCCTAGTTAGTGCATCAGCTTCCCTATTAACCTCCTTTTTAATCCACTTAACAGAGAATGAAGGGTTTGCTGCTAAGGTATAACGAATTTTGGATGTGTAACCGTCTAAAATTGGCCAGTCTGCCGGATTCCTTATGGCTGACCATAAATTCAGACTGTCAGTTTGAAAACAGATTTCCGAGAGGCCCACATTGGCAATACATTTACTTGCCCAAACCATAGCTGCAGCTTCCGCCTGAAGAGGTGACGGAAGCTGCAGGTAAACCTTGGTTCCATACAATTTATTCCCACCATTACTATTCTTAAGGATCCAACCTATGCCTACACCAGAAGATCCTAATATCCATGAGCCATCAACATTACAGAGAAGGTTACCTGCACCTGGTTGAAGTCTTGCAGTGTTCACATTTAAACCCGTAACATGAGGTGTCTGCTCTCCAATGGTGGCTTCTTGGTGTGGCAGGGTGGTAATCTTCTCTTCCACTCTATTTGCATTAAACCACTCTTCTGCTTCTTCTTTTGCCTTCACTATAGCCATTGCTGGATTGATGGAGATTCCTTCATAAATAAATTCGTTCCGCATCTTCCAAATTCTCCAAAGGAGCCATGGCCAGAAAGATGTATCTATATTATGCTTCTCTGCCCAAAAACAAGCAGCCAGGTTTGCATAGATAGAGTCTTCAGCAGATGGAGCAAACAAGAACCAGGCTTCAGAGGATGCCCAGGCTGCTCTCGCGAAGGAACAAGTGAAGAAAATATGATTCCTATCCTCTGGGAAATTTCCACATCTCGGGCACTCACTTTGCTTGGAGATACGCCTTTTAAGAAGGTTGTCTCCTGTTGAAATGTTATTCGATAGAATGCGCCACAAAAGATGTTTTATTTTTGGTGTTGTCTGCAGTTTCCAAACACCCTCGAAAAGCTTTTATAAGGATGGGTTATGGTACTGATTCCCTCTTCCTGAGCTGCGGATCTTATCATACCAGACTTTGTAACCTGACCTTACAGAATATCGACCATCCTGCTGGTATATCTGATTGAAAAGAGTTCTAGCTTTATGTCGACTCGGTCTAACCTTACAGATCAAGCTGCATTCCTCTTCCGGGAAGACTTCACGAAGATGGGGGAGATTCCATTCATCATAATCTTGATCCTTAAGATAATCAAAAGTGATCCATTCACTGGTATTCTGATCTTTGACAACTGGAGGTCTGGGTTGTGAAGACAGGTCCACAATCCAGGGGTCCTCTAATATTCTAACATTCTTGCCATTACCCATATTCCTTTGCAATCCTGTCCTCATCAGCTTGTGTGATTGGTGAATACCTCTCCAGATATAGGATGGGCGAGTTCCTAGAGAAGCTGTGAGGATTGATCCATTTTTGAAGTACCTCCCTTTCATTACTTACGAGATGAGACTTTGGGGGTTGTTTCCCATTCACCATAGCTGCTTCCCAATTAAAGCAAGGTTGAAACCCTCGAAATCCGTAAAGCCTAATCCCCCCTCATCTTTAGCCGTGCATATATCTCTCCATTTCCTCCAGTGTATCCCTCCCTCCTTACTACAATTTTGCCACCAGAATTTCGCTATCAGTGAGTTTAGACTTTTGCAAGTACCTTTGGGGAGCATGAAGCATGACATGGCATATGTCGGGAGTGCTTGTATGACGGCTTTAATGAGAGTTTCCTTTCCAGCAAGGGACAAAAATTTTGACTTCCAAGAATTGAGCTTCTTGTCTAGCCTTTTCTCCAAAAATTTCAACGATATGATCTTTGAGCCACCCATAGATTCTGGTAGTCAAGGATATATCCCTTTTCCACCTTCCTTTTGAATTCCTGTTACTTTTCTGAGTTCTAGAGCTATAGCCTTGTCTACCTTACGTCCAAAGGTTATACTTGATTTTGCTAAATTAATCCTCTGACCTGAAGCTTCACTATACTCAGATAATAACTTTGAGATTTCCTTAACTTGATCTATGTTCGCTTTGCAGAAAAAAAGCGAGTCATCTGCAAAGAAGAGATGAGAAACCCTTAGGCTTGTTTTTGCTATTCTAATCCCTTCTAAAAGCCCTTCTCCCTCCGCCAGTTTGACTCGATTCCCCAACATTTCTGCACATAGAATAAATAGAAATGGAGAGAGGGGAACACTGCAAGACTATCTGGCAAGAGGCAACAGAGAACTATCTGGCAATAAAAACTGACATGATGAAAGCTTTTGATAGGGTAGAGTGGCAATTTGTAGAAGATTCTTTAAGGGGTTTGGGTTCAGTGAATGTTGGATTGACAGAGTGATGACATGTGTTACTTCGCCTACATATGAAGTCTTGTTGAATGGCAAAGCCTTTGGTAAGATTACCCCATCGAGAGGCCTAAGGCAAGGAGAAAAAGATGCATTTAAGTTTATGAAAATCTATTACAAAAATACTCCACAATTAAACATCTTCTGAAAAAATATTTAAATGAGTGATCTGCTGAAGCATATTTCACAACACAATACGAGTAAAATAAAACACGGTATTAATTATTTGTTCACATTATTTTTTGTTTTTTTTATTTATCAATTTAACATAATGGTTTTAATATATTTTTTAACATTGCATTTTTAACATTGCCGAGTGCTGGTTCGAACCTCCTACACCTATTATGAATTTAAGATGTGCTCATCATTATACCATATAATTCTGTTATTCTAGATTTTAAATCTATATAAAATATATCTATAATAATTTTTAATTAATAATTCATACTAGAACAATCGTTTCCTTTTTTTTTCTCTTTCGTCTTTGGTTTTTTCATTAAACTTTTTTTCCTAGCGATTTTTTTCTCCAGTTTCTTTTGTGGTTTTGATTTTGTGATATAGACTCGCCTTTACAGCGATCAGAGGATGTGATTGGTTTCTCAGTTTCTGTTTCTTTTAGTCTAGTATGTTTGACTCGGCAAAACTGAATTCTCGACACTGTCGTAAGTATAATTCGGCCTATTGCTTCTTTTTGCTGCCGACCATTGGTTGTTTGGGTAAAGCTTCCTCTATTTTTATTGACTTGGTTCCAAAATTGAAGCTATATCCTTTGTGTATCCTTTTCATTTTATTTTGTACCTTGATTGCTTTTCTTTTGACAGTAGTGTTCTTCTTAATCTGTAGTTTTTTACGCTGTAATTCTCCATATGCTTTATTGAAATTTTTTTGTATAAAAGATATTTTTTAACTAATTTGTTTTTCATAGAACAGAAACTACATATATATTATTTATATATACGGTATATAAAAGAATGTGGGAGTAATACAGAATTTATAATATATATTTTACATTATGGATAAAAGAAACTAAAATTAAGAAACTAAAATTAAAAAACTAAAACCAAATCTGATCACTCATAAAAAAATTAAATAACATTAATATAATATACTAATAAAATATCTTAATAAAATAAAAAATAAATATTTTGATTCTTTTTTTTTACTTATTATCTAATATCCAATAAAAAGTTCATATGTTTTTAAATCTTTAATTTAATATTATTTTGATTGATTTCAAAATTTTTTATATCTCTTTCTTTTTTAAAAAAATTAATGAATTATTATCATATATATCCTAAAATTTATCGAAGTGATATATAAATTTTCTGAAATAACATAAAAACAAATTCCTATCACATTTTTTTCTTTATTAGTTTTGTATAATTAAAATTTTATACGTGTTAAAATATGGCCAAAACTCTCAGACATATATCATGGTCAAGTGAAATCTAAAATCACATATCTCATAAAAAATTAAGTAAAATTGAAAGCTTCGAAACAAAACTACATACCAACAGAAAATTTAACATAATTATATTTAATTATTTATTTTAATATCTTTATCTGGTTTCCATATAAATTTTCACATTTTTATAAATATTTAGTTTTCTTTTACTTATTTGAAATAGGTTTAAATTTATATACATATATATATTTCTATATATCCTATAAAGAGAATTATTCTTTTTGTTTTTTTATTTTATCTAATTGAAAAAGTATTTTATACATGTTAAAAGATGGTCAACAAACTTGACACTTGTCACAATAAAATTGCAAGTATTACATAATCATATAACTGGAAAAAGAAAATTACATCATCTTTTTAAAGACATCTTATACTTTTCATAGAAATTGCCGGTGGTGGTGGTGGAAAAGGTGGTTCCGGTAATAGAGGAGTAATTTTACTACTAGCTCGTCGACTGTTTGATGGCCATGATGTTATCATCTTTCTTCGCCACCCTATATAATTTTATAATTAAAAACGTGAACAATTATGAAACATATATGAAAACTAAAAATAACTCATCATATCTCCAAGTCTAACACAAAGGGATGAGTCTAATCCAATTTGGACTATACCAACCAAACTAAACCAAAATCGTACCGAAAAACAATATGGAAAGAAATCAAAATTGATTATGACACTGTTTTTTCCAAAGCTTTCAGTTTATCCATATTTTGCTTTAAAAAAAGAAAAGACAAAATGAAACTGTATCAAACCAAAATAAATAATAATTGGTCTCTACTCTATTTATATATTTCATAAACTATAAAAATCTGAAAACCGAATGGGAAATTATATTGGACACTCCAATCAAATTTACCGGGTTTCACACTAATGTGAAAAATCTATGAATATGAAATTTGAAAAACATTTATTTAAATCAGCAAAATTTAACCTCGGGATTTATAGGTATTTCCTATAAATCTCAAAGATCAAAATGCATATAATAATGCTTCTTCTGTATTACTGAAAATGATAAGTATATATATATATATATATGGGCAAACACTAACCAGTCAATGTAAGTAACTCTTGTGGAGGCTTGCGAGCACCGTTGATAGAACGAGGAACCAAAATAACAAGTAGACACAAGAAGACAAGTCCCACATTCGAAAAACCCTTCTTTATCATCTTTCTTTCTCTCTGTTAACTTGCTAGGGAAATCTCTTGATATGATTCTCTAACTACCTAGAGAAATCGAGAATGCTTGTAAACGACAATGTGAAAGAAAAAACCACGAAGAGACGGTAAAAGAATGTTACCAATAATCCAACTTCTCTCGAATAAAAAAACCTCGGAAACTTTAACGCCACTCAAACCCGAAGCCAAAACATTTTAAACCCGAGAAAATCGGAAAGCCAAGAAACCGAGGATAAAACAAATTTGTTTTCTTTTCGGACCCTTTTTTCTTCTTTCCTTCTCTAATTCTTCTTCACTCTAGTCTTCATTGTTAAGATTTGTGATGCTCTTCCCTTGCCCAAATGCATCTCTTATATAGTCTTCAAGATAAGGCAGAGGATATTTTCTGGAAGGCTGAATAGGCTGATTTGTGTAATGTGGGGTCTCTGAAAAGGTTTAGTGGGTCTAGTGGGTTGTATGATGTGGTTTCTCTCATAACAAGTTGTTATGATGGTAGTGTGCACATTAGCTTAATTGGTGTGTTTGAAAACGCGAATATCAATAACTGATGAATAATTGAAGGTGGAAATTTATTTTGAATCTCAACCAAGGCTGTTTTGAAACATAGGCCTCAAAACTAGTTTAAACGATTATTATTGTCAAAATTTTTATATAATATTTTTTTTTGAAAAGAAAATATTGTTTGATAAAATTAAACAAATTTATATTTTACAAGAAGCACCTCATTTTTAGATTATTTAAAAAAACTCATATATATATACATATATATATATATAATTGCTTATTTATAAAGATAGAAATAATGATAGATACTATTATAAAGAAAATAGGAAAACAAATTATATCACTGCAATGAAATTGAAAATAAAACTAATTTAATACATCTTTCATAATGAAAAAGTAAAGAGGAAGATTAAATTTATTTTCTTTCCTTACAAAATATACGATTTAGAATTGCATACAATACATAATATATACTTGATTAAACTTGTGAAGGTGGGGATATATAAATAACACAAATCTCCATAAATGAATATTCGAAAAATGAATAATCTCGACAAATGAATAATTTTTTCCAGTCCTGACTTGGGCTAATGGGCTAAATGAATAATTTCGCTAAATGCATTAATGAATATTTTTCTGAAATCTTTAAAAGCCTTATATATATAAATGAATAATCACCATATTTCATTATATATATATATATATTAAAAAGATTTTTTGTTCAATTAAGAATGTTCGTACAATAAATTATTCTTCTACAAAAAAGGAATCTGTAGTTTTTTATTTTTTTTTCTACCAAAATTCATCTCATCCATATTTTATTATATCACAAACAAAATTTTGTGAGTATCTTACTTGTGTTGTAAAAAGTAGTTCTATAAGGTGATAACTGCTTGATATACTTCTTCTGATGACATATTTGGTGTGACATTACTATCATCTGTTTTTGGATCATTCTCATAATTTAGTAAAGACTCAATAACTTTATCGTCACAATTCCATAACGGTATCATTCTCGTTGCTTCCTTCTTAGGTAATATAATTCATCACCAATACTTATATCTGTATATGTTACATTGAATTTTAAGAACTACAATACTTCTTTTTCCTAATTCTACATCAATCTAGAAAACTTCATTTTTCTAATTTTTAAAAAATTTCCTTTTTTAATTTGTGTTTTTTTCCAAATTTTTAGATGTGCAATAATACTATTTAAATTAATGAAAAATTCATTTATAGAGGTTTAACTGTACATAAATATAACTAACGAGGGATAAAGAAAACGGGAAAACGGCCAAAAAAACCATGAACTTACCAAAATAAGCCAAAAAAACTTCCAACTTCCAATTGAGTCATTTAAACCTTTAATTTTTTGAAAATGACCAATTTAAACATGAATTTAAGTTGACCACACCATTTTAGCCATCAAAAAAGTCAACCGTTAAAAATGGTTAACGGCCGTTAAAATTGAAACGACGTCGTTTTATTAATTTAGTTTTTTTGATGTAATCAAGATAAATATATGTTTAAATTGGACATTTATAAAAAAAATTATGATTTAAATGGCGTAAACTGAAACTTGGTGATTTTTTTTGCTTCTTTTGGAAAGTTCGTGGTTTTTTTGGCCAAAAAAATTATGATTCAAAAATCCATGGTTTGAGGTCGTTTGGGGTCCCGTTCGGATTTGGGGTTCCGTTCAGAGTCCTGTTCGGATTCGGTTTGGGTCTCAGACCAAAAAACAACAATCTAAGGTCGATTCTAAACCAAACTTAAATGTATGTTTAAATTACCAAATTTAAGTACTTTGGTTCGGAATCGAATCCGAACCGAATTCAAATAGTATTTCGATCCAAAATCAGACTTAAATTATGTTACCAAAATCATGCCCGAAAATTCGAAAAACCCGAACCGAATCCGAACGGGACCCCGAACGCCCACCCATACCAAAAGACCTCATACTAAATAAACGAAATTGATATTTATCATGAATTTTTTAGGAAAAAGAACTATGAACACTTAGGCCGTGGTTTTTTTTGTTTGAGATCTCATACACATGAATTTGTTTTGAGATCTATTCTGAACCAATCGACGATATTATATATTTTCATTTATTTGGTGTCGTTAAGTTGATTACTGGGGTAAATAAAATTGTTTTAACCAAATGAACCGGGTTCAATATATTGGTTTTGTCCAAATAAATGCAAATTTATAATATCGTCGATTAGGTCAGAATAGATCTAAAAAATAAATTTATGTGTATGAGGTCTCAGACCGTTGTTTATAAACATACATTTAAGTTTGGTTTAGAATCGACCGCATACCGTTGTTTTTTTCTAAGACCCGAACTGAAAGTACAAAAAACCCGAACGGAACTCCGAGCGGAACCCCAAATCCGAACGGGACCCCAAACGACCTCAAACCATGGATTTTTGAATCATATTTTTTTGGCCAAAAAAACCATGAACTTTCCAAAAGAATCCAAAAAAATCACCAAGTTTCAGTTTACGCCATTTAAATCATAATTTTTTTTATAAATGTCCAATTTAAACATATATTTATCTTGATTACACCAAAAACTAAATTAATTAAACGACGTCGTTTCAATTTTAACGGCCGTTAACCATTTTTAACGGTTGACTTTTTTGATGGCTAAAATGGTGTGGTCAACTTAAATTCATGTTTAAATTGGCCATTTTCAAAAAATTAAAAGTTTAAATGACTCAATTAAAAGTTGAAAGTTTTTTTGGCTTATTTGGTAATTTCATGGTTTTTTTGGCCGTTTTCCCTAAAGGAAACCGAATCTTGTGGTTCTGAGTTGGATCCACCAGCTTGTCCACTGATTATTTACCTATATCGATAAGATCCATCAATCTTCTCCCTACAATTTATATTATAAATTATAAATTGAAGTTACATGTTTAATTTAAATATATATATATATATACATATATATATACCTCAATATATTTACGTTTTAAGAAAGATTGTTTTTAGTTTGGTAACTAATAACTAATTTAACCATTAGATATTTAATAAAAAGAAATTTATATTTCTTCCCTTCGAGACAAACACCAAATGTTGAGCAAGATGAGAGAAATCATCCTCCTATTAAAAATAATGATACATTTTGGACCAAGCAGGTTAGTTATATTAGAGATGAAAAACATATTTGAAATATTACATAATTAAATCTTGTCTATTTTAGCATGGAGTTTTAAAAAACGAAGATCGATTTAATGTATCCAAATCAAAAAAAATTGAATAAACTAAAATTTAATAAAATTTTATAATTTCACCTATAACACAAATTATAAAAAAAATTGTTATTTATTCTATTTGAATTTATTTAAATAAATTTTGATTAAATTTAGAGAAACTATATGATATACCCCATTTTTCTTTAATATATAAACTAACGTTTTCTTCTTTTAATTCTTCTTTTTGCTTTTCATTTTTTCTAAATGACAAACTGCATGATATCATGCTTCTCACACAAAATTTTCTTTTTTTTACACTAGCCGATCAAAATTACACATTGGTTTGGTTTGGTGAGTTATAATAGAGTGAAGATTTATCATTTTTACCATTATTTGCACCTTGGTTTCTGTACAATGACATTTAATATGAAAAGTTAGGTTTCGGGTTGTTTTAATTAGATTCAATTTATTTTTTAAACGTTAGATGTAAAAAAAAAAAAAAGAATATGAACAGTGATTTTATAGGGTAAATATAATAATAATATTTACATAAATATATAAAGTTTGTAAGATTTTGGGAAATTTTCAAAATTTGAACAAAAATTTAAATGTTGTTGAATATCAACAATGTTTAATTAGGTTCATTGTTTGCTATGGTTGGCATACTTTAAGTTATTTTAGTTGGGTTCTCTATTTTCCATATTTTCTATTTTTCCTTTAGGGTTTAGTTTTCTATGGTATATTTTCTTTATATTAATGAGTAAGTAATGACATTACCCTTGTATAACTGTCAATTCTATGGAATAGTTGATCTTTATATTGTTTTGTATACTTTGTCTAATATATTATTATTATTATTATTAAAAAATTTAAGTTATTATATTAACAAAATTATGTTTTTCTTGTTGTCATACTTTACACTTATTCTATTTAGATTTGCTATTTTCATATTTTATATTTTTTCTATGAAATATGTTCTTTATGATAATAAATAAGTTAATGATATTACTTCTATTTAATTGTCAATCCTATCGCATAGTTGATTATTATATTATTTTATATGTTTTTTATAATATAATATTACTATTTCTGAAAATTTTAACCTATTTGTATTAACATAGTTATGTTTTTTTGTTGTCATGTAAAGTTATACTGTTATGTTCGCTATTTCACACATTTTTTATTTTATTTTTTAGGCTTTATTTTTTATAGTATATGTTATCGATGGTAATGAATAAGTTAATGACATTATTCTTGTATAACTGTCAATCTTATTGAATAGTTGATCATTATAATGCTTTTTATAATATATTATTATTATTTCTGATAATTTTAACTTATTTATATTTATAGGTTTGAGATAACATTTCAAGAAACTGTTAATTTAGTTATAGTAACGTGTCCTGTTAACACTTTGGTGCATAAAAGGTAAAATTATCCATAAATATCAATTTCTTTATCAATATCATGTGTGCTATAAATTCGCATATATTATTGGTGAAAGACGTTAGATCACTAATTATCCCTTGAATTTAAATCAAACAACAAATCAGAAAAACTGAAATTTTGTTAAGCCAACCCAAAAAATAAATAAATGATTTTTTAACCTTTTATGATTTCAAATTTTGTAAAACTGATATAGCTAAATATAATTTTTTTATTAAAGTATAAATTGAAATTCTATTTCAAATAATTTTATATCTATTTTTATTTATTAATCTAGTAAATAACATGGAAAACCAGCTAAATGAAAAAAAATATTATTATCATTGTTAATTTGGAAATTCTGGATCTAAACCATACATCTGTTAGAGCTGGAATAAAAAAATCCCATCAATCACCAGGACGAGTTGCCTACAACCTTGCAACCATTTGGCCTATATATACTTTTTAACCTTAACTATATACCTTTTTAACTTGAACTATATATACCTTTTTTAAAACCTTGACTATATATACTTCTCAATCTTCTTTCTACATACATATATATACATATATAATAAGGAAGCAACACAATATTAGAGACGAATATATGCTATATATACGGATTGTTACACTAACCGATAATTGAGAATGATCCATGGTGAGAAGGAAGATCGGATTGTGTGGTGCAAAGAAGCAAAAGCACAGTGAGCTTTTTGAAGAAATTCATTTATGAAGAAAAAGTCTTATCTCCCATCTATTTTTCCTGTCCTTTTCTTGATATTTCTTGATGCAAGTCTACCCTAACGGAGAGGAAAAGTCTAAGAAAAGTATATAAAGAAGCTATCAAAACTCCTCCAAAAAGTTATATTAGTTTTTTTCCACTAACTCCTTTTTCTTTTTCTTTTTTAATTCGACCCTCTTGTAGAATTTCTTTTGACCCACTTGTTTCCCATTGACTGTTTTTTACTTATATAGTAATAAATGAAGTATTAGGAACTTGAGATCTGATCTAGGATCCAATTTGATCTTTCAAAAAATATCATATGAAATTTTCAGATCTAGATTTGGATTATGGAAACATATATAAATATATATAAATACAGGAAAAATCAGCTAAAAACAATTCTTCATTATCTTCAATTGTGAATCTAAACCTTCTTTTCTTTCCAATTTGATAAACTAAACATTTTATAAATGTAAATCTTGTTCTACCCTTATTTGAAAAATATGTTGTTAAAAAATACACATACCATACGAAATACACACATGAAAATGGAGAGATAAATCAAATTTGAATGGATTGGTTAAAACATGCTAGAAAAGAAAGAAACTTTTTCTGTGTGCACATTTTTATCCTTTTTTTTTGTTTTTTGCACTTGTGTTTTTTGTTTCTTCCATTGTTTTCTTCTTCTTCCTCCTCTTTGCTTCTCCTTCCTCGTAGTGGTGAGATAATAGCTACAGTTCATCTTCTTCTGCTTCGCAATTCTTCCTCAAAATTTACTACATCTATTCTTTTAGGTCAAGTGAATTTAGTCTATACAATACATAGGTTAAGTGTTGTAGTGTTAGTTTGTGTGCTATGATATTTTTTCGTAATGTAATGTTTAAATTTCATTTACCAAAGTTGCATTTTTACATTAATTTTATTTTTTTCTAGTTACAGTTGACAAGAATTGAGAAAACCAAATCGAAAGCTAACCATTGTAAATAAGCGTACAAAGGGATATGGCACGACACATTACAACTACATCAAATCAACAAATGAACAAAAAAACATTTAAGCTAAGACTTTGGCAAGTAGCCAGACTTGCTTTTATAAATAGGTACCACATAATTGCTTTGAGCGAAGCGCGGAATGTTGGATGCTATTGTTGCGTTTATTCGAGATTTCTATAACAATCGCCAATACTTTGGAGGATCTTTGATACACAAAATATATAGAAAAATATGCAAAGATAAATCATACTATTGTGTTGAAATAAAGAAAATACAATTCAAACATCATACACGATGAAAATACATAATACATAACTGATGAAAACTTTAAAAATGATAATTGTGATGACAGAGAATTACACACACACACAAAATATCTATATAAAGACTCATTGGCGAAACCGAATCTTGTGGTTGCGACCACCACCTTGTCCACTACTTGATGCTCCTACATCTATCTGACTCATCAATCTTCTTCCTATAAAGGGAAGTTATATGCAACTCCAATTTTTTAAATGAAGAATATATATATATATATATATATATATATATATATATAAGACATCAACATATCAATCGTTCCGAAAAAGCTTATTTCTGTATCATTTGCTTTGTTCAACTAACATTTAAATCATTATAAATAAGCTTACAAAAACTCCAAATTAGTTAAAAAATACACTAAGATAAGTAATGTTATAAATTTTTAAAAAGTAAAAAGGGACGTACCACTACCACCTCCACCACGGTCACTGATTGATGATGGTGTTCCTATGGCACCATTGGGCTTATAAGAACCCATCATTCTCCTTCCTTTATTCAATTATTATTATAAAATTTTATTCATAGTTATTCTTTTTAGCATATAAAAAAATTGTTATGTCAATAGTTAGAAGCAATATATACTGATATATAATATATAATTAAATGAAAAAAAGTTCAGCAAGAAGTTAGTGTATATTTTATATATACATCCGATGAGGAACAATATGCTAAGTATAAAAGACATAGGAAACTCATTGAACCATACAATAATTTATGTGATATGATATTTTTCTTAAGTTTTATTTAAATGAACAGTCAAAATTTCACTGAGACGTATAATCTTATAAAGTTTTAGTTTAGGTTCAAATTCGAACTGTAATCCAAAAACGATATTTTCTTTATGATAACCAAAGTTTTATGCTCAATATAAGATTAATGTTTATATCCATAAAATCAACATATATAAGTCAAACTATTAAACTGTATTTACAGCTTCTAGTAGTCGGCAACAATATATTTATTTTCACGAGATCTTATACACGTGAATAGCCAATTTCATGAAATTTTCCATCAATTAACACGTAGACAACCTTATGCATATGTGGATTGTTAAAAACACTAACCGGTGATTGAGAAGAGTTCATGGTGAGAAGGAAGAGCAGATTCGGAACTGCAAAGAAAGGTACAAAGAAGCAAAAGAATAATGAGCAAGTGATTTAATTCTGAAGAGAAGGTATTATTTCCCATCTTTGACTCTTTTTTTTTTTTCTTGATTCAAGACAACATATTTATAGAGTAAATTGAATAACTATCAAAATATAATGAAGTATTTAGCATAATGGAGTCAACTTCCCGATATTTGCAGGAAAAGAAAGAGAAAATCTTGAAATGGCAAAAATGGACGCAAGTGCTCCTAATTGATCCAGAAAAAAATAGTAGACAAAACCTGCATAACATAGAAAAACAGTGCGAACTGACATACATGTCGATATCCACGCTGTCACTATATTTTAAATGACTTGCAGTATTAATATATGTCATAGTCTTTGTGCGTTTAATTTTAACTAAAAAATAGTGATATAAAATGTTGCTTGTTCGTGTAATTTTATGAAATATTATCACATTGTTACCACCAACTTATCGCAACGCAACTATATATTAGTTATCATTGCTGGAACATGGAATCTTGGTTCCGGACCGGCTGTAACACCTCTTGGGAAAAGTCAACGACTCTCCATAGTAGATAGTACGCTTCTTGATGATCCAAAATAATATAGGAGGCTTGTGGGTCACTTGATTTATCTCCTCAATACTAGACTGGAACTGTGTTATTTTCATATTTGTCTCACTTCATAGAAGATACTAAAGTAGCTAATCAGGAAGCTGCATTCCTAAAAGTTTTCCTAGTCAGGGCAATCTACTTAGATCAGATTCAGATCTTACCATCACAGTATATTACGACACTGATTGGGCTTTGTATCGTTTCACACACATCGTTTATTGTTATGCTTTGTGGTTTACAAATCTTATGGAAGATCAAGAAGCAATGAACCGTTTTTTTCCCACTCTTCCGCAGAAGTTGAGTGCAGATCCATGGCAAAACTGATCTATATGGAATAAAGCGGATTCGTACCGATCTTTGAGTTGATCAAACAGATTTAAAACATTTTTTTTTTGTAATAGCGAAGCTGTCACTACAAGAAAACACATCGGAAACTGACGGTGATATCCGTTAGTTTCCGTCGAAAAATAGTTGTTTCCAACAGTTTTGATAGATTTCCAACGTCGATTTTACAGCATCGGTAATGGAAAATATGTTGGTTTTCGTTGATAACGTTTCTGACAGATTTTGACCACAATCGGTAACCGTCATAATCCATCAGTTACCGGTAACCGGAGGATCCTCGGAATCTGTAAGTTTACGCTAACCGGAGGACCGTCAGAATCCATCGATTTCCAGTGTGGTCATCGGAATCCATCGGTTTCCGGTGGCCGGAGAAAAGTTGGAATCCGTCAGTTTTTGTGGCCAGAGGACCATCAGAATCCGCCGGTTTTTGGAAAAAAAAATTAAAATTTTTTTTTGCACTATTCACCACCGGCCCAAACCGTTTTGATCCACTCAGAATTGACGCGGACGGTGCGGATCTGGGTGGATCAGAACGGATTAGGTAGGTGGTAATTGGAGCGGAATGGATGGTGGTTGTAGAATAGGGAGAGAGAGATGGAGAGAATGAGGAGAAAAGAGAGGGAGAGGGAGAGAAAGAGAAAAAGAGAGAGGGAGAGAAAGAGTAGAAGAAGAAGAAAAAAAAGTGAAAGTGAGAAGGAAAATGATAATGAAAAGGAGAAGAAAAAGGAAGAGGAAAAGGAAAAGAGGAGGAGAAGGAGAAGAAAATGGAGGAGGAGGAGAAGGAGAAGAAGATGGAAGAGGAGGAGGAGGAGGAAGAGGAGGAGGAGGAGGATGAGTAGGAGGAGTAGAAGAAGAAGAAGAAAAATAAAAAGAAAAGGAGGAGACAAGGAGAGAAAGGAGGTGGAAGAGAAGAAGTATCGTATGGAAGAAAATTCGGTGGTCTCGGTTTCCGTCAATAATTTTCTGACGGAAACCAACGAAAATTATAAAAAGTTAAAAAAAAATAAAATCAATTCGAATTTTTAAAATCCGTCATTTTCTGTCAGTAATTTTATGACGGAAACTAACGAAAATATATATTTTTCTAAAAAAAGAATTAAAAATAATTCAAATTTTCAAAATCCGTCTGTTTTCATCAATATTTTTTTAACATAAACCGACATAAATTATAAAAAAACTAAAAAATAAAATTAATTCAAATTTTAAATATCCGTCGGTTTTCGCCAGTAATTTTCTGACGGAAATTGACAGATTTTTTTTAAAAAAAATTAAAAAATTAAATTAATTTGAATTTTTAAAATCTGTCTGTTTCCATCAGTAAATTTCTGATGGAAACTGACAAAAAATCAAAATTTGTCAGAATCCGTCAGTAATTTTCTGACGAAAACTGACAAATATAAATAAAAAATAGATAACCGACAGTAAACTAACGTCGAACTGACAAAATTTTCGACAGTCGCAAAGTCTGTCAGAAAATCTGTCGATTTTTACCTTTTTTGTAGTAATGTGTTATACACACTGCTGCGACAATATTTCATGAACGCACCAAACACATAAAAATAATTGTTATACTGTTCGTGAGTAGTTTAAGATGGTATTATAGCACTGAACATAATCGGATCAACGATATTTTAACAAAAGCTCTTGGTTGAGTTGAATTTCAGCATTTAGTGTCCAAGTTAGATGTTTTAAGACTTTTACACTCAGGATTCCAAGGGGAATATTGGGGATATATGTTTAATTTTTTTTTATCATACGATTAATGTAATAAGGAATTACCATATATTTTCCTATTGAGATAAGGACATATTTCTATTGTGATAAGGGTGAGTCTAAGGTTAAACCGACTTAGTTCTTTGTATAAATACGGTTGTTTGTAAAGTTTAATAAACAAGAAAGTTTGATATCAAAATCTATACTTCAACACCTAGAAACGCTGGGCCTCTTCCAAAGCAGTTTGCTTAGTTCTATATTGATGACAGATCTAGCAAAAAGTTTGATATGTCCAGAACTATCGATGACAGATTTGCTAGCAAAAAAATTGGCAACCCAAGATTTAATTGATGAAAAAATTGATATTTTCACCTAAAAAAATAACAGAAATTTTTCTTTAAAAAATTTACACAAAAGCGATGAGTCTATCATATTCTTAAGAAAATCATTAATTAGAAAAAGATCGAGAAAATCTTAATAAAAAATAATGACTGAAGATGGAAAATAAGAATCATAGAAAGAGATGATTGAAAATGAGAAAAGTAATATGCACATTTGTCTAAGGGCAAAAAAGATTTTTGTGTAAAATATGTATATATATTTACTAATTGGCCACCTATCTAGTTTAATAAATACTTTCAATAATATTAATAATTAAACTAGTTACTATAAGTATTATATATATATATATCTAAAATGGAGAGAGAGAGAGAGAGAGAGAGATCCAATTCAAAAAAGTGTAGAAAAAATAATTTTTGATAAAAAGATTAATTGTCCCTACTACTCATTTTATTAATTATTTAATCTAAAAACAGATTATAAAATTATTAAATTTCTCCACTAGTAATTTTTTATTGATTAATTTGGACCCTCTTGTGCAAAAACAATAAACCCTCTTTGAAAGAAGCGATGGAAGTAGGTACTGTATCATACTATAAATACTCTATACTGTACGAACAATTGGAAAAAAAGTAGGTACTTTGATTGTTTACTTATTCACATGACTTATTTTTTTTTTTTGGTTATGTAATCCTAGCATCGTACACCATTAAGATTGTAAATATATAATTGCCTATTTAATTTGTTAGGAATTTTGCTAGGTGCTATGCGTGCGGACGACCTGGGACTAACAAGTTAACATAAAATCGGAAAGTAATGTAGGAATTTTTTTATATAATTAAATATTTTTAAATACATTTATTTATAAATTAATATAAAATTTAATAAGACAAACAGAAGACAAAAAAATATTAATTAATGTTTTTTCCAATTTATATCTAAAAATAAAAGACAAAAATATATTTTAATCAAAAAGAATTTTTTTTGTTAATGAGTCATTTTTCTGACCTTTTAATTAATGGGCTAAATAAATAAAAAATAAATAAATTACGCAGCCGATTAATCGCCTAGACGGCCATATTTCGTTATTATACGGTAATAATACGATCACCGTATAACTCGACCTTATCACCCTTATTTACCACGGTTTTTCACTGCTTAGCGAAAAATCGACTGATTAATCAGCTATGCGGACAAGTTTTAGAACATGGCCTATTTATCACCAAAGAAAATAAAAACGGTACGAGAGTAACATGAAACCCAATCAATTATCGATTATTGCGACTATATACGGCACATTGGGAGTGACCGCCCAAAAATCGCAAAAGACTACAACAATAATACTAATATGTTATTCACACTTGTTAGGTAATTATTTAAGAACACCGTAGATATCAGATACATTATACATAGTCAACAAAGTAAAAGTTTTAACTTGTGAACGCAGAAATTAAACATTATAACTGAGAAATTAAAAGCTTAACTTTTGAAAGCAGAAATTACACATTACAATATAATATAGCCTAAGTACTAGGGGGCTGGAGTGCGACCACCACCATGTCCACTGCCTGATGGTCCTGTAAATATGTCTCCATTTGGTCTATAAATGCTCATTAGTCTCCTCCCTACAATTCATATCACAAATTAATAAATACATGTAACTTAATTTCAATTAAAATAAAAATCAACAGATTATTTTAGACGATTTATATAATGAAATTAGATTAGAAAAAAGCGAAAAGAAAACGTGGAAAATTTTTATAGGAAATTGATAGATGAGGTGGGAAAAATGTAGTATTATACCACTTTGACCTCCACCTTGTCCACTTGATGATTGTCCTGTCCTTATGGGTATACGATTATAATAACCTATCATTCTCCTTCCTTCAAATAATTCATAAGATATCGTTAGTCATAAGATATTAAGATTTCTTCATTCTACTTTACCAAAATGAAACACACACGCGAGCACATATGTACACTTCACTAAAACGAACACAACATGTCTAGACGAAATATTTTATAATCTCGAATGACGACTTCTTTTCGTATTTTTGCTATACTCCGATTTTGGTCTTTGCATGTTCAAAGAGAGATTATGACAAAACAACCTCACTATAAGTTGATTTGAGTATAAATTTGGTACCATATATAGCTCAGAGTTAGGGATATGAGTCCAAAAATTTTGAACATGTCTATGAATTCTTATGAGAATGGACCTTTAAGCTTAAGTTCGTTTTATATACATATTAAAATATTTTGTTTATTTTAAAATGACTAAACCTGAAATTTTTGTATCTTCCATCAGTTTAGACTATTCATGTTACGTCAATCAATTATATGTCAACACAAGTACTACGTACGTAACTAATATGTTATGCATGTGATGTGTGTGTTGATGAGAAACTAACCGGTGATTGAAAGTGGCTCATAATTAAAAGGAAGTGTAGATTCGGAATGGCAAGGGAGGACGCAAAGAAGCAGAAGCAGAACCACAGTGAGCACTTGACTTAACTGTGAAGAACCCATCTTTTGATCTCGTTCTCTTTCTCTTTGGCTGATATATTTATTTATATATCTGGACGGAGAGGCAAATTCTCAAATATAAAAACAAGTCCAAAAAAGAAAACAAAAATCGAATATTGCTACTCCACTCATTTTAATTATTCCCCACTTGTTTATCAGTGACCCTTCTTGTCGCCCATCGTATAAATGAATGAAATATAGGAATAGATAGAAACGAATCATACACAAAAGCAAATCTATTTTTTAATTTTCTTGAAACCTAATATCCATCGGCTTTCAATTATTGAGATAAGTGGATGCATCTCATATTTTTTTGTAAGCTACACCAAACGCCACGTGATTACTATCATTATAAAACAGTTGTGAGTAAATCTTACAAAGAAAATCATATGATTACATATAAGATTTTCTGTAAATTCCTATAACATTAAACAAATGGAGTATTATATCTTATACGTGTAAATTATAAGATGACAAACTTAAAATTCGTGGTGTGATCTGTAAAATTAATAAGTTAGCAGTTAGCAAGAAATAATATCCATTAAAAACGATTGAAATATTCCAATCGTAAATTAAGATGCCCAGAAGAGGTGCCTTGAAAATAAGAAATTTAATCAAAGAATTCAAAGGGTTAAAGACAAGTCGGACAACTTCTAATACAAACTAATTGTACTCATTAACTTCGATCAAGAGTTACTGAAAAATCTATGTTTGAATTATAGAAGATTTATCATTTTAATACAAATCATTACAAATTCCAAATCAAATACATTCTTAAAAATTGCATTCATAACTATTTAGTTTTTGTATTTTTTTCCCTAAGCGTAATGGCTTCAGATTATTATAAAAGTATAACGCTGAACCAAAAATTACGGAGATGAAGCTTGGTCAATGTGGCCACCACCATGTCCACTATTTGATGGTCCTGTAAATATATCTCCATTTGGCTGATAATAAGTCCCCGCTACAAATAATAATAAATATACATTATATTATATAGATTAATAATCAGTATCTTGATTAAGAGTAAGAATATTATGATAAGTACCTTTCTGACCAGGTTTACTTTTTGATGTTGGTGTTTCTGTGTAACCATTCAGATTATACACCAACACTTTCCTGCCTTTATTAAAAAAATATAAAAATTTAGTGTATATAATAGACGAAACTAAAGGAAATGTTTTTCCAAGCAAAATATATAAACTCGATTACGATAATTATTCCTTTGTAGACTGTATAAAAAGATAACTAATTTCTTGGCAACTTGACCAACCAGCCAGCCACCATATATGTAAGAGTCCACACACAATCCACTTTCTAAATATTTTTGTCTTTTAAAGTCGAACGAGAGTCAAAATTGTAGTGATTCTTTACTCGAATTTAGTGGTTTTCGTAACATGAATTTCAATAAAACGTACAAAAGCTTTAATATTTATAATATAACAATAAAATCTCAATATAAGATCACTGAAACTTAATTTATTTCTGCAGGAAATCTATAAACATATTCAAAAAAATTCATGAAGCGTAAGGTATCACAAATATTTACAATGAACAGTTCTACATATTTCCATGGGATTTGATTTGTGTAATTAAGCTTTGGCTTGACCTCAATAGAGAGTTTTCATGCATAGGGTAATTAGTAAATACGTGAAACAATCAATATACGCAACGCAAGCTTAGTTTTAATATGACTTTTTGTATACTGTGACACTAACCAGTGATTGAAATCGGTTCGTGATGAGCAAGAAAAGCAGATTCTGTACGGTAAATGTAGGTGCAAAGGAAAAGAAGCAGAATGAGCAGTTGACCCAAATTTGAACAAGTACTCTTATTACACATCTCTCTTCTCTCTCTCTCTTTCTCTTTGTTATCTGTGTTTGCTTTCACTATCTCCAACGTAAAATAAAAGAAAAGAAGAAGAAATTGTCTAAAATAGACACAACACTTGTGATTATTGATAGACAGGCGAAAAAACTGGAACAAACGAATCAAAGCATCATAAGCTACTCCTACTTAACCAAAAACTTTTAAATGTATTTTCTTTTAGACTCTTGAAAGAACAGAAGCATTCATTGTGACAAATATTTTTTTTAGTTGAATACAATTTCACATTTATTATAGAAAATACGAATAAAAGGTGATCTCAAAGTGTATAATAATTAGGAAGTTAAAATATTTTTTTCTCTATTGGATGAATAATTATTTTATTTTATGACATAATTTGCTTTAATTGGTAATAATAATATTTACAGTTTGACTGTTTTTTTTTTTTTTAAAAAAGACAAACGCGTTTTACAAATGAAAATAGGGAAACACAAAACGCGTAAATGCCTTTTGGAATTTTGATAAACGACATAAAACAATTAAAAAAAATAAAATACAACTTATGGTCACCAACTGCGATGATTTTTTTTGGTTAATGATTACACTCTTTCTTCTTTTTTTTTTCTTTTTTTATTGATATAATCCCTCTTGTTCTACAATGGCCTTCCTTCTTTTTAATTTTTATTTTTTAATTTGATTTCGATAAATCCAAATTTACGACCATTGATAGGTGTTTGTGTCTGTATCTAACGAAAAATACAGACTTAAGTCAACTACTGAAGTCTGTATCTTTTGTAGGTGTCTGTGGTTGACTCATATATACCCAAGATACCTTAAATATACTAGTATCCTATATACATCCACAACATTATTTTTTTAATATGTTTTTAGCAGTATAAATCATATACCAATCATATATCATTTGGTAGGAAAAAATTATACTATTTTTTTCTGTGTAGCAATTTGTGGAAGTCTCTTTTGTCTAACGATTTGACCAAAAAGTTTATCAATATTATTTCATGAAGTTTGATGTTTTGGAAATCTGGTTTTGATAAATTAATGATAAGATAAGTCAATGTTACAAAAAATATTCTAATTAGAATCATTTTTCATAGTTTCATATGTTATAGATATAACCGTATATCGTCGTGAGTATAGTGCATATAAATTTAGTATGTCATGGATCGATGAAGACGAGACAATATTAAAATTACAAAAAATCTCGTAATGCAAATATAACTGTTTATCATAATTCCATATATTATAGATATAATTTTCCATTGTAAATAAAAGTTACTAAACTAAGTTGACAAAAAAAATTGTCCATTGTAAATATAGGATATTATATGGAATTTTTTTTACAAATTTTTTTTTTTTTGTTGAAAATATTGTCTTTGTAATTATTTATATATTTATAATAAAAATATAGAAATTATTTCTAGACCAAAAAAGCAATCAACCTATGGTCTCGTAAAGAATTGATATAGTATTTGTCCACTCAAAATGGATTTACTCATCAGCTAAAAAATCTGGTAAACAAATATATTAATCATCTGGACATGACCGTGTTTATAGTGTAATAAAAAAGCCAAATATAAATTTTGGGGTCCATAATTTCTATATACCTTTCTTATTCTTAGTATAACGATTAGAGTCTACTTCTAATTAGACCCAACCTAATCATTATATTTTAATTAATCCCTAGTGATTTACTATTTCTTTTTCTATATTTGCCAACATCCCCGATCCACAATTTAAACACACGTTGTTCTCTTACCACAACTTTAATTCTCTGTCCGCAGCAATCCAACTTCGTTTTCTTGGGTCAATACGTCTTTCTTATCTTTTACCCATTGCTTTATTTTTTTTACATTTATTTTTTAAGCTTATTTTAAATTTTATACTCAGGTTTCTTTACTGATTTCTTATTAATTATTGTGATAAACATAGACGAATGGATGGTTGCTTTAGATTTTGATAACATAGATGAACTTGAAAAGAGCATCTATGTCTGTGTTCCTTTACAATATCTTGATATTTAAGATTTTCTTTATCAAATCAATTTTGAACGTTTTTTTAACTTGTATCCACCGTTATCTTTCTCATGTTTATAATTTTATAGAAAACAACCCAATCCAATCATTGATTCTCTTTGAATCCCTAAAAGTCTTCGCACGGCACTGCATCTAGATATTTTGCAACCTCAGCCGAAGAGCGGAGAGTTGGGTTTGGAATTGCATCTGGCACCAGATAGGCAGGTCGAGGACCTGTTGTGACGGTGCGGTGTAGCTGCTTGGTTCGGTGCAGGTGCTTTCGCTGACGGCTTCTCATTCTTAATTCAACTCTATTTCTTCTTCGGAGGTTCTGTGTGTCGGACTGTTTTCCATTCTTGTTTGTGTCGCTCTAGGACCATTTTACTAGTCCCGACATCCATTTTACTTGGTTACTCTTTTTTTTTGTTCTGGATTCTTTGAATTATATCCGTTTTATTTTTGGACTTGGTGGGTAGTGTCTGTGTCAACTTCGAATCTTCGAGTAGTGTCGAGATTCCATACCAATTGTCAGACCCGGTCAATGTTAGAAACAACCAAAAAAATAAAACGATAAATCAATATTTGATTAAAAAAATTAAATTAATATATTTATAATAAGATTTAAATATGTCTATTTTTTAAAAAAATATGTTAATTTTTTTTTTAAATGTGTTTTCTTTTTCTAATAGCACATGATGTGGTAATTCTTTTATATAATTTTTTTCTATTTCAAATAATTTTATATTTAAAATTAATAGTTAATTAAAAAAGATAGATTAGTTAATAGAAAAATTCTTTTGTTCAAATGTTTTACCGAATGAAGTGGATATGCATATAATTGATTTAAAAAAAAAGATTGAAAATTTGCTACCGTACCGCAGAAATAAGTTTTTAAAAATTAAAAATCAAAAATATTATTTATGATCTACTATGTCACAAAAGAAATTGAATGTGTTAGTTTTACTATCAATCGAGACAAATTTGGTTAAAGATCTCGACTATGTGAGTTTGATGAATAATTTTTCAGCAAAAAATGCAAGAAAGACTATATTATAGTACTAGAATTTTTTTTTGTAAATAAATCGTTTATGAATTTAGTTTTTAAAATAATTACTATTTTATTTATAATATTATAAAAAATAAAAAGGTATCAAATTTTTTTTTGCCTTGGATATTAAAAATCATTGGACTGGCATTGCCAATGGTTTTGAAACCCTCCTTTTGATAATGTAGTGGTTTTGGTATGCGTCGGGTTTAGTGATGGACTAGAATCTAAACATTATTGTCATCTTGCTTTTTTGCCGGTTGATTTTAGTTGTATGATCTCAAAATTTTACCAGTTTTGATTCGGATAATCTTGTGCAAGTTATTTGATGTTCTAGGTTTTTGGTTGTTCGTATGATTCCCATGTGTGGGCTTGCGTTTCCTTCTTTTGCACTTTGTTTCTGGGGAAATCTTGCTTTCCATCGGTTCTTTTATTTTTGTTTTGTATTTCTCTCTTGTATTTTTCGTGATCCATTTTTTCAGATGATAAAAAAAAAAATTATTGAAAAGTTTGAAAGGCTTTTAGCCGTACTTACACTATTTTAAAAAAATTAAAAGAAAATATGACATCAACTTTGTATTATGATAGAATAATAAACATTATTTATTGACGCATGTCATAAGTTAACTAATAATTGAAATATGAGGTAAAAACATAAACCGATTTGTTTCACTAATTATAATTGTTATGTTTGTATATTTATATATTTATTTAATTATTTTTTTAAAAAAATATGAATGAGTAATCTATATTGAGATGTGATAGTTGTTCTTTACTTCTTTTCATGAAATTTAAAATTATTATATACATCGATGTTATATATAAAAACTTTTTTAAAAAAAAAATTGTGAAGACCTTTAGCAAAGTGACAAAGTAAAAGCGTGTTGAATGGAAACGTCGTTGGCCAGTAGGTCCAGTAGTACAGAACTACATTTAGTATGTTTGACTTAGAAAAATAAAAATAATAGTATATAGGTCTTCTGCCTTTGTTTTGAGAGAGTAGAACACTTAGTTTAATGGCTACAAACACATCAAAATTTGCCTCTCTTCTTCTGTCTTTGTTTATTCTGCTCTTATTTGTGACATCTCAAGCTGGAGTCGCCAAGACCATAGTCTCCGACGTTAACAACTTGCGTTTGGAATGTGTTCCTCTCCCCCCTCCCCCTCCCCCTCGCGTCGTTAGACCTCCTATCGTTACGCTGCCCTCTAAATCGCCTAGAGGTCAAGGACCATAAGCCAAAGTCGTCTCCAAAAGTGACGCTTATGAGAACAAGAAAGTTTATAAGAACGGTCAAGAAAAAAATGTAAAAAAGAACGGTCAAGATTATAATCAAACAAACAAATAAGAACGGTGAAGACAGTCTTATAGCATTTGAACGTTTGTAGAAATGTATACCATTTCAGTTTTAAAGCATATGTAAGTCTTTGGTTGCAATTAAAACTATATATGGTGTAATTTTGTTTTGGCTAAAGGTTTTCTAAAATGCATGAAGAAATACAAAGGGTTGTTGGGTATTTCAAGCCCGGTTCCTGTAATCAGCTCTTACAATTACATAATAGAAACCAGCCCATATATCACATTAGAAAAAACCGATGTGAATGAGAGAAAAAGTTGTAATTGGATTAGTGGAAAAATTGGCTGGATACAATTAACGAGTCTTAAATGGAGTGAAGAAATTGACTATGCTACGAAGTATCACCTGCTAAAACTCTGCAAAATGACTTGCTCTTTGATCTAGCTGGATGTATACACCATTCTCCAAGAAAAATGGCAAACCAGTTTGTTCAAGCACTCCTATGGAAGGTAGTCCCTTAATGAGTTTCTTATATTATACAATTAATATAAATAAACAAATCGAAGAGAAAAAAATGAGAAGAATTTGTCATACAGAAATTTTGAGATACTCTTTAAATTTTTTTATATAATTTAACCTCACGTCAATAATTTAAACTTCTTTCTAATTTGACAAGACAAAATAAACTATATTGAAAATATTAGTATTTTTATTTATAAGAAACCCAAGTGAAAAACTATCATATCGAAAGTGTTTTAGAATTTCTATCTAATAGTAAAGAGTTTTGCTATAATTTGATATCTTACGCATCTTCAATGGCAAAAAATTACAGCTGCTAAAATTTATAAATAGAAATAACTTGAATAACAGAATTGTCAAAGAACAAAAAAAATACATTAGCATTTTGGACAGATATACAAATATTTTGACCAAAAAATAACATAAGCAAAGTGAAGAGAAACACTAGTAAAAAAAAAATTTATAGCCATTTAAAAATTTGTTGATATATAGTGACTTAGGATCCATTCATTAAAGGTATGTCACAAGATGGTAAAATCATCAATTAGAATAGGTGTAAACTTATGATTTTTTTTTTTGACAACAATAGAACTTATGATTTAAGAGGAGGTTTAACGGAAACTCCACTTAAATTATTGTAAATCCCAAAAAATAGGTTTAATGAGAAAACTAAGTCAAACTGAATCTGCTAAGACAGTTGTGTGAGTCTATGTCTCATCTCACTTCCTAGGATGACTAACAATGCTACATGTATGTGTAGAGGATAAGCATTCGGTTTTTAATGATTTGAGACAAAGTTACGGGTAAATCACCCTGTGAATGTGCAATCAGACTGTTTATAGGAGAATAAAAGTAATGTTATATTCTCCAAATTTACTATGGATTATCAAATATATTCAAAGCCAAAATGAATGCAATAGATAACCTAGTTTTGTAAGAGAATGAAGTTGTGTAATATTTATTGTATCAGTTTACATCAAAACTCAGAGATTCAAGACACATGTTCAGCTTATGTTTGATTAAATTTGAAAGCTATTAACAACGGATGGTTCAAGACTAAAAAAATGTTACCAACTCATATGCAGTGTACTTTTTGCTTGTACTCTAAAAAAAAATTTATGTCAAGTTTTTATTTGTTAAGAATAATTTCTATTTATGTGAAAAATTATTGGAACTCAATTTTAAGACATGTTGTGACAGATATTTTTGGGCAAATTTCTGACATATCTTTGAGATAATGACCGGATTATGAGTGCAATGGATGCATCACCACAAACACTATATGATAGTGTACTTATATTTCAATATTGGAGTTGGTTTGAATGAAAATTGTTTGTTCAAATTTTGTTATTTGAAATGTACAAAATGGGCATATAGGATATTGCGGAGACGTCCTAACAAGATTAAAGACCTTAGAAAAAAATAAACCCATACTAAACCATGCACGCACGCCAAGCCGAACCTAGATGGGCTTCAACTTAGGTTTAGGTTTAGAATCCAATTTGAATATATGGATTTTGGTCTAATAACCTATCTTTTTGCATCAAACTTTTACTTATGTAATTGATCACTACATAAATTTAGACTTGGTAAAAAAAATGAATAACTTACCAACTCAATGAAAAAATATAAATTTGGTCAAAAATCCAAGTCTCTACAATTGACTAATTGGTTTTGAGAAATCAAATTTTGTAACCTCCACAATTGATGGTATGACTCAAAGTTAGTTGAGAATTCTGGACCATGAAATGGATACAAAAGAGTATTCTTTCCCATTCTTATTACCGTAACAACAATCTTTCTTTACTATCTTCTTGTTTTCATTTCGTGTATCTTTATGAGAATATAACATAGAAAATGCTCGAAAGTTTATGATTTTGGTGATGCAAATCATAAAAATTATGAAGTTGTATCTTGGGATTCGATACACAATACAAGTGTTACACTACCAGGTATTTTATATAATTAAAGAAATCCGTTTCGACTATGCAATCTGTCTTTCCAAATTCCAAATGATTGTATCACTAATTTATGTATTTTATCGATTTTTTATGCAAATCATTTTGCCTTGATGTATAATTTGCTTTCTTAAAAAACTTCATATCAGACTTTTTTGCCCATAAAGATCCTATATTACATTTCAACCAAGATAGAGGAGTTGCTTTCCATTTTGACAGCTCTTTCTTATAAAAACTAGTAATAATAATATTAGTAGTAGTAGTAATAATAATAATTATTTTTTGATAATTAAGGGGTGATTAGAAATGATAACATCCAACCAATCCCAGCCGTTTAGTAGTTCATTTACCAAGTTTTTAATAGACCTAAAGCATGGTACTATGTCGACTGGTCAAATGGGAGTGAAAGTGTTCCAAGTGGGAATCGAAACCAAGGAGAAAGTGAGTTTACACCATATCCTTTAACCTAGTACTCCTAGGCTACCACCAATTCGTTGTATTATTTTCGTGCGTGAAATAGAAAAATTAGTCGTTATTAATAACACAGCATCATATAATTCTTTATATAGCTTCAATTCCATCATTTATAAATGATTGCAAATAGTACAACACGTTTCGACAAACACTAAATTATACAACATGAGACAGGAAAAAGGATACATATCTATTACAACATCATATTATGTAAGTTACAAATATTGTATACGTCTCATATAAATTGCCGATGGTGGTGGCGAATAAGGTGGCGATGGAGGAGCATCGCTGATAGCAGTTCGTCGACTGATTGATGCCCGCACTGGTATCAACTTCCGTTTCCAACCTATTAATAGAATAAAAGATTAGTCATCTTGATCGAACAAATTTGTTGCATTTTAAAACCAAATTACACGTTAGTGGAAATCTCTTAATAACATGATTTAGAGAATTAATTGTTAAACTTAGCATAGTTCCCTGAGTTTCCTTAAGATAGTTATGGACTGATAGACATTGCACATATATTTTCTTCTATAACTTTTAGCTACGATATTTGGGAAAACTATTAGGATTTATGTTAGCAAGCACGAACCGGTCATTGGGAATAACTCTTGTGGAGAAGCCAGAGCACAGTCGATAGAGCATGGAACCAAAATAACCACTAGAAACAAAGACACAATTCCTAAATCGAGAGAACATTCTTTACCATCTCTCTATCTCTTTGTTAACTTGCTAATCCTCTTGTTCCACAAAAGTGTTGGATCCGTTTATAGATTATATGTTGACTTAGAGCTACTGAAAAAATAGAGCACCAAGAATGTACGTGAAACCCAAACACGAATGATAAACCACAGACTGTAGGTTACGCAATCCCAAAAATAAAACTTCTTTCCAACAAGGGAAAAAAAAAATTTTATCCACAGACAAAAATTGAAACCTGAAAGTGTAAATCCTAGAAAACCCAAAATCCAAGAAACAAATGGATATTATATTTTATTGCTAAGTTTCAATGCAATAAAACAATGTTAGATTTATTTATAAAATTATCTCACCTCCTAAGTGCATAGGAATAAAAGTAAGACGAGTACAAGATTTTTCTAAATTATACATCCATGGAAACTTTGATTTTTCTTTTGGGTACCATTTTGGACGATTTGTTTTTTTTTTAAATAAATCTAAATGTAATTTTGATAAAAGAATCAAATCCGTTTTAAAATGTACGCTTGTGGTGTGATATGTTAAAATAAGTTAAGATATAATATTTTTGTTTTGTAAAAAATTGCTAAAAACATATACGCAGATATTTTGAGTAGTTTTGATAATGTAAATTAACTTGATTAGTTTGTAAATAAGTATGAATCACTAAATTCTTAAAAAATTCGCACAATGCTTTTCAGTTTTCACCATTACTGAAACTAATATTTCTTCAAAATTTTAACATCTCAGTTCTGCAATATGGGCTCATTTTAAATTTTGGACTTCTCTGAATTACATGTCGATTATAAGTTTATTACTAGATTCTCATCCGTACTATATGCATAATTTTTTAAAATTCAAAAATTTAAAATTTATAAAAAAAATAGTATAGTATAAATAATATTATCTAGTTTTATTATATTATAGATGTTTAAATTTTTGACATTAAATTCATGAATAAAAGCAGAGATTTTATTATGGGATGTCAATTATATTCGGTGTTTTGCTGTGAAAAATAATATTTAATTTAAACTGTAAATATCTATTCAAGCTTGTGATGTCAATGATAAGTTTTAATATCTATTCTAGTTTTATTATAAGTTTTTTGTAATACTAAAATAACTTATAATATTTTATCTTAGTAAAATAATGTTGTAGAAATTATATGATGTACGTTTATTCTCCAATGCATTGAATTAAATATTTTATATTTCTTTTATAAAATAACATATGTTCATATTTATGTCCTAATTATTGTAAGAATTTTTTAAATAAAGAACATATGTTCATATCTAAAAATTTGTTCGTATTTTTAATATTTTAATATGAAAATATTAAATTAAATAATAAATCTATTTATATGAAAGTTAAAATAGAATAATTTGTATACTTAACTCATCTCACATTGATTTTTATTGTTTATATTTTTTAATTGAATGTTATATAACTTTAATTTATAATTTAAAATATTTTATATTTTTATGAAACTATGTTCATATTTTAAATTTTTTATTGTTTTTAATATTTTATAACTAAATTTAAAATAAATATAATTATATATGAGTAAAAATAGAATAATTTTTTTTTTAAACTAAAACTATAAATCATGTTCTCTCTGAATCGTAAAATTATGTTTTTTTATCATAACTTAAAAAATCATTTTCTCATCATAAATGCAAAATTGTTTTTTATAAAAATAACAATCAAATAACTAATGACGACTAAAAATCGAAAATATCTAAAAATTCAGCACCAAACCAAATAAAGGTGGGGTCTCTCTCCTCTCCCCCCCCCTCACCCCGCGAAACTCTTCTTCCCCCAAACAAAAAAACCCTAGAAATATTTTTTTCCAGATCTATTTGCCTTTTTGGTGGCTGGTGTTCTTTGTCGGCGCCGGAGAGGGCTCCTTTTTTCTGAGTTTCTTCTTCTTTTAGGTGATGGTGAGAGAGTTCTCCGGTGGTTTTCACGGCAGTCTTGTTCACGGAAGGTGGTGGTAGCGCTGTCGGTGATGAAGTCGTTTCTTCTGGGTGATATTGTCGGTGATGAGGACAAGATCTTGTGTTCAGATCTGTTTTTTCCTATCCATCGGTGTTCTGCTGCGGTGATCTCAGGAGTTTTGGTAGTGATTTTCGGATTCGTTGGAGAATTTTCGGCGATGATTTCTTACGACATCTCGATGATTTACTAGTAGATCTGTGGTGGTTGCGTCTTAGCGAACTCAGATCCGAAGAGGATAGGGTCTGGTCAAGCTTCTCCATACGTAACCACTTCGGGTTTTTGAGTCAAGGAATTTCAGGGAATATGACCATCGGTTTTTAGAGGGTCGTTTTTATTTTGGTCTGTTTGTAATTGACTTGATATAGTTACTTGGGTTAAGTTTAGACTGATGTCTAGATGGTTAATTCCCAATAAATTTAGACTATTTCTTAGTGAAATCTATTTTTAGTCTTTATGACTATAGCTTTGGCGTTGTATTTCGAATGAAAGATGATATTTGTGTTATAAAAAAAAACAAAATGACTAACTCTTACTTTACTTTTGTGCAATATGTGTGTGCCAGCTTGTAGTAAATAAAGCATTTTTTAGAGATATTATCCGAACACCTAAAACTAAATGGACAGTTTTCTCGTTTTTATTAACACAGTAAAAGTTTGTTTTGATGCAACATGAGATGTGCATCTCATAAAATGCACGAGTGTGTGAAGTTTCCAAAAGAGAGAAGTCTAAATGTAAGGAACGTTCTCGGAAAAGGCAATCTCCGATTCCCAAAAGAATTTTGCCATTAAGGCAGGTGAGTCGACATAGGAGCTCACCAAAGAATTCTCGGTTGGGATAGCCGACTAAAGGTCATGTGGTGCCTGTCCTTGGAAGGGGCGAGCATGAGAAGGATTACAGGGAAAGAAATGTTCTCAGAAAATTAACTACGCAAAGGCCCCAAAGGGGGATAGATTTAGCCAATATTTGTTTTGGAGGTATACAAGTAAAAAAGTAAAGAATAAAAATTTCGAAAATGCAAATGATTAAGTAATATGTTTTTTTAAAATATCCATAAGCAACAAAAACAGAAACTTCGAAAAGATACATGTTATCACAAAATATGTCTCGGAAATTTTTTAAATATTTGGCAAGCTCCTTTGGAGTTTATAAAATATTTCATGAGTGTAAAACTTTTTAATACCAATGCTTTTTGTAAATCTGGACAGATAACGAATTTTTCTTTATACAAAGTTTGTATTTTGTAGTTATAAAATACTTCATTAGTTTCAAAACAAATGTAATCTTAGCTCTTTGCTTACAAACTAATTATTTATCTAAAAATATACAGTATAACCTTTATAATTAAATAGTTGATAAAAATTTGATAACTTAATAGAATTTTTTAATTCCAAGTTATTTTTTGAGTCAAATCAATTTTCTTTTAAATTAATATTTTCTATATTAATAAAATATTATATCTTATAGTTATTAAATTATACTGTTGAGGTGCAATTCATGTTTATAAATTTTGCTAATAAGCCATGAAATATATATCCAAAATGAGATGAAAAGAAAGTTGATCAACAAGCTCAGATTCATATAGAGTGAACTATATGGTTAAATTAATGAAACTCTGATGTCATTTTTGAAATGAACAGAATACTTATTCAAGATAATAATAAAACGTTTTAACTTGAGTAAATCCACCTGGAATAGATAACAATAAATATTAAATCAAGCGGAATAAATAATAATGTAAAACATTATTTGATCTATAAAAATAATATGAAGTGTAGAAGACAAGGATGACAGATTCTTTACACATAATCAACTAATTTCTTTACTAAATTTTCTATTTGCTCTTTTATCTTTATTCTTGTAAACAAACTATAAAAATCATCAATCCTAAAAATTATTTGCTCCCAATTTTCTATTAATTTTCGTTTCATTTCATTTATCTCGTTATTTAGTCAAAGTTCTTTCATATTTTCATGAAAGACCTTCGTACTCTTTTGTTTTTCCAGATTCTATTCTCGAATTTTTTCTATTTAGAAAATTTGATACTTATAGTTTTTGTTACAACATATACGTCTACTTAATACACCATTAATAAAAAGATGATAGCTGAGTGCAAAGGTATATTAGATAACTTATTTCTAGAAGTCACATTGAGTGAAAATATATATTAGATATTTATTTCTAGAATTCACATTAGATATTTATTTATACGTCTTTTTCTGTGAAAAGAAGCAATCTAAATAGCAACTATTATACCAACCAACTTGAAATTTGTTTTTTGCATCAGAGCTAGAAAATATTTAACAAAACAACCTCATCATATATATCAAAAAACCTTTTTATATATTAAGTAAAATGTATTTCCAGCTTATCAATGCTGCAAGTCACAATATACCTTTTGTTTTCCAGAGTTGTAGTTTTCAAAACGCAGCAATGAACGTGGTGACGGCAGTGAGGGTAGCAAAGGTGGTGACAATGGAGAAGACGACGGTGATATGTCTCTTTTTTTAGCTCGGCGACTTATTGATGGACTTACGGTGATCATCCTCCTTCTCCATTCTACTTTTAAATCATAATTTGGAAAAAAAAAGAACTTATTATTATTAGTAAATAAAAAGGGGCCTATTTTGGTTTAACTAATCCAAACCAGAATTCGTTGTCAAAAAAAAAAAAAAATCCAAACCAGAATTCAAAAACTAAACAGAAAAAAGAGTTAGATTGGTTTTATTTTCTTGTACAAACAACAAATCATACCTAAACTGAGCCAAAATTTTGATTGCGCGACCTGATTTTTATCTTATTTATAAAGATATGTGAAGGTCTAACTACTCGTAATTTTAATAAAAATATCTATATAAATTATTGAAAGATAAATATTAGAAGAAGCACCAAGTCACTAACCGCTTATTGGGAGGGACTCTTGTGGGGATGCAAGAACACAGTTGATGGAGAATGACGCCAAAAGAACCACCATGAGCAAGAACAAATTTCCCAAATTCTTTGCCATCATTTTCTTAATCTGCCAAACCTTTTGATTCAATACTCTTATTTATGTACCTATAATAATGGTTGTAAACAAAACATTTATTGCATTATTTAAACATTTTTTGGGCTTTGACAAAGTCCAAACAGGGGGCTACTCTGTTCAAAAGATGAGATTCAACGAAAATTTGATTAAAATTCCACTATAAACTTTTCGACAGGGCTATCAAAATTCAAAATAAGCGTTACTTAAATTAAACAAAAAAACTCATAATTTAAAATGATAAGATCAATCTAGCATTTTCTGAAGATTAATGATCAGTTTTATATTTTTAGATTATAATGTCATTTATCAGTTTTTTATAAGACTGCTATACCACCATTAATTTATTTGATTGTAAAAACAAAAGATTTCAATAAAAACGGATAGTTTTTATAAGGTTCTACCTCCTTGGTAAAAACTCCTAAATGAATATCTCAACCATTTAATATTAATATAATTTATCAATTAAATTATATTTTTCTTTAAACTAGTTAAACCAATCACAAATGGATTAGTAGTATAAAGGGGATTCTCATTTATATCTCAACGAAAACCCCATCTCATTCCTTTTCTTACATTATTATTGTTCTTTTTAAATTGATAAAATATTTTTTTAAAAAAAATATAATGGAGTTGCTCTTATAGTAGTCAAACCAAACCAATGATAAGTTGGCATAGTGGATAACTTTTTAAGATTATTTAGTATAAATTTTGGAAATCACAGGTTAAAGTCATGTTGAGAGAGTATATTCTCCAAAAGAGAGTTAAATTACATAGTTTGAGTTTCGCTCTAGAGAAATGTACAGACCTACGAGCTTAAAACCTCTTAATTATTATTATTTTTCTTTAAAAAAGTTCTAAATTGTCAATGGAAAATAATATATTGGATAAGATGAAAACGTACTGTTGTGATAAATAATGCTTTCGAGTAATAAAAGGGTTTAACACTGTTTTATTGGCAAAAAAAATTATAACAGTTAATTAATTTTTTGGATTTATTTTCAAATTTTAAAGTTAAAAGTCGGTATTTTACAATTCAGATCTTCTAGATCCAATTAAATCATATTTTCCATCATCTGGTGATTGGTAACAGTTTACGTGAATGTCATAAAGTAGCAAATTAATAATAACCTTATGGTGATTGGTAACATTTTAAAAACATGGTGAAGATTATATTATCCACCATGCAGAGGACCAATCAATGTGATTTTACAACAAAAATTACAAAACACAATGGTACAAAAAAGAAAGACAATGGCATATATATATATATTGCACTTAAAATGAATGGTACAAAATGTTGAATGATGATACAGATATAACCATCAAATTGGGGGTTTACAACATATTTATAGGTGGTACAACTATATGGTTAGATAATAAAAAATTGGGGTTTGATATAATAATAAATAATTTGAATTCCTGCGCTATTTTTATTAAGTCCACTTCTCATTTGGTTCAATTAGGTCAAATATGTTTTTTAGAAACAAATTTAACTGCATATATTTTTAATTAAATTATTAGAAAAAAGTTTCTCAAAAAATTATTTAAAAACTTACATTATGATTATTACTTTCTTAGGCATCTTTTTTTTGTAATATAAATTTTTATGTATAGTAATACTAACTATTTTTTTACTTTTCTGATTTTTTTATTTTCTATTTGATTTTTATATTATGATAACTATTATTAGTTTTTTTCGTCATAGTAACTACTATTGATATCAATCGGAATTCATGTTTGTACCATCATTATTTTTAAAGTACTTTATTGTTTTTTTCATATCATTGCGATTCATATCGCTATCTTTTGTACCATTTAAACTTTGTTGTATTATATCACTATTCATTATGTTACCAATCGGATCTTATGGTATTCCATTGTATAAGTAATTTCATGACCAAATTCTCAGAAGCCAAAACACTTATTAAAAACTATAAAAATTTAAGTTTAAGAATAAATCCTGAAAAAATAGATTGAAAAATAATCATGTGAAAGGCACAAATCCTTAAGCACCACTTCTAAATAAAAATAAATCCCTCGGTAGCTCTTACAACTGGAAAAGCAAAAACAATCTCAAAATATATTTTGGTAGTTGACAAAAAAAAAATATTTTGCTTATAAAAATCAAAACCATAGACGAGAAACCAAACACCCAAATTATAAAAATATCTGTTTAAGAAAATGAATGAAGGCTCACGTCTTCATCAAGAAACATGGTTAAATAATGAAGATACTAACCCCATAAAACGTTTTTGGATACATACGTAAACGTCATTCACGCATCATCTTCATCATCTCTATTACCACCGTCTTCAACACTCTCCAGAAGGATCACCTCTGTTGGTCAATCTCTCCATGATTTCTCTTGAGGGAGAGATCATAAGACTTTTAGTGTGGTAATGTGCAAGCGTTAACTTCGATCCTCAGGAATCGAAGTCTTTGATACCATGCATGTTAAAGAATAACAATATTGTAATAGTCACTCCTTTGTCTTAAACATCGTGTTTTAGACGGTAGGCAGAAAATCACCGTCCGCTTAACGCTTAATGCTTTTTAAAGTAATACTAATACAAAATGGAACAATCATTAATTTTTGTGTAACAAAACAAGTTTAGAAAATTCAGATCATAAACTTTTATTGATTTAAATATAAATCACTTCTTGACAAGTATTTCCAATAGTTCCAATAATTAAATTTTGTGAACTTCTAGATAGTTTCATTAATTTTAAAATTGTTTTTAACAGGTAATTCGGATATCTCATTTTACTCCATTATTTCAATATATCCGTTTGAATAAAATAAAATAAATTATATATTCTTGAAAGAATCATTTTGAACAGAGCCAAAAATGAAACAGAAAATTTTGGATAGATAGGTCTAATGAAAATAGAATTATTCGAGTTTTAAAAAATAGTTCTGTCTCGAAATAGACAAAGGTCTATTGATGAATTTGGTTTTTGAAGACTAATGAACCGAAATGAGTGAGTGGGTAACCAAATCAATTTTCCAAAAATAAACATTTCAAACCGCCATACCTTAAATTTCATGGACTATAACAATCGACGAGGATAGAACGGAACATGAAAAATCTGTCTGGTTGTATATGAAGCAGAGCCAAGTCGCGAGTATGAGCGTCTACTACAAGTTACACTTCTTTAAAAACACATTATTTTTTCAACAATTAAAAATACTGTTTTATAAGAATACAACACTTCCTTAAATAAAACAATAAATCTCAAGTCTAGACATTTTGCTGCACGTAGATAGAACTTTATAGTAATGTATACATGTCTTCTTGTTTCTAAAAGCGTTTGATTTTCTGTTGACCAACATCTTATAAAAGCAGTTTGAGTGTCAACAGATTTATACAGGATCACAACCAAAAAAAAACAAAAGAAAGCTACTTTTTTTTTCTTTAATCATACATTACGCATTTCCCAGGAAAACTTGATAAGCTGACTCTCAAATTCGTCGCAGTGAAGCCAACCTCTTCTCAAGCTCATCTACTTCACTTGATTCAGAGCTGCAAGTTTAAATGTGCAAAAGATTTTGCTTAATTTCTTCACTAGAATTTACAATTAACAAACATAAGCTCAGTCTCAGACATCGACATTACCTGTTGTTGTTGGTAGTAGTTGCAGTGGAAGCTGGAGGAGCTGCGGTTTTTGTAGCGATCCGACCTTTTGGAGCTGAAGATAACTGTTAAAATAAATGAAACAGAGACGCATGTTAGTTTTGACTAAACCCGAGAAAACGAAAAGAAGATCCCCTTGGCAGAGAAACCTTACCTGAGATGCAACTCCAACACCAATCTCATCAAGAACCTGGTTAGTGAGATCTTCTGTTTCTTCTTCAGCTTCATCTTTGTCAAGTGTTTCATCAATTGCCTCTGACATCATCTCTATCTGCAAATACAACATATAAGCAAATCAAATATCACACAAATCTAAATGCTCTAAATAACACGTGATTGCCTGAGAGAACATTGGTCCAACGAATCTAAGTCAGATAAACACAGCTCTTAAGATAAAGAGATGTATCGTTTACCGTCATGTCTAGCTGTGCCGACTGTTTCTGGAAATCCTTAATCACTTTGGCTTGTTTGGTTGGTGCCATTTGCTGAAAATAGAAAGTAGGAATGAAGTTGTGCGTTACAAAGTATAATACATTAGCTTATCAATGAAATTGAGTAGTGAGCACTGAAACAAACTGACATTACCTTGTTCATTGCAACCATAGCTTTGGTTGCACCTTTCATACCAGAAGAAATCGAAGTGCTGGCATACAGAGCCTAACCAAAGAGTAATGAAGAAAACAGTGATTTAGTACACTAACACTGGACTATTGTAATCCAACTATTGGTTTAACTGATCTTAAATAAGAGGAAGTAAACCTGTGTGTGAGTCGTTACACCCCTAATTTGAGCACGGCTTCCCTGTAAATTGGTAATCTGTTGCCTCAATCGAACAAGTTGACGAGCTAAAATCTTCGTGGCCGCCTATTAAAAATGTTAAATAATAATAAACAATAAAGAAACAAATTTAGAAGAGAAGAGTACAAGGAGTTCAGATAAATAGCCATTAGTGAACACAAGCCAGTAATACCAGCAAGTAGCTTTTCGATAAAATAAGACGATATGAAAACTTGCCTCGTTCCCAGTCTTAGCTGTTTTCTTGATTTCGGCAACTAGTCTCCTCTCCTGATTGTTACTTAATTTAGTTATTAAAACCGAAGAAAAACTTATATGAACAAGGGTGTCCACAGATCACAATATATGTTATCTACCTCCAGCTGAAGTGATGAAATCTCTCGTTCAATACCTGCAAGACCGTTGGAATGCTTTTACACATTGGGCTCAAAACTGATTAAAAGCTTAGCTTTTTATGTTTATTGATTTATTTGAAAACAGAGAGGTTAGAACAACCAAGAGCTTAAGCTATTCAACTCTTTTACTAGCAGCAATGAAGTTCTATTTGGTTTTTTCTTGGCAATGGAACACAATTCTGGCTTAAAACACACAAGTAAAGGTCTCGATGAGATTGAATCATATACAATTCAGTTCTTTTACTAGCAGCAGTGAAAATATATTTCCGATTTTGATCGCAATTAGCATAAAAAAATTGGCTGAAACCAATGCAGTTCAGTTCTTGTACTAGCATCAGAAATTGCAATTTATCGGATCAATTATTCTTATCACAAGTCTCGGATCAATTGCAGTTATTTTGTATTTTCTTGGCAATTAAAATCAGAAAATTTAGATTCACGAAGCGACAGGAACATGTACATACCTCGTGTAGCCACAGCCATTTCTCTCTTACTTGTGCGAAGAGCATCTGCATTAGTAAGAAAAATCTCACAACTTTTCAATAGAATCAAAAGAAGTATTGCAAGAAATTCACAAGTTAACATCCAGAAACGAAACCAAAGCACTGAAATGACTAAATCTAGGCAACTTCATAGTTTACCTTTTCGAGCTTTCTCACAATAACACATCTAATTGAAGGAGTCATATACCCTTATAGGGAAAATAAGAACCCAGCAAAATTTACACATATCCACACTCCAAGATTCAATTTTGACCACGAAGAACAATTAAAGGTGCCATTTTTTTTTCAGATCAAGTTTGTGTTCCTCAACCGAAACTAATACCATTCTTCGCAATTTAGCAGATGCAGAAGAAATTTCAAGAGAAAGTCCAGAAAACAAAATTTCAGAGCGACAATGGAGTAAAGTTTTAAGCTTCTTTACCTTTGGGAGTAGTCTTCTTCTTGAAAATGTTCATGGCGATTATCTTCTTGAAATCGTGTTTATGAAAAACCCTAAATCAGAGAAAAGTGATGTGGAGATGTGAAAAGGCAAAAAGTTTTCAGCTTTTTTTTTTTTTTGTTTCTTCTCTCTCTATATTTCTGAGTGTAAATGTGTATGGAAGAGCGTGCTTAATACAATAATCAAACGGTACTTTGGAACTAGCCGTTACAGAGTCCAGATCTTCCTAATATTCCTTCTTTATCCACCGTTATTTCAATTGTTTGTTTTCAGAATACTTTTTTGTTTTATTTTTGTATGTTATGGAACCGACTAAAACTCTGACTAGTATTGAATAAAATAGCTCATAATGCTAAAGGAATGGAATATATGTATCTTTTTGATATTTAATGAAACAAACATTTTGTTAGGCTTTTTGGGTAAATGGAACCTTTTTTATTGTTGATATCCCGAATTTGCTGAGAGATGATTTTCTGTACTAAGAGAGTTGCTTGTGAAATTAAGTTAAGAGATTAAGAGCTGGTGGGAGTTGGTATTTTGTAGGCTTTGAGTGAACTAAGAGCTATCTATCTCTGTGTAATATAAATCATGTAACAAAGAAAACAAAAGAATCAATCGGATGAGAAGCAAGTTTAATATAATATTCCATAGGAAACCTCTGTAAATATTCTGTTTTTTCATACAAAATGCAGAAACAAAGAAACAAATCATTTTGAATCCATATTTACAACACAAACGGATTGTGTTTTTTTCATCTCTGTTCCAGATTTTGTCAGGTGAGTTTTTGAGTTAGTTTTTTTCACTGAATGACAATGGGCGCATTCATATAGAGAACACGACTGAGTAAAGAAAATTTAGGAGTGTTTTTTATATTTATTTTGTTCTTTTATATAAGAATCAGAAATGCAGGACGAGTTGGTGTGTCATGGATGTAGAAATAAGTGAATGTATTCAAGAGGAGCAACAAATGTGTGATGTTCTTTGTGTAGCACCCTCAATTTGGTTCTTGATTCTACTCCTCAATGTATCTGATCTCTGAGGTTTTTATGGGTTTTGTGATGCTATTAGTGAGGCTTTGCAAAATATCGAAAAAATCAAGCCCTCGAATTAATCTACATTGGCAAAAAGAAGTTTTAACAGTGGATTTATATAAGGTTTCTTGATAACTTTTGGTGTAAGAATAGATATGGCTCACATATGCGAATAGCTTTAGATGTTCTTGTTTTCAGACTTTGAACTGATCGCAATATATTTGAACGTTTTTTTTTTCTCTCTAGTTTCCTAAAAAGAGTGTTGAAAAGGTGTTTTGGTTTTTAAAGAGTCATTTGTGTTTTCATCAGCATTCTCTCTTGAGAGCATCTGGCAATTGCAGCAAATTGAAAACGTAACCTCTATTTAGAGCGTAAGAGAGAGAGAGAGCGATTCAAAAGCGCGTTTTGACAAACGCAAATTGAATCAGCCCCCACGCTTTTGACAAAAAGGAACCTAAACAAAAATCAAAAATCCCTGAAAGTGACCTAAAAGAGTAACGACAAGGTTCAAAGCTCAATAATCACAATAAAAAAAAAAGGAGAACCGAAGTGAGAGATAATTCGCTGGGAGACAAACAAGAGAGGACAAAATCAAATCTATTGTCTTTTCCATTGTCGATTCCCAAAATTTTGTTTACTGTGTAAATTAAGTTTGTAGCATCAATCTCCAATCCGTATGATTAAGAACATCCCTTTTTGAATTTATCTGCAAATCTGTAACTTCGACTATTTGATTTACCAATTTGACTTCGATTGATTTGGTTGCAGAAGTTTCTGGGTCTCAATTTGGAATTCTAATAAAAAAGGTTGCTTTTTTATTTCTGTTCCAGACTCTTATCAGGTGAGTTTCTGGGTTTGTTTCTTCACTTATTGACAATGGCGCATACATATACTGAACATGATTGAGTATACAAAAATTAGAGTTTTTTTTTGCTTTTGGTTGGAAAGTTTTGTTTTTTTTTGTTGCTATAAGGAAAGATTTTTGAAGCAATTGTGTTTTTCTTTTTTAATGAATCAGAGAAATGCAGGACCAGTTGGTATGTCGTGGATGTAGAACTACGTTGATGTATCCTCGAGGAGCAACAAATGTGTGTTGTGCTTTGTGTAGAACCATCAATCCTCCTCAAGGTAAACCTTATCTCTGAGGTTTTTTGGCGTTTTAGTGAAGCTTTGCAATATCGAAAAAGAATGAAAAGCTCACGAATTGATCTAAAAGTGGTTGAAAAACCCATTTGATGGGAAAAGAGTTATTAAGAGTAGACTTTTATGATAACTTTGTGTGTAGGAATGGAGATGGCTCACATTGTATGTGGCGGTTGTGGGACTATGCTTATGTATACAGGTTCTGCGACTAGCGTTAGATGTTCTTGTTGTCAGACTTTGAACCTTGTACCAGGTAAAATTATCGCTAAATCTCTGAAAGAGATTCCTCAGAACTGTTGAAAGGTGTATTCTGTTCCTAAGAATCTTCTGCAGTTTATATTTGGTTTAATCAGCAATTCATCTTGAGATGCCTACATTCGCTACACTTCTCAAAGCTGTAAAAGACTCTGAAAACGTGGCTTATGAACTTCTTATTTTGAGTCTAAGCAGTTAATTGAATAGTAGGAGTGTCGCTCTTTCACGGTTAAAAATTTCAAAGGTGTTTTGGTTCTAGAGAATCTTCTGTGCTTTACATTCGCTTATTGTACACTTTCAAAGCTGTATACTAATCTAAAATTGTGGCGTACGCAACTTCTTATTTGAGTCTAAAATGTTTAATAGAATAGAAGTATGAGGATTTTGATACCAATCCACAAACCTCTGAGCCATAGTTCTACTTAAAGTCGTTTCCAAGTTGTCACATTTGAAATGTCTGATTGTTTTCCTCGTTGAAACCTCATCGACTGAATCTGTTTCTTCTGTATATTTCATATGCAGCACCTTCGAATCAGACCGCACGTATCAACTGTGGACATTGTCGAATAATACTCATGTATCCTTATGGAGCTTCATCTGTTAAATGTGCTGTTTGCCAATACGTTACTCATGTTAATGTAAGTATAAAACTAAACCACTGTTGGCTATAGTCGGAATCTTAAGGATTGTGGTATTTTCGATTTTGACGCTTCCTCTGTAGATGAGCAATGGAAGAGCTCCTCTATCGATGAACCGGACTAATGGCACAGTTACTCCACCAGCAATGCCCTCTACACCAACTGTGAGTTACAAATTACAGTCTTAGCTATTAATATCATATAATCAGATTGTAAACACCTCAAAAAGAGAGCTTACTTTGTTCATTGAAAAATTCATGCCTTCTCAGACCCAAACAGTTGTTGTAGAGAATCCCATGTCCGTGGATGAAACTGGTAAACTGGTGAGCATTGAGTATACATTCGTCTTTTCTTTGTACTAAAGTATACATTCTAAGAAGATCTTTGACGAATGATACAAAAACACTTGTAGATGAGCAATGTTGTGGTTGGAGTAACAACCGAGAGAAAGTAATCAAGAGGAGATCCATTTTTCTTTCTTTGTTTTCTGAGTTTACGTTGTGCATATGATTAATTAACTGTGGAAAAGATCTATTTACGTCTCCATACTTCATGGTTCTCTTTTTTAACCCCCTCCCCTCCAAAAAAAAAAGGTATTTCTTGATCTCTGTTTTAACGAGTTTGAGAACAAATGGGTGCACTTTCACATTCATGGTAACTGTTAAACTGAATGCACTTTCACAAATGAGTTTTGGTTTGCACTTTCACATTCATGTTTATCAATCCATCTGCATATATAGCTTTCTAAATTCATTATATTTTTTGCTTTTCGAAAATAATCTTGTTATATTCCATTTTGTGACGTTTACAGTAAAAAGTTGCTCAAGGGGTATGAAAGCTATTGGTTCATCTGAAAAAAATACACACAAAGTTTATATGGAAACACAATCAAATAATCTTGTTTTTAGTTTCATAGAAAACAAAGAAACAAATGAAAAGTCAAGAAGTCAATACTTGTTTAAGTTTTGGGTAGATGAGATTGTCCCAAGAGTAAGTTAACTTGCCACAGAACAAACAAAAAAAATAGGAGAAAAATCAAATCTAAGTTTTTTTTCACTGAATCTTCACAACCACCAAAACCTAAAACTAACCCTCCAAAGTTAGATGGTCAGACAAAAGACCAAACGCAAACACTCAAACTCACATATATACTCACAAACACAACACTCTTTACACAACAACACAACACAATTTCACCATTTTCATCTTCAAAAAATGGCGGTTTCAAAGCTCGTATTAGCTGCTACAAGCGGTACGAGCTTCAAAATACTCTTAGGGCTAAGAGTACTTGCCTTCTTCGCTACGTTATCAGCAGCCATTGTAATGGGATTGAACAAAGAGACAAAGACATTTGTTGTGGGAAACGTTGGAAATACTCCGATTAAAGCTACGTTCACTGCTAAGTTCCAACACACTCCAGCTTTTGTGTAAGCCTTCATTGCTTTAATTAGAATTTTTAGATTCCAAATCGTGATTTCTTAGACTAATCTCTATTGATGATTTTGCTTTTGGGGAAAAAAGGTTTTTTGTAGTAGCTAATGCAATGGTGAGCTTCCACAACATGTTGATGATTGCTCTTCAGATATTTGGAGGGAAAACGGAGTTCACTGGTTTTGGTCTTCTCTCCGTCGCCATTCTCGACATGGTAAACATAGACATATACAGTTATATGAATATATTAATTTTTCTTAAAGTCCTTAATTAGTTGTTAACGACTAGACCAACTAGTTAGAAGGTGACTGGGCGATGTTAATGTTTTTCTTTTTCATTTTTTTAAGTAAGTTATAAATCTTTCACATTTTTACTGAACTCGTGTATATGCAGAATTTGTAATTTTTTTTTTTTACAATTCTGTGAAAAAAATACACAATGAAAAATAAAATACAAATAACATCACACCACTCATAAAAATAAATAAATAAATTGAAATATAGTGCTTTTAGCTTTTAGTTGTTCATCATTACTGTTTTATTAGTTATAAATATAATGTATATTTTGGTTGAAATGTTTTATATTGGTTATTTACACCTACTTGTTTCATTTGTGCTTATAATTTGTTCAATTCTTTTCTGTATATACTCATTTTCATTTTTTTTATCTTTAGTAAATTTTTATTTTTATTTTGTTTATTTCTATTTTCATTTATATATTTATAAAACGGACACCACTCCAAAAAATTAATATTTTATTTTCTAGTAAAAATATTGATAATAAAATACTAACAAATGAGCAATATCACAACTAATATTACTTCATTTATATTTTTTTTATTTAATTGGTAATAAAGTTTTCTTTTAAATTTACTAATAGATTACATAATTTACTTAATTTAATTGGAGAATGAATTAAGTACTTTCAAAAGTTTTTTCAGTTCTGAATATATTTTTTGGATTTAATATTTGCTATATTTATGTTAATAATATGTGAATATTTAATAGGTAAAAAGTTTTACACATGTTTAAAAGTTTTACAGTTCTGAAAACTTAATAATTAACAATAAGTTTTTTTTTGTCAACTTACCTAGTGACTTTTAATATCAATTTGATGAATTTCAGAAATAGTTATAGGACCATATATATTAATTATTAAGTTTGAGACATACATATTGATATTTATTTTGTCAAATAGTATTAGTTTATAAAAATTTATGGATTTTCCGTTTTTTCTTGCTGACTTGGCTTCTTGGCTTATACAAAAAAAACGTAAAAACAGCTGAATGTGACTCTGATTTCGGCGGCAGCTAACGCGGCGGCGTTCATATCGGAAGTGGGGAAGAATGGGAACAAACACGCTAGATGGGACAAGATCTGTGACAGATTCGCCACATACTGCGATCACGGCGCCGGAGCACTAATAGCCGCCTTCGTGGGCGTGGTCCTAATGCTCATTATCTCCGCCGTTTCAATATCTCGTCTCGTTCAGCCTAATAAATGCATCTCCACCGTCGCATCTCCCTCCGTTGTCCCCTGAAAACATCACCACACCCGTGTCTCGTTCCATTGTTTTCTTACTTCTTTGCTTTCTTGAGTGTTTTAGTGTGTGTGTGTGTGTATCTCGAGTGATTGTGTAAGCATCTAAGCCTTTGCCTCTGTTAGTAAACTTTCTTCTTTTGTTTTTTTCGTTTCTTTTGTTGTCTATTATATTTTGTGGACTGTTTAAATATCTCTTTTTAAAAACAAATTGGGTCCTAAGTCGATATATTTGTTTAAAGTTTATCTTTCTTTACGATAACATAACCACAAGCTTGATTTCTTGTCGACGAAAATCTGAATATCGAAACCATAAATCATCTCTCATGGTCATGCTCAAATCATGAAGCCTTAATTAGAAAAACTGGTTTAGTTGAGAAGTAGAAACCCAACGTTAAAAACACCTATTCTTTTCCAACCTCAAAATAACACTTATAAATAAACCCCCATAAACACACATAATCACAAACAAGAGCTCAAAAACACCAAGCAGCAATGTTGAAAATCTCAAAGGCTTCTTCTCTCTGTTTACTCCTCCTCGTCGTCTTCTTCCTCTGTTCTCAACCTGCACTCTCCTTCCGTGGCCCAATACCGCAATCAGAACAAGCATCATCCCAAACCATAATCGATGATCCGTCTTCCATGGGCAAGATCGAAAATGCAAAATCCATGATTGCTGGATTCTTCAGCCACAAGTTTCCACTAAAGGGCTGGGCTTTCCCCAAGCACCCACCTTTCACAATGGTTAAACCTAACATTCCATCAAAACCATCTGGAGCTCAAGAGGAATCAGAGAAGTTACCTTCTTCCCCAAGAAAAGGCAACAAAGTTGGAGAAAACGCATGAAGATTGAAGTTTACTTGTATTTGAAAACATCTCTATAGTTTTACATTTCATCAAAATAAAAAAATGTATCTTTAAAAATTGAAAGGTAAGAGAAAGAAGATATTATCTATCTATCAAGCTCGAAGCGATTTTCGCTATGACAGATACAGCAATATTAACAATGTGTCCCGTGTTTCCAAACAAACCTATTCTTCCAAAACTAGAACTTCTACTGTTCTTTGTCGCCTTGAGGGTTACGCTAAAGACTTGAGTTTCTCCCCTGTCTATAGAGAACTGAGTAGGAGATACTTCCATTGAAACCCCGTAAGGAGGACTCCAACCAACATTGTATGTCTCATTTCCTGCTATGTTTCTCATCAATCTTTCGAAACCTTGTGTGCCATTTAGCGTTGATACTGTAACCGATGGCTAATTGAGGTCAAAACCGCTGATTGTTGCATTGTTAGCGGAACAGCTAATCCCAGTGTAGCTAAGTACCATTGAATCTGAGCCATTGATCCCACAAAGAAATGACATATATTCTTCAAAACCTACACAAGAAGAACAATTCATTTTGAATTGAAAAGTGAAAATTTAGTTGTGTAAGCCGATTTAGATATACACTTACTAGTATCGAAAACTAAGCCAGGGTCTAAAGCTGCGGTTGCATTAACGAAACCGCTTCCCATATCAAACAGTGTTGCGTTATAGAGGCTATGATCAGGATTGGAATAAGTAGGCTGAGCCATTACTGGACCGCCTTTATTATCATAAGCACCTCCATTAGTTAGAAACCCAAAAAAAATCTTAAAAAAATAAAATATTGATATTTTATAATTTAACCAATATAAATATGACATATGACAAGAAACTACTAAAAACTAGTTTTTTAAAGAAGAATTTTAAGAGCTGGTTCTTAAATATACAATTTTTTCTATATTATTTTAATGCTAAAAACTTGTTAAAAAACTCATAAGAAATCTCATTGGAAATGGTATAAAGAATAGCAGTTGTTGAAAGTTCAGATGCAATTGCTGAATGACTAAATTGCGGGCAAGTTTGTTTGATTAGTGCAGCTACACTAGCTACATGAGGAGCAGCCATGCTCGTACCCGACATCATTGCAACTTTCTCACCTAAAACAGAGCAAATAAGAACAAAACTTTAATCTGACATTATAGAAACAATCCTCTTTTTGGACTTGTGTAAAGTTTACCTTCAAACTCGGTTGAATTGGTGGAAGCAAACTCTGCGGAAAAAAGATATGGTTAGATCATTAGAAACCGCACAAAAATCTTTAAAAACATTGCTTTTAATTTTTTTTTTCTTTGGAATTTTCTGCAGATGGAATTATGATTCCGGGCATATCCATCGGCGTTGGATTGATCTGAAATCCAAGTGTTGAGATATAGGATTGATCGATCCTTATTTTGGATTGATCGATCCTTTAGTTTCGGTGATTTTTAGGATCGACTATTCTCGCACGGGATCGACCAGTTGTACTTGGGATCGATCGATCGATTGATTGATCCAGTTGTCGTTTTAGACAAAAGATGCAAATAAATGTATGTATCGTCTTTAACCAGTGACTCTCATCTCTTAGCCCTAATTAGCTTCTGTCTACAAAACATGTAATCCTAAGGATGTAAAATTAAGCTAAGAAAAACAATACATGAAATTGATTATGGAGTTCCTAAATCTCTCAATTTCTTATTGAAATCTCTCTTAAACTCTCAATATTCTTAACATTCATATTCTTACATGGTATCAGAACCGTGTTGCTCCTAATCTCTCCTAAATTCCGCACATAATCTCAACTCAACATTTCTTAAATCCAAAAATCTTCATTGCTTAAAGCTTTTCAGTCTCAAACATCTTAATTCATTCCAAAACATGAAGACTATGGAGAAGCCAAAGTACATCAGTGCCCCAGTCATGCTGAAGGGCCTAAACTGCCTACTCTGGTCAAGAACAATGAAGACAACTCTTTACAGCCATGACCTATGGTCTCATATTGAAAAAGATTCTAATGAAAAACAAGATCAAGCAATTTTTAGTCAAAGGAAGTGGTTCCAAGAAGATCAATTGGTATTGTCTATGATCTCTCCAAGCTTCTCTCTTGGAGTCTTATCCCTACTGTGAGACAGCCAATGATCTTTGTGACACACTTCAGAATTTGTTTGGAAATACCTCAAACCTGAGTCGCATTTACCAAGTTAAAAAGACAATTAATGAACTCAATCAGGATGAGGCATTCACCAAGCATTTTGTTAAATTCATATACTTTTGGGCTGAATTAGAAATGCTCAGACCACACAATGGATCAGGCTGTGATCCTTGAAAAACGGGAGCAAGACAAGGTCTTTGGACTGTTACTCACTCTAATTCCAACATTTGGTGATCTTGTGAAGCATATTCTAAGAGTTGATAAGCTTCCTAGTCTTGATGAGGTGTGTGCTCAGATTCGGAAGGAGTAAAGCTCACTTGGTCTTTTTGGTGGAAAGGAAAAAATGAAAGCTATTCACAGCCAATAAAAACGCTTTCAACAAGGACACCTTCTACAGAAACACTTTGAGGTTTGATGACAAAAAAACTTTATGTGATCATTGCAAGAAAAGAGGCACACCAAAGAGCAGTGTTAATTCATCACTGAAACATGCATATAAATCTAGGCTGCATTACTCAATAATTATGAGTAACTTGCAGTATTTTGGCTTTCAGGTAGCAATAAGAATCATGTGAAAGATTTAGTTTAGGCTCACAAGATCAATGGCTAAAGATGAATGGTGTGTGTTACTCCGGATATTTAGAATCAAATTACTTGTAATAATCTAACTGGAAATAACAAATTGTATTGAATTATTCTCTAGTAAAATCTGTATTATTTAATAATCAGTCGTCTTTACTGGCTGCTTCTTCCATTTTCTCTCTGATTTATGTGGTGTTTCTTAATCGATGGTTATCTAAGTAGTTTGGTGGGTGCATTATGGAATATATGTGGCGGATTTTTTTGATAATTTTGATAAAATTATCAGATATCGTTATCATTTTGTAAAACATAGAATTTCTGTAACCTCTTAACCAAGTCCATTTGAATATTTTGTTAGGATTTAAAAAAAAAAAATATATTCTCTAACCTTTTAAAATATCAGAAAAAATAATTAATAAAAACCTTTTAACGAAAAAAATTCTAATAACACATATATGTATGGAAGTGGAGTCTATGATGGTTTGATGCTCATTCTCTACGTTGGTCCAGCATTACACAAATGTAAACATTCCCTTTAGATTAAATTTTTTATCAAATAATAAAGATGTAAAATCAACATTGTGACAAACCAATTACCAAATGAGGAGATGGAGAATTTCCATATTTAAAAGTGAATCGACCCAACAGTGTTCTTTTTTGAGAAAATTGGCTAATAATGCTACATTAAAACCGGAATTGTTCCAATATACTTTCTGTTGATTAAATTAGAATATTATGCTTTATTTTTTTTGTAAATACCATTGTAACCTTACATTTACATATTTAAAATTTTTTTTCCAACTAATACTAATAAATTTACATATACATAAGTAAATGTTAAAACATTTTTATTTTTTCTTCTCTACATCTCCTCCTCGACAAACTCTCCGCCTCCTCCACACCCAATTTCCGATTTCTTCCGTCGAACCTCAACTCTCTCATAATCTCTGTGATTCGTAAGTTCATCCTCATATCTCTCTCTCTCTCTATCTTTGTCTCTCTCGCTTTCTCACTATCTCTCACTCTCGCTACTCCAATTGGGGATTAGGGTTTGTTCAATTTCAATTCGAGTATGTCTTCATGCCCGATCGATTACTGAGTCCCGATTACTCTCTCTTTCTCTCTTTCTATGGGTCGCTCGCTGTCTCTCTCTGTGACTCGCTCGCTGTCTCTCTTATTGAATACTCCAATCGGGTTTAGGGTTAGTTTGTTCGATTTCCTTTTGATTTTGTTTTTGGGACCGATCGATTATGTAAGTACACTTGTCGTTTAGGTTGGATTACTCATGTGAGGTTACTGGTAGTTGTTAGTGATTGTGTAGTTTTGACTAAAGCATTGTTCGATTTCGTTTTGATTTCGTTTTCGTGACCGATCGATTCTACTACTACACTTGTCGTTTAAGTTGGATTACTCAGTTTTGTAATGGTAGATGTTGGTAATTGTGTTGTTTTGGTGGATGATCGCTATGAATTTGTCATTGTTGTTCTTTGTTTGGGTTATATTTTGATTAGGAACCGAAATTGTTAAGTTGAGGGTAAGGGCTGAAATAAAATCGGTCGCTTGTTGCTTTTTTATTCTTTATTCAAGAAATGTATATGAATTATGGGACATTCATAAACTTTTCTTTGCAGATTGAGGCATCCTTTTGCTTTTCTCACTTTGGCGTTATCACCATACTTTCTTCCACTTTCTGATTACAAAGTTAAACACCGAATCTATGCTATATACAAACAAACCTTGATTATGTTTTGACCAACATGTGAGTTAAAAGAAAATTGAGTAGTTAAGAATACATTGAGTAGTTCAAGACAATTGGGATTTAAGTTTAGACTCATTGTTTTTTGGGATTTAAGGTCTAGTTCAGAACTCGATTATGTTCTCACCAACATGTGATGTTAAAGTCTTATATCAGATAAAGGTCATTAGCTTGTATTCAAATAATGTTTAGTGGGATTTAAGGTCCACAGCCACTGCACTTTGAAAAGTTCTGTTGTCGTTTATGACATCTCCATATAATAAACAATAACCGATAGGTAGAGAATTTATATATTTTATGTTTTTAAATGTGTGCTCTACCTCAACTTGCAGTTTGTCTTAAGTGTATAGTTTTTAGAATTTAATCAGGATTGTGGTTGAGTTTTACAGTAACAAATGCTGATAGAATTAAAAAAAAATTAAAATGTCTTGTTTGTTTTGTTGCTTTCATTTTGTTGTGTAGATATGCATAAAATCGTATTGAGTATATGATGATAACGTTGGATTATGTTTACGATTCTATTGAGTTTGTCGCCTGTTTTACTGGGCCATTTAGTCAAGATAAATTTCATTGAGTTTGCTATTAAATTGGTCCTATATTATAGTTTGAAATGCTTCTATACGTTTTGTATATATATGCTAGAAGACTTTGTTTGTCATGTAACCAAACACATGAAATGAATGATCTCGTGTTATTAATCGATGTTTTGTGATATATATTGGATATGAATATAGTCAAAAAGTCATCCCATGGACCCTTGTTATTTTATTATTCTTCAATATCAATTAACTAACTTTTTGAAATCTTGTTATTGTAGGTATGGATTTAGAGCTTCCAAAGCGCATGTTAAGACCAGGGTTTGAACCGCTGGTTTCACAAATAAACAACAGCTGCAGAATGCCAATTCTTTCTAAATTGGAAGAACTGTTGCCGAGAGAATACAAGGAAGTCAAGAAGGATCCTATTTTTTCAAAAATCATTGCCATTCATGACAATGGTCTAAACTATTCTGCAAGGATGATACACAACCTCTTATGCCGCCAGATGCTGACAGACAAGCTTCACGAGCTGTGGTTCTTGTTTGCAAAGAGACCACTGCGGTTCTCATTGCAAGAGTTCTACGCAGTCACTGGTTTGCGGTTTGCTGCTAATGATGAGCATGACTTTACCAAGTGGGAAGATGATGGGGGTTTTTGGAGTAAGCATCTGAAGCAAGATGGGAAGATTAGTCTGATGATGATTTGGAAAGTGCATATGCTAAATGTTAATCAGTGGAGGCGTGTGGATAGACAACGGCTTGTGTATGTGTGCATAATAGCGGGTGTTATTTTGGCGAGGGTTGAGAAAACGATTATTCCAAACGAGTACATCAAAATGGTGATGTCCGTGGATAAAATTCGTGCATATCCATGGGGTGTTAGAGCTTTTGATCTTCTTCTTGACTCGGTCTTCAAGACTAGGGATAATTTCTTCCTTTGGGCAGACACAACAAAATCACGATCAAAGAGTTATGTTTTAGATGGCTTTTCCTATGCATTTCAAGTGTGGATTATGGAAGCTATTCCACTCATTGGAAATATGCTAGGAGAAAAATTAGATGAAAGTTATGGAACTGCTGTTAGATGTGCTAACTGGTCGGGAGCTGCAAAGGTGTCTTACGAAGAAATCATTCAGCTGGAGAACACATTTGGAACCCAGGTTAGTAAAATAAACTCTTGGATTGGTCGTTATTAAATTAGTATGTTTAGTTATCTATTGATTGTTTATACTGTATAGTGGAGGATGTTCTTCATCTTATGTTAACGCTTTTTCATTCTTTTTTTTGTTGTGTAGGATGTTCTCTATCCATTCATTTCTTGGACAGGCAATTCGGATGTTATTGAGGATATGACGTATCAGCAGTGGTCCAATGAAATGACCGACTGTAGAATTGATCGCCTGAAGGGGTTACTCCGGTAGGACTATGATTGGACTAATCATATAAGGGAGGTTGAAGACTGTCCTGAAACGTCTTTGATTGTTGATGAGGGAGATGATGCGGACTTGCATTCCGAACATACAGATGAACAACCGATTGGTGAAGGTAGTTGTGGTTCTACTTCAAAGAAGCGTAAGACGAAACTCTCTCATCATGGTGCAGAGAAACGGAAGATGAAGCTGCTACTTGAACAATTAGCAGCCAAACAAGCACCAGTCGCAACCCAAGGACCGAGTCTTGAAGAAATGATACATAATTCGTTCACAGCAATGGAGGACAAACTTGGTAAGCGAATTGATGACAAGATAGGCAAACTGGAGACTGAAGTCACAGAGCTGAAAGAGTCACTTATTTTATGTGAAAACGCAAACAAGATTGGTGAGACTTCTAGCAGTCCGAAACTACCAGCTGTGGACAACACTCGAGTGTAACCCGGACGAGTGGTACGTAAGAAAAAAAAACTTAAACATCGTATATGTATTGTGGTAGTGATGTGTGGTAGATCAAATATTGTAAAATTATTTTGTGCGGTTGTGTGGTGAGCTAGTTGTAATGGCTTATGTAACTTGTATTGCGGTATGTAACGTGTTTATAACTCGTACGTATGAAGTTTGTAACTTTATCACTGATTTCATGTTGTTTGTAAACCGTAAATATAAAGTGTTGTTTGTGAAATTTTTGTATTGACATTTGGTTTTCACATTTGTTCATAAGTTTTTTTTTTAAATATTGTTGCACAGGTTGAAAACATTGAGTTGGACAACCTATACGAGGTGCAGTTGACTCAAAATTCAGAACCAGATTTCAAACTTGGTACGCAAGAATATCTGTCAAAAGCATTGAATGGACTGTCTCAAGATTCATTCATATCTGGATTTGATCAAACCCAAGAATTAGTTGATTGGTGGACTTCTATGACTTTGCTGCGACCTGGTATAGTTGAAAACCCGTCAATGGCAAAAGATAATCTTAAAGAACTACGGTTATCGGACACTCTTTCTGATGCAGATGATAATCCTGACTCACTACTGACGTTTGTTCCCCAAGATGAATAGTACAAGTTTTGTGAATGGGCTGCTTCACCAGTGTAAGTGTATTTGTTATTTAATATTTTATACTATATATTATATTATTTTGAATATTGAATATTTTCTTTGTTCTACATTTGCAGACCGTTAAACATTGGTCCAAGCATGTTTAACATGACGTTAGCAAAGCGTATCATTGGACCAAAAGAGTGGCTTTGTAATGAGGTTAGTTTTGTTTATATTTCACTTAAAATTTAATCTGGTCGAGTATATGTTATAAATAGCAACTAATTTATTGAGTTCATTTCAGGATATAGATGCGGTTATGTGGTTATTCTGGGAAAACACAACCTTGCACCGTTGGGATCAAGATCGTGTGGCATTCATGCCATGTTTGTTCAACGTCCAAGTCAACACCGCTTACAATAAATATCTGTTTGACAAGAAGAGATTCGTATTGGACAGTTTTTTGATAGCTTATAGAAATGGAGAGCTTCCATCTCATGGACGAACCAACCAAGTGTGGGGGGTGGATGTTGATCGCATCTACATTCCTTTATTTGTGAACCAGAATCATTGGATCTCCATGTGCGTCAATATTTTAGAGTAGAGAATAGAAGTGTTTGACTGCGACAATAAGAGAAACAGACAACACGTCGACAAATATGTTTTCTTGATACCTCGGATTGTTAAGATATAATTATTGCTTGGAATCAAAATTCGCACACCATCACTAAGTACAGTCAAAACCTTATAAGCGTAGAAAAGCTCACTTTCACTTTTCAAGTAAAGCCACTAAACTCACTTCATCTGCCTCTTTCTTCATCAGCCTTTGGTACTGAACCCTGATATGGTAATACCATACACGAGTGTCCCCATCAAGCATGTCTCCAACTATATATGAATGTTTTAAGAAGTCGATAACATTAATGATCTTGAGACTTGAGATATTGGACCATTTGTTATCTCCTCATACAACACCTCAAACATACACATATGGAAACATTACAAAGGCAAAATTCATCTAGAAGATACATATAGAAGTTTCCAAAAAACACAAGTTTCTTTGAGGGAAGAAACGAAAAAGAAGAGAGAAAGAATAGCGCCGATGGCCGACTGTTTTAGCCTAACCTCTCAGTCTCTCACTGAAGATGACAGAACCAACTACTTCTGCAAAGTCTCTCCATGGTTCATTCACCACCCTCCAATGCACTAGTCTGCAAGGTAACAGTTCTTACTTCGGTTTCTCCCGCGATCACCACCTTGCATCTGTAATGCCAAAAGGGAGGACGGATTATATATACCGACCAACTGGTGGATTTTAAATCTTTTGGAGAAACTAACCTGGTTTTGATAACAAGTCCGTGGTCCACAACCCCATCAATCTTTTCTAGGCTTTTAGCCACGTTAGCTGCGAATTTTTGCTTCGATCAACCCATATCTACCAACAGTAGAGAACATTGCACAAGTTTCTATGGTTGCAGTAAAATCTTTTACCGAGGCTATGAATAGGAGTTGTGAAGATAACATCAAGAATGTTGTGACCATCACTGGTGACTATAGGAAAGTCTCCTCCAAGAGGGCCTGCATTTCCTACAGAAGCTCTTCTCCACACCTTTTACGCATATGCGCAAAACAAAATACAATGAATCAAGCAACGCTCAACGCAAACAATAGAACCGAAACCTCAATAAAACATATGGAAAAGAACCATAACCATGCCTCTGCGTCGCCTAAATACAAGTCATCGATCTCCTCTGCTATAGCCAACCAATTTAGCTGCAAGCGAAACTTTAAGCATTCATTTATGGTTTCTGAGTTTTGACTCATACTTCTTCTATAGAGTTTTGCTTACGGATTGAACTAAGACAGGGATAGATCCTTCAAGGCCAGACTTGTATTGTTCTTCCTTTATCATGAAGATTGCCTCATCAGCTGCTTTTACAACAGACTGCATTGTCAATCTTTCTTCGTAAGTCCAAAGCTAAGCAATGAGTTTGTTCAAAGACTGCAAGTTTTAGACGAAACCACACTCGCCTTTTGTCGCAGAATGTAGTCGTCTTCCTGTGATCTTTTTCGTCGCCCAATAACTGAGACAAGCGTACCCTCTTCTACAGCATCAGCATCATGAAATGCAAAATCAATCTACATAGGAGTCACACTACAAATATTATATCCCAAGATGAAAAAGAAAAATAGATCAAGGTTTAGAAATGCACAGATGCGGTTACCTGAAAAACATCCCGGAAATGTCTCAAGGGGACTCCAGACTTTGCTGCTTCGCTCGCACTTCGAGCAGACCTGAGCAAAGTCATGACAAAATCATCATGAACAAAAGTCATGACAAAATCTTGTAGCAGCAGATGTAATGAAACATTATCCAAGAATCAATCATAGAGATTCAACAACTGAAGAAAACAAAAAAAATTGAGTCTTTGTTCAAATAAGAAAAAAACAGCAGAATCAGAAGCAAAAGGACTCACATTGGTACACCAACAACATCTTGTATAGAACCAGAACGAAGTTGCTGACCCAAATAACGTATAGCCAAATCTGAAGCTTCTCCAGATCCTAAACCAATAACCATCCCACTCTTTACGTAACTATCCACCTGAAAAATCACCAAACTTTGTATTCAAGTATCGATTTTTCTTTAGTTTTGTGAATTGAAGCACAATTTAAACGATACCTAGAATAGATTAAACCCTCAGAAATTGATTATAAACAGTGGCATTGATACAAGTATACAAATTACTAGAAAATCTTGTACTCAAATTATTCATCTTTCTTCAATTTTATGAAGAAATATGAATTTTTTTTTATTGATTAATCATAGCAGTTTGATGTCTATTTCTCGATTTAATCCTTACGGTGTGGTGAGCTGCTCGGAGAAGAGGAGAGGACTCCGGAGAAAAACTTGCGCTTACTCGAGGTACTGAAAAACGCCTGAAGCTACGACGGCGAGTAAAAACAACGGACGAGAGTGAAAATGGAGTCGATGCTGCTGCAACTACCATTTTTTTTTCAAACGATTTGTGTCACCGTGTCATGACTCGGTGGTTTTGCCGCTCTTATCTCATTCAGTTCGTGTGTATGTCTGTGTGGTATACGACGATATTAAATTACCTTAAAATATAGTATATATTTTTTCCAAAGTGATTATAAAACAAAAACTGAAAAACACCAAAACCGCAAGAAAATCAATTTTAGGCTGCAACTGAAATACTAATTTATGGATAAAATTATGTTGAATTAGACATTCGCGTTATCAGTTAAAAGAAAAAATAATAGTTTCATTCGAGTATTTGTATATGATCTTGTTTCTTGAGTATACACGTTACTCAATCCCTCGACCGCATTTTGGTCCACTTGGCAAACCTCTGTTCTTCTTTTCCTTCATCAATCCTCAGCGGCAGTTAAAGAAATTATATTAGTCTATAGAACCATGTCGCAAATGTTTTCTAAAGATTTCGGTTTCTATCAATTGCGTTTTATTCATTGTATTTTGCTTGCAGACCAGTGAAATGGAGGGGTGGTGTATGAACCATGGAGAAACTTTGCCCAAGTTGTTGGTTACAAACAAAACCTACATGGCGACCAAAATTTCCAGTCAATTTATACATTCTACAAATCAGTTGCTTTTCCATGAGAGATCACCAACATGAACTCGTAAATTTCGAGCTCCTGAGAGATTAAAGAAATAAGTCAAGGATTCTAGCCGACGGGCATACTCAGTCCTGTGGATGTGACTTCTGCAGATGATCCAGCGACTCCTGCAATCCAAATCCAGAAAACTATACTTGGCAGATCTTTCAAACAAAGATAAAACATTTATCTAGTTTTATAAGCCAACAGAGAGCAAGGCATCATTTTTTTTTCTTATGGCAAGATGCAGATACAAAGTTCTTCCTTCAGTAAATCTAATGTGAACCCTACAACAACCAAAGCTTTGCGAAAAAGGTTCAAAAACGAACAACAAAGAGAGGATTTACTAGTTGGAAAGATTGTTAACAATTCTTGGAGATAGTCTGAGAGGTAATCAATTCGCAACCAAGGTCTACAATTCTTGGGCTGATAAGTTTCCATGTCGCATTACTGTTTTTCGACTCATCGAACCAGTGTGCAAGAAAGTTGCTCAGGTTAAAGGTTCACAATGTGATGATTACACACTTGGGATATTTACATCAAAGAGTTTGTTCAGGCGCAACTAAGATGATACAAAAGTCAAAGGGATCATGCTCTAAGGAGAACACAAGAAGAAAAAGCAACTGAAAACAAAGCACTCATCATCAAGCTAACAACTTTGCAAGCTAGCAAACTAGTGAAAATTCCAGCTAAGTTATGAAGTTTAGTTGTTATACATGGACAAGCTAATCAAGACGAGTTTTCAAATTTTTTTAATTAAAAAACACATAACCAAGCTACACAGATAACATCAGCAGACTATAAGTTGCAGATACATTATAAAGGCAATAGCTACACCTGAGCATGCTAATCGAACAATGCCTTTAAAAACTCGTGAGACAGCTCACCTAATTACTGTTGATGATGATGATTCGGAGGAGGAGGCATGCCAGGACAAGGTGGAGCAAAGACCGGCACACTACCAGCAGGAGGCGGCATTCCAGGGCGAGGTGGAGGCGCTCCTTGCATCCCATGAGGTGGAGGAGGTCCTCTCATCATACCACCAGGCGGAGGAATCATTGGTCTTTTTCCACCATACTGAGGCGGTGGAGCGCCAGAAAATTGCTGCTGCGGAGGCGGCCTCATAACATAGGGTGGAGGAGGACCGCTTCTCCCCATCATCGGAGGAGGACCTTGACCGGTAAAAGCTGGTGGAGGCGGTGGCATTTGTCCTGGAGGACGAATAATCTGTGGTGGTCTAGAGATCTGAGGCTGCATCATTCAAGGAGTAGGACCACCGATTCCACGAACAGGACCAGATAACCCAGGCTGAGCTTGAACGAGCGGACCAGTCGGTGGTGGTGGTCCTTCGACTGTTATCGAAATCACTTCTTCGCCTCTAAGCAAAACAATGCCAAGCGTACGACGAACTTCTCTCTTCGTTGATAATCTTACCACCTTTCGTCGGAGGAAGTTTCCGGAACTCCTCACAGTCTCCGAGAACGAGATTCATGTGGCGATCGAACACCATGAATTTTCCGATCAGCTGTCGTCCATCTTGAATCGTCACTCGCATCCTGTAGTTGATGAACTGAAGCATCTTTGAACTCTTTGACATAGACATCTTTGCCGGTCGAGAAGAAAGACTCGGCTGAAGCAGATAATTTGGCCGGCGAGAATAAGTCGGCGGAGAATTGAACGAACAGATCGAGGGGTCCAAAATCTGGAGTTTTCGGTTGGAAATTTCTAGGGTTTATTTAGAGAAAGACTGAAAGACGCTTCCTTCATGTTTGGGCTTTCTTTTACTTTGGGCTTAGTTTACAAAAGGTGGGGATGTTAATTGGGAAAAATGTTATTTAAATCATCAAACTTTTTAGTTTTGTCCATAGTCTCAACCTAAAAAAGTCTATTTTTATAATTAATTTTTGTTGATTTTTGTTTAAAATATAAAATTTATGTTGACTTTACCATTAGACATATCGTTAAATTGATTGACGAAAATAATTAATAACGTTAAACATCCGTTGAACGGTGTTCGTTTAATCTAAACACCATGATTTATCTAGATGTCGTTTTGTTCAAATCAAAATCGAAAAATTAATTAAAGCCCAACCCCAATAATCTGAGCCCAAATCGTGAGTCCAAACCATCTCGTGAGCCCAAGCCATATTCTCTTCGAAACTGACGTTCTCCGACCACAGCCAACGTAACCGAGCTTGAACTCATCGAAATATCAAGAACAAAATAAACTCAGAAAGAAAAAGAGACAAACTCCAATCAAATTCAAATACGACGTAACCGAGGAGAGTGTATTGAGTCGTCGAATTCAATTTGCGAATTGGGAATTAGGGTGCATGAGGAATATGGTTTTTAAGAGAAGATGGCTTGGGCTCACGATTTGGGCTCAGATTATTAGGGTTGTGCTTTAATTAATTTTTCGATTTTGGGTTTGAACAAAACGACATCGTTTTGAGTAGATAAATCATGGTGTTTAGATTAAACAAACACCGTTAAACGGACGTTTAACGCCATTAATTGTTTCCGTCAGACTATTTAACGATGTGTTTTTAATGAGAAAATCAACATAAGTTCTACATTTTAAGCAAAAGTCAACAAAAATTAATCATAAAAATATATTTTTTCGATTGAGGTTTTTAATGGACAAAACCAAAAAGTTGATGATTTAAATAACATTTTTCCCGATGTTAATTAAACAATGCCATATTTATGTTTTATGAGTTTGATTGGTTTATTGATCCAACCTCGGCCAACGCATTCGGCGTTCCAAGCCTGTGTTCCACAGTTCCACCATTAAGTACATAAACCAATCGTAATATATCTTCTCTACATATTATAAGCTGTAAAAGCCCTCAAAAAACATTATGCAAATTCATGAAATGAAAATAAAAAACAATATAACTTTTTTAATGTGTTGTCGTTTCCTCTGTTTTTAATAAGAAGCATATCCATGAGGATGAATCTTTTGCCACCTCCAAGCAACTTGAAGACTATCCTGAAGATTAGTGAACCGAGCAGTCCAATTCAAATCTCTCAAAATCTTTGTCGGATCACTATAAACCTCTGCGTAATCTCCTGGCCGTCGAGGCAACAAGTCTACTTTAATCTCAACTCCTGTCGCCTTCTTACACGCCTCCACAAATTCCTTAACCGATCTTCCTGTTTAACCAAACCACAAAATGGTCAATCTCATATTGAAACTAAAATCTTCTACAATGAAATCAAAATTGTGGTAGTTAGACGAATCCTCTTCTTGATCACTATATGAAACTTAGAGGCACTTTTATGTTTTGTTTTGCAGTGAAAATGTTAAAAAAAGTCAAGACCTTTTCCGGTTCCAACATTGTAGATACCGACTTTACGAGGCTGAGCTTTCTCGAGAGCCTTCACGTGAGCATCCACGAGGTCAGTAACATCTATATAGTCTCTAATGCAAGTCCCGTCTGATGTTTTGTAGTCTGTTCCTTTCACCTATCACAAACCATATCATGTAAATGTTTTTGCAAAGAAGAAATTATAAAACACTATGGTTCTTGAAAACAAAATATGCTTGTTTTTTACTTGCAGTCCGGGAATGAAACCACGAGCAGCATCAAAACAAGCACCAGAAATACGTCCTTGCTCACGAAGCTCCGGTCTTGGAGCTTCTCCTAATCTACCTCCTGGATCTGAACCAATCACATTGAAGTATCTGCAAGTTCATAAGTTTCATCAACATTTGCATAATTGTTTCATCGATCATAAAGTCTAAAGAAAGTACCCGATGAACCTAACCTTAAGATCATAACCGCCATGTCAGAGTTCTTAGAGAAATCCAAGATCATATCCTCTGCCATCTTTTTAGCTTTACCATAAGGATTAATCGGGACCTAATACAAGTATTTTCCATTAGAATAAAGTTATGAAAAAAGAGGAACTTGTATGATCCAAAAAGCGAAATTAAGTTTATATACCTGTGGAGTATCTTCAGTAATCGGCATTTTTTCAGGCTCTCCATAAGTAGCACAAGTGCTAGAATATATAAATTTATTCACTTTATGTCTAGCCATAGCTTCAAGAACTCCTAATGTATTCGATGTAATGTTATGGTAATATCTACAACAATCAAACATCAAAACAATGAGACCAAAAAAACAAATTCTTGTAACGATCTATATAGAAGAATAAGGACAGTACTTTAGAGGATAAAGAGTGCTTTCTCCAACATAAGCTACCGCAGCAAAATGCATCACAGCGTCAAAGGCGTTCTCTGAGAAGATTTTCTCCACCTGAAATTGTATCAATCAAGTAAGAAAATTAAAAAGCCAAAACATTAATGCTTACAAAGGTTAACAAACATCAAAGGTTTATAAAAGCATACAGCCACGGGATCTCCTAAGTCAGCGTAAATGAATTGAAGTCTTCCAGTTTGTGGGAATAATCGTTGCAAAACCTTAACCGCACCAAGATTACCCCGGGAAAGATTATCCTGTTGAGAGATCCAAAATGTAATTAATGTTTCAAATTAGCTACTTAAAACTACTATCCAAGAAGAGACTTTTAATTACCACAATGGTCACACGGTATGAATCTCTAAGCAGCCTTAAAGCAGCATGTGAACCGATATATCCAGCACCACCGGTGACTAAAACATGAGTCACTCCTTCCTCTCTTTGAGAAAACTGAAAAAACATTTTTTCAAAAAGTGTAAATAGTAAGACATTTAAGAAGATAGTGAAAGCTCTAAATGTGACGATGGAGATACCACGCTTGGGGATGTGAAGCTTGAAGCTCGATTGATCACAATAATGGCTAAGATTACAAGGGAAACTAATAAGAGAAGCTTTCCCATGAGATTGCTCTTTGTTTTGGGTTCTAAGTAATCCATATCTGCATTTAAGAAAGAAAAAAAAACATCAAAATCCAAAGTTATTCTTTCTCAGAATTATGAAATGATCAAAAAGCAAATTATGTAGGATTAAATATATCTCTCTACCTCCTAGAGACAAATGTCTTGAGTTTCTTTGTTGACTTCTGACTCCAGACAAACTTAGCATTGAAAGGCTTAAAATTGTTCTGTTTCTGAAACAGAGACCTGAGACCAAAACAAAAAAGAAAAAAAAAGAAACGAGCTCCCAATAATCAGTAGCTAGCAACCATGAAATTCATGTTGCTGGAGATTGCTGCAAAACAAAGGAACATATTTAAAACAAAAGAAAAACAAAATTATTATAAAAAAAAAAATTGATTATAAACAGAAGCATACAGTTCAAAGCTACCAAATTCTACACACACTTTTATATGCAATGAAACAAAAAAAAGAAAGATAATAATATATGTTGGAAGTGGGACCTTGAAGCATAAAACATGAAACAGAGAAGAAAAGTTGAAAGTTTCATATGAAATGAATACAATAAGAATATTTGTTTTTTTTTCATATATATAGCTTGTATTCATGAGAGAGAAGAAAAAACACTTTTTAGTCAAAATAAGTTGCACAGAAAGAAGAACAGAACAGAGTAAAACAAAGAAAGAGAAGAAAGAGTCCAAAAACTGTAAGAATAAGTCATCAAAGTTGACTAAAAATCCTATCATTCTGGAGAGAAATTTACTATGATCTGATTCCAATTCCGATTTCGATTCGATTCAATAAAACTAGGGAAATCATGAAAAATATGGTCTTAATTAATAAAAACAGAGTGAAAATAAAAACCTATTGAGAAGATTGATGATGATCTTAAATCATAATGATAATTCACCAAAGATCAAACAGATTGTAAAAATCTAATTTTAAAGAAGAATACAGAGACAAAGAAAGAGAGAGAGAGAGATTTGTTCACCTGATAATTGTGAGAAGACAAGAAACAGAGGAAGGCGCTTAAAGATGGTTAGAATGCGAAACGGCCCGATGTTTATTAGCAGAGTCTGAGAGAGAGAAACCCGTGACGAGTAAAAAACGTAAGAGCGAGAGAAAGAGAATCAGAGGGCAATGAAGAGAGAAGACGAAGAAACTCAGAGAGGAAACGTGAATTGCAAAACGAGAGCACGACTATGACCTAGTCGCGACTCTCTTTCTCTATCGCGTCAGTTATGTTTTTTTTTTTATATATATACATATATATAATATATTTGGTGTTTTAGTTTTACAAAATGGGTTTTAATATTTATCTCCTTTTTAATATCTATCTCTTTTTTCTTACGGCGTTTTCAATATTTATCTCCTTTTATATGTATTTTTACTCCAATTTCATTATAGGTTATAACTAATAAGCTATATTGTCTCCTCTAATATGGAAGGATTAATGCAATTATAAATATCTTCTTTGACTTCAACACAACACATGACTCTATTATGATTTTTTTTGTTAATTTAGAAGTGGTTATTATTGTGTTATATTATTTCGACCTATTACTAATTTTATTATATAAATGCGCAAATAAATTTTAACAAAAAAAACTCTTAGAATATTTTATTACTTTTTCCTTTAGTATTTTCTACTATATCAACTTCTAAAATCCACTTATTTTTAAATTAGTTTCGAAAATAGAAAAAACTATTTTATTAGGTATGATTAAGAATAAAATAATATAGCAAACACTATAAAAAAAAGAGTCTTATGTTTGTATATATATATATATATAATTTTTAGTTTAAAGTGTTTGTATACTATGATCACAAATTTATCCTAACAAGAAAAATGAAGATGGCAACATGTAATTTCTTACCGTTTGTATCAATTCCAATGTAGCTAATGCCATAAGTTACAAACTTACAACAAACACGATTGTTGTTACATGTTACAGGATAAATCCAAAAAGAATTAATCAATAGTATATTGAAAATTGCGACTAATATCTAACTAAATAACAATGCCAAAGGATACGTTGGCTTTATAATCCGATATATATTAATCCTGTTTTTTTTTTCAAATATGGTACTACCAAATAAACGAAGAACTCGACTGGTTTCTTTTGTAGGCCACCTAACCTAGCCTGATTATTTATAATTTATAAGCCAATGTAGAGTGACTAACTAACCTATTGTTATGGACTTTTCCTTGGAAATTTATAAAAATAATTTCACTATTAGTGATTTTATAAATTAAAGTAAATAATTGATAATAAAATAGGTGTGGTTGATTCGTTGTAGCGACTGCCCAACTATCTAACGTGTTTAGCCATCACGGTCAAATCAAATTATTTGATCCCACATTTTTGCATTTTTTTTGTCAACTACATTTTGCATTTACTCTATGAACTTAACATATATAAGCGACTACTAATTTTGACTGAAGTGATGTAAAAGTATATTCTATTCTTTTAGTGGGAATTCAAATGTAAAACGTATATTTTATTTTAACGCTAGTTCAAAATAAAATAGGCTAATTCTGTAATAGAGATTATTTTACATCTACGGATCATTTACCTATCTACCAAACCCGTAAAAGATATGAAAATACAAAAATTCCCCCTACTTTCTCTTTAAATGATAAACAAATTGATGTGTATATACTTGTGACTAAAAAAAAAATTCTCTACATATTTATTTATCCATGCCATTAGGTTTATTAACTAGTTCATGAGTATTGGACTTCCGCATTATTGGGAATGATTATATAATTATGAAAGTTATGTTGGTTGGATCCAAATTTCTGTAAAAGTTATCGTTTATTAGTTCTGTTGCTGTGCCATTGGTACAACATAGGGGACAATTCGGATGTATAGCTAATCCGAATACAACTAAGTTGTTAAGGAGAAAAAAAATGGATTTTTTTCCTATAAACATATCAAATCAAGCTTCTACGATCGTCTCTTTCACCGAGATTCTGAAACCCTAAACACCTATCCCATTACCGAAGGATCATATATTGAAGGCGTCTTATCTCTCATTATCATAGATGAGGAATTGGTTGGTTGATCGATTTGGCAAAAATTGTTATTAACCAACAACATTTTTGATTACTTTAGTAAATATATATATAAATATTTGGTTCAAATTTCAGGTTCCTTTACCTACTGAGCTTTCATTAGAACATTTTATTTTGTACAAACCAAACTTGATTAAAGGGTAAACTTCTGTATTTTTGTTTTCTTTTTTCTTCCAGCATTTTTTCTTTATCCTGCTTTTCTATAGAATATGTAAACAAAAAAAAACCAAAAAATCGAATTAAAAAGTTTTTTTTATATTTATAAATCTTGTGTTATTGGATTTTATATTTGTAATTTATGTTTAAGAGATTTCAAATTTGGTGTTATTGAATCAAAATTTCAAATATTTTATTCAAAATATAATGTTATTCAAAATTTAACGATTTTGAATTATTATTTTTGGTATATTAAATCATTTCAAATAAATTACAATAGAGTTTCATGAATAAATTATTAAAAATAAAAATAAAATTATTTTATAGAGATTTCAGAACTCATATGCATAAAATCTTAAAAATTATCTAAAATTTTAAATCTTTTAGATTATAAAACCTATTGGATAGATTTTTTTTTTAAAAAAAAAGATTTTAAAAGGATTGAATAAAGTAAACTTTTCGTCAACCACCTATTTTTTGTTATTACTCTTCCACTCTTTTTACAATTCGAAGCGAACAAAAGGGGCATGTCAGTGTTTTAAGTCTTACCTAACTTAGTCCTTACTTGTTAGGTAATGCTTAGTAGAATGAGAATCAATTCATCAACTACTTCTCTTTTGCATGTTTCAATAGCTCGTACCATATTTCACTTTTTGGGTGTAAATGTTAAGTTTTATATCAATTTTCTTTTGCGACATAATTTATAAAAATAATACAAACATGGACAAACCCTGCAATAAGCATAATCTGAAAACAAGAACTAAAAACAGAGTTAACGCATAACCAACGGCAACGGAGAAACAAATAGACAGTCGGAGACCATCGACCCTAACCACAAAGAAAACATAAACACAAACTCATTGAACCATTTATTTTTATACAATTAGATCAACCATTGAACCAAAAGATTTATAAATATATGAAATGCAAAAGAAAAAATCTCTTTAAAAATTGGATTACAAAATCAGACCTCAAGACATGACTTCCGACTATACAAAGTTACAAACCCATCAAATTCTCAGTTGTTCATTTCATTCTAAGAGTCATGAAGTAAAATAAAGTAAATTAAGTTTCAAAATTTACAATCTTGCACAAGTTTTTTTTTTGCAAACAATACAACACAACTTGAAGATATTTATAAACTTCCTATATGAAGATATATTTTAAAAATGTCTTCACGAAAAGCGCAAACTCAATTTTGTTTGTTCGAACAATTGTAAATTAAAAAGAAAAAACAAAATGAAAATAAAAAGTATAAGAAAAATCTTAGTTTGCAAAAAGGGTAAAAAACCAAATTTCAAAGGCAAAAAAAGAAGAAAAAAAAAGAAGCAAATTGGCTTTCAAATTCGCTCATGAATTCTTCCCCATTTCAGAGAAATATCTATTTACATATCCACCATCTAGTACGTCTGGGCAAAATATTCGGATCCGAATATCCGAATTGGATCCGATCCGAAAATACTTGAATAGATATACTTTTTTAGTATTGAAAAACTCGAATGAATCTTGTCTTTCAATACTTCGGGTATCGGATAATACCCGATCCGAACCGATACCTGAATTAATATTTTTTAGAACCGAATTCAATTTTACATATATTTATATTTAGGATTAATTACTAATTTATTTGTTTTGTAACTTCAATTAGTTGGTTTCTCACTTATGTATTAGTTAAGGAGTACTAATTTGACATTATTTTCTTGTAACATGTCTTATACTAACAAGTGTAGAGTTCATCTAACATTCAGACCTTCAAAGACAACTATTCATATTTGTTTCTTTTTGTTATTTTTATGTTTTGAATTCTAAATACATTATGGAATGTTATATTATGTCACATTTGCTTTCTTTTGTCACGTTTGCTTCTTGTTTGATGAATGTTACAATGTTTTAGTGTTTCAAATTTGATTTATATTATGTTTGATTGTTGTCATTTATAAATATGTGTTAGTATTTCGGATAAAATTCATATATTTTTGATACTTCGGATAATATAATAGTAGGGTATTTCGGGTACTTCGGGTATTTCGGATATTACGGGTTTTACGAGTACTAAAATACTAGAAACTGAAATCATACAATCTAGTATCAAATAAATTTCGAATCTTTTATCAAATATCCGAAAGAACCGGATCCGAACAGAACCCGATCCGAAATAAAAAAATACCCGAATAGATCTTCAACCTCGGATCCAAAATACCCGAAATCCAAAATACCCAAACCGAACCCGACCCAAGTATCTGAATGCCCATGCCTACTTCATACTATAAACCTATTTTTCTTGATTTAAATGTACCCTTTTGGATCAAAGGTTATATAATACTATGAGAAGGACCATGAACGAGTTTCCAACTGCAAAGCCAATATGCTAACTTAGGGTTAGACTCATCCTTCTTATATACTATCAAATCATTACCAGTGTCCGATGTGGGATTAAACATCGGATTAAGCATCGGATTAAACCGTAACGTTTTACCTTTTTGAATTAAAACCTAAATTAACTTTACAAATTATCTCCGCTGGGTCTTTAGTGGGCTAGTGGGCCATAAGAAGCGCATTCCTGATAGAGTTGCGAGTTCCAAGTAAAGTGAAGAGCCATATACGACGTCGTTTTCATGGTTAGTCATGAAACCCAGCAAACTTCCGAATCTCTCCGGGAGATCTCTCAAACCGCCGCAGAATCGCTCCGTCGTCTACGGTGGTCTCCTCTCCAACTGCCAATCCACAAATAGAGCTGATGGAATCTCACGGAAGCCGTTCGATCTCCGCAAACGGATCCCAGATTCTTCATCTCCTTCGATTTCCGCTTCCTCTCCGATCGTGCAGTTCATCCTCGACGCATTCCTCAAGAACCGAAACCGTTGGGGTTCGTCCGTCGCGTCGGAGCTAAAAAAAACTCCGTCGTATTACGCCGCATATCGTCTCGGAAGTGTTGAAGGTAGAGAACGACGCTAAGATTGCAGCAAAATTCTTCCACTGGGCAGGTAAGCAGAGAGGGTATAGACACGATTTCGCTGCTTACAATGCTTTTGCGTATTGCCTTAGTCGTACAGGAAAGTATCGCGCCGCCGATCAGTTGCCTGAGCTGATGTAATCTCAGGGGAGGACTCCGTCGGAGAGACAATTCAAAATTCTGATTAGAATGCATTCGGATAAGAAGAGGGGTTTAAGGGTTTATTATGCTTACGAGAAGATGAAGAATTTTGGAGTCAAGCCTAGGGTTTTCTTGTATAATAGGATAATGAATGCTTTGATGAAAACTGAAAACTATGACTTGGCGATGAATGTTTACGAAGATTTTAGGCGAGATGGGTTGGTGGAGGAAAGTATAACCTTCATGATTTTGATTAAATGATTATGTAAAGCAGGTAGAGGGGAGGAAATTTTTGAAATTTTGCAGCGAATGAGAGAAAATCTGTGTAAACCTGACGTTTTTGCTTACACAGCAATGATTAGGACGTTGGTTTCTGAGTGTAATGTGGACGCAGGTTTACGAGTTTGGGACGAAATGAAATGCGACAGGATAGAGCCGGATGTAATGGCGTATGGAACACTTATAATGGGTTTGTGTAAAGAGGGAAGGGTCTAAAGAGGCTATGAATTTTTTAAGGTGATGAAGAGGACGAAGCTTTTGATCGATAGGGAGGTTTACAGGGTTTTGATTGAAGGATTTGTAACTGATGGGAAGGTTAAGTCTGCTTGGGATCTATGGAAGGATCTGGTGGATTCTGGGTACATTGCGGATCTAGGAATATATAATGCAATTATTGATGGCTTATGTAATGAGAGCAGGTTGATAAAGCCTATAAACTCTTTCAAGCTGCAGTAAAGGAAGAACAAGAACCAGGTTTTGAGACCCTGAATCCAATAATGGTTGGTTATGTAGTGATGAAAAGAGTGGTTCATTTTTGCAATTTGCTAGACCAAATTGTAGAATACGGTTATCACATTGAAGAGTGCCTTTCTCAGAGTTTTGTGTGTAGAAGAAGAAAGAGTAACGGTGGCATTAGATGTGTATGATGTACTTAAGAATAAAGGTCAAGGCAGTGTTTCTGTATATAACATTCTCATGGATGCTCTTTACAAGACTGGAGAGATTCAAAAGTCATTGTCATTGTTCTCTGAAATGAAAGAGTACGGGTTTGAACCTGTTTCGTCATCATATAGCATTGCCATTTGCTGCTTTGTTGAGAAAGGGGGGATCCAGGAGGCTTGTTCATGTCATAACAAAGTAATTGAGATGTCCTGTGTTGCTTCAGTACCCGCTGGACTTTGTCAAACTGGAGAAATAGGCGCTGCGATGATGCTAGTTCGTGAATGCCTGGGAAACATTGCAAGTGGTCCGATGGAATTTAAGTACGCTCTTAGAGTTATTCATGTGTGCAAAGAGAGTAATGCGACGAAGGTTATGGAGGTACTAGATGAAATGAAACTAGAGGGTTTACTTCCCAGCGAAATACTATATTGTGCAATTATCTTTGGAATGTGTAAGCATGGACCACTGAAAGCAGCGAGGCAGGTATTAGCAGAGATAAGAGACTGCAAAGGTTTAACAGAGGCTTTGGTGGGCTATGATGCAATGTTAATTGAGCACATGAAGAAGCAGCAGCAAGGCGTAAGTCCTTTGGTCTTGAGACGAAACTAAAAGCCAAGGGCAGATTGCTCGAAAACTAAAGTTCTGATGTTCATATCATCATATGACTATCATGATGTACCGAATACAGATTTTGTTTTCGGCATTGCCAACTTTTCTCGGACGTTGTGATATTTAGTCAGAGCTCAACTTTTTTGTGGGTATGTAAACGGCGTTGTGGTTACCTTTATGATTCGTTCCTTTTCTTAAACTCATCACAAAGACTAAAAAAGGGATCAAACAACTGAAAAAAGAGTCTTCGAATGTTGTAATTTTGTTAACTTTTCTATAAAATAGAAAATTTATGTTGATTTTCTATAGATATGTTGTTAAATGGATAAATGGAATTCGATGACAATGTTAAATTTCTGTTAATAACTTTCGTTTATCCTAAACGATATCATTTAGAAATGAAGAAAATTACATCGTTTTGTTCAATTTTATGTCGAAACAAAACTCTCAAATCAACTCTCAAATTAACGTCGTTTTATTCATTCATTGTAAAACTCCTAAATTCCCTATTCGCCACTCATGATTTCTCAAAATTCCTAAAGTCTTAAATCACAAATTCTAAATTTTTTAAATTTCCAAATGGCAAACCCTAATTCTATTTGTATCAAAAACTCTGGCAAAAAAATAATAGTTTCTCTATGCCAGCATGAAAGAAGAAGAAATTTCGAAATCAGAATGTGAAGAACAGCAAACCCCATAAAACACTAAGAATGTGTGAGAGAGGGAAACAAATTGACGGAATGAAAGATTTGAGAGAATCTCGATCCGAAATCACAAAAAGACACAAAAAATTAGAGGACTTTTGCAATTAAGCTTTGTTGATTTGGAAGTTTTATTTCGACAAAGAATTGAAGAAAATGACGTTCTAAATGATGTCATTTAAGGTAAACAAAAATTATTAACAGATATTTAATGTTGCTATCGAGTTCCGTCTTGAGTTCCAGTTAACGACATTTTTCATAACAAAAAACTAACATAAATTTTTTATTTTACAGAAAAGTCAACAAAAATACAATAATAAAAAAATATTAATTTTTCCCGTTTCTAATTCCGGCACCGTGCCCCTATATAACAGATATATTTTCTGTTATATGTTAAGACTAATAATTCTCTAAATCAGAGTTATCGATTCAAAATTCAATCTTGCTTGGTAGCCGTTTTGTTTCTCAATTAAAAAGCTTCTTTGCGTCGAAGCGACCGCAACAAAAGCATCCGCCGGCTTTACTATGTAAATGTGATGCCTGCTTTTGTGACCACATATGCTTTGTTTTCATTAGTTTTCATCTATTGGAAGATCTTTGGGGGTTATCTGCATTCACAAGTCACGGTTGAGATGACGGTTGTTTAAAAACACTTTCTTGCTATTGTTTTACATAGAGACGAGGATGGAGCAAAACCCTTTTGGAATTCTAATCGAGATAAACACAAAGTAAAAGTTTTTGTAAAATGATTTTTCAACGGAATGATTGATATCAGATTGTTTAAAATTCAGAAATTTTGACATAGGTATTGAGTTTTATCATACACTTTACGTATAATATAACATTTCATTTACGTATAATTTCATTGCTGCGAATTGTGTGCATGTCTAACATCTCTTGCATGTGTTATGAAGGCTGATCAAGATGTTCAACAAGTTGCTCGAAGAAGACTCGCCGGCGATGATATGGACTCCTTAGGGAAGAATGATGGCTGAAATTCCTGAGTCACAAATCCCTTTTCCGCATAGAAAAGGTGTCATCTTCAAGATCCAGTACATAGCGGTTTGGCCAAACAGCGACAAGAGACCGAGCAGGCACATCAACTGGATAAGAGATATGTACATTTACATGATGCCTTATGTCTCAATCAATCCACGGCAAGCCTACGTGAACTACTGTGATCTGGACCTGGGAAAGAACAAGAACAACGCAAAGACGAGCTTCAAACAAGCTCAAGTCTGGGGACCAATTAAAGTAATGCAAAGACAATTTTAACAGATTGGTGACGATCAAATCAAAGGTAGATCCAGAGAACTTCTTTAGACACGATCAGAGCATCCCTCTTCTGTCCGTTTAAGGCTAAGCTCATGATATTATCACAACTATATAAAATGAGAATAAAGGTGTATTGCACCTAGCTTAAGAACATGCAGTAAAATTAGAAAAAAATTTACAATGGTTCTTTGTATTTCAGACAGTTTTCTGGCTATAATAATATAAAGGTATGCATGTGATACTTTGTGTCACCTCAAATTCGAATATTTACTTCTTATGAATCACAAGTGGTTCTTTACGCTACCATCGGTTTCCAAGATCTTTGTTCTTATTATCGTTTAAATCTATTGTATTATTATATATAAAACTAATAAAAGAAAAAAACTTAATTTTGATTTTATGATTAGTTTCATTCATAACATATATAAACTTTATTGTTATCAATCTAAAGCTAATAAAGTGAATATATAAATTTATGATACAAGAACATTATGTAAGAGATATAGCTCTTCTATTTTCATTTTATTTTATAAAATTTTTGAGAAAGATAATTTTAAAATTTATTGAAATTTCACATGAAATTGACTTAAAAAAGAAATAAAAATATATAATAAAATCATCCGACAATAGGACAATTGATAACCGGACCATTAGGACAATTGTCACTTGGAACATAGAGAACGACACGGTTACAACAACTGATTCCTAATAAAACAATTTCATCTTGGGGATATATAACAGCAGTCACATGTGGATTATCACTTTCTATTTTTCTCTTTGCTTCAGTTCCACTTACTCCTATTAGCTCTGGCCACTCCACCTTCAATCCTACCACACCAACTATAAATGTTGAATCTTTCGTATTAATATTTATATAAATATTTCATATTTTTGAAGATTTAAAATTTTACTTTTTAAAAATATAAAATTTAAAGTCAAATTTTTTTATTATTTGGTAAATCTTCAATTTATTTAATTAAAACACCTTATTGCAAATGATTAGATTTGATTCGATCTAATCTAAATTCAACTGAAAAGAATTCAGGTAAAAACTAAGTTAAATTGTCTATAAATTAAGATATATAGTTCTACGGAATTAAAATTGAATTCCATCACAAAAAGAAAGAAACAAGGATATATTGTTTACTAAATCTGAATAGATCAAAACAAATCAAAACTGAAATATTATTGAAACTAATTTATAGTAGATTTGTTTTCACATTCCGTATAATTTACGGTTGATCATTACCATTGCTATATATCATCAAATTAGTGTTTCAAATGAAATCTAACTCGATTTGGAACACTATTAGCAACTCATTCCATATTATGTCGTATTAAATTGATTGGTGGATTTTCTTGATATCTATTAAGAACATTACCTGGGAAGAGAGATTGGCATGCACTGCCAGAACATCCACAGATGTTACATTGGAGAAAAATAATTGTACAATTGTTTTGCATTTTGTTCTCTTTAGTCAGATTTTACTTAACAAGATAATTGATAATTTTTCAAATGAAATTGTTTTATATACATAGTAAATAGATCTTGCCTTATTAGTTAAGGAGCCTTTTTTGTTCAACAATTAAGGAGCCTAATAATGATAAAACTATGTGGTAATAAAGAACGAATTAATGGTAACATATCTCAATATTTAATCTTTGTTTTCTTTTAAGCACACGTAACATATCACTATTTAAAGGCTTGATTTTCAATTTTATGATTAAATACACAAATCAAAACATAAATATGTGTAGTTTAGCTTAAAATAACTACTGTATAATTTCTGACACATTAAATTTAATACTGCCTTATGAAAAAGATAATATATTTTATTTGGACATAGAAATCTGATTTATAATTTGATTTTTTTGTTTCTTACAGTTTTTTCCTTTACCATTTATAAAAAATATATATTAATATTTTTTCTAATTTGGATTTGTTTTGGTTTAGTTTTATAAAATTTCAATTTAATTTAATTTGGATTTAGTTAAAAATATAATATTCAGTTTATTTTAATGTAGACTGGTAATATGGTTTCTGATAGAAAGTAATTTTCTTTTAGCTTGAACACCATAATCTTCCTCCCTTGGCCTTCTTTTCTAGTTTAAAAAAACAAATTCTTTACAATTGCGATTGCAACCATATTCCAAGAGCTGAGGCTGTAATATAGTCGAAATGAAAGTAACCAAAAAGTAGGACCAAGAAAAAGTCCATTAAACAAATCGGAAGCTGTTTTATCCAACAGCTCAAACATAGAGCCTAACTCTAGAGAGTTAAGAGACTCATCTAAAAACAGTCTTCAACGTCTATGCGACCACACTCATCTAACAAGTCTAGATCCAACACTAAAACGGGACTACCCTAACGGTTTTATTTTGGTTCGAATTTTTTAGAGGACATGCATGTCTGATTATGTGGAAACAGTCCACAATAAACCATCAAATAATAGCAAATTGACGAATTGGGTGGGGTTTGGAGTTTGAACCGATATATTGATGTATTCCATAATCATTATGACCAACCACAGCGAAAAATCCCATTTTACATCTCATTTATAAACATTGACCTAACCCAAGTATCCAACCCTAACAAAACTAGATCGTGTCGGTATATGGGAAAATCTTGCGCGAATTGGATCCCAAATCAAATGTCCATTTTTTAGAAATAGTTGATGGAATTAACGTGGTCTTAGTTTAATTTTAGGACGATACAATATGATTTTTAAGAATGCATCATAAGATCTCTGACTAATCTAACCACTTTTTTCGGTCAGGTTAATTGCATCTCCAATTACATCACGTTTTTTTGAATCGGCCTCTCTAATTTCAATGGCAATAAAATTAAAAGCAATCTTTGGAAAAATTTGATATGAATTTGTTTCTTAGAATTTTGAGATTGCCGATGATATTTTTTGAAGTTGCTGCAAGTTTCGTGATTTTTTATAGTTTTTATTTTTTATTATCTTTCGTTAAAGATAAAATAGTCATTGTTTAATTAAAATAAATAGTAGTTTTGAAAATATTTATGTGCTTGTATTTTTGAAAAGTAATATTTTTATTTCTTTATTGTTTAATATGTCCCCCCTTCATATTAAATCATTTTAATCTTCTTACAAAATAATGATTCAAATATACAATTTTACTGTATATAAAATATTTTGAAAATTATAAATAAACATATATTTCTATATATATATATACTATAATGTTTACTGATACAGTAATTCTATATATAACGTGAAATATTGTAATGATTTTACTAGCTATATTATTTGTGCGTAATATAGTATGCATGCAGTTATATAAATTGTCTGCTGAATTGCATTATATTCTAAATATGTTTATGTAAAACAGAAGGACACAGTTATTTTTTATTTGCTTATCCAATTATATTTTATATATGTTTATATCAAACTAACGATTCAATTCGCTCATTAATTTCGATGTGTTTAACACGAAAGAGGAAATTCATATATGAAACTGATAAGACATAGAGAGAATCGTTAGTGGTGATATTTTTCTACTTTCGATCATATTTGTTCTCATTCTCGTTCTAAATCTACTGTATTATGATTACAAAACTAAACAAAGAAAAATTTTAGTTTGGATTTGATGATTAGTTTCGTTCATAACATATATTTATATATATATATATATAAACTTTATTGTTATCAATCTAAAGCTGATAAAGTGAATATAAACTTTAGGATACAAGAATATTATATAAGAGAAATAGTTCTCTAATTTCATTTTATTCCATAGAATTTTAAAAAAAATATAATTTAAAACTTATTAAAATTTCACATGAAATTGAATTATTAAAAAGAAATAATCATCTGATAATGGGACGATTGATGACCGGACTATTAGGACAATTATCACTTGGAACTTAGAGAACGACATAGTTATAACACATAATTCCTATTAGATAAATATATTTGGAATATATAACAGCAGTTACATATGGATTATCACTTTTTATTTTTTTCTTTGCTTCGATTCCACTTACTGCTCTGGCCACTCCACCTTCAATCCTACACACACAACCTATAAATGTTTTGTTTTTTTGTATTAATATTTGTATAAAGATTCTTGGTTAATTAGGATATTTTCACAAGGTTTCAACTTCAATTCTCTGTAGAATATTGGCTTTAAATATATTTTATTTTTTGGATTTTTAAAGTTTAATTTAAAAATATAAATTTTAAGTTTGATTTTTTTATTATTTGGCAAATAATCAATTTATTTAAAAATAAACTGTATTGCAAATGATTAGGTGTTTGCTCTTAGATAAATTGATTCGATCTTATCTAAATCCAAATGAAAAGAATTCATGTAAAAACTAAATTAAACTGTCTATAAATTAAGATAAAATTGAAATGGAATTCCATCACAAAAAGAAAGAACACAAGGATATATTGTTTACTAAATCTGAATATATCAACACAAACCAAAAATGTAACATTATCAAAACTGATTTATAGTAGATACTTTTTCACATTCTGTATAATTTACCATTTACTATTACTATTATTAGATATTGTCAACATAGTGTTTCAAATATAATCTAACTCGATTTGGAACACTACTAGCAACTCATTCCATGTTATGTCATATTAAATTGACTGGTGGTTTTTATTTAATAACATGAACATTACCTAGAAAGCGATATTGGCACGCACTACTAGAACATCCACACATGTTACATGCCGGAACACTAGTTATACATTTGTTTTGCATTTTGTGTTTTCTATTTGCCAAATTTTACTTAACAAGAATTGATAATCTTTCAAATGATAACATTTTATATATATAACAAACAGATCTTGCTTTATTAATTAAAGAGCCTTTTTTGTTCAACAATTATGAAGCCTAATGTAATGACAAGACTATATGTGGTAATAAAGAACGAATTAGCCCTGGGCATTAAAACTGCAACCGAATAACCGAACCAGAACCGATTCACAATAACCGGTTCGGTTTAGTTTTGGTTTTAATAAAAAATACCTATTGAATTTTAAAATTAGGATCCATGGATAACGGTTTGGTTCCGGTTATTACCCAAGAACCGATTACCCGAAATTAAACTAACCTAAACCCCTAATAGTATGAGTTTAATATGATTTTTGGGTACTTTGGACTTTTGGTTACCATTCTGTCTGCATTTTTTGGTATGTATTATGAGATTTCTGGTACATTTTTAATTTTTTCAGATAAAATTAGTTATTTCGGGTATTTAGACCCGAATTTTTACAGAACAAAATATTTCGGATAATTTTGGGTATTTAATTTATGTATTCGAACCGAACCAAAACCAATAAGAACCGAACAGAAACTGAACCGAAAAATTTTAAGTACCTATTGGATCCTAAATTTAAAGAACCGAATATTTAGAACCGATCGGGTTTTATCCGGAACCGAAGCGAATACCCGAATGCCCAAGACTAGAACAAATTAATGGTAAAATATATCTGAATTTTTAATTTTTGTTTTCTTTCACACACATATCACAATTTTAAAGTTTTAATTTCAGTTTTTTCATTAAATACAAAAATCAAAACATATATATTGTAGAACCTTATAAAACCGGATTTGAGAAATATCAATTTGCAATACAATTAATTTTGAATTGAAATAAATTATTAAACTCACATATTATATATATATTTTAATATATATGTATACATATATGTATAAACATTAATATTGACATTTATGTAATCATAATTTATTTCACCAAAATAATTATTGCATTTGCATAATTCAACAATATTAATTATATAATTAAATAGCAAGATCATATTAAATACTATTTAATATTATTCTTTGACCAAGAATTAATCTAATGAACATGATTATTAGTATAATATTATCAAAACATGAATTCAATATTATCATTTTGATATTAACAACTTAATAAGAACATAAACATGAATTTTGATTTAGAATCATAAGAACAAAAAAAAAAACCATTTGGAGGCGGGATGATCCCTTTCCTTAACTCAATAAAATGCCCGCAATGAGACGGTTTATATGCATTCTTTGAATCCCAGGATACAACCAAACATATAAGACTAACATGCTTCATTCATGTTAGAATCTACAAGCTAATATTCTACCATAAACTCAAGAACATAAAAACTACTTTTGAAAGAGAAAAGTAGAATATGGAGGAAGTTAGAACCTGTTAAACCTTGTGAATTCCTTAGCTAGCACCTAACACCAACAACCAAGAAGATATTTCAAGAGAGCTTCAACACTTAGAAACTTCTCAAAGAATATCTACAATGTGTCTAATGGTGTTTTTCTTTGCTTTAGAATGAAAGGATGATTTTTCCCTTCTAGGTAGCTTGCTATTTATAGGAGAAGAATAGCTTGGTGGTCAAGTAGATTTAATGGCCAAATTTATTTGGTTTTTAATACCAAAATTTGTAAGTTACAAAAAATCTTTGACCTCCCCTAAGCAAATTCTCATTCACATTTTAACTATATATTATAAGTCCACATGCTTATTAATATATTGTTCCAATATATATTACCCTCTCTATTTTTTTTATAAGTATTTTCTTATGTTTTATAACATAAATTTTAAAAAAGATTAATTTTTTATTTTTTTCTAAACAAAACTTCATTAATTATGTACTAAACATAATCTACCCAATAATAAAATAAATTTTATATTAAAAATTGAAAATGAAATTTATAAAAAGACAAAAGAATTTTTCTAAAATGATATTTAATTGACAACTGGAGGAGTATAATTCATAAATTTAAAATCATATATATGTGCATTTATTAGGGTTTACATATCATACTTTAATATTCATAGCTCATATTTTATAAATCATCACTTAAGAATTTAATAGCTTATATTTTATGTGAATTTAAGGTGGCAAGTGACTGTCACTGTGTTACACGGCCAAAATTACATGTGGGTATTTTTTTTATTCGTACTTGATATTCTTAGAAGCAAGTACCCGCAAAAACTTCAATACCATTTATTTGCTACTCTTTATCTGTTACTCGGCCCGTTACATGCGAGTACTTACAAATATTTACAGATATTTGCGGATTTTTACGGATATTTACGGTTTTTTTGCGGATAATTTACGGATAATTTACGGATATTTAGAGATAGCGGATAATAGGCCAGATATTATTTTTAAAAAAATTTGATATCCGACCCATTACTTACGGGTAACCCCAGTTAAACTTGATATCTAACCCTGTTCAAACGAATACTTACTTTCACGGACCAGATAGGAAGCGGGTCGGGTAACAACTAGCCGATTCTCATTGCCATCTATCTTACCATCCAAAACACTAGTCCAAACACCCAGCCATACCATGAATTGCATAGATTTATTATATAGATGATCATACTGTACACCCGAACTCAACAACATGAAAACATAATCCATAAACCTTTTCCTTAAATCTCGTAAGCTCCTATTATCTACCGTACTCCTATATTATTCCTCTGGTATTAATCCTTGTAATTCCCATAATCCAAAGATGAGTCCAGAGTACCCTAATCTCGAAAGTCTAAACCTTTTTGAAACCCGAGACGTAGAAATCGCAACGTTCGGCTTAAATCTTGTGCCACCGCGAGGTGGACGTTGTGCTTGACCGTGGAGACCGACACTCGCCGTTAACCGCTGATGTTGAAGATGGCAATCTCTCCCTGACCCATCACAGCACCACGCCAAATATATGAGTTTGAGCAGCCCTCCACACCAATATACAACTGATCTAACCCCCTTTTTAACCGAAAGATGCTTCATCGAGACATCGGAGATCCCGAGGTAACCAAATATCCAATAGGACAACCGAAGACGCCACTGCTACATCTCCATGCATATCAGTGGTATATTGGTGTGGAGGGCTGCTCAAACTCATATATTTGGCGTGGTGCTCACCAATGCTGAGAACTGACGGGAATGCCATATCTCCTAGATCCGACGGAGAATAAACACTGACAGAGAGAGGATCTCTCTAAATCCCTAGTTCTTGTGTAAGATGCTGCCTTCTTGATCAGAAGATCATTCAACAGATCAGATGTCGAACGCGATCGCCATCGCCTCCTGCCGTTACTCTTGGTCTTCTTATTTTAACCCGCATGACGTTAATTAGGAACAATGTCTCAAATGCCATAATCTGAAGAAACATTGTCTCAAATGCCATGACCAATATTTAAATGGACAAAGTTACTATTTTATCCTTATAACAGATTATATATTTATGATTGTAAATGATACCAACGAAAATACGCTAGCGCAGATGGTATAACGTGCTCGCGCGACCCAAATAACCCGGGTTCGAGTCTCAGATGTGTAGTATAACTGAGAATAATTTGAATATCCAGTTATACTAGTTGTACTCGAGTACAACTGAATATCTAGTTGTGCTAGTTGTACCACTCGAGTACAACTAGATATCTAGTTGTGCTAGTTGTATCACTCGAGTGGTACAACTGTGTATAACTAGATATCTAGTTGTGCTAGTGGTACAACTGAGTATAACTAGGGTGTATAGTTGTACTTGAATGGTACAACTGGAGTATTACTAACATCAATTATACCGAAGTCAGAGATATTTCCGTCTTTGTACCAAGGTCAGGGGTATATTTTCGTTTTTGTATCAAGACCAGGAGTACTTTCGGGTTTACATTAATTGGAGGGCATTCCAGATTAAAAAATGGTAGGTCAGATTAAATTTTCACACTTTGTGGCATCTCAGCCATTTACCCCGTTAATTACCAATTGCAATAATTACTCATAAAATATTTATTTAATGATATACTAAAATCTGGGCGTGTATTTCCATGTGGCAATAGCAAACCTTTACCAAACAAACCGAACAAATCAAACCAACTAAACCAATCAACCAATAATTTTATATTAGATTCTAATAATTTATATAAACCAATTCAAACCAATGATTTTCCAAATAATCAAACGAATGATTCTATATTAATTGACGATTCTCAAATCGTAAAGATATTTATATATATATAATATTTGGAGGATAAGTAAATTTTGAAAATCATGTAAATTTATAATATTTTGTTATGGACTTGGATCCACGTAATTATTCATAACATTTTTTTTGACCACACAGATAAAACAAATCAACCGGTGAACAAGACATGTGAAAAATAGCTGTCACCTCAATAAGAAATGGTTGTCAGCCTGTCACATAATGAGATAGAACTAATTTTGAATACATAACTGGCTAAAGTGATAATAATCACACCATTACTCTCATCAACTAATTAATGGATCTCGTGTTTTCACATATTCATAGAAGTACATTTTCATTGACAAAAACAAAACCAATATACACATCCTACTTCCATCTTGAAGCCTAGTTTTGTGTTTCACTGTTAACTTCTTCTTTCTTGATATACTTAGTGGCTGCAGGGATGGGAATATCAAAACTACTCCCTATAATTTCTTACATATCTTTTCTAGCCCTATGTTTTTCATTCTACACCATAAGGCCAACTTCTTCAACCTTTGTACAAGATGACTTCATCAATTGTCTCCACAGAAACACAAATATCGATTTCCCACTCGAGCAAACGTTCTTTGCCCCTGCCAAAAATGTCTCCATGTTTAACGAAGTCCTTGAATCTACGGCTCAGAATCTCCGGTTCTTGACAAGGTCAATGCCCAAACCGGGATTCATATTCAACCCAATTGACGAGTCTCACGTCCAAGCATCCATCATATGTTCCAAGAAACTCGGAATTCATCTCCGTGTTAGAAGTGGCGGTCACGACTACGAGGGTCTGTCTTATGTCTCAGAGATCGAAAAACCGTTTATATTGGTGGATCTGTCAAAGCTGAGACAGATCAACGTTAATATTAAAGACAACAATGCTTGGGTTCAAGCTGGTGCTACTGTTGGTGAACTTTACTACAGGTATAAATTAAGGAAACAATGAGTAGAAGAATCTTTCAAAAATTGAATCTTTGATATTATATAGTTGATCAGGAAACTGTTTTGATACCAATAGGATTGCAGAGAAGAGCAAAGTACATGGGTTTCCGGCGGGTTTGTGCTCGAGCTTAGGCATAGGAGGGCACATAACAGGAGGTGCGTACGGTTCTATGATGAGGAAGTACGGTCTCGGTGGAGATAACGTGCTAGACGCAAAGATTGTTGATGCCAACGGTAAATTACTCGACAGAAACTCGATGGGTGAGGATACGTTTTGGGCGATTAGAGGAGGCGGTGGAGCGAGTTTTGGGATAATTCTAGCATGGAAGATCAAACTTGTACCTGTTCCAAAGATAGTAACCGTCTTCACCGTTACCAAAACGTTAGAACAAGACGCCACAAGGATTCTTTCTAAATGGCAAGTAGTCGCAGACAAACTTGTAGAAGAGCTATTCATCAGAGTTATCTTCAACGTAGCTGGAAACAATGGAAACAAGACCGTGACTACCTCATACAATGCTCTGTTTCTTGGAAACAAAAGCATGTTGATGAAAGTAATGAAGAAGAGTTTTCCGGAGCTAAGTCTAACAACGAAAGATTGTGTTGAAATGAGCTGGATTGAATCAATTGTTTACATTTCTGGATTCCCGAGCCAAACGCCTATTACAGTTTTGCTTCAAGGGAAGTCGCCTTTCCCAAAGATCAACTTCAAAGCCAAATCTGATTTTGTGACGAACCCGATTCCCGAATCCGGGCTGATCGGGATGTTCAACAAGTTTCTCGAAGAAGACTCGCCGGCGATGATATGGAATCCTTACGGAGGAATGATGGCTGAGATCCCTGAGTCCCAAATCCCTTTTCCGCATAGAAAAGGAGTCATCTTCAAGATCCAGTACATAACGGTTTGGCCAAACAGCGACAAGAGACCGAGCAGGCACATCAACTGGATAAGAGATATGTACAGTTACATGATGCCTTATGTCTCAAGCAATCCACGACAAGCCTACGTGAACTACCGTGATCTTGACCTGGGAAAGAACAAGAAAAACGCAAAGAGGACCTTCAAACAAGCTCAAGTTTGGGGAGCAAATTACTTCAAAGAAAATTTTAACAGATTGGTGAGGATCAAATCAAAGGTTGATCCAGAGAACTTCTTCCGACACGAACAGAGCATCCCACTTCTGCTCGTTCAAGGCTAAGCTCATGATATTGTCACAACTATACAAAATAAGAATAAAGATGTATTGCACTAGCTCAAGAACATGCAGCAAAATTAAAAGGAATCTACAATGGTTCTTCTTTATTTCAGACAAAGTTCTGACAATAATAATATAAAGGTATGCATGTGATACTTTGTGTCACCTCATATTCCAATAATTACTTCTTATGAAACATCTAAGTGGTTCTTAGCGTTTTCTAAGATCTTGTTCTCATTCTGGTTCTAAATCTACTGTATTATGATTACAAAACTAAACAAAGAAAAAACTTAGTTTTGATTTGATGATTAGTTTCGTTCATAACGTATATATAGATATATATATATATATATATAAATAAAAAAACTTTATTGTTATCAATCTAAAGCTGATAAAGTGAATATAAACTTTAGAATACAATAATATTATATAAGAGAAATAGCTCTCTAATTTCATTTTATTCCATAGAATTTTTGAAAAATATAATTTTAGAACTTATTGAAATTTCACATGAAATTTAATTAAGAAAAAGAAATAAAAATATGTAAAAAGTCATCCGACAATGGGACGATTGATGACCGGACCATTAGGACAATTATCTCTTGGAACATAGAGAACGACACGATTACAACACATGATTCCTATTAAATAAATATCATCGGAATATATAACAGCAGTCACATATGGATTATCACTTTCTATTTTTTTCTTTGCTTCGATTCCACTTACTCCTCTTAGCTCTGGCCACTCCACCTTCAATCCTACACACACAGCCTATAAATATTTAGTTTTTTTGTATTAATATTTGTATAAACATTCTTGGTTAATTAGTATACGACTTCAATTCTCTTAGAATAGTAGAATACTAGTTTCAAATATATTTCATAATTTTTGAGTTTTTAAATTTTAATTTTAAAATGTAAATTGTAAGTTTGATTTTTTATTATTATTTGGTAAATCATTAAACCGTATTGCAAATGATTATGTTTGTTCTTAGATAAATTGATTCGATCTAATCTAAATTCAAATGAATAGAATTCATGTAAAAACTAAATTAAACTATCTATAAATTAAGATATATAGTTCTACGAAATTGAAGTTGAATTCCATCACAAAAAGAAAGAACACAATAATATATTGTTTACTAAATCTGAATAGATCAACACATACCAAAACTGTAACATTATCAAAACTGATTTATAGTAGATTTGTTTTCATATTCGGTATAATTTACCATTGACTATATTACTATTGCTATATATCGTCAACTTAGTGTTCCAAATGAAATCTAACTCGATTTGGAACACTACTAGCAACTCATTCCATGTTATGTCGTATTAATTGACTGGTGGATTTTCTTAATAACATGAACATTACCTGGAAAACGATATTGGCATGCACTACCAGAGCATCCACATCTGTTACATGCTGGAACAAAACTTCTACACTTGTTTTGCATTTTGTGTTTTCTTTGTCAGATTTTAGTTAACAAGATAATTGATAATCTTTCAAATGATATCATTTTATATACATAGCAAACAGATCTTACAGATCTTGCCTTATTAATTAAGGAGCCTTTTTTGTTCAACAATTACAAAGCCTAATAATGACAAAACTATACGTGGTAATAAGAACGAATTAATGGTAATATATCTCAATTTTTAATTTTTGTTTTGTTTTACGCACATATCACAATTTTAAAGTCTGAATTTCAGATTTTTTCATTAAATACAAAAGTCAAAACATAAATATTACTCTCTCTCTCTCTCTCTATAAGTATTTTCTTAGGTTTTATCACATAAATTAAAAAAATATTTTATTTTTTTATTTTTTTCTAAACAAAACATCATTAATTATGTACTAAATATAATATACCCAACAATAAAATAGATAGTAGAATATAAAATATAAAATTTTAAAAACTAATAAATTTTACATTAAAAATTGAAAATGAAACTTATAAAAAACAAAAAAAATCCTAAAATGATATTTAATTGAAAACTGGAGGAGTATAAATTATAAATTTAAAATCACACATATGTGCATTTATTAGGGTTTATAAATCATGCTTTAATATTTCGTACTTTATAGCTCATATTTTATAAATCATCACTTAAGAATTTAATAGCTCATACTCTATGTGAATTTACGGTGGCAAGTGATTGTCACTCTGTCACATCATGAAAAAATATTCGTAATTACCGTATTTGTAACCACCGAGTCTTATTATAATCACAACATCTCTAATATAATCATATCATAATTAAGGTAAACATAACTACCGAGTCTTATAATATTCACACCATCTCCGATAAAAAAAATCGTAATTCACGTCAACATAACCACCGTAACTTATAATAATCACTTTATCTTTAAGCATTATAGTCCATATTTCTACTAAATCTTATGAAACTAGAAAAAAACACGCGTATTTCTGATGATTAATCATGATGATCACACCATCACTAATATAATCCTCATAACCACCGAGTCTTATAATAATCGCACCATCTCTAAAATCGTAATTAACGTTCATATTTCATATATATACACTTCTTCATTGACAACTTAAAAGAAGAACACTCCTAACATACATCCATGTCTATCTTGTCCTCGCAGATTATGCGTTTGGTTGCAGAAATGAGAGTTTCGAAACCAGCCCCTTCAATTTCTTATATATCGTTTTTAGCCCTATATTTTTCTTTCTACACAATAATATCAACTTCTTCAAACTCCATACAAGATGACTTCATCAAATGTCTCCGTAGAAACACATATGTTGATATTCCACTCGAGAAAACCTTCTTCACTCCTGAAAAAAACGCCTCGACCTTTATCAAAGTGTTTGAATCGAGGGCTCAAAATAAACGATTATTGACCAACTTTACAACCAAACCGAGTTTCATATTTAAACCGGTTCATGAATCTCACGTCCAAGCTTCCATCATATGTTCTAAGAAACTTGGAATTCATCTCCGTGTTAGAAGCGGCGGTCACGATTTTGAAGGACTGTCTTATGTTTCACAGACAGAAACATCATTTGGATTGCTCGATTTGTTGAAATTAAGACAGATCAACGTTGATATTAAAGATAACAGTGCTTGGGTTCAAACTGGTGCTACACTTGGTGAGCTTTACTACAGGTAATCAATAAAAACCACGTTTGTTTCAAAGGCCAATATCTGTGTATGCATTTATATATAACTTTAATTTTTTACTAAGTAAATATTTAATAATAATTACATATTTTCCAATTTGAAGTGAAAAATATAGTGGAGAATGCACACGTCGAAATTATTTGGTTTTAAAAAGGTTATGGGTAATTTGGAAATCATACATATACTTTGAAGTAGAAGGGTTTATTCTACCCGCAAATTAAAATCAATGTCTTATGTATAAAATTTAATTAACAAAGAAAAATCAAGTGTGTGGGTTCTAAAAATTGAAGATGTATGTATTCAAACCTAATATAAACGCAATAAGAATAAACAATTTCACTACTGAATATTTTGGTTATCTGTTTTTGTTTAACTGCAGAATTGCAGAGAAGAGTAAGATCCATGGGTTTCCAGCGGGTACGTGCCCAACCGTAGGCGTAGGTGGATACATAACAGGAGGTGGAATCGGTAACTTGATGAGGAAGTATGGTCTTGCTGCTGATAATGTTCTAGACGCAAAGATCGTTGATGCTAACGGTAAAATACTCAACAGAAGCTCGATGGGTGAGGATTTGTTTTGGGCGATTAGAGGAGGCGGTGGAGGGAGTTTTGGGATAATTCTAGCATGGAAGGTCAAGCTTGTTCATGTTCCTGAAACCCTAACCGTCTTCAACGTTACCAAAACATTAGAACAAGACGCTGACTTCAAGATTCTTTCTAAGTGGCAACGAGTTGCAGACAAGCTTGATGAAGAGCTCTTCATACGAGTGACAATCAGAGCCAGTGGACACAACGGAAACAAGACTGTGGGAACATCGTACAGAGGTCAGTTTCTTGGCGAAAAAGGCACTTTGATGGAGGTTATGAACAAGGGTTTTCCGGAACTAGGGCTAAGTCAGAAGGATTGTACCGAAATGAGCTGGATTGAATCAATTGTTTTCAATGCTGAACTTCCGACGGGTACTCCTATTGAGGCTTTGATTCAAGTGGAATCACCTATCGAAAAACCTTCGTTCAAAGCAAAGTCGGATATCGTGAAAAAACCTATTCCTATTTTGGCTCTGAAAGGAATTTTCATGAGAATGATGCAAGAAGAGCCTGGTTCATCTCTGGCTTGGGCTCCTTACGGTGGATTGATGGCTAAAATTTCTGAATCTGAGATCCCTTACCCGGATAGAAACGGGACCATCTTCCAGATTCTCTATTCCACAGATACCGAGAAGAGACCGATTAGACACATTAAGTGGATCAGAAATCTGTACAGTTTCATGACGCCATATGTCTCAAGCAATCCAAGACTAGCATATGTCAATTACAGAGATCTTGATCTGGGACAGAACACGAAAAACACGAAATCGAACTTCAAAAAAGCTCAAATCTGGGGAACTAAGTACTTCAATGGCGACTTAGACAGATTGGTGAGAGTTAAATCAAAGGTTGATCCAGAGAACTTCTTCAGACACGAACAGAGCATCCCACCTCTGCCCGTTTCAAGCTAAGCTCATGATATACCACAACTATGTAATATAAGAATAAAGGTATATTGCTTCCATATCCTAAGAAAAACATGTAATAAACATTATAAACTAGAAGAAATCCGAACAATGGTTCTTCTGTATTTCAGAAAAAAGTGTTCTAGCTGATAATATTAAGGCATGCCTGTGGTATTTTGTAATACGTAAAATTCGTATCATTGCTTCTTATAATCAACCATAGGGATCTTCAACTGGGCTCAAGTTAATAGAGTTAGCCCAGCCTGTATCAGAATTTTTAACCCTAAGCCCTGCATTTTAAAACTGGGTTGAAACTGGGTTAAAACTGGGCCGCTTATCATTAACTTTCGAGTTTTAACAGAATTAAAAAAAAAATTCTATAATCGTCTAACGTCAAAACGGCGTCGTGATTCTTACTTTCTTCTCCAGTTCTCTACATGGCAGCGAATTTTTTTTTTCTTCGTCTTTACTACGACAAATCGAGAGAAAAACAAAGTAATAATACCTTCTTCAGCTCGAAGTAATTATACCAGATCGAGATCGTTGAATCATTTACCATTACTCCTAGTCATAGCTGGTTAGATTTCTGCAAGACACTCTTAGCTGGTTAGATTTCTGCAAGACACTCTTTTTTATGTTTTTATTTGGTTTATGTATGTGATTCAGTGATTATACTGGTGATTTGGTGTTTTGGGATGAGTAATTGCGTTTCTGGGTTTTGAAATTTTGACATTTTTTTCTTTCATCGTTAATTGATACTTTCATCCCGCAGAGACGGTCTCTGAGAGACCACATAAATGTTGTTTCGTGGATACTGTTTGCTCGAACAATGTTGCTTAATTTTGTTCTGTAAAGAAAAATTATGCCTATTTTTGGAATCTTGAATTTGACTGGATTATGCTTTATGAATCTTGTGGAGCTCAATCGTCTTATTATCTAAACCATTGGAAACCATTAAATTAACTATCACATAAAGGATTGCAGATGGACAACTCATAGTTTTGATGATCCAAGTGTTATCTTTTTTGAAGACTTCAGGAATCTGTGAATCATTTCCTTTATGTGATTATTGTGAATAATGAGCTAAACATGAAGCGGCCTTTTTTTTTATCTTGACCAGTCATTTTTTCGTGGTCATCTATTGTAGTAACTAAAGCTGTTTTCCTTCTGCAGTTACTACCTGATACAATCTCAGGACTTTGAGAAACTAGCGGAGCTTGATCTATCTTCAAACCTTCTGGGGTCTCTCCCGACTCTATCGGACTGTTACTGAACCTGAGGATCTTAAATGTATTGGGGGAACAAGCTAACTTCACTCCCAGAAAGCATAGCGCAGTGCAGGTTTTGTGGTTATACTTTGTTCATGTTTCGTTTCATTTAGCCTGACTTTGAGATTTTTCGTCTTTGTTTGTGATAGCCACTATCTTCTGCCAGTATATATCATCGTTCATTTGAAGTCGTGATTGTAAATTCTCTGTCTAGATTGTTTATCATTTACTTCTTATAATAGAAAGATCTCAGTCTCTGCAAAGTATTCTGTAATGTATCGTAACCGTATATAACTTAACAAATCCAGACAAAGACTATAAAGATAGTTAGCTAAGTATATTTATAATACTTAGCTATCCGAATTGGTGTACATGGTTTTGGAGCTAAGTGCTAACCATGAAGCGTCCGAGAAATTTAGAAGAGTTCAAGTCTTTGTAGACCATGTAGAAGATTTCAGCTTTATAAAATATATAGTCTAGCTAGTTTGGCTGTGATGTGACTTTTCCACCTACATGTTTCGTTTGTACGCAATAGGGCTGTAATGTATTCTGTGTTTTGATGATTTTTTGAAAGCCTGCAGAAAGTTGAATTCTTCATGGCTTTATAACTAATTTTCAGATATATGCCCTTCAGGGCCAAAACCCTTCATTTAACATCCCTAAGAATGACATAGCTTGATTGTGTAAACGATCTTTACGTCTTCTTCATCACTGTGATCTTTCTGGTTTTAGACAGTTAATGCGAAGGACACTGTAATAATCAGACCAACCATGTCTCTGTTTTTTTTTGTTGACAGTTGAATTTGATTGTAGTTGAAATGTAGTTTCGCTTCGTCCTCAACCTTTTTATAAATCTTTCCGTTACACATCACAGGGTAGAGAGTTTCTTTGTGCTTATTTGTTTGAAATCTCAAATGTTTTTATCAGATATCGAAAGTGCGAGCGGGGAAGTTCAAGTTTCTGTAAAGCTCCGAAGAAAAATGGGACAAGGATCATGCTCTGAAGAAGATTGCTTCGACTTGTTGAATCAGTTCGAGCATGTTCTTGAATCTGACCCTCTAATGTGAGTATAAAATTTTCTCCTATTTATTTATTTTTGTAGATTATTTCCAATGACATAGCAATGCTAGTGATTGAAGTGGCTTCTTTCTGTTACACTTCAGTTTTCTCTGGTGATTGAATTTGCGTTTCCTGATTCAGCTAAAACATTCTCTTTCTAGTATGCTTTCTCTTACTTTGTTTTTTTCTCTCTGAATTAAGTGATGAAGTTGGGTTTATTCACCCCTCACAGTTCACAATGCTGGATAAAGAAGCAGGATTCTTCAGTGAGGTCCAGCCCCATCACGGAATCTCAACAAGTTTCTGGAATCAAGATCATAAACTGGGAATATCAACCGAGATACTTACTCAATTATGTAAAGATGCAAAACATGCGTTTCTGACTGCATATAAGGAGTACAAATGCCATGAAAACGCATTTAGTGAGCCCCCAACCAAAAATATCTTACCTGGTGACTCTTATTGTTCCCTTCCTATCCTTGAGAGCCAAGTCATGAAGCATAGCGAAGCTATTTTGCTGTTAAGCTCAGACTTTGGAACTGCATGGAATGCAAGGTACAAATGCCATGAACTGCATGAAGTTAGTTATAATTGGATTGATTTGTTACCTAATGTTTTGCGTCTTGATCTAATCACTTTTTTCTATAGGAAGTTGATCTTGTCGAAAAAATATCAACCCTGTGCATTCACGGAAGAACTTCATCTTTCTAGGCTCATTCTTTCTAATTGTCCAAAGAGTGAGCCAACATGGAGCCATAGGTCAGTCTTTTATGACTCTTTTGTTACTCTTCTTTTTGTTTTCTGTTATTTAAATACGTTCTCTGTGTCACAGAAGGTGGATAATTAAGATGATTTCTGGGATAGTTTCCACGCCACAAGAGATTATCACCAAAGAGTCTGAGCTAGTGGAATCAATAGGCGAGGTTTACATCAGTTCGAGAGTGTTTTTACATCAGTTCATCATGAAATAAATATTGGTTTGTCGGAGAAACTTTCTCCTAATCTTCACAATTTGGCCATCATATTTTATATATTAAATGGTCGATCTCCCCAAGTTTTTAGTTTGTTGATCCTCAAAGTCCATCACTCTTTTCAGTTCCTACTAATATAACACACAGTCACCTATTCTGCCCTAATCAATCACCTGCCTTTTACAGAGATCAAAGATGAACTATCGTGCATGGTATCACCGTTGCTGGTTGGTCTCCTACATGACAATCGAGCAGGTACATCATTCTCTGCATTTCTTCAGATTTCCAGATCTTTTGAACATATATGGTCTGAGTTTGTTACCTGAACTAACTATTGAACATATCGTATCCGATTGCCTGAAATTTCTAACATCTCTCTGATTTCATTAAGATGGCTACTTTTTTATGTGAACTTGTTAAAGTTTTTATATGGTCTAAGATACAACATAATTTTCTCTAATTCGTGATTCAGATTACAGTATATGTTGTTTGTTTTAGGTGCTACTAGAGTTGAACAAATCTAAAAGGTGGGCTGGGCTGCATGTAGCGGATAGTTCGTGCTTCCATTATCGAAGAGTAAGAGCCGCATAATTTAATTGATGCAAGTGTCGTAAAGCTAGTTTGTACATCAATGTAGTACCAATGCGGTCACGAACTTACTGCAAATTATGTTAGGTCTTGGAAGTGTAAAGTACACAACTAACATTCTCCATTCAATCTGGTCAAGTTTCCCATGCAGCTCACAACCAGTTTTCTTTTTTCATTAATCTCCAGCGGCTGATGCTCAGGGTTTTGGAGCTACATAATGTGGAAGGAAGCAACGTTTATGATAAAACTGACGCACATAAGATCTGGATGGTACGCTTTGTCTTCCTTACCAATCTTCCAACCTTTGTTTTCTGCCATTACTATTTTGATGAGAAATCTTATTTTTCATTTCTACTGAAAATGAGAATGGCTTTTAAAATCTCTTTACAATAATTTGACAGGAAGAGCTTGATTGGAACAAACAGTTGGTAGAACGTTACTTGGGACGGGAGGTATGATCATTTTTTATCTTCGAAAAACAATTAGCGTAGAGATGAGCACCAATATCTTTATTGTATTGTTGTACAAGCTACTAATTATCCTACAATAATCTTGATTAGACAACCAAGTTGTCTTTTAGCTTTTGGATATCGACTTTATCATCTACAGTTTTCTCTCTAGCTAAGCTATCATCGTGACAATGGTTTGGAAGGACAAAGATAGTATTTGTAAACATTTTGTTGTCATGATACTATGGAGATGCCGAATTAGTGTGACTTATTTTGAGTTGTTGCACTTTTTCTTTCAGGCACTATGGCTTCACCGGAGGTTCCTCTCTCTTAATTGGATCATGTATTTCGGTCGCAAACTTTCATCCGAAACCGGACAGAGTATCGTGATGAACGAAGAAATTGTCATCTTCATTGATAAAGAGATACATCTTCTAGAGACTTCTATGACCGTTCCGGATACCAAATTTGAAGATTTTCAAGCTCAAGCACTGCATGCTGCTGTCTATATGCTGTGGCTGACAAAGGTAAGTAGTAGTCTCTTCTTCTCCAAATAGATTTTGAAGGTTTTTCGTATAACAGAATTTTCCTTTTTCTTCGAGGTTATTTTCATCATTGGATTTCTTATTCTGATATGTTTTTTGTTTGAGCAGCATATTCCGGAATTGTGGAGAATGCTTGAAGAGAAGCTTGGAACAGAGAAACTCAAGTGTGTAGTGAACACAGTTACTCAAGAGAGGCCCTCCTCGCTGTTGCACCAAATAGATATTTTTGCAGCTGAACATAACAGTGATTATTGATTAACACTGGAAGGTCACACTATTGTGTATCTGATATTATTTACTAAAAGTAACAGTTTTTTTTTCCATTTTTACCGCGAATAAAAGTCTATTTAAATAACGTTGATGGATACACTAGACTTCCACTTCAATGTCAATAAAAAAATTTCGTTAAAGAACCTATTCCTGCTTTAGGGCTCAAAGGAATGTTCAAAAGATTGAATATAGAAGACGCGTCATCTCTCTTTTGGACTCCTTACGGTGGTATAATGGCGAAAATCCCTGAATTTGAGACTCCATTTCCGCATAGAAACGGAACCATCTTCAAGTTTCACTATGCCACGAGCTGGTTCAGAGATATGTACAGTTACATGACACCATGTCTCAAGCAATCCAAAACAAGCATATGTGAATTATCGTGATCTAGACTTGGGAAAGAACAAGAAATACTCAAAGGTTAACTCCAGAAAAGCTCAAATATGAGGAGCCAAGTACCTGAAGAACCATTTCAACAGATTGGTGAAAATTAAAACAAAGGTTGACCCAGAGAACTTCTCTTCAGGCACTAGCAAGTATCCCGCCTCTGCCATTCTCGAAGATGCTAAACTCTTGATTAGAACAATATAAAAAATAAGCATAAATACAAGACAAAAGGTCAAACACAATATGTATTGAGTTAAAACAAATTTTACAAGAACATGTATTAGTGATTTCACAACTCATGTAAATATAAAATCTGATATATAGTTAAATGTAGAATATATATTGCCACATCTCATATATAGCTTTTTTTTTAACGTTTAGCCTAATGGTTATACTGTATCCATATAGGCAAATGATCTATCATGGATAAGATGCAGGGATCGAACCCGACTGAGTAGTGATATTGAGAATTTCAGAGGTAACAACTTACTAACTGGATTACTTGACCCATCACTTAAAGTGCTACCGGAGACTCAAACTCAGGTGGAGGAACTCTCACTCCCACTTACCACTAGACTACGAGCTCTTTCGCCATCTGATATATAGCTAAATGTAGAATATATATTGCCGCAAGCATTTATTACAAAATATCAAAATAGTTACATGGCCAAATTTTATTTGATTAGACAAATGCATAAAATTACTTATCAACAAAGTGCTGTGGTGTAGTGGTTATCACGTTTGCCTTACACGCAAAAGGTCTCCAGTACCTTTTTTTATTTTTTACATACAAAACATAGACATATCAGATATCACCATCGTCGTTGACCCAAAAAAGTGATCTCCATCTTCTTTACTTTTTTTTTTTTTTTTTTCTAAATTCTTATACAAACCCTAAAATCTCATCTTCTTCACCGTGGACCACTGCGTCACAGACTGCTGTCTCTCTTCTCTCTCAACTGTCAAACTCCAGAACCCATTCTTCATTTTCCCCAAATCTATCCAATTTCTTCAATCGATTTCGGATTTACTTTACCGTAAACCCCTTCATTCGCATTGTTGCAAATCCGATATTGCAGTTCGAAACTCTAGTACAAGTGAAATTGAGGGAGATTTCTAGCAAAAGTGAGGGATTTCGAAACAACTTAGGTATGTTTTGTGATTTGACTTCGGTTTATTGATTTACATTGCGAAGAGAGAAAAGAAGACAAAATCATTTCACTGTACAATTCGGCTGCTTTAATTTCTGACGGTTGAAGATTGATTCTTGGGTTTCTTTGGTTTCGTTATTTAGTTTTTTTATTTTTTACTTTTTTGGGTAGTTACTTTAAATTGAGAGTTGATTGAAAGAAGCATTACTTTTGTGGCTTGACATCGAAACTGAATGTTAAAGGTAACATTGAAATCGTAATCTATCAGGAATCTGACCCAATCTAGAATCAAGATGACTACTTATTGCTAAAGTTTAGGCTTTTGGTGGAGAGTTTCGTAACGAAGTCATTCGCTCGATATGACTTTATACTTCAGATTTGCTCTTGTTTTTTTAAGATCTGAAATATCGTTTCCATTTCCTTCACTTTTGATACATGTCTAAGGTGAGTTATCATCTGTTTCGTTGAAGGCTTTGACTTGATTTTTACATCGTAGGTGCCTTATTGAGGATGCTTAACTTTAAAAAAATGGAGAAAGTGGTGTTATTATACCTATCTCATGTACATATGACAAGGGACATATATTAGTTAGTAGTATCAAATTATCAGTAAATCTTGTTTCTTTTCTTCTGAATCAGCGATTTTTATATTATGGTGGCTTTGATTATATGAAATTGTGATGATTTGGTGTTTTTGTCTATATTGTAATGATCAGAGGATAACTTACCATCTTTTAGAATCATCTTGCGAGTTTTTAGTTAACTGGAGTCATTTACAGTGTCTACAAATCCACAATAAGGGAATTAAACCACTTCGATTCTGCCATTGCAGATTTTTACGGTGGATTGGGGCGTCTTGGAGCTTTTTTATCATCCTGGTCTCTTCTTCTTATGTGGTGGTGCTTGAGAGGCTTTTTCTATGACATAAATGCTCTAGAGCAGAGAAAAGGTCTAACATGAAGTTATCAAATATTCCGCAACGCTATGTGATAGTCTTCTTGACTTTTCTCAGCACCTCCGTGTGTTACATAGAGCGTGTTGGCTTCTCTATTGCATATACCGTCGCTGCAGATGCTGCCGGAATTAATCAATCAAGCAAAGGAACCATACTTTCAACATTCTTTGTTGGCTACGCTTGTTCTCAAGTGCCCGGAGGTTGGGCAGCTCAGAAAATTGGGGGAAGGAAAGTTCTCCTTCTGTCATTTGTTTTATGGTCATCGACGTGTTTCTTAGTTCCTCTTGATCCTAACAGAGTAGGGCTTTTAGTTGTTGCCCGTTTACTTGTTGGTGTTGCTCAAGGTTTCATCTTTCCCTCTATCCACACAGTTTTGGCTCAGTGGGTTCCTCCTCATGAAAGGTCTAGACTGGTTTCAATAACGACATCGGGAATGTATTTAGGTGCAGCTTTAGGAATGTGGTTGCTCCCTGCTTTAGTTGAGCTTAGAGGTCCGGAATCAGTTTTCTTAGCAGAGGCATTAGCAGGTGTTATATGGTCATTGCTTTGGATTAGGTATGCGACTGACCCACCTCGATCCGAGCATCCAAAAGCCGCTGCTGCTGGATTTGGAGGTGCACTATTGCCAACTAATGTAAACCACCATAAAGTTACTCACATCCCATGGAAGAAAATTATGCTCAGTTTACCTGTTTGGGCAATCGTGGTTAACAATTTCACATTCCATTACGCTCTATACGTGTTGATGAACTGGCTTCCGACGTATTTCGAGCTTGGACTCCAGATCAGTCTTCAGGGAATGGATTCGTCAAAGATGGTGCCATACCTCAACATGTTTGTCTTCTCCATTGTTGGTGGGTTCATCGCAGACTATTTGATCACCAAGAAAATACTCTCGGTAACCAGAACCCGCAAGTTCTTGAACACGGTTGGGTTTTTAGTTGCTTCAGCGGCACTGATGGCTTTACCTCAGTTTAGAACCTCGAATGGTGTGATCTTATGTTCCTCTGTAGCTCTTGGGTTTCTGGCATTAGGAAGAGCCGGTTTTGCAGTGAATCATATGGATATTGCTCCAAGATATGCAGGAATTGTGATGGGAGTTTCAAATACTGCTGGGACATTAGCTGGAATCATTGGTGTTGATTTGACTGGAAAGCTTCTCGAAGCTTCCAAATTGGTTTACTCAGATTTGTCACATCCAGAGAGCTGGAGAGCTGTGTTCTTCATTCCGGGTTTGCTCTGTATCTTTAGTTCCGTTGTGTTTTTGCTGTTCTCTACAGGAGAAAGGATCTTTGATTGAAAAAAAAAAGGGATCAAAGTTTTTGGGAAACCCTTGTCAAGATTAGTTAGTAAAGCCTCTACATCTGAAGATTCATTGAATCGGAATTTTTGTGGGAAATATTTGTGTGTGCGGTAATGATCTTGATGGCTTTGAGACCTTGTCCTCAGGCTCTAATTGGTAATTCTTTTTTTTTTGGTGAATAAACTTGAATCACACCAAGAGTATTATTAGTTGATCTTTCAATATACTACGAATAAGAATAAAAATTTGTAATTTTGGCCCCATTTTCCTTCTTTATCATGTTCTGTTTATTAGATCGAATAATAATTTAGGGGTTTGTAATTGGATATTGTAAAATTTTCGAGTTCTTATTCACTTTTTTATGGTCTATTACAAAGCATCTGATCTTCTCTACTTTTCGCATTTGTGTTTTTTTGTTTCAGGTTGAGAATTAATTTTTATTTCAGTTATGTTCAGTGTAGTTTGAAATATTTGGTTCCGTTCAGATTTGGTTTGATTTTAGATAAATGTTATTATAAATGTTAATAAAATTTATTTAAAGTATTAGTTTTTGATAAATTTTGGTTTATTCGACTTAATTGCATCATTAAATTTCTTATACAAAATTATCAACTATTTTGGTTATTATGAAATTCGGTGTAACTTCAGATTGATGAAATTTTGGTTCCATTTTTTTATTTTTATGTTCGGTTTTAGTGTCAACGAAACACAGTTGTTTTTTTGATCTCTTAATTCTCTTAGTCTAATCTTCTTTAGTCCCCACTGCAACACAAATGGTTCATGCAGTGGGCAATATCGATCAGGACTCAAAGACAGCCAACAACTAGAAAAAGGTCGACATGTTGCTCGCACATGCCGTTGAATTGCAGTAAATTATATATATCTGACGTTAGTTTCATATAATTTTGTATACTTATTTGTTTTTTTTTCACTTTAATATCCCTCATAACATCCAAAAAATGTTCGGTTCAAACCCCAGACATATATCATGAATTTCAGAATTGGTTACTATTATGACACATGATTCTAACATTTATTTAGTTACATTAAAAAAGAAATTAATTAGTTTTTTCTATTACCAATCTTGGAAGTCTATTATTGAATGCTTTTTTTGTTTCTGTGCAATACAATAATTCCTAAAACTAATATTCATTGAAATTTAAATTTAATATTTCGACGTCGGTGTTTGTTGGAAACTAGTTCACACTTATAATCCTCTGCAACTTCATCAGCTCTCATCAAAATCTCTAATACACTCTTATCACCAGGACAAGAACAATGCTATTTCTCTGTAACTTCAAACCTAAGAAAATAAAAACTGTAAAGATGAGATCACTTAAAGCTTTTGCTTTGACTCTGTTTCTTCTGTTCTTAGTCAAATGGGTCATTTCTGATTCTAAAATTCCTCCTAGTAGAGATCAGTTTCTTAGTTGCATGTCGACACATTCTGATTCAAGCTTAATAAACTCTGAAAGCTTCATCCACAAGCCAGATTCAAAACTCTACACCGATTTCTGGCAATCTGTATCCCAAAACTACAAATTATCGAGCTTGAATTTCTCAAGCCAGAAGCCAATTCTGATAGTTACACCTAGAACAGAATCTGAAATCCAGAGATCCTTACTCTGCAGCAGGAAACTTGGCGTGCAAGTAAGAACTAAAAGTAGTGGTCATGACTATGAAGGCGTTTCTTACCTCTCATCACAATCACCTTTCATCATTCTTGATCTCATCAATCTCCGATCGATCGAGATCAACCTCAGGGAATAAACATCTTGGGTTGGAGCCGGCGCGACAATCGGTGAGCTTTACTACAAAATTGCTAGATCAAGCAAGATCTATGGCTTCTCTGCAGGAACATGCCCTAGTGTTGGAATTGGAAGTCATTTTAGTGGATGAGGGTTTGGTGCAATGATGAGGAAACACGATTTAGCTGCAGATAACGTTGTGCATGCGCGTTTTGTAGATGCAAACGGAAGAATTTGCAACGGTAGGAGAGAAATGGGAGAAGATTTGTTCTGAGCGACTAGAGAAGGGGGAGCTGCTAGCTTTGGAGATGTACTTTCATGGAAAGTGAAGCTAGGTAGGGTTCCAGAGAAGGTTACTTTCTTCACAAGGCACCTACCGTTGACACAAAACATGACAAAATTGTTCATTGATGGCAATATATTGCTGCAGTGCTTGACGAGAATCTCTTCATCAGAGTCATACTTTACAATTCCAAGCAAATTATCTTGGAGGAATCGACAAATTGATTCTTTTGATGAATCAGAAGTTTCCGGAACTAGGGTTAAGGTTTCAAGACTGTTCAGAAATGAGCTGGATCGATTCGATAATGTATTTCAAATTGGAGGAAAGGACAGCCACTAGAGACTCTTGTCGATAGACAACAGAGATACAATGATCTGTATTTCAAAGCAAAATCTGATTTTGTCAAGAACCCAATTCCTGAAACCGGACTATAAGGTATATGGAAGAGATTTCACGAGGTCGAATCTCCGATATTGATAATGGAGCCATTAGGTGGTAAAATGTATATGATTGGTAAAACAGAGACTCCATTTCCACATAGAAGAGGGAATCTGTATACTATACAGTATATGGTGAAATGGAGAGTGAAGGAAATTGAAGAGATGAAGAAACATGTGAGATGGATGAGATTGCTTTATAGATTTATGAGAGTTTATGTCTCTGGATCACCAAGAGGAACTTATCTGAATTACAGAGATCTTGATTTGGGTATGAGTAAAGCGATTAACAGTAGCTTTGAGGATGCAAGATTATGGAGGAAAGATTGGCTATGGTTAAAGGAAAGATTGATCCGACCAATTTCTTCAAAAATGAGCAGAGTGTTCCTCCTTTGATTGTGTAAAATTGATCCTTTGTCAAAAACCAATGTTTGCTTGTTTTGGGTCTTGACATGGCACTGATGTCTCTATAGATATTGTATTGTCTTCATATGTTTTACTGTTTTAGTGTCAAAGTGATCGTCTTACTATCTCTATATATGTTTATGTTATATGGTGATAGATGATGATCGTTTTGAAATTAATCAATCTTATTTTGTTTTTTTACCATTTTTAAATTATTATCATAGTATAATTTTTCTTACGACATTTTCTCAAATGGTCAAGATTATGGCTTGTAAACACTTTACTTCCAAAAAAAACAAAGAAACTTCCAAAATGTTCTTAAACATCTTTTTGTATATGTTTTAACCCAAGTTTGAGTCAAACCATACCGAATTAAAGACCTTTCGAATCAATTTCTATTGCATAAAATATTTCGAAAACGATCGGCTTCGATTTGGTTTATATAGTTAACCGCGTTAAACCCATCTTTATGATCATTGTTAAACTATTATATGTATAGGATTCTTGTCACAATTTAAATGCCTTTTTGGAAGAAAGATCTATAGTAAAAGAACGAATTATGTTCTTCCTACTTTATTAGACATACATTGATCAATATATTTAATCACGTCCGACAAAATTCATATTGACGCATGGATTATTGTATATATTGGTTTCATCTTTTGACTAATTTTCATCATTAATCCTAACGCTAACTAGTATAAATCGATTATCACGTTTTTACTTTCTGGAGCAAGTGATTTTGTCCATAATCAATTTCCATCAGATATATTCTTAACTAGAATTTTACGATCACAAAACAATGATAGTGATATCATGAATTGTTTTATCGATTCAAATCCGAATCATATACGAGACAACATTTTAAAACTTAGATTCTGATTAGTTTTACAAAGTTAAGTAGTTAACCACATCTTTAAATCATAATTTTATTGGTTACAAGAAGTTTTTTCTATTGTTACAAACTTAAAGTTAAACTTGTTCAGCCGGCCAAGAATTTAGAAAATATATTATGTCTATCCATCACTTTAATATCTTTTCTATTTTATACAATTTTGAAATCAATTTTTTATGTAAATGCACCGCTTAAATATCTTTAAAAGAGTCTGATATTAGAGAAGAAAAACAAAAATTCGAATGTAAAAAATCAGAATATACTACATGTATACTTGTGTATTGAAATATTACTTTTTGATCTTAAGTACTGTTTAAATTATCAAATTAACAATGATATATACAAGCGTCTTGTATTTTTGTAAGGTATACAAGATATTTTAAATTTTTTGATAAAAGGATTTAAAATAGTTTGACATGACTATGACTTAGTGGTAAGCACTAAGCATGATATGCAAGAAAAAACAACCAAAAGCAATAAATAAAAATCCCCTACAATGGAGGCTTTGCCACTAAGTTATTTTGAATTAGGTAAAGATCTATCGAATCAAAACAAAGACACTTTCTTTATCCGACACTTATATAGTCGTATTTCATTGTTTTTATTTAATCTTTACAGTAAACAAATATTCACCTTTTCCAAAAGCATGATTTGATTTCTTTATCTAATATTTTTACAATAATCATCTTTATGTTCAGCTTATAAAGGTGATTTTACAATATACTATATCTTAATTGTAATGGTCTTATTAAATTAATCTTTATCATAATTTATGCAATTCTCATAAATAAACTTAAACATGTTTGATCATATTTATAGCATACAGGGGCGAAAATCATAAAAATAGTATTCATTCAACATAAAAAATATATTATTTTTAATGAACTGAAATTTTAAAATAAAATAAAATAAAATGAAAAAAAAATTCTCCAAAATATTTTTTCTGATATATTTTTTTTTTTTAAAAAAATCTATTAGAAATTTTTTCATAAATATTAGTAAATAGTTTCCAAATTTTTTTTCTAAAAAATTTTCCTAAATTTTATTTAAGTGGGTATTACTAGTTGTATAAGTTGAAGTCAACTCCATTAGATTTAAAAAAATTATATTTTAAATTTTTTGGTTCATTAATAAGAATACTTTCTTTAATTTACATGGAATTTAAAACATATAAATTAGTTTAAAAAATTTAAATATTTAGATATATATTTTTAAAGTTAATATAATATCATTTGATTTTTACAACAAAACTGAACTTAATTCATATAATATATCCATTTTCTGTTATATTAAAAATTCAGTATTGTTATTTTTTCAAACTTCAATCTTTTGTACGATTATTCAATTGTGTTTTTATTTAATAAAAAATAAAATAATTTTTTTTTATTACTAAAAAATGAAAGAAAAAAGGAAAGATAGAGAGAAGAGATATTTTAAAAATAAAAATATTTAAATAATTTTGGATTTTCTTTGATTTGGTTAAATATATATTAGATGGAGGTTGAGTTCTTTTCTTATTTGATCAATTTGGTCAAATATATGAGAGAATCTAAAGTTAAAATGTTACATTTTTTTTTTGTTTTTATTTACATATAAAACTATATTTAAATTCATTAAACTTTTTCACCTTAAAAATTTATAAAATTTATCAAAATAACAGAAAAATTTAATTGTTGTATTCAAATCTTTAATTGATAACAATTGATTTTTTTTTGTCAATATAGTCTAGTGGCTTTAATATCTCTCTAACCATTAAGGAGTGTTGGGTTCAAACCCATACATGTTATATGAGTCATGAATTTTAGAGGTGGTCACCATTGTGCCACCTTTGTCATGATAACAATTGATTTTAGAATACTAGACGAAGAGATTGTAAAAAAATCAATACCATTTTATTTCAATTTTTTTAATAATATATTTTAAATACAAGAACGCATAACAAATTAGATTTCAATAATGATTTAAATTCAATCGTTGAATCAAAATTAATTATTAATCCTAGAGATTGACTTCAAATTATTATTGAATACACCACCTAAATTGATTTTTAAAAACATCTTCTCATATTTTAAAAAATATTAAAAATATCTATTGTACCAATTTAGCAGGTTTAAAATAACTATTTTGAATATTTAAAAAATCTTTTGAATTTCAAAATTATTTATTAATGTTTGTGGAATATTTTTTTAAAAAAAATTATAAACAATTTGTAAAAATAATATATATATTTCCTATAAAATTTAAAACACATTTACGCCTTCAAATATTTCATAAATATTTATTATATCATTACATATATATAATAATATTTCTAAGAATTGTAAACCTTGTATGTATTTCAAAAATTTCGAGTTGTCAACTACAGTTTTCGAAATCTTTTTCCCTAAATTTGTTTATTATTTTCCTAACAATTAATAAAAATTTCCTAAATATTTGGAGATGTTTTCTTATATTTTTAAAAATAAATAATATACCATTTAAAAGTATTTATAATCATTTTTCTTTTTATTTAAAATAATTTTATGTATGTCACAAAAACTTTATAAATGTTTACTAAATTTTAGTTAAATACTATAAATCCTTTGTAAATTTTTCTTACAAATTATTAAATATTTTATAAATATATTGAAATATCTTCTTAAATTGTTAGACATGCATTCAATGTTTAGTAAACCATTTCAACATATTTATAATCATTTTTAAAAAAAACTAAAAATTTTATGTATTTGAAATTATTATAAATTTTTACTATTAAAAATTAGTAAAATATTTCTTAAATATTTATAGACATATTTTTACATTAAAAAATAGGCTTTAAGTTTTTAAAATCATTCCAACATATTTATAATCACCTTTTAATTATATTAAATAAAATTTATGTATGTCTAAGCTATTTTAAAATATGTACTAAACTCTTATTAATTTTTTGAAAATTATTTTATAAAATTTTATAAATTATACCTCAACATTATTGAATTTTAAAAAAAAATATTTAGAAACATTTTCTTAAATTTTGAAATTTGCATTAAATATTCACTAAAGTATTTAAACATATATTTAGTTACATTTTAAGCATTTTAACAAAAAACATTGCGTATATAGAATTTATTTTAAAATGTTTTTTAAAAATTATTTAAATTTAAGAACATCTTCTCTAAAATTTTGTAAATATTCCTAACAATTAGTACTTAATTAATATTTCGAAACATTGTTTTACATGTTTAACATGTATTAAATGTTTAGTAAGTAATTCCATCATATTTATAATTACTTTATGAATATACAAATTATTTTAAAATTATTTTTAAATATTTTTAATAAATTTATAGGAAACCCTTTTCTACAAGTGAGTAAATCTCACATAAATGTATGTAAATCATTTTTAAAATATAATAAAAAAATTTAAAAACTTTAATAAACATCTTCTTTTATCTCAAATCATTTATTTAGATATTGGTAAATCATTCAAACATTTTTATAATAATTTTATAAATATTTAAATTGATTTCTATTTTTTAAACTATTTTTAAATATGTTAAGTAAACTTTTTTAGAACTACTTTCTAAAATGAATAAATCTTACCTTAGGAAAATGAAGAAAAACCATGCAAAACAATGTAAAACAAAAAAATATTTTAATATGTTTCTTTATTTATTTATTTATTTATTTATTTTCATATATACATATGCATTATTTTTATTTAGAAATAAATAATGGTAAAAATTCATTACAATAAAAATTACTATATATGTAAGTTTTTAAAAATAATTCCGTATTTCTGCTAAATCTAATTTTAATCTATGTTAATGTATTTCTCTTATAATTTCATGATTATACATATATTATGACACCACATCAGATAAAATTAAATTACTCCAAACGTCATACTCATATTTTGACTGATACAACCAAATTATAATTTTTATTACATTAATTATTCACACTCTTAAATATATTCAAAAACAAAAACCCATCTCTTACCCTATTAGATTTGAGATAATCTTTAAATTTTTACACTTATCATAATACAAAAGATTTTCTCTCTAATCAAAGTAAGATCTCAAGACTTTAACACAAGTTTAATCTAACCATTCTTTTAACTTGGCTGACACAGAAACCTAAAACTATTTACAAATGACATATTAAATAGATTATTCAACAGTTAAATTCATGCATTAAGAATATTGAAAAATAATGTAAAACGACTTAAAAATAGATTTAATTAAATAGTTTCAATTTTTTGAATAAAAAAAAAAATTGGACCAAAAATGCCTTTTAGCACACTCTGTAATGACCACGCATAGCACGTGTTTTGCACGTGCCCAAAAATGCGCGTGAAGCATGCAGAAAACTAGTCAACGAACATATTGATTTGGATTAGGATGTCAGCTTATGTTATTGAAAATTTTGATATTTTATCTAATTCTAATAATTTAATACCAATTATTCTATAGTAAATTAATTTATTTTTATATCAAAATCACCATTTTTATATTCTATAAATATATAATTATTTTATTTGATTTGAACAGAAATTGTTTATTTTTTAATTTGCTACTAGCTTTCAATAAACTTTTATTTATATCTTTAAACATTTTTTAGTGAAATGGATCCCAACAACAATCATTTTCAAAATTCTACTAATTACTCTTTTAACTACTTAAATTTAAACAATTATCAATTTTAAAATTAATAGTCTAACCAACTCCAAAATAGAACAAATTATGATTTTGTACCAAAAGTTTGTATGACATCATTTTTCCAAACTATAATCCATAATTATGATATTATATTCATCTCAAACATCCTCTTATTACTCCGAAAAAAATATTCTAAATATGAACGATTTAATTTTTTAGATGTTTTACACAAATGACTTTTGGTAACATGAGCGTTGTTAAAGAAAACACTTCAAATATAGAAGATTCAACCCTTATTCATCTGAAAAGTTTCAAATAGACCATTGATCAAAATTTGGTGTTATTTAGTAGATAGATTAAATATAAAACAAATAGTGTTCTTGGCAGAAATCAGAAAAGTAAATCATATTGAAGTAAAATTATTGATTACAGTAATTAGGATTGCTTATTTGATATTCGAGGATTAGAACAAATAGTTCTTAAAGAAATTGAACTCAAATTTATTAAGAAATTAAATGTTGTCAAATATCTGTCTATATTTCATCATTTTTTACTTTATTGTGTTTGCAAAGTGTATGTATGTCTGTTTTACGGTATTAAAAATAATTAATTACTTTTTTTTCGTTTGTATTTGCCACGTCATACTGCCACACAAGTAAAAGTGCCATCTAATCCCGTTAATACTGTGACATATAATATCATCCCATTTTTGTGTGTTCGAAAGGCCACTATTACTTTATAACACATTCTAGTGCTATTTTGACTAAAGTAAAACCGTATAGGCTTTCACTTACCAACTACAAGCACTTCCATATTAATACTAATAAAACATTGCCTAAGCAACACTTGAAACAGTTTCGACCATTGTAGCTTCATAACGATAATAGCTTTGCTGCGTTTAAAAATAACGTTCACGATTAACCAAAAAAAATAGTAAAAATACATTAATTGTGGTCCATATGGAAAAATATTATTCCAACTATTAAACGTAAACACAAACAAACAATCGATGGTAAATTAATCTCTATAACATAAGTAAGAAAAATTTACATTAACCACCATTGATCAATGATCACCACACATATTCTCCTAAGTTTTGTAAGAAAAAAGAAAAGAATTTTTATATGCAAAGACCAGATTTTTTTGCTGCTCCGAATCTGAGATACAGACAGGATAGTGTCAGACCAATAGCTACGATCTTTCCACTTAACATACCAGTCAGCACAATCACGATCACAACAATCCCATTCATGTTATCTCCTTTTGATTCTATCAATGGTGGATTACACTTCTCTTCGTCTCTCTCAGACTCGATCACCTCTGATTTATCCTCTGAAACCAAGCTTGAGACAGCAATCAAAGTCTCTTCCTTGATCACAATCGTTTTCTTCTTCTTCCTGAAACTTCTCAACTTCTTCACAATCTTTGATTTCAGCTTCGAGCTTTTACTTATCGATTTCTCATCCTTCAACAGATCACGAATCGTTAAGTCTTTCGAGTTCTCTGGTACAGCTATAGACGCTGTTTCCTCCAAACAAGAAGCCGCCTTCGTAGACTGTTTGGGAATTCGATTTTCATCCTTAGAATCATCAAAAGTTTCGATTTTTTCGCAGGAAATCACGTTCTCGTCGTGGATTGAGGCGAGTGGCTTTTCTTTCTGCGTGTCGGTGGTGCAGAGCTTGAAGCGCGTGAGAACACGCGTCGCAACGAGCTCTGTTAAGAGAAGCGCGAAGGCGGAGAGAGTGATGCCCATAGTAAACTTCTTCTTCGTGCTCAAGGCGAGTACAGCAACTATAAATACCTTAAACGCCATCAACAAGAACGCACCGTTTCCGCCACCGCAAATGCAACCGTTCTTGTCACTTATGTGCTTATTCTTTGCAGTTAGTCCACTGCCGACGAAATTAACTTTCTCGATCTTACTCCGAACGTTTTTCCTCGCCACGGGCTTTTCTAGACTCAAGTCTGGATTAATTGGCAAAGAAGCGTTTGGAGCGGTCTGAATCTGGCGTTGGATGCGTTTAGTTTTAGAGGAGGATTTTTTTAAACGATCGCGGTTTTTGACGAAGAGATCGATTAGAGAAGTTGGGAAGCCAGATTCGACGACCAAAGACCCGCCGCGTTTCGGAGATTGTTGAAATTCCGACATGAATCTTGAGAGTCGACCAGTTTTTGGTTTTTTCCATAGTAGAGACATGGATATGTACGGAGGAGATAAACCCAAAAAAAGAAAAGACTTTTTAAGTTCTGTTGAGTCTTCTTCCGAAGACTTGGAGTTTGGGTTTTGGTAGAAGAGTCTGATGAAAATTTGTTGTCAGGTCGTAGCTATTAATACGTGGAGTGAATGAGGAGGTTACTGCGAAGAAAGTAAAGGCGTGATATTGCTTTCTTTAGTGAATTTTAAACACGAGCTAAATGATGAGTAATTGGCGAAAAGACGGAAAGAGAGAAATATAAATTAAAGTATTAAAAGGTTTTAAAACCGAGTTAAAATCGATTATACAGGATATTAGTTTTTCTGAAATGAAAAGATGTTTGAAATTTTGAAGATTATTTATTACTTTAAAGGAGTTCGATATAGATAATTTGTTATTTTTTTTATTTTGATTCGAATCAATAGCTCCATCTATGTTTTGTTTCAATTATAATGTATTGAACCGTAAATTCAAGGTATAATTAGCTACATTTAATTTATAAGATTAAGACTACACCAAAATAAAAAATTAATTACTTTGATCTTATTGATATGAATCCACAATAAGCAAATTTTATGGGTTGGCATGTGCATGCAAACCATTTTATTTGTAGTTTTTTGTTGCCAATCAAATCATACACATTGCATGAAATCGCTTGAAATGTAAATGTGTCATTGCCCATATGGGTTAAAATAGTGTAAACTATTAATCGTATAAAATCTTGACATAATACACAACTTGATATAACTTTAGGGTGATAATTTCAAGTTAGCACAAAATTTTCAAGAATCCACTTTAACATTTTTTTTACACCAGTAAAAGACACACTGTGCATATAATTGCTTCTTCTTCCTTTTTTTGCCTTTTTGTTTATTTTCCTTTTCGTTTATTTTTTGTCCGGAAATTAAATTTTTCATTATGTTCTCGTAACCTGGTTCATTGTATTATAACATAATGTTTCTTTAGGTACAAAGTTTTTTTAAAAAAAATATCTTTTCTTTACAACTTTGGGACATAAGCTTATTTGACTACTGTTACAAGGATCCAACACTGACATGGTGGGATTGAATATAAACTGAAAAAAAAATTCCAACATAAACGTTAGAACTGGATTTAGCTTTAAATCCATCCCACGATCGACTAAGCTGATAAACACATTCCAATAAAAAATACAAATAAGACCAATAAAAGGCAAGCCACACCTAAAAAGATTGATTGTATCAAATATACCTGATGTCTCCGAAGAGCTCTTGTTCCACCATCAATTTAGGAGAATCATAAAAGAATATAAATCTTAATATAGAGTATGTTCAAATCAACCTCGAGGCCATTTTTGGTTTTGGCTAGAGAACCGAATCTCTTTTATTCTTTGTAGTGCGATGCATTTTTCTAGTGTATAGACCTAAAAGACTCTGCGCCAAACTGAAGATCCAGCCAAACATTAAAGTCGAGACTTGACCCAATTTATCTTACTCCTTCGACTCATCCGTCACCATTCTCTCTCTCACTCACTGGTGTGTAATGCCTCAGCCACACACCAGTGTACATCCATGTTTCAAGCAGCTCCAAACAAACATCTTTCTCCGTAAAAAAAATGCGAGTTATTCTTGAAAATAAACTATCCTGTTGTGGTCCTATGATCATCCCATTTGTCTTATTGCAATAGTCCGAGAGCCAGAGCTCTAGAGAACGCAAAACTGAAAGATTTCGACCGGAAAGTGGAACCCCGGTTCTCTCGGCGCCGGAGTTTTTCAACTTTAGGAGTGAGAAGACGAAGTAATTTCTCCGGCGACATAGTTGTATACAGAAGGAGAGAAGCTGCTATTAAACTCCTTGAGAAAGAAGGAAAGCCGGAAACGAAAGTTAATCAAAATCTCACTCTCCAGACATGACGTGGCAATTAGCTGGAGAGAGTTGGCCAATAGATTTTGCATATGTGGGTCCTTTTATCATTTAAATTGACACTTTGACACCATAACATTTGTTTCATTAATAACGAAAATGATGGGCCTTTTTAAATTACAGAAAGGGCCCAATTTTTATTTGAGCCGGCCCTTACAGTTCCACCACTTCTGTATGATCTGTCTTGCAAAGTCAAACTTATTCCGGTTATGCTTATTACTATACTTATCCCTAAGAACAAAACTGGTTCGGTAGATAATTTAGCCACATAGATTAGAGTGTAAATTAAAATATCCAAAAAAAACTGTACCTTTGGATCTAAATCTACCCTTCAATAAAATTCAATTTGTCGAAACATTGTCATTGGGATTAACGTTACGTTTATAAATGAGGAAATATTTAATAATTCTTTATGTCTCTATTCACGAGTATGATTATAATTTTATGGTTAAATAGCAAAATATCTCTGGACAAGTGGGACAGATATAATTTGAAATCTCCGCTGTCATACAGCACAGAGAACGAAACCAAATATATACTAAAAAGAATTCGGATATCAATTGAAAAATCAAATAAAGTACGAGGACATATTTGTAAACAAAGATAACAAAAAACTTATTGAAGAAGACGTAAACTATATATAGCTGATTATTACCCATTCAACCATCCTTTTTCTTTTTAAACCTATTGAGCAGAGGACAAAATTAGAAGAAAAAAAAAAAGACGAGTCGCCATTTTCTCTTTTTTTTTTTTCTTTTTTTTTTTCCTGAGAAACCACCCAAAGGAGAAAAATGAGAGAGATCCTCCATATCCAAGGTGGTCAATGTGGAAACCAGATCGGTGCGAAATTCTGGGAAGTGATCTGCGACGAGCACGGCATTGATCACACCGGCCAGTACGTCGGCGACTCTCCTCTACAGCTGGAACGGATCGATGTCTATTTCAACGAAGCGAGCGGTGGAAAGTACGTTCCTCGCGCCGTTCTCATGGATCTGGAGCCTGGGACCATGGATTCGCTCAGATCTGGACCGTTCGGTCAGATTTTCCGTCCGGATAATTTCGTGTTTGGGCAGTCCGGCGCTGGGAATAACTGGGCGAAAGGTCATTACACGGAGGGCGCGGAATTGATTGATTCTGTGCTTGATGTTGTGAGGAAGGAAGCTGAGAACAGCGATTGTCTACAAGGTGAGAAGATCGCATTCATTTAAATTATATGTTCTCTGATTTTGTTTTTGAATCTCGATCTGGTTTTTGAGTTTTATCAAGTTACATTATCGTGCGAGATTTGATTTATATCTGAGACAGTCCTTGTCTAGGCCTTGGTTGATGAGTATTGATGTTTGAGAAAATGGAATAAGATTGTTAGAGATCGTCTCTGTCATTTACATGTTTACATATTGGTGATGCATTATCGTTCTGATACATTGGTTTCACTCTTGTTTTAGGTTTCCAAGTTTGTCATTCATTGGGTGGAGGTACTGGATCTGGCATGGGAACGCTTCTTATTTCTAAGATAAGAGAGGAGTATCCAGACCGTATGATGATGACCTTTTCAGTGTTTCCTTCTCCTAAGGTCTCTGACACTGTTGTTGAGCCATACAATGCAACACTCTCTGTGCATCAGCTTGTTGAAAACGCTGACGAGTGTATGGTTTTGGACAATGAGGCTCTCTACGATATCTGCTTCCGTACCCTCAAGCTTGCTAATCCCACATGTGAGTACATTCTATAGAAATCTCTCCTCTATATTTCTGGTTTATGAGAAGAGGCTTTTTTTGTGAAAATCAAACAAAATATGGTCAGATTCATGTAATGTGATTTGAGTCCTGACTTGTTTTCTTTGTTCCGTGCTTGACTAGTTGGTGACCTTAACCACCTCATCTCGGCTACAATGAGTGGTGTTACATGCTGTCTTCGTTTCCCTGGTCAACTGAACTCTGACCTTAGGAAGCTTGCTGTGAACCTGATCCCCTTTCCAAGACTCCACTTCTTCATGGTTGGTTTTGCTCCATTGACATCAAGAGGATCACAACAATACAGTGCCTTGAGTGTCCCTGAACTGACCCAGCAGATGTGGGATGCAAAGAACATGATGTGTGCTGCTGACCCTCGCCACGGACGTTACTTAACTGCATCAGCTGTGTTCCGTGGAAAGCTCAGCACGAAAGAGGTCGATGAGCAGATGATGAACATTCAGAACAAAAACTCATCCTACTTTGTGGAATGGATCCCAAACAACGTCAAATCCAGCGTCTGTGACATTGCGCCCAAGGGTTTGAAAATGGCATCTACTTTCATCGGGAACTCAACTTCAATCCAGGAGATGTTCAGGCGTGTAAGCGAACAGTTCACCGCTATGTTCAGGAGAAAGGCTTTCCTTCATTGGTACACAGGAGAAGGAATGGACGAGATGGAGTTCACCGAAGCAGAGAGTAACATGAATGATCTTGTTGCAGAGTATCAGCAGTACCAGGATGCTACAGCCGGTGAAGAGGAGTATGAAGAAGAAGAGGAGTACGAGGAGGCTTGAGATGTCGTCAATGGCTTCGTCTGATTCATAAGCTGTGTAAGTTGCAGTCGCTTTCTTCTTTCTGAGTATCTTCTTGAATCTCTCCTTTTTTTTCCCAGTTTATTATGTGTGCTTTGTTCTTGAAACCCAAATTCGTTCTGGAGTGTTAAACTTTTGTGTGTATTGCTTTATTGTTTTTTTTCAGTGAAAAATATTGCTTTTGTTCTTTAAAGTTTTGTGTCACATTTTGGCCGAGCTTTTCATTTCAAAAGATAGATCCATTACAGGCAATTTATAAATCTCATACACGAAATCATTTCTACAATATTGACAACTATGCAATCCTTTAGTAGTCTAGTGTCAAAGCCTATACGGTTCTTTGACTAATATCCATGATCTGAGCGTAAGCTGAAGATGATCCTGAAACATTCCACTGATGTCCTTTTTCTGAATCTTGTTTTTCTTTGACTAAATTTGTCAACATCTTCCTTGCTTCGCTTGTCATGCCTCTCAAAATGTTTCCCGAACCTTAGCCTTCGAGCAGCACTAATCGTAAATTGCCCTTTTCTATGATCTACTTCATCATCAACCCATTTACACTCCCGGGGTTGTGTAATCAGAACTGGTGAGTTAACTGATCCAAACAAAACATCTGAGTTCTTGTACATGTTCCCTGGTTCCTGATCAGTTCCAGCTAGAGCCTGCTTTTCCTTCATCAAACTTGCATAAGAATAGCTCAAAGAGAAGTTATCTGAAGAGCTGCTTCTCATAAGGTCTTCTGGATTATCCGCTACAATGGCCCGTTCTCTTTCTGCCAACATCTTGGTAGCCTGTTCATATGACTTGTAAAACGGTTCATCTTTCCATTGATTCCCTAGAGACTGCCTTACATCCTCAAGCAGAGATTTAGCTTCCGGGATTCTATCCATACGCATCAAGCAGATCGCTAGGTTATACAACTTGTTATTGTCAGGCTCCAAAGACAAAGCATTCCTATCACAGTAAAAACCCATTCAACTCGTTGAGGCAATGAAGCTCCTACTATGCGTTAATGGGATCAGTTAATGTTTCACCTGGGCATGTTTGGCTCTGACGTAAGGGGAATCACCAGAAGGAACTTTGTGGATCAATCGAAAATGTTATTTTTCTCTCCGACAACGGCATTGCCGCGTAAACTCGTTTCTTCATGTTCCACGTCGGTGGTGGTGTCCAGAAACCTCCACCTGGAGCCCGACGATCCTCGCGAGGCCACATGGCGAGAGAAATAAAGAATTCTCACGTACTTTACTTTAATTTCCCGATTAAATGTATCCCATGTCAAATTCTTATGTTCGGTAGAGAGTATTAGTTAAAAATATAAAAAGAGTTTTTTAATAAAATTTTAATAATAAAAAATAATAAAAAAAGAGAGAGAGTAAGAACCAGCTCTTATTTAAGAGGTTTAAGAACCAAATAAGAAACTTATTTTACAGATGTCACCTTGTAAATGGATAATTTTTTTAAGTAGTTAGTTTTATTAAAATATTATTTTTATTTGGTTAAGAAACTTATTTTAAAAAACTTATTTTTAAAAACTTATTTTTAAAAAAAATATTTGGTTAATCTCCAACCGTAGGAGACTACAAAAAATTTCTTACCAAAAAAAAAGTATTTTAATATAATATAATTAAATAACTATTTTTTTAAAAAGTTGACCAATTGTTGATTGCCATGTGTGGATGACCACCAGCATCCTTGAAACTCTAAAAAGTTTCATAATAACAAATTTAATTAAATTTAATAATATTTTATTATTTAAGACTCATTTAGAAACTCTTTAGAAATTGTTGTGCAATGTTGAGACTCAACTGAGTTTCTTAAAAATTAAAAATTAATTTAATTTTTTTTTAAATGAATAATGAATAAAAATCAAATTAGTTAACATAAATATTAAAATTATATAAAAGAGCAATACAATACAATACACTACATAACTTTCAAATGTAAATTAAAATTCGTAAATTGAAAAAAAAAATATGAAAGCATGATCAAAAACACAATTAACTCGACTTTAATCTTCCATTGTGCCAAACTTTTGCCAAATATGCTCAATCAAATCATGTTTCAAATGTTGATGCATTATTTCCTCACGAACTTGAGCTCGATTGGCCATCATATTGTTCACATTTGTCGATGTCTCCGTAGAATACGTGTAGTCAACTTGTGAAGTCCCGCTTCCTTCTCCTTGTTCTTGAGTATACTGGTTTCGTTCGTCTTCTACTATCATATTGTGTAATATGATACATGCTCTCATTATCTTCCCTATTTTTGCCTTATCCCAAGAAAGAACCGGGTTTCGAACAATAGCAAATCGAGCTTGCAAGACTCCAAATGCCCGCTCGACATCTTTTCTAACAGCTTCTTGATAATTAGCAAATAATGATGCTTTCGGACCTTGTGGACGAGAAAAGATTGGATGAAAGTTGTCCATTTTGGATATATACCATCTGTAAGATAGTAAGCCATATGGTATTGATGTTCATTGACAAAATAACTGACATTTGGAGCTCTACCTTGTAATATATCATCAAAAACCGATGAACGGTCAAGAACATTTATATCATTACATGTACCTGGAGCTCCAAAAAATGCGTGCCAAATCCATAGATCTTGTGAAGCTACAGCCTCTAAAACGATAGTGGGTTTTCCATGTCCACGGGAATACTGTCCTTTCCAAGCTGTGGGACAATTCTTCCACTCCCAATGCATACAATCAATGCTGCCTATCATCCCAGGTCCTCGAGACTCTCCAATATTGAGTAATCGTTGGAGATCTTCTGGCGTAGGCCTTCTCAGGTACTCATCTCCGAATAAATGTATAATTCCATTAAAAAAATTTTCTAAGCAGTACCTTGCAGTGGTTTCACCCATCCAGAGGTATTCGTCTATCGCATCAGCGGCAACACCATATGCCATCAGACGGATGGCGGCTGTACATTTTTGCAGGGCAGACAAACTGAGTCTTCGGGTTCCATCTAGTCTTTGTTGGAAGAATGGTACTTCATTGGAGAATCTAGTAACATTTTTGCAGGGCAGACAAACTGAGTCTTCCGGTTCCATCTAGTCTTTGTTGAAAGAATGGTACTTCATTGGAGAATCTAGTAACAATCTGCATGAAAAGCCGCTTGTTCATTCAAAAGCGTCGTCGAAACATGCTGTCCGAGTAAATTGCCTCCTCACTAAAGTAATCGTTCCATAGTCGATTGTGCCCTTCTTCACGGCCTCTTTCTATATAAGCTCGTTTCTTCTTTGATTTGTTTTCCGGTACACGGTTTGTGTAATAGTTAGCACAATCTTCAAAGCCTTGTTCAAAAATTTGTTCAAAATATTCATCAAAGATTTCATCCAAATTTTGAGATGATGATGCCATTAAATAGATTTTAGAAATTGTTTTAACAAAAAAAAGAAGTTTACAAATAAAAGAAGAAAGAAAACCATAAATATAAATTTAGAGAAGATAGTGATGATAAGTCTTAAAAATACAATGACACACATATATAGAAGTTGAAACACACAGAATGACACACCTTTACTTATTCGTCCAACTACTTATTGGTACACCTACAAAATATTTATTGGTACTACAAATATTGGTACACATACAAACACACGTGAAGAAATACAACATAGTACACACATGTTTACATTATTCTAACCACTTGCATTCCTTTTCAGCACACACATAACTCCATTTCCTGCACATTGACAACAAAAATAGTCATTACATCATTTGAAAGTGGACTTTGGCTATATTATAATTTCTACCAGACCGGCATGCTTTGGGCCAACATTATGCTTTAATTTAAGAATGTTATGATAGGCCAGTCAGAAGTGACAAGCGATGAAATTCAAAATTTGTAAGAACAATCCAACGTCATATAAATTTTCTATATTCACTTGTATAGCAAGCCATTCTGATTATAAGCATGTCATCATTGGTGTTATATCATGATATCTAGATACATGATTACAGCTAATTACATGTGCAACATAGTACTTCCTATTGTAACATTTATCTTTATTTTTGTGTCACTCTGTATATGTTTACCACACCATCATATATACGTTTAGCAACGACTTGTCATTAAAAAAAGATGTGACCTCGATTTGCAAAAAAAACATTGTCTATTATGTTACGGTAAGCTAATTTTTCAGTTATCCTACCAGACAATTTATTTGAAGAACTCATTCTCTATTTGATACCTCGCTACAAAATCACAAAATCATTGAACACGGAAACGAAATTACCATTTAACCTTTCACAAAGCAAAAAATGAATAGATACCAATAAACTTAAAGAGGCTTGTGACTTACTTGACATATTAAAGCATCTCAGTAATGAGCTTGTTTTTAAGAGTTTCTTCAATCTCCGACAGTGGTCCGAATTTGGCAATGAGGCTGTCTAGGAGTTTCTGTTTAGATAATCTTTCCTTTATAACCAAATCCTTCTCCTTAATAATCCATAACTCCTCAAGATCCCTTAAAGAACTGCTCCCACTGTCTTCAGTAGTTTGTTTTCTTCTTTTTTTTGCTTTCGCCTTCGCAGCCTTAACCCCCATAAGCCTTTCAATTGTTTCCTCTTCCACTTGGCAGCCTGTGTTGGAGCTGGCAGAATAAGCAACACCCTCTGCTCCCTTGCTTTTTTTGGTGACAGGATTTTTTTTGTTAGTAACTAAAGAACACCATTTTCTGATCATTCTTGAGCAGTCTCCAAGCATGCTCAAGGGTGAACTTCACCTTCTGATCTTGGAAGTACAACTTTTATGCAAGCTCCATAACATCATCTTCGGTCTCCCCACTGCGACGTTGGCGTGATGCACAGTCATAGCAACCTGCAAACTTACTTACTGACTCATTAATCTTTGACCATTTCTGCTTACATGTATTGCTCTCTCTGATTGGGAGGTTTGACACAGAAGGACATGCAGCATAATATGCTGCAACTCTGTTCCAAAATGTCCCTCCTTTCTGTTCATTCCCCATTACCACATCTTTGCTTGTGTTTAACCAAGCACTTACAAGGACTTTTTCTTCAGGGAGAGTCCATCTATGCCTACCTTCTCTACTTATAGGTGAAGGTGTTTCAGTTGTAGGTGAAAGTGTTTGAGAGTTATAAGTTTCTTGAGTACCAATCTCTTGTTGGCTGTTCAAGAGATCAATAAAGGTTTGAGAACAAGTAAAAGATTGAGAATCCATGTAGTACGCTTAAATTTTGGGTTAGGTTACTGATTCAAAACAAAGCATCACCCACAATTAAATAAGTAGAGATTTGGGTTATTCAGAGCAAATCATCCCCCACAATTAAATAAGTATAGATATGGGTTAGGTTACTGATATTAAAGTTTTATTTCCCATCCTCATTAAATTTAAAGTTGTAGTTATGTTTCAGTTTTAAAGTTTAAGTTTTAGTTTCTCTAACTTAGTTCACTTTTAAAGTTTTAGTTACATTTTAAAATTTAAAATTAGAACTTACAGCAATTGCGTTTGTGTGTGTGTGATTCTGCTAAGTCGCCATCAATGTAAAACCACTTTGCCATTCCTTTTGTAAGTAGCTGCATAACATAAATTTGATGAGACCCTCAAATTAATACTAGAAAATATAGAGTGATCAAGTGAAAACAGCTACAGCTACAGATCACAAAACAACCTATGTATTTAAGACCACACCAAACATAACAGAAGAGATAAAAGAGTTATGCACCTCGTCTAGAAACCTTAGAATTTTTCATTACCTGCATGGAAGTTCCAAATAACAAAACTTGCTCCATAACATGTCAATGAAGCCAAAGTCTGTATCCAGATATGATGATAAAAGAGACAGGAGATTAAAAGTATCATTTTATCAACCTGGAAGGATACAAAATAAGTATGTATTTGGATGCTACCTTGTTAGTTAGTGTCTGGTCATTTTTCAACCTACAAACTTCATCGCATAATAGAAGATCACATGATTCACTCTGGCAGAACTTGGACGAGCCCAGAGCTCAGAGCTAACGAGCCCAGAGCTCAGAGCTAACGAGCTCTGGCATATTAGAAAATCACGATCGCTAATTATTTTTAGCGATTTAAGCGTTTGTTTTAAAAAATTAAAACCGAATCGCAAACTCGCTTAAAATGTCTCGAGAAATTTATTAATAATTAATAACGCTATACCAAAATTATTCGGTTCTTAAAAAAAATCCGATTAATTGCAAATTTTTTTTTTTTAATAACATTTTACCAAAATTGATTGGTATTAAATAACGTCTTACCAATATTTATTAATTGTTAATGACGTTTTACCAATAATATTTTAATATTTTATGTATTGAAATAAATAATGTTTGACCAATAAATTAAATGATATTAGACAATTAATTTTTGGTTTGAAAAAAAGTTTGCCAAAAAAAAATTTAATTGGACTTTAATTGGTTTTTTTTTTTTCCGGTTAACAGCATCGATCTTACGAGATCGATCAATCGGCTGGCGATCGATCGATCGCTTGACCCGCGGTACCAGTTTCAGTGTTCAATTTGTTTGATTTCTCTCAATTGACCAATAAGGATCGATCGATCTGAGACCCGGATCAATCGATCCGGTCACGAAATCTTGAAACCGATTTTTTTTTTCAACAATCAAAAACAAAACTTTGATTTTTGAAATATTCGATTTTTCACACAACAAATCCATTTAAAAAGCGAATTTTATTGAGTTAAGATTGTAGAACCTTGTAAAACCGGATTTGAGAAATATCAATTTGCAATACAATTTATTTCTTGAAATTGAAATAAATTATTAAACTCACATATAAATATATATATGCATACATATATGTAGAAACATTAATATTGACATTTATGTAATCATAATTTATTTCAGCAAAATAATTATAACATTTACATAATTCAACAATATTAATTATATAATTAAATAGCAAGACCATATTAAACACTATTTAATATTATTCTTTGACCAAGAACTAATCTAATGAACATGATTATTAGTATAATATTATCAAAGCATGATTTCAAGACAATCATTTTGATATTAACAATTTAATAAAAACATAAACAAGTATTTTATTTTTAGAATCATAAGAACAAAAAACCATTTGGAGGCGGGATGATCCCTTTCCTTAACTCAATAAAATACCCGAAATGAGACAGTTTATATGCATTCTTTGAATCCCAGTATACAACCAAACATATAAGACTAACATGCTTCATTCATGTTAGAATCTACGAGCTAATATTTTACCATATACTCAAGAACATAAAATCTACTTTTGAAAGATAAAAGTAGAAGATGGAGAATGAAAGAACCTGTTAAACCTTGTGAATTCCTTAGCTACCACACCTAACACCAACAAACAAGAAGATATTTCAAGAGAGCTTCAACACTTATAAACTTCTCAAAGAATATCTACAATGTGTCTAATGGTGTTTTTCTTTGATTTAGAATGAAGAATGAAGGGATCCTTCTAGCTAGCTTGGTATTTATAGGAGAATAATAGCTTGGTGGTCAAGTAGATTTAATGGACAAATTTATTTTGGCTTTTAATACCAAAATTTGTAAGTTACAAAAAATCTTTGACATCCCCTAAACAAATTCTCATTCACATTTTTAACTATATATTATAAGTCTACATACTTATTAATATATTATTCCAACAATTTGTACTTTGCTGTCTAATTTTGGTGTCTAGGGTTTGCATTCTAGTGAGTTGGATGAGCGCTTCTTGAATCTTTTATGACATGGATGATTAGGGATGAAATATGCTCAGTGGCTTTCAAGATGGGAATTAATGCTTTCTCTAATTTCCATATGGGTATATTTTAGATTATCTGATTGCATTTTTTTCTTGTGACTTGTATATCAGCAAGGAAACTTGTCTATATACAAATTATGCGCTATCAAATTTGTGGTTTTGTATGACCCTAATCTATCCGCTAAATACTTGCGTAAAAGTTGATGTTTGTTGTTTTTATTAGTATTGTAATGGAAACCAGTTGCTTATACAAATCTAGTTACTTGTCCTGAATGGAAACTAGTTAATTCTTTAGTAAAAACAAAATGCATCAACAATTACAACATTATTTGATTATATATATTTGGCAAAAATTTAGTGTAGTTGAAAACTATAGTGTGTTTTTGATCATATTTTTATATATTTTATGATTTTACGAATTTTAATTTATATTTGAAATCTTATTGTATTACTCTTTTTATATATAATCTTTATATTAATTTTATTTTTATTTTATTATGAAAATATTTAAATTTTTTTATTTATTTTATACAAATCCATTTGAGTTTCAGCATTGCATATAAAATTTTTAACAGTTTTTAATATAGTCTTAAACAATAAACTATTAATAATTCTAATGTTAAAATATTCGTTAAAGACTCATAAAAGTATTATAGATGTGGATACTTTAAATTTCTTGCTTCAACGTTTCCTATCAAATTTTGAACGTATTAATTGATAACCGATACATAAAAATAAATTTATGGTTTGATATAACATATTGAAAATTCATTGTAGACCAAATGGTTCAATCAAAAAGATCAGAAAAAGCCCAAAAACCCATATAAATGATTCTCAAAATCTCTAGGGTTTTCAACGTTGACGGACATAAAAAGATCGTGTTTCTCATTTGGCGCATCATCTTCCTCTCGACGAAATCTCAACAATGGTGTTCGAAGCATTCGAAGTCGGCACTGTACCTTTCAATTCCGATGGTTGGGGTCCTCCAGATGCTTCTGACACTTCATCCTCAGCTTCGTCTACCAGCGTCGCGGCGGCAAATCTCCTCCCGAACGTTCCCTTGGCTTCCTTCTCTCGTTCGGAGAAGTTAGGACGCGTCGCTGATTGGACTCGAGCTCTATCAAATCCCTCCGCTCGTCCTCCCACCGGATCTAAGTCTGATCCGTCTGCTATCTTCGATTTCTCTGCTTTTGCGGTAGACGAAGGATTCGGTCTCGCTAATTCCGGTGGGAACGCTGACGAAGACGCAGCTTTCCGATTGGTTGACGGTAAGCCACCGCCTCGTCCCAAATTCGGACCTAAATGGAGATTCAATCAGTACCATAACCGTAATCAGCTTCCTCAGCGTCGTGACGAAGAGGTCGAATCGAAGAAACGCGAAGCTGAGAAAGATCGAGCTCGTCGTGATCGTCTCTACAATCTTAACCGAAACAATATCCACCACCAACGCCGTGAAGCCGCCGCGTTTAAGTCATCAGTAGATATTCAGCCCGAATGGAATATGCTGGAGCAGATTCCTTTCGCCACTTTCTCGAAGCTCTCGTTCACAGTTCAGGAACCAGAAGATCTACTCCTTTGCGGTGGACTCGAGTGTTACGATCGTACTTATGATCGTATCACTCCTAAAGCTGAGCGTAGACTCGAGCGTTTCAAGAACAGGAGCTTCAAGGTCACTACAAGTGACGATCTTGTTATCAGGCGTCTCGCTAAAGAAGACAAAGCTACTGTTTTTGCCACTGATGCTATCCTCGCTGCTCTTATGTGTGCTCCTAGATCGGTGTACTCGTGGGATCTTGTGATTCAACGTGTTGGGAACAAACTCTTCTTCGATAAGAGAGATGGGTCACCGCTCGATCTGTTATCGGTTCACGAAACTTCTCAGGAGCCACTGCCTGAAGGCAAAGACGATATCAACTCTGCTCATTCTCTAGGCGTGGAGGCTGCTTTCATCAACCAGAATTTTGCTCAGCAGGTTTTGGTGAAAAATGGTAAAAGAGAAACTTTTGATGAGCCAATCCCAAATGCTAATGAAGGGGAAGAGAATGCTTCTATTGCTTATCGGTATAGGAGATGGAAGCTTGATGATAGTATGTATCTAGTTGCTAGGTGTGAGTTACAGAGCACTGTTGATCTGAATAACCAGAAATCATTCCTCACATTGAATGCTCTTAACGAGTTTGATCCCAAGTACTCTGGTGTTGATTGGAGACAGAAGCTCGAGACTCAGAGAGGTGCGGTTTTAGCTAATGAGTTGAAGAACAATGGTAATAAGTTAGCTAAATGGACTGCACAGGCTCTTTTGGCTAATGCGGATATGATGAAGATTGGTTTTGTTTCTAGGGTTCATCCTCGTGATCATTTTAACCATGTTATACTATCGGTTTTGGGGTATAAGCCGAAAGATTTCGCTGGGCAGATTAATCTCAACACTTCCAACATGTGGGGTATTGTGAAGTCGATTGTTGATCTTTGTATGAAGTTGAGTGAAGGAAAGTATGTTTTAGTGAAGGATCCATCGAAGCCTCAGGTTAGGATTTACGAGGTTCCGGCTGATGCTTTTGAGAATGATTATGTGGAAGAGCCTCTACCTGAGGAGGAACAAGTTCAGCCACCTGAGGAGAACAGCACTGAAGCAGGAGCAGAGCCTAATGGAGCTTCTTCTAGTAATGAAGCCGCAGAGGATAAGAATATTGTTTAATGTGGCTGATTTATGCTTTTCGTTGAGTTTAATGTTGATTCAAATAGTGGACAAAATATTGTTTCAATATGAATTTTAAATTTTGAAAGTGATCGTTGTTTTGGTCCACAGTACACTGATCTAAGCCGAGTTTTCACTCCAAACGGATTTGGTTTTATGATATCAAACGATGTCGTTTGGACTTTGGAGTTAAGCTTAATACATTGGCATGTATAAGAGTGTTTTCTGTAGTGAAGAAGTAGCTCAGATACTGAAATTGGTTTGAGGCACTTTGTGTATACTTAGAGACCAATCTTGACGAGGTAATCACCGACTAACTAGGGCTTGGGAAACATTACTAACTTGCTCCTCACGAAATTAAACTGTGCTTGTGATAAGTCTGATCCTTCGAGTTTTTCTTTTCTCAACTAAAATCTTGAAATGGTCTTCTCGAGCCACAGCTAGATCCTGAATTATTATCCCGTTACAAGCATAATTAATTTGCAAAATATTTATTAATCCTTGCATGATCAAATCGAAATTCAGTAGAATAACTTATTGATTATACCCTTAAAAGGTCATCAAACATATATTATTATTTGATTTTTTCTACCTTTTTATATGTATAAGTTATACAAAAGTATCGAACTTAAGATTATTTTTCTAAAAAAATATGCGTTTGGTATCTTAAAATAAAAAACTCAACTCAAACCGTATAACCTTATGTACAAAAACTTATATTTTTTATAAACAATTTTTTTTTTTTTGGTTTTGAGGAGAATGAATAAACTTCGTTATATAAACGTACTTATTTGTCGAAATTATGTGGTACAGTGGTGGTCACCTCTTAAATTCATGACATATGTTTGGGATTCGAATCCAGCACCCCTAAACATTAAGAGGAATATTAAAGTCACTAGGCTATGTTGACAAAAAACAAAAAATGTACTTAGACTATTCCTGGTTAATTACCAGAAAATTTAGACTATTCATTAGTGAAGTCTATTTTTAATATTTATGGCTATAATTTTGGCGTCGTGGTTTAATATCATTTTAATGAAAGATGATATTTGTGTTAAAAAAAAAAATATACTTATTTAGAATGTTGTTCATATGATTTCGAATATTCATTTACATGTAATGTTAATCTTTCTTTATAGGGTTTTCTTTTTCATATAAACTTTCTTTTCTAATTTTTCATCATTTTCTTGTTTTTCTTCCTCTTATTCTTTATCTTTTGGTCTTTTTTTATTCTCTTTTTTTTTACTTGTGCATTTTTATTGTCTTCATCTCCTCGAACTGTTCTTTTTCCAAATATCTTTGGTCTCGTCTTCTCCTTTCTTAATTTCTTCTTCTTTATATTCCATTTTACTCTTCCTCGTTTTTCTCTTCTTCTTTTCATTTGCCTTCGACTTCTTCATCTTATTTATCTTTGTTTTCTTTTTCCAGCTTTTGTTCTTTTTCATTTCTTTCTTCATCATCTTCGCATTCTTTGATATCTTTCACTCTTTTTTATTCTTACTGTGTTTTTGTCTCGTCTTTGTCTTATTTCTCGTTTTAGTTATAACCATTGAATATAGCAAATCATATAGCAACAGAGGAAGCTAATAAGGACACCCTTAGTCAATAAAAATCGAAACAAACCTTAATATGCAAATAATAACATCACTATTGCAGTTAGTCGAAGACATAAGAAACTTCTCTGAATAATAAACGAAAATATATCAAGAAAATACTTTTTAATTTAGCAGTTTTAAGTAACAACAGATATTAACAAACTTTTCTGCCAAAATTTCCAACTTTAACAACACCATCTATCATATCTGAAATTAATGAAAAGTGAATTAAATATAATTCAAATATTCAAAAGCGTCAAACCCATAATAAGATACTTCAAAAGATCCACCTCACCACGCAAGATTGACGAAAGAGAAAATACAAAATGCAAAACAATTGTACAATGTGGATGATCTGGTAGTGCATGCCAATCTTGTTTTCCACGTAATGTTCATGATATTAAGAAAATCTACCAATCAATCTAATACGACATAACATGGAATGATAGATCTCATTTGGAACACTAAGTTGACAATTGTATATAGCAATAGTAATAGTAGTACTCCATGGTAAATTATACCGAAACCAAATCTACTATAAATCAGTTTTGATAATGTTTCAGTTTTGGTTTGTTTTGATCTATTCAGATTTAGTAAACAATATATCCTAGTTTCTTTATTTTTTGTGATGGAATTCAATTTCAATTTTGTAGAACTATAAATCTTAATTTATAGACAATTTAATTTAATTTTACATTAATTCTTTTCAGTCAGATTTATATAAGATCAAATCAATTTATCTAAGCGCAAACACCTAATCATTTGCAGTACTGTTTATTCTTAGATAAATTGATGACTTACAAAATAAAATAAAATTCTAACTTAAATTTACATTATTTAAAATGAAAGTTTGAAAACCCAAAAAAAAATGAAATATATTTGATCCAACCAATAATCTACTATTCTAAGATAATTGAAGTCAGAAACCTCATGCAAATATCATAATTAACTAAGAATGTTTATACAAATATTAATACAAAAGAAGAAACATTTATAGTTGGTGTGTGTAAGATTGAAGGTAGAGTGGCCAGAGCTAAGAGGAGCAAGTGAAATCGAAGCAAAGAAAAAAATAAAAAGTGATCATCTACATGTGACTACTTTTATACATCCCAAAATAAATTTATCTATTAGGAATCAGTTGTTTTATCCTTATCATTTTCTATGTTTCAAATGACAATTATCCTTATCATCAATCGTTCCATTGTCATATGATTTTACTATATATTTTTGTTTCTTTTCGTAATTCCATTTCATGTAAAGTATCAATAAATTTTAAAAGTATATTTTTCAAGAATTCTATGGAATACAATGAAAATAGAAGAGCTACTTCTCTTATATAATATTCTTGTATTTTAAAGTTTAAATATTCACTTTATCAGCTTTAGATTGATAACAATAAATTTCATATATATATATATATATATATGCTATGAGTGAAACTAATCATAAAATCAAAATGAAGTTTTTTTTCCTTTTTTAGTTTTTTAATCATAATACATTAGATTTGTTTGAGTTGAGTTATATCTTTTATAAAATTAATTATTTTAGGTGAGTGAGTTATATTAAAAGAGGTAGAGTAAATGTAAATAGAGAAAAACAAACTAATTGATATTAATTATTTAGTAGTGCACGTGTGTCTCTTATATTTTGAGTCTTTGTGAGATATGCATTATCACCTCTTAAGATCTTTATATATATATATATATATATATATAGTAGAGAACTGATAATTAAAGATATTAAGATTACACTAGAACTAGAGTGGTGACAAATTAATGTTTAGTTTTAGAGTGATGTCACTTGTTAATACCTTAGCTAGACTTAGTGTTGATGATGATAAATAATCATAATTCTAACATTTCCTTTGATTATTCATCATTGATTACTTACAGTTTCATTAAAAAATTTATCATACAAATTTTTTTATGAAAAATCATAAGAAAAAAAGAGTATAGTAATGTAATCTCCATTCTATATAGCTTCATTTTCGTAAATCTAATAAACGACACATCCAATTTTTATGAATGTTGTTGTTTATCATATAAACAATATATTTGAGTTGTAGATCATGAAATGATGGGAGATAAAAATGGTTCATGAAATATATTCAATTTAATTGATAGAATAGTTATTGGCACTTGACAATAGAAATGATATACAGTAAATGCTTATTGTTATATGAATTACAATGAATAGTCATATAAGTGTGTTAAGGTTAAATATTTGACAAAAATAGTCGAAGTAAAAATGATTTTCCTAAGCCTTTATAAAATACTGCATGAATCTTATCACACTATAAAAAATTAACATCTTATACAACCGAATAAGCATAACAGAATGAAAATTATTCTAAAACTTTAACTTCACCTCAACCAAAGTCAAATTCAGTAATTCATCAATTCTAACCTGGTGGCTTAATATACGAAGCACATTTACTCGTGTGTTTTCCATCGGTGAACCAACAAATTTAATTCTGATACAGCTGGAGAAAATACAAAGAACATGAATGATGAATAGCTTCAGAAAGCAAAAATGACATGTTTTGGTTGAACAGTTTAAAACTAAACAAACAATTGTAGTTGACAGTCTTTATATAAGTTGATTTTTTTAGACCTAAAAAAATCTTTTGGAATACATATTTTCATAGATTTATTTATTTTAATATCGACTTAGTAAATCAAATAAAATCTAATTTTAATGATATAAAGAGGAAGTAACACTAATATTTTTCCATATTTTGAAATTCTTTTGAAAATATCCTCTAGATTTATTTTTTATAAATATAAAACAAATCTATAATAACCTGAAAATAAAATAAAAATTGTATTTTTCATTTTCCATCACTGTTTTTTTTAACTATTCTCTGTAATGTTTTATTTTTATTTTATTTTTAAAATATTTTTTTATTCTTATCATTAGTTAGATGTATAGAATTTAGAGATCAAATTGATAAAAATAATTCGTTTAGTTAGCTTTAGAAACTAACTCAAAACTAAAACTCTTTTTTATAGGCCTGAGCGTTCGGGTATCCGTTCGGTTTTGGTTTGGGTAATTCGGTTTTTCAGTTTTCCGGGTTTAGAGAATAGGAACCGTTCAGGTATTTTTTAATTTTCGGTTCGGGTTCGGTTTGGTTCCACCAAAATTCGGGTCGGGTCCGGGTACCCATGATATATTTAAAAATTAAAAATTAATTAAATTTAAATAAAAATTGCTTAAATTTTGACAAACATAACTTAAATTTTTTAGATATTTCAATTTTTTGAATGTTTTAATTATTTTAATCTTAAATTAACTAACAAATTTAAATTTATTATTATAATTTGAGTATTTAAATTATTATAAGCTTAAATATAATTAATATATTTGAAAATATAATTATATTTTAGATATTTCGGGTACCCATTCGGTTTTCGGTTCGGTTCGGATTCAGGTTCGGTTTTTCGGATATAAGAGTTTAGGTCCCGTTCGGTTATTTGTCAATTCTAAATTCGGTTCGATACTACTTTTTTGGGTCGGTTTCAGTTCGGTTCTTCGGTTCCGGTTATTTTGGTCAGCCCTAGTTTCTCACATCAATCTCTTTCAAAACTCATAAGTTATGACATACATTGGCATCTTCTTATATAGAAATTTCTAGACAAGTATCTAATCTTTTTAGGATTATATAACTTTTAAAATCCATCTCTTAATCTTAATCTATTTAGCATAGCTTGCTTGTCAAACTTAAATATTTAACTCTTAATTCATATCTTGCAGATTTTGCTTCTCGTTTCTGTAATCAAACATTACACATTTTGCTTTGATTTGTCTTTTTTTTTTTTTTTGATAAAAGGCTTTTATTAAAATTAAAACTATTTACAATACAAAGGAAGCTGAAAATAGAGAGACGAACTGAAGGAAGACGATAAAGAAAAGAAAATAGTGAAATTTTACAATGAACACTGCGCCATATTTGAGCAGAATATAAACATTCAACAGAAAGACAATCTCGAGCTTCATCATAAAGGCCACAAAGAAGACAAATTTTACCAACATCTATCCTCCACGCGGCTAATATATATCCCCCAAACACTCTTCTTCTTTTTGCAGTGTAAAAAAAGACGTCAGAAGTTTTTGTTTATTTACCTTTGAATTGTGTTTAGTCCAAGTTAAATCACTCGCATCGCCTCCTATATGATCATACCACGGCTTCAACGTCACAATCTCTTAGACAACCGCACAAGATAAGAACCCGGATGAACTAAGTAACTTGTAATGCTTTTGTTTTGGCTTAGAAACTTGTCTGCAACCCACTCATGAAGCACTTGGTCGGCTCAAAGTCCACCATTAACTTCTTCTTAAGCTCCTCGGGGCTTCTCTTCAAATCTCCAAGCAACAAAAATGGGTCAAATGCTGCACTCGGCTTTTCACGTGCTATATGTTTCCCTGCTCAAATCATTGCGAGAGTATATAAGTTTACGGAGAAAATCCAACAAAAAAAATTCGAGTTAATTTTTCTCTATGGAGAAAAACAACTGAGTTATAGTTGTTCAAAGGTGTTCTGAAAAGGCACTACAACATATATTAATGCAATTAACATTAGTCAACATCATGTTACTTGTAATACCAGCTAATCTCAGTCTGATGTGTTCTCAACAGAATCATTGGGTTCTTGCGATACCAGTTAAGCTCAGTGCAACGTATTCTCAACAAATCATTATGTTCTTGCTATACCAGCTTAATTGACAATTTTGCTATGATGATTTCTAATAAAAAACAATTTTGCTATGATGATTTCCAATAAAAAACACTTACTATAATCTATATATTATAGGTAAAAAAAGTTAATAGATTTAGTTTTTTTTTTTTAATAGTAGTTTGGATTTTGATTCGAATCAGCTATTACCTGATTCAAAATACTTAATTTTTGAATCTTATTGAGATATTTCTCTATCACTAAATCAGATCAAGATTATGTTTTATAGTTGGATTTGTTTTTTTTCTAGATATTATAACGATGTAAGGATCTATTTGAAAGGAAATGTCCATAAACTAATCCATCACTGTGACATTTCTAAATTTTAGGGTTTGTATTTTGTAAAGTTGACCAAAACATAAGATAAAAAGATAGATCTCTATATTTGTCTTATTTCACATTCATACATATATCTTTTCTTCGATCTACCATATCTCAAACATTTTCTCCACGAATGTTATGATAGGCTAATTTACTCACAAGAGTTTAACTTCAAACTCTCTGGAATCATTCTCCACCTTTTGGGGTGGTTGATTTCTAATGGAAAGACAAATTTTCTAAAGAAGCAGAAAACCATTTACCAAGTTTGTCATGTGCATAGCCAGATTGAATATAATTGGGTCCTTTCAAACCTCTGTCATGTGCATATCCAGATTGAATATAACTGGGTATATTAGCAGAAAAACTCAAGACAAGAATTGATCAAATACTCTTGTGTTTTTAGGCAGAGATGTGAGATGGATGAGTTAGACTCGTTAGTGTATGTACAAATTTTGTACATATAACTGTTGCTTTCACACTATTTCAAAATATTGATATAGACGATTATTCAAACTTTTAACAAATCATTTTCAGCTTTTTCTTTTTCCTCTCGTCTCTTTATTCTCATAAGTTTACTAAACTAGTTTAACTTATTTTTTTATATTTAATTTTAATATATTTTGATTTACTAATAATTTTATGAACAGTGGTTTTTTCTATTTCAAAATTATATGATTATTAATAGTTTACTTGATTTGTTAATACGTTTTGTTATATGAATCTCTTTTAAGCTAAGCAAAACAATTTTTTTAAAAAACAGCTAAACTGAGCAAATTGAAAGAAAAATAACAACAAAGTTTCAAAACAAGACAACACAATATACAGGTTTATGGACTAAATTTTTTTTAAAAAAAAATCATGACAAGATGTAACATCAATTCTTTAGCCGTATATTCATTTCTATGTATTTAAAAAATGTTGCATTTGTGAAATTCAACAATAATACAATTTTTTATTAAATTTTCTAAAAGTGTTGTTTAATGTTTGATTCTACTGAATTGGATCTTGAGAAACTAGATCCTAAGATTTAACTCGACAGATTAAGATTTTGTTATATTGAATCTTACTAGGATTGGTTTAATCGAGTAGGATGTTGTGTTATTGGATCCTAATATATTTAGGTGGTATTAGGTTCCAAGGGTTTGACCAAAGATTAACCAAAGAAGATCTAGTGGTCTTCGATTTTAATGGACTTGGTAATCTCTATTTGATACCAGATAAATCTATCAGAAAAAAAAATCTACAAAATACCTGAATATAATCAGGTAAAAGAGAAACCAATAGAGAGAGAAAAACTAAGAAGAAAGAAGACCCAAGACTAAGCAGAATAAGAAAACCCCTTTTTTTTTTAATTAACCAAAATTTTATTAATTTAATCATTAGGACAAAGTGGATTTATCAAAAAAAAAATGCAAAGAATTGTAATAAAATAGAAATTTAATCTTTAAGTTTACCATTTAAAAACTTGAGTAGAACATAAAGAAAAACCGAAGTAATAAAAAAAGTTACATTGTATCACAATTTAAAAACACCAAAGAGTTTCATCTTCTACTATCAATCGTCGTCAGAGAAGGTAATCTTCTTACCGCAAAATACACTAATATCTTTCTTCTGTCTCTTGCGAATCGGTTTGGCCTCCAAATAATCTTCTTCTATCAGACGGCTTTCTCGTCGTTGAAGGTAGTCTTCGTACCTGAGATTTCAAAAATCTTTGTGATCTCTCCATGTATACCAAACACTTCACCCAATGTGATCTTGATAACAAAACTCAAAAGGCAATAGTTAAATTCCTTACCAAAGCTTCTCTACAAGGTTGTACCTAATTAACAAAAATAATAGCGTTAAACTTCCGTACTGACATCAAAAACTATAGCAATAAGCTAGAGAACCAAAATCTCCATAATATGGAAAATCAATTTACTTGGGTCGGAGAGGGTATGGAGCCATCTTAGCCATGAAAAGCAACATTATACGACCACGAAATATTTCTCCGAACTTCTCTCTCTGTGCCTGCAATATAAAACATTTAATCAGCAATGGTACTCTCAAATAACTACTTGCAAATTTGTCATCGTAAGTAAACAAACTTTTCAAGTGGCTATACTTATTACACTACTCTCACCTTCTTTGCGTCGTTAGCAGAAGCAAACTCTAAAAAGCCACAGTCCAGATGTTTACCATCGTAATCTACCATAACTCGAATACTCTTAACTCGAGTACTCTTAACTTTTACAACATCTTCAAAGAATTTGATGCTGTAAAAATGGAGGATAAAATATCAGTCATGAAGAACTTGCTCCAATAACGAAAGAGGAAAATAATGCTGCCACTTACATATCTCTTATCCTTGCATGAGAGAGATCGGTATAAAAGAGAGTTTTTTCTCTTACGGCAACTTCCTGAATTTAACAGCCAATTGTGTTAGCACGACTTTAAGGAGAAAAAGACGAGATTTGCAAACCAAAAAAAATAGATTTGTCCCTAGAATAAGTCATCTTTCGACTTTGTGGCAACAGTTCTGTTATTAAACGCCAAGCGTTTCTTCTGAGCATGACATATTTTGAGGATAATAAGAACACGTACCTCAACCAAATCAGGTGTTTCGTCAAGTCCTTCCACTGCCTCCTCTTCTTCTATCAAAAGGTTTTCTCGTCGAAGGTAGTCTTCGTACCTGAAATATCAAAAACACTCTTTCCATGTATACTAAAAACTTCACCCAACGTGCTCTTGGTTACAAACATAAGATTAGTTAAATTCCTTACCAAACCTTGTGATCTAAGAAATACCTAATTAACAAATATAGCGTTAGTTTTCTGTAATGGCATCAAAACTCTAGCAATAAATTACAGAAACAAATCTCCGTAACATGGAAAATCAATTTACTTGGGTTGGAGAGCTGTCTCAGCCATGTCAAAAGTAATCTTACTACCGCACAAATATTCACCATTCTTCATTTCCTGCGCCTGCAGTTTAAAAGATTTAAACAGCAATGGTACTTTAAAATAACTACTACTATATATTCATCATAAGTATACACTACTTTTCTAATGACTAATAAAATACTTTTCTTCATTACTATAAAACTACTCTCACCTTCTTTGCTTGGTTAGCAGATGCAAACTCAACATAAGCATAGCCAAGATACTTGCCCATGCGGTTTACCTCTCGTCGAACATGAACAACTTCTCCAACATCTTTGAAGAAATTGATGCTGTAAAGTTGGAGGATAAAGAATTAGTCATGAAAAACTTGCTCAAAGAACGAAAGAAGAAATTAAAGGTGCTACTTACATGTCTGACATTTTAGTTTCGAGAGAGAGATTGGAAACAGAGAGCGACTTTTTTCTTACTGCAACTGCCTGATGAATCATGTTAGCACGACTCTAATTAGGAGAAATGAACTGAAACTGCATTACAACAAAAATTAGCCTCATCTAAAGATTTATCCCAAGAATAAGTCATCTTTAGACTTTGTGGCAACCGTTCTGTTATTAATCGCTAAGCATTTGTTCTGAGCCTGACATATTTTGAAAATAATAAGAACAAATACCTCATCAAAATTTGGAGTTTCATCAAGTCCTTCCAGTTTCTCATCTTCTTCTATCAGAACGCTTTTTTGTAGAAGGTAGTCTTCGTACCTGGAATATTAAAAACCCTTGTGATCTCTCCATCTACAACAAACACTTACCAATATGCTCTTGATAACGAACTCAAGAGGCAAACAGTTAACTCCCTTACCAAAGCTTCTCAGCAAGGCTGTACCTATTTAACAAAAATAATAGCATTAGTCTTTTGTAATGGCATCAAAACTCTAGGAATATGTCACAACCAGTGTTACATAAGCAAATCTCAATGACGTGGAAAATCAATTTACTTGGGGCGAGGAGCGTATGGAGCCACATCAAGAAAAATCTTATGACCGTGCAAATATTTACCATTCTTCCTTTCGAGCGCCTACAGCATGTAAGATTTAATCAGCTATAGTACTTTCAAATAAATACTTGTATATTTTTATCATAAGTCCTATTTAAAGAACTTTAATACTTTTTTCATTATCACTACAAAAGTACTCTTACCTTTTCTGCTTCGTAAGCAGAAGCAAACTCAACAAAACCATAGCCCACATGCTTACCCTCGTGGTTTACAATAAGTCGAACACTTAAACATTTTGTATTTGTTTCAAAGAAATTGATGCTGTATACATGGAGGATAACATATCAGTCATGAAAAACTTGCTCCAAGAATGGTAGTGGAAATTTGAGGTGCTACTTACACATGTAATATTTTAGTTTGGGGAGAGAGATTGGCAAAAAAGAGTGTATCTTCTCTTGCAGCAACTGCCTGAATTAACAGCCCAAGTGTGTTAGCACGACTCTTTAAGGAGAAAAAGACTTAAATTGCATAACAACAAAAAGTAGACTCATCTAAAGGATTAATCCCCAGAATAAGTCATCTTTCAACTTTGTGACAACAGTTCTGTTATTAAAAGCTAAGCATTTCTTCTGAGCCTGACATATTTTGAAGTACCTCAAAAAAATGGGGAGGTATCTCCTCTCCTTCCATCGGAAAGCTTTCTCGTCGAAGGTAGTCTTCATTCCTGGAATATCAAAAACCCTTGTGATCCCTCCATGTATACCTAAAACTTCACCTAATGTGCTACTGATAACAAAGTCGAGAGGCAAATAGTTAAATCCCTTACCAAACCTTGTGTTCTACGCAATACCTAATTAATAAAAATAATAGCGTTAATCTTCTGTAATGGCATCACAACTCTAGCAATAAGTTACAGAAACAAATCTCCATAACATGGAATATAAATTACCTGGGTCTTGGAGGGTTTGGAGGTTTCGTAGCCACTCTAAGACTAATCTTCTGACGGCCCAAATATTCACCTCTCTTCTTTTCCAGCGCCTGCAGTATAAAAGATTTAAACAGCAATGGTATTTTCAAATTAACTACTTCTATAATTTTCATCACAAGTATACTCTACTTTTCAAATGACTCCTAAAATACATTTCATCATTACTGTAAAATACTCTCACCTTCATTGCTTCGTTAGCAGAAGCAAACTCAACAGCGGCATAGCGACTATACCGGCCCGCGATGTCTGAAAAGCGTCGAACACGAACAACTTGTGCAACATCTTTGAAGAAATTGATGCTGTGAAAATGGAGGATAAAATATTGGTCATGAAAAACTTTGCTCCAAAAACGAAAGAGGAAATGAAAAGTGCTACTTACATGTCTGATATTGTAGTTTGGCGACGGAGATTGATAACAGCGAGCGTCTTTTTTCTTGCCGCAACAGTCTGAATTTAAAAGCCAAGTGTGTTAGAAAGACTCTAAGCGTTTCTTCTGAGTCTGACATAATAAGAAGAGAATAAGAACAGGTACCTCAACATAATCAAGTCCTCCCACTGTCTCCTGTTACATGAGTAGCCATTGGAACACATTTTGGAGATAATAAGAACATTGATGCTTCATAAACTTGTAACTATATATGCAACATATCTGACAAACAGTACAATATTTTAATTTTCAATAATTGTACCTTCACTGGTCTTAAATTAGCCTGATCAGACTTTGTCTCCAACAACTCGATCTGCTGGAGATTATCAGCAAATCCTTTCGTTGTCTCCTGTTACGAGTAGCCATTAGAATAGTGTAAATAATTATTCTCAAAGAACAAGAGGATTTCTAAGAATCCGACCATCTTAGGATACCTTCTCCGAATTTTCCTTATGTCTTTTCAGAATTGGTTTGGTCTCCAAATCATACTTTGGCTCTCGCTTACCTAGAAGAAGAGCAGCAAATAATAATAAAAAAAAGTTAACAACAACATCTTCAGCAAAGGACGTTCAATCTAAAACCAAAAAAAAAAGAAAAATTATGATTCTCAAATCAAATTAGAGTAGCCCAGACATGTTTATTTATAAAACATTAGATAAGAGATCGTAAGAAAAAGCCACCCAAAACAAACCCAATAAATTAGAACTGGCCATGGAGAAGATGAAAACAGCGATGGGACGAGTTGAGAGCAGCAATAAGTTACAGATAAAATTGCAGAGAGAAAGATGAGAGGAGGAAAGCGAGACAAAAGAGGTATTTATAGGGTTTTCGCTACTACTCATTTAGGATTTTCGCTCTACTTTTCCGGCCGTAAGGGGCTAATAAGCTTCGGCCCAACTTAACCAAACCAAAATTTTAAAATATCTTAATGGATCCTAAATCCATTTATTAAAAATACCTAACTAAACCAAATACCCAACTTTTCCAATCTAGTTTGTGGATTCGTTACAGTGTTTACAACAGCTTTATACTCAGATTTTGTCAATTTTTAGAATACTCTTTTTTATTTTGGATACGAGATGAGTTCCAAAATAGATTATCTAGACGTTGGAAAAATATAGTAATCATAATCGTCAATTCAGACTATATCCTAATAGGCATGAAGATTGAGTCTAGTCTTTACCTAGAAAAAGATATTGCGTTCGTGTCCTAGCTAGATACGCTAAGATTACTTTATTTGCTTGCCAGTAATCTTTTGTTGGTGGGTGCATGAATTCATTTGCCATTTGTAACATCTTCAATTGTATGGCAACCACATGTTTATTACATCTAAGACATCACTGATCTCTTGTCTAACTTCATATCTTAGAAATATGTAATCATGTGAAATTATTTAAGTAAAGTAGTAAATGCAGTTGCTGAGGCAATTCTAAGTACAAAGAAGAAGTTCAATTTTTGTAAGTCGAAACCAAGATACAAAGAAGAAGTTCAATTTCTAGGCACTTAAATTACAAAACCAAGATGCAAGACGAAGACCAAGTCGGTAAAAAGTAATCTTTGATCAGCAGGGTCTTAGTGGTTATTTCACAATATGCAGTTCATAAAATATCAAATTTACTTCAAAATTTGCAGTTATAATATTATTGGTCGCAGGGAAATTATTCTTTCAAGTCATTTCAAAGCAATGATTTCACCTTTTCATCATTTGAAAGATGGGGATAAACCAACTGTAACATATCATTCTACAAAGAGGCAACTATGTCATAAACAAGTTAAAGAAGTAACATTTGGTGTTTTTACTATGTGTTTGGTGTTTAAAGGTGGATTTGAGCAAAGTAGAAACACAACAAAGTGAAGGAGGTACCATGGAATATATGTCATATGTAATGTTTTCTCTTTCAATGAAATGCAGAATATTGTCATGCTCGGAAAAAAACTTGGACCAGCTGAAGTTGAAAAAAATTGGAGTGGATAAAATAATAAGAAGCCTAAAGTGGTCCAATAAATCTTTTCTATGACGACGCGTCACAAAATCACGAAGAAATCGTTCATATTAGTCAGGACCCGAGGGCCCATATGGTATGACCACGCAGACGGAAGGGACCGAATGGAGGTTCTAACACGGTCCGGAACTGGAGCCAACGAGAGAGCCTCGATTGCTGGCGCAGGACGGGACGTGAACAAAGGACTGAGAGAGACTCGATCGGGCCTTCGCGGTAGCACTGGAACGGGAGGGAGACTCGACCGGACGGGCGCAGGGAACGGGATGGATCGAGCTGGACCATGGGGGATGGAAAGGACCGTGATACACGAGGGGAAGACTCCAACCGTTAAGCTAGAGTCACAGGACAACACTTAGAAGAAGGCGGCGCCGACAATGGCTATTAGAGTAGGGTTTTAATTTCTTTCAAAGTCTGAATTTTATTAATGAAAAGACTTGGCTTATATAAGGTATAAGTCTTAGGGTTTCTGCCCTTAAAGAAAACAAAATGTAGTTTAAAGAAAAACAACTTGAAGTTTAAATGAGAACAACAAGTAGTGCAAAATAAACAGATTGGGCTGCGGGCCTTATGGGCTTGGCACGGGCCCAAGTGCTAGAAATAAAAATAACAAATGGCCTAAGTCTCTTGGGCTTCCAATGATGATCTTGCTCAAGTCAGAGTGCACACTAAAGGTGTTGCCTCGTTAAAACATTCCTCGGAAAACCCAATGGAACAAAACTGAAAATAGAAAAAAAAGTATAATTCATTAGTGCGTCTTTGGTGTCCGTATCCCGGGATGATGGTAAGGACACAGGAGTTGAGGATTCGATGACTAAGCAGCACCCAAAGTTGGGTCGTGAGGCTGAGGTCTGGTCCTTGGCTTGGTCTTGGGGTTCCTTGGAAGAACCTAAATCCTGCGCTCCACGTAACAGTTGATCTTGGTTCCTAACGCCTTGGCCCTTGCTCGAGTTATGGGACCGGTCGGCACAACAGGGACGGCTTCGTCCGGGTCTCGTCCGCATGGGTAGGTAGCTCGGTCTGGGGCCTCATCACCATACATCTTTCCTGAACAAGGACCATACCAGATTAAATTCACTCCCTTTGGGAGGTCCCCTCCCAACACAACTCAAACCCATGACTTCCCAAAATTTTCTTTGGTCGGTTACCACTAGACCAACAAAGTGATAGTATATTAGTTCAATTTTACTTATTATTTCTTCGATTTGATGGAGACGATGTGTCAAAATGGGGTTGATTGCTCTTCCCCTCCTCTTTTGATGCATCTGGCTCTTAAGGGTTTAAACAAAAATGTTCACTCTGTTCATTGATAAATCGATGGTATGAAAAAATCAGTCATTTTCTTCTTCACTTATGACTTTGTGTGCAGCTTAGCGGATCCTTCCTTGTTCATATATCTATCATCAAAGTGACTTTATAGAAAGATATGACTGTCTTTTAATTCTAAGATGTTGGTTTGAAATGTTTTCTAAAACCATATTAGATAATCTTTTCAATTGTCTAATGATGCTCACTTAACTTAAATTCAATTAAGTCAAATTTCTTGCAAAGACTAATGTTAGACTGCTTTAATAATATGTAATATGTGAAAACCAATTAGACTTGACATATAATAAATCAAAATATGTAGGATAATATATTAATCTGATTGTTCAAACTTGATTGTCACCAATCTTTTTATCAAACTAAATAAAATAGATGAATTCTCTTGAGATACCCTCTTTGCTGCTTATTAGAAGACATTGAATATTTCTTCATTGGAGGTTTAAGTAGCATCATTTAACCATTTCACAACTAATTTTTTTTTCTTCATACTCAAACTGTAGAATGTTAATAAACTATAAATACAAGAGAAAAAAATATATCTTGAATTATTTAGAAGATAATTATATACTCATCTCACTTTATAGAATTTGCCTTATTTGTTCCGTTTTAGGGTTTGTAATGTGTTTCTTTTTTAGATAATATACATAGAAGATTTTGATTGGTAAATGATTAAATATTACCTTAGAAATTCGGTTTAATTTGTACACATATTGTGTGTTATTATTGTTAAAATGTACAAAAATACCAAATACATGTCCACCGCATGAAAACCAACACATACCAAGTTTTTTTAAATATACAAGTTCGTAAATAGGGACTACATTACGTCCTTCACCTCTCCCACCACCATTTACACCTACATCAACAATTCTACAGATCACACCTTGTCCCAATATGTCCCAATCTTGGGGTATTTTGACGTACTCACTTGCTGGAAAGAAGAAGTTGAGTGGCTGTTAACTTTCGGCATCTGAAATCAAAACAGTTTATATTAACACTTAACATAGTTTGACCTAGTTTAATCGGTTTAACTTCTTAACATAGTTTAATCTAGTTTAACATTCTTAACCAGTTTTACAAGTACACATAGTTTAACAATTTTACCCATTTCAACCTATTAACATAGTATAACTTTGTTTACCTACACTACAAGAAAACACATCAATTTCCGACGGAAATAAATCCGTCAGAAATTTTCGAAAGATTTTTGACGGATTTTTGACAGAAAAAAATAAAAATATTTTTTTTTCTCCGTCGAAAATTTCTCGGAAATTTCTGAGGGATTTCCGACAGAAACTAAAAGTTTGATTTTTTTTATATTAAATTTTATAACAAGTACAAAGCAAACTTTTCTAAACAAGAAAGGTTATTCGAACAGTTATCCCCGTATTGAACCAGAAGTAACTAGAATTGCTCAAAACATATATGAATCTACTTTAAACTAAGCAAAACAAAGAAATTTTTTTTTGAAAGACCTAAAGCAAATTGAAAGAAAAATAACAAGAACAAAGTGATCAAAACAAGACAACACAAGAAACATGTTCATGAGACTAAAAACTTAAGTAAAATCATGACAAGATGTAAAATCTGTGTTCCAAGTTTCTTGTTGTTTAAGATGTTGTTTAGCTGTATATTCGTTGTAAGTATTTTAAAACGTTGTACTTTTGAAGTTCAACAATAAAGTGGAGTTTTTATTAAATTTGTCTAAATGTGTTGTTTAATGTTTGGTTCTGCTAACATGGATCTTGCGGAATTAGATCCTAAGATTTGAGATTTTGTGTATTAAATCCTAATGGTGTTGGTATAACCAAGTAAGATCTTGTGGTATTGGATCCTAATAGATTTAGTGAATTTATTGAATCCAGTGGTATTAAGTTCAAAAGGTTTAACCAAAAATTAACCAAATGAGATCTTGACGTCTTAGATCTTGATAGACTTGGTAATATCTCTATTTGATACCAAACAAATCTAACAGAAACAAATCTAGAAAATACATGCATTTAGCCAAAATTGAAAATGAGAAAGAAATAGGCACGTAAAAGAGAGAAAGTAACAAAGTAAGAGAAAAGAAGAAGAGGAAAAAAATGAACAAGAAGACCTAAGAACATCACAAACACACTAAGAAAACCTTTTGTTTTTTTTTAATTAACTAAAATTTTATTAATTTAATCATTAGGGCAAATTGGGTTTATCAAAACAAAATTGTAAAAAAAAAATAGGATATACAAAATTTTGGGAGTTGTTTTTAAAAAAATATAAAATAAAAAATCGTTAAATTTTACTTTTATATCCTTTTATATTTAAATATAATTTTTTGTTTTCAAGGGAGGATAATCTATTCCATCATAGATACAACCAAACTCACATAGATTTAAGCATGTGTTTAAACTAATACTAAGAAAATTTCATATTTTAAACCCACACATAAAGAAAGTTTGAATATTATTTTTACATAAAATGAAAGCTCGAATCTTATTTCCACACAAAATGAAATTTTGAATCTTAACATAACCTATTCTAAAAACTATCAATATCGTAATCAATGACTAAATAGATTTAACCGTTAATTAATTCATAAACCAAAATTTTAACCCTATTAAACTTGATTACAATTGATTTTCTTAGAAATTAAAGTTCAAATGAGAAGAACATCAGATGAAAAGAGGAGTCAGATTTTTGGTTGTGTAAGCAAATATTCGAAAAAAAAAAACAGATTTAAGAATTTTTAATTTCGCTTTGTTTCCTACTGATTAATTAAAAAAATCGCTTTAAACTAAAGTTGTGTGGAAATATGTTTCTTGGTTTTGATATTACATTGTTGTAATAAAATAAAATTTTAATTTTTAAGATTACCATTTAACAATTTAACTAGAACATAAGAAAAACTTGAGTAATAAAGAAGCATGCATGCAGAAATTGTTGCGATTCTAATTCATATTTTTAGTCTGAAAATAAATTAAATTGTTGATATTTTACGATATAGTTTGTGACGACTGACGAGGAGAAGTAGTAATTCATCAAAACTTTTGTAATTATTTTTATAACAGTTATACACAGATGTGTAAGCATCAGAAACTTCTAATAATCGAATCATTTAACTTTTTGACCTAGAAATTTTAAATAATAGATTTTGACTCAAAAAACCATTTAACAAATAGATTGGATTCGCCATGATCCGTTCAACATTGAATTCATTTTTGTCAACGGGTTTTCATAAATTTGCATGTGCAATGTAACAAGTCAGCTTCGTATATAATTTTGAGACATAGCTATTGTAGGCCTAACTTAAATATCGACAAAATATTTTTGAATTAATTTTTAATATACTCTTTAATATCACATGATGTTTTGAAATATTCTTCTTTAAATTATAACATAGAAAATTACGATTTTGTCCTCTTTATTGGTTTTATATTAATAAATGTAATTTATTTCGTTGGAAACATGTTGGCACAGATGGATATATTCTTTTGTGCGACCCGAGGATGCGGATTCCAAAACCCAGTTTTCCCAGAATATAACTGGCTATTATTTGAATATGTGGGTGAGATGATGATGCGTGGGTTCCGGAGAATGGGCGTTGCATCCGTAGGTATTTAAAGTTTAGTTTTCACACACACGCAGGGATATTTTTGTCATTTCATTAGTTGAGGAGTATATTAAAAACAAAGAGAGTGGGCAAGAAAAACTCTCAACAATGAGATTATATTAGAAAAACTCTCAATATTTTTGGGCTAAATATATATGAGTCAATAACTGACGCAGAACGGAAAATTTTGGGTGAAGCTAGAAATTATGGTGGAAATTGATACGCAGAAGCAGCTTCTCTCTCTGATCCGCGACTTCACTTTGAAAGATCTCGCGGGGGTAAGATCATCTTTATACTTTTGTAGCTTTTTAATTTCTAGATAAAAGATGTAATTTCGTGGCGAAGAACGGAAAGACATCTAGAAGATATTTTTGAAAATTTATATATAGATCTGCACTTTGATTGGATTTTTCCGAAAATTTAGGGCTTAGGTGTTAAATGTATGCGATTCGAGCTAGATTAATTTTGTAATTAAAGAAATTATGAGTTCCAAATGAAAATAGTCATATATTTTTTTATTATTAAATCGAATATTAAAAAAAAAAATTTAAGAATTTCTGATTTAACCAATTTTAGGAAAATTACTTTAAATAGTTATGTAAAAATAGGCTTAGGAAGTTTTGATATTACAAAATTAATTTTTAAGATTACCATTTAACTAGAACATTAAAAAAAAACTGAAGTAATAAAAAAAAGTTGCATTGTATCACAAGTTAAAAACACCAAAGAAATGTCATCTTCTACTCTGAATCGTCGTCAGAGAAGGTAATCTTCTTACCGCAAAATACACTAATATCTATCTTCTCTCTCTTGCGAATCGGTTTAGACACCAAATCATCTTCTGATAGTAAATCATCTTCTTCTATCAGAAGGCTTTCTCGTTGAAGGTAGTCTTCGTACCTGAGATTTCAAAAAACCCTGTGATCTCTCCATGTATACCAAACACTTCACCCAATATGATCTTGATAACAAAACTCAAAAGGCAATAGTTAAATTCCTTACCAAAGCTTCTCTGCAAGGTTGTACCTAATTAACAAAAATAATAGCATTAAACTTCCGTAATGACATCAAAAACTATAGCAATAAGTTAGAGAACCAAATCTTCATAACATGGAAAATCAATTTACTTGGGTCGGAGAGGGTATGGAGCCATCTTAGCCATGTAAAGCAAAATTGTACGAGCACACAATATTTCTCCGAACTTCCTTTTCAATGCCTGCAATATAAAAGATTTAATCAGCAATGGTACTCTCAAATAACTACTTGTAAATTTGTCATCATAAGTAAACAATACTTTTCAAGTGGCTTCTTAAATACTTTTCATCATTACTACATACTCTCACCTTCTTTGCGTCGTTAGCAGAATCAAACTCTACAAAGCCACAGCCCAGACGCTTACCCTCGTAATCTACCATAACTAGAATACTCTTAACTTTTCCAACATCTTTGAAGAAATTGATGCTGTAAAAATGGAGGATAAAATATCTATCAGTCATGAAAAACATGCTCCAATAACGAAAGAGGAAATTAAAGCTGCTACTTACATAGGTCTTATGTTTGGTATAGAAGAGAGATTGGTATAAAAGAGAGTTTTTTGTCTTACGGCAACTTCCTGAATTTAACAGCCAAGTGTGTTAGCACGACTTTAAGGAGAAAAAGACGAGAGTTGCATATCAACAAAAAAATAGATTCGTCCCTAGAATAAGTCATCTTTCGACTTTATGGCAACAGTTCTGTTATTAAACACTAAGCGTTCCTCCTGAGCATGACATATTTTGAGGATAATAAGAACACGTACCTCAGCCAAATCAGGAGCTTCGTCAAGTACTTCCACTGCCTCCTCTTCTCCTATCAGAAGGCTTTCTCGTCGAAGGTAATCTTCGTACCTAAAATATCAAAAACCCTTGTGCTCTTTCCATGTATACTAAAAACTTCACCCAATGTGCTATTGGTTATAAACTTAGGAAGCAAATATTTAAATCCCTTACCAAACCTTGTGATCTAAGCAATACCTAATTAACAAATATAATAGCGTTAGTTTTCTGTAATAGCAGCAATAAGTTACAGAAACAAATCTCCATAACATGGAAAATCAATTTACATGGGTTGGAGAGCTGTCTCAGCCACGTCAAGAGTAATCTTACTACCGCACAAATATTCACCATTCTTCATTTCCTGAGCCTGCAGTATAAAAGATTTAATCAGCAAAAGTACTTTAAAATAAATTCTACTATAATATTCATCATAAGTATACACTACTTTTCTAATGAGTACTAAAATACTTTTCTTCATTACTCTAAACTACTCTCACCTTCTTTGCTTCGTTAGCAGAAGCAAACTCAACAAAACCATTGCCAAGATGCTTGCCCATGCGGTTTACCTCAAGTCGAACATGAACAACTTCTCCAACATCTTTGAAGAAATTAATGCTGTAAAGTTGGAGGATAAAGTATTAGTCATGAAAAACTTGCTCAAAGAACTAAAGAAGAAATTAAGGTGCTACTTACATGTCTGACATTTTAGTTTCGAGAGAGAGATTGGAAACAGAGAGCGACTTTTTTCTTACTGCAACTGCCTGAATTTAACAGCCAAGCATGTTAACAGCCAAGCATCTTTCGACTTTGTGGCAACAGCTCTGTTATTAATCGCTAAGCGTTTCTTCTGAGCCTGACATATTTTGAAAATAATAAGAACAAATACCTCATCAAAATTCGGAGTTTCATCAAGTCCTTCCAGTTCCTCATCATCTTCTATCAGATAGCTTTTTTGTAGAAGGTAGTCTTCGTACCTGGAATATTTAAAACCCTTGTGATCTCTCCATCTACAACAAACACTTACCAATATGCTCTTGATAACGAACTCAAGAAGCAAACATTTAACTCCCTTACCAAAGCTTCTCAGCAAGGCTGTACCTAATTAACAAAGATAATAGCATTAGTCTTCTGTAATGGCATCAAAACTCTAGCAATAAGTTACAACTAGTGTTACATAAGCAAATCTCCAGAACATGGAAAATCAATTTACTTGGGACGAGGAGCATATGGAGCCACATCAAGAAAAATCTTATGACCGTGCAAATATTTACCATTCTTCCCTTCCAGCGCCTACATTATGTAAGATTTAATCAGCTATAGTACTTTCAAATAACAACTTGTATATTTTTTATCATAAGTATATACTATTCAAAGTACTTTAATACTTTTTTCATCATTACTACAAAACTACTCTTACCTTTTCTGCTTCGTAAGCAGAAGCAAACTCAACAAAACCATAGCCCACATGTTTACCCTCGTGGTTTACAATAAGTCGAACTCTTAAACATTCTGTATATGTTTTGAAGAATTTGATGCTGTATAAATGGAGGATAACATATCAATCATGAAAAACTTGCTCCAAGAATGAAAGTGGGCATTTGAGGCGCTACTTACACATGTTTTATATTAGTTTGGGGAGAGAGATTGGCAACAAAGAGTGTATCTTCTCTTGCAGCGACTGCCTGAATTTAACAGCCCAAGTGTGTTAGCACGACTCTTAGGGAGAAAAAGACTTAACTTGCATAACAACAAAAGGTAGACTCGTCTAAAGGATTAATCCCCAAAATAAGTCATGTTTTAAATTTTTTACAACAGTTCGGTTATTAAAAGCTAAGCATTTCTTCCGAGCCTGACATATTTTGAAGTACCTCAAAAAAATGGGGAGGTATCTCCTCTCCTTCCATCGGAAAGCTTTCTCGTCGAAGGTCGTCTTCATTCCTAGAATATCAAAAACCCTTGTGATCTCTCCATGTATACCAAAAACTTCACCTAATGTGCTATTGATAACAAACTTAAGAGGCAAAGAGTAAAATCCCTTACCAAACCTTGTGTTCTACACAACACCTAATTAACAAAAATAATAGCGTTAATCTTCTGTATGGCATCAAAACTCTAGCAATAAGTTACAGAAACAAATCTCTATAACTTGGAATATCATTTACATGGGTCGTGGAGGATTTGGAGGTTTCGTAGCCACGTTAAGAGTAATCTTATCAAGCCCCAAATATTCACCATTCTTCATTTCCAGCGCCTGCAGTATAAAAGATTTAGACAGTAATGGTATTTTGAAATTAACTACTTCTATGATTTTCATCATAAGTATACACTTCTTTTCAAATGACTCCTAAAATACATTTCATTATTACTATAAACTACTCGCACCTTCTGTGCTTCGTTAGCAGAAGCAAACTCAACAGAGGCATAGCGACTATACTTGCCCGTGGATATTAAAAAACGTCGAACACGAACAACTTGTGCAACATCTTTGAAGAAATCGATGCTGTGAAAATGGAGGATAAAATATTAGTCATGAAAATTTGCTTCAAAAACGAAAGAGGAAAGGAAAATTGCTACTAACATGTCTGATATTCTAGTTTGGCGACGGAGATGGGAAACAACGAGCGTCTTTTTTCTTGCCGCAACTATCTGAATATTAACAACCCAAGTATGTTAGAACGACTCTAAGCGTTTCTTCTGAGGCTGACATAATAAGAAGAGAATAAGAAAAGGTACCTCAACATAATCAAGTCCTCCCACTGTCTCCTGTTACATGAGTAGCCATTGGAACACATTTTGGAGATGATATATGCAACATATCTGGTAACCATTACAATATTTAAAATTTCAAAAATTGTACCTTCAGTGGTCTTAAATTAGCCTGATCAGACTTTGTCTCCAACAACTGGATCTGCTGGGGATTATCAGCAAATACTTTCGTTGTCTCCTGTTACGAGTAGCCATTAGAATAGTGTAAAGAAAATTGTTCTCAAAGAGCAAGAGGATTCCTCAGAATCCGACCATCTTAGGTTACCTTCTCCTCGGAATTTTCCTTATGTCTTTTCAGAATCGGTTTGGTCTCCAAATCATAATTTGGCTCTCGCTTACCTAGACAAGAAGAATAGTTAAAATCAACAACATCTTCAGCAAAGGACGTTCAATCTAAAACCAAAAAAAAAATAATGATTCTTAAGTCAAATTAGAGTAGCCCAGACATATTTATTTATAAAACATTAGATAATAGATGGTATGAAAGAGCCACCCAAAACAAACCCAATAAATTAGAACTGGCCATGGAGAAGATGAAAACAGCGATGGGAAGAGTTGAGAGCAGCAAAATCAGTTACACATATAATTGCAGAGAAAGATCAAAGGAAGAAAGCGAGACAAAAGTGGTATTTATAGGGTTTTCGCTCTTCTTTGTGGGCCGTAAGGGGCTAATAAGCTTCGGCCCATATCAACCAAACTAAAATTTTAAAATATCCTAATGGATCATAAATCCATTTATCTAAAATACCAAACCAAATCAAATAGCCAATTGTCCAAGCCTAATTTAGGGGTTCATGACAATGTTTGCAACTAAATACCCTGCTTTTATGACTTTAAGGAGGTATTATTGAATTAATGAATTTAATAGAATTCATTGTAATTGTAATTAGAGGTATTTTAATATATTTAGTTCAATTCTTTATAATATGTAATGAATTCAACGGATTTGTTTGGAATATATTTTGATTTCAACATATTTTTTTTATAATTCCAAATCTATAGTAAACATCAAAAAATATTAAAAGAAAACAAAGTAAACTCTATCCATAAATAAAACGTTGAATGTTGATCATAGACATTCGGTTAACAAAAACCAAACCAATGCGTTTTTTGGTTTTTGACTGAATTAAACTGAACTTCTAACCGAACATAAACCAAAACCAAAATTTTTAGTTCAATTTGATTCAAATTCGCAGCCTTAGTTAACCACATCCATTTTTCCATTTTTCGCTCTATTTTTTTTATATCTCTCTTGTCTATTTGGACATAGATTTTTAAACTTATAAAACATAGTTAACTTTATAATGTTTTTCATCTTTGTCATCTCTGTAGCAAAAAAATATCAGGTTTCATCAATATTTGATGATATTAGTTCATAAATTTTCTATTGTTAAGAAAAAAGAAAAATCCAGATGAAAAATTTAGTATTTGGTTTACTCTTGTTTTGTATAAAAAATACATTAAAATCCATTAGAATTAAAATCTAATAAAATCCAACGGATATTGAATAACAAAGTATTTTAATTCATTTTGAATTCTATCCAACAAATGCTTAATCCAATAACACTAGATTTTAATTCATTTTGAATTCTATCTAACAAATACTTAATCCAATAACACTGAATTTTAATTCATTTTCATCAAATCTACCATTGAATAACAATGGATTTTATTTTGAATCTAAATTCTATTAAATTTCGATAAATTGATCAATTCAATAACACCTCCTAAAAATACTCATTTCTATTCGCGATGACTTCCAAGATATATTATATACACGTAAGAAATATAGTAGCTAGAATAGTCAATTCAGACTGCATCATAGTAGGTATGAAGTTTGAGTCTGGTATTTGCCGAGAAGAAGATGTTGTGTTGCTATCCTAGATAGATATGCTAGGATTACCTTAGCTGCTTGCCACTGCCTCCTCTTCTTCTATCAAAAGGTTTTCTCGTCGAAGGTAGTCTTCGTACCTGAAATATCAAAAACACTCTTTCCATGTATACTAAAAACTTCACCCAACGTGCTCTTGGTTACAAACATAAGATTAGTTAAATTCCTTACCAAACCTTGTGATCTAAGAAATACCTAATTAACAAATATAGCGTTAGTTTTCTGTAATGGCATCAAAACTCTAGCAATAAATTACAGAAACAAATCTCCGTAACATGGAAAATCAATTTACTTGGGTTGGAGAGCTGTCTCAGCCATGTCAAAAGTAATCTTACTACCGCACAAATATTCACCATTCTTCATTTCCTGCGCCTGCAGTTTAAAAGATTTAAACAGCAATGGTACTTTAAAATAACTACTACTATATATTCATCATAAGTATACACTACTTTTCTAATGACTAATAAAATACTTTTCTTCATTACTATAAAACTACTCTCACCTTCTTTGCTTGGTTAGCAGATGCAAACTCAACATAAGCATAGCCAAGATACTTGCCCATGCGGTTTACCTCTCGTCGAACATGAACAACTTCTCCAACATCTTTGAAGAAATTGATGCTGTAAAGTTGGAGGATAAAGAATTAGTCATGAAAAACTTGCTCAAAGAACGAAAGAAGAAATTAAAGGTGCTACTTACATGTCTGACATTTTAGTTTCGAGAGAGAGATTGGAAACAGAGAGCGACTTTTTTCTTACTGCAACTGCCTGATGAATCATGTTAGCACGACTCTAATTAGGAGAAATGAACTGAAACTGCATTACAACAAAAATTAGCCTCATCTAAAGATTTATCCCAAGAATAAGTCATCTTTAGACTTTGTGGCAACCGTTCTGTTATTAATCGCTAAGCATTTGTTCTGAGCCTGACATATTTTGAAAATAATAAGAACAAATACCTCATCAAAATTTGGAGTTTCATCAAGTCCTTCCAGTTTCTCATCTTCTTCTATCAGAACGCTTTTTTGTAGAAGGTAGTCTTCGTACCTGGAATATTAAAAACCCTTGTGATCTCTCCATCTACAACAAACACTTACCAATATGCTCTTGATAACGAACTCAAGAGGCAAACAGTTAACTCCCTTACCAAAGCTTCTCAGCAAGGCTGTACCTATTTAACAAAAATAATAGCATTAGTCTTTTGTAATGGCATCAAAACTCTAGGAATATGTCACAACCAGTGTTACATAAGCAAATCTCAATGACGTGGAAAATCAATTTACTTGGGGCGAGGAGCGTATGGAGCCACATCAAGAAAAATCTTATGACCGTGCAAATATTTACCATTCTTCCTTTCGAGCGCCTACAGCATGTAAGATTTAATCAGCTATAGTACTTTCAAATAAATACTTGTATATTTTTATCATAAGTCCTATTTAAAGAACTTTAATACTTTTTTCATTATCACTACAAAAGTACTCTTACCTTTTCTGCTTCGTAAGCAGAAGCAAACTCAACAAAACCATAGCCCACATGCTTACCCTCGTGGTTTACAATAAGTCGAACACTTAAACATTTTGTATTTGTTTCAAAGAAATTGATGCTGTATACATGGAGGATAACATATCAGTCATGAAAAACTTGCTCCAAGAATGGAAGTGGAAATTTGAGGTGCTACTTACACATTTAATATTTTAGTTTGGGGAGAGAGATTGGCAAAAAAGAGTGTATCTTCTCTTGCAGCAACTGCCTGAATTAACAGCCCAAGTGTGTTAGCACGACTCTTTAAGGAGAAAAAGACTTAAATTGCATAACAACAAAAAGTAGACTCATCTAAAGGATTAATCCCCAGAATAAGTCATCTTTCAACTTTGTGACAACAGTTCTGTTATTAAAAGCTAAGCATTTCTTCTGAGCCTGACATATTTTGAAGTACCTCAAAAAAATGGGGAGGTATCTCCTCTCCTTCCATCGGAAAGCTTTCTCGTCGAAGGTAGTCTTCATTCCTGGAATATCAAAAACCCTTGTGATCCCTCCATGTATACCTAAAACTTCACCTAATGTGCTACTGATAACAAAGTCGAGAGGCAAATAGTTAAATCCCTTACCAAACCTTGTGTTCTACGCAATACCTAATTAATAAAAATAATAGCGTTAATCTTCTGTAATGGCATCACAACTCTAGCAATAAGTTACAGAAACAAATCTCCATAACATGGAATATAAATTACCTGGGTCTTGGAGGGTTTGGAGGTTTCGTAGCCACTCTAAGACTAATCTTCTGACGGCCCAAATATTCACCTCTCTTCTTTTCCAGCGCCTGCAGTATAAAAGATTTAAACAGCAATGGTATTTTCAAATTAACTACTTCTATAATTTTCATCACAAGTATACTCTACTTTTCAAATGACTCCTAAAATACATTTCATCATTACTGTAAAATACTCTCACCTTCATTGCTTCGTTAGCAGAAGCAAACTCAACAGCGGCATAGCGACTATACCGGCCCGCGATGTCTGAAAAGCGTCGAACACGAACAACTTGTGCAACATCTTTGAAGAAATTGATGCTGTGAAAATGGAGGATAAAATATTGGTCATGAAAAACTTTGCTCCAAAAACGAAAGAGGAAATGAAAAGTGCTACTTACATGTCTGATATTGTAGTTTGGCGACGGAGATTGATAACAGCGAGCGTCTTTTTTCTTGCCGCAACAGTCTGAATTTAAAAGCCAAGTGTGTTAGAAAGACTCTAAGCGTTTCTTCTGAGTCTGACATAATAAGAAGAGAATAAGAACAGGTACCTCAACATAATCAAGTCCTCCCACTGTCTCCTGTTACATGAGTAGCCATTGGAACACATTTTGGAGATAATAAGAACATTGATGCTTCATAAACTTGTAACTATATATGCAACATATCTGACAAACAGTACAATATTTTAATTTTCAATAATTGTACCTTCACTGGTCTTAAATTAGCCTGATCAGACTTTGTCTCCAACAACTCGATCTGCTGGAGATTATCAGCAAATCCTTTCGTTGTCTCCTGTTACGAGTAGCCATTAGAATAGTGTAAATAATTATTCTCAAAGAACAAGAGGATTTCTAAGAATCCGACCATCTTAGGATACCTTCTCCGAATTTTCCTTATGTCTTTTCAGAATTGGTTTGGTCTCCAAATCATACTTTGGCTCTCGCTTACCTAGAAGAAGAGCAGCAAATAATAATAAAAAAAAGTTAACAACAACATCTTCAGCAAAGGACGTTCAATCTAAAACCAAAAAAAAAAGAAAAATTATGATTCTCAAATCAAATTAGAGTAGCCCAGACATGTTTATTTATAAAACATTAGATAAGAGATCGTAAGAAAAAGCCACCCAAAACAAACCCAATAAATTAGAACTGGCCATGGAGAAGATGAAAACAGCGATGGGACGAGTTGAGAGCAGCAATAAGTTACAGATAAAATTGCAGAGAGAAAGATGAGAGGAGGAAAGCGAGACAAAAGAGGTATTTATAGGGTTTTCGCTACTACTCATTTAGGATTTTCGCTCTACTTTTCCGGCCGTAAGGGGCTAATAAGCTTCGGCCCAACTTAACCAAACCAAAATTTTAAAATATCTTAATGGATCCTAAATCCATTTATTAAAAATACCTAACTAAACCAAATACCCAACTTTTCCAATCTAGTTTGTGGATTCGTTACAGTGTTTACAACAGCTTTATACTCAGATTTTGTCAATTTTTAGAATACTCTTTTTTATTTTGGATACGAGATGAGTTCCAAAATAGATTATCTAGACGTTGGAAAAATATAGTAATCATAATCGTCAATTCAGACTATATCCTAATAGGCATGAAGATTGAGTCTAGTCTTTACCTAGAAAAAGATATTGCGTTCGTGTCCTAGCTAGATACGCTAAGATTACTTTATTTGCTTGCCAGTAATCTTTTGTTGGTGGGTGCATGAATTCATTTGCCATTTGTAACATCTTCAATTGTATGGCAACCACATGTTTATTACATCTAAGACATCACTGATCTCTTGTCTAACTTCATATCTTAAAAATATGTAATCATGTGAAATTATTTAAGTAAAGTAGTAAATGCAGTTGCTGAGGCAATTCTAAGTACAAAGAAGAAGTTCAATTTTTGTAAGTCGAAACCAAGATACAAAGAAGAAGTTCAATTTCTAGGCACTTAAATTACAAAACCAAGATGCAAGACGAAGACCAAGTCGGTAAAAAGTAATCTTTGATCAGCAGGGTCTTAGTGGTTATTTCACAATATGCAGTTCATAAAATATCAAATTTACTTCAAAATTTGCAGTTATAATATTATTGGTCGCAGGGAAATTATTCTTTCAAGTCATTTCAAAGCAATGATTTCACCTTTTCATCATTTGAAAGATGGGGATAAACCAACTGTAACATATCATTCTACAAAGAGGCAACTATGTCATAAACAAGTTAAAGAAGTAACATTTGGTGTTTTTACTATGTGTTTGGTGTTTAAAGGTGGATTTGAGCAAAGTAGAAACACAGCAAAGTGAAGGAGGTACCATGGAATATATGTCATATGTAATGTTTTCTCTTTCAATGAAATGCAGAATATTGTCATGCTCGGAAAAAAACTTGGACCAGCTGAAGTTGAAAAAAATTGGAGTGGATAAAATAATAAGAAGCCTAAAGTGGTCCAATAAATCTTTTCTATGACGACGCGTCACAAAATCACGAAGAAATCGTTCATATTAGTCAGGACCCGAGGGCCCATATGGTATGACCACGCAGACGGAAGGGACCGAATGGAGGTTCTAACACGGTCCGGAACTGGAGCCAACGAGAGAGCCTCGATTGCTGGCGCAGGACGGGACGTGAACAAAGGACTGAGAGAGACTCGATCGGGCCTTCGCGGTAGCACTGGAACGGGAGGGAGACTCGACCGGACGGGCGCAGGGAACGGGATGGATCGAGCTGGACCATGGGGGATGGAAAGGACCGTGATACACGAGGGGAAGACTCCAACCGTTAAGCTAGAGTCACAGGACAACACTTAGAAGAAGGCGGCGCCGACAATGGCTATTAGAGTAGGGTTTTAATTTCTTTCAAAGTCTGAATTTTATTAATGAAAAGACTTGGCTTATATAAGGTATAAGTCTTAGGGTTTCTGCCCTTAAAGAAAACAAAATGTAGTTTAAAGAAAAACAACTTGAAGTTTAAATGAGAACAACAAGTAGTGCAAAATAAACAGATTGGGCTGCGGGCCTTATGGGCTTGGCACGGGCCCAAGTGCTAGAAATAAAAATAACAAATGGCCTAAGTCTCTTGGGCTTCCAATGATGATCTTGCTCAAGTCAGAGTGCACACTAAAGGTGTTGCCTCGTTAAAACATTCCTCGGAAAACCCAATGGAACAAAACTGAAAATAGAAAAAAAAGTATAATTCATTAGTGCGTCTTTGGTGTCCGTATCCCGGGGTGATGGTAAGGACACAGGAGTTGAGGATTCGATGACTAAGCAGCACCCAAAGTTGGGTCGTGAGGCTGAGGTCTGGTCCTTGGCTTGGTCTTGGGGTTCCTTGGAAGAACCTAAATCCTGCGCTCCACGTAACAGTTGATCTTGGTTCCTAACGCCTTGGCCCTTGCTCGAGTTATGGGACCGGTCGGCACAACAGGGACGGCTTCGTCCGGGTCTCGTCCGCATGGGTAGGTAGCTCGGTCTGGGGCCTCATCACCATACATCTTTCCTGAACAAGGACCATACCAGATTAAATTCACTCCCTTTGGGAGGTCCCCTCCCAACACAACTCAAACCCATGACTTCCCAAAATTTTCTTTGGTCGGTTACCACTAGACCAACAAAGTGATAGTATATTAGTTCAATTTTACTTATTATTTCTTCGATTTGATGGAGACGATGTGTCAAAATGGGGTTGATTGCTCTTCCCCTCCTCTTTTGATGCATCTGGCTCTTAAGGGTTTAAACAAAAATGTTCACTCTGTTCATTGATAAATCGATGGTATGAAAAAATCAGTCATTTTTTTCTTCACTTATGACTTTGTGTGCAGCTTAGCGGATCCTTCCTTGTTCATATATCTATCATCAAAGTGACTTTATAGAAAGATATGACTGTCTTTTAATTCTAAGATGTTGGTTTGAAATGTTTTCTAAAACCATATTAGATAATCTTTTCAATTGTCTAATGATGCTCACTTAACTTAAATTCAATTAAGTCAAATTTCTTGCAAAGACTAATGTTAGACTGCTTTAATAATATGTAATATGTGAAAACCAATTAGACTTGACATATAATAAATCAAAATATGTAGGATAATATATTAATCTGATTGTTCAAACTTGATTGTCACCAATCTTTTTATCAAACTAAATAAAATAGATGAATTCTCTTGAGATACCCTCTTTGCTGCTTATTAGAAGACATTGAATATTTCTTCATTGGAGGTTTAAGTAGCATCATTTAACCATTTCACAACTAATTTTTTTTTCTTCATACTCAAACTGTAGAATGTTAATAAACTATAAATACAAGAGAAAAAAATATATCTTGAATTATTTAGAAGATAATTATATACTCATCTCACTTTATAGAATTTGCCTTATTTGTTCCGTTTTAGGGTTTGTAATGTGTTTCTTTTTTAGATAATATACATAGAAGATTTTGATTGGTAAATGATTAAATATTACCTTAGAAATTCGGTTTAATTTGTACACATATTGTGTGTTATTATTGTTAAAATGTACAAAAATACCAAATACATGTCCACCGCATGAAAACCAACACATACCAAGTTTTTTTAAATATACAAGTTCGTAAATAGGGACTACATTACGTCCTTCACCTCTCCCACCACCATTTACACCTACATCAACAATTCTACAGATCACACCTTGTCCCAATATGTCCCAATCTTGGGGTATTTTGACGTACTCACTTGCTGGAAAGAAGAAGTTGAGTGGCTGTTAACTTTCGGCATCTGAAATCAAAACAGTTTATATTAACACTTAACATAGTTTGACCTAGTTTAATCGGTTTAACTTCTTAACATAGTTTAATCTAGTTTAACATTCTTAACCAGTTTTACAAGTACACATAGTTTAACAATTTTACCCATTTCAACCTATTAACATAGTATAACTTTGTTTACCTACACTACAAGAAAACACATCAATTTCCGACGGAAATAAATCCGTCAGAAATTTTCGAAAGATTTTTGACGGATTTTTGACAGAAAAAAATAAAAATATTTTTTTTTCTCCGTCGAAAATTTCTCGGAAATTTCTGAGGGATTTCCGACAGAAACTAAAAGTTTGATTTTTTTTATATTAAATTTTATAACAAGTACAAAGCAAACTTTTCTAAACAAGAAAGGTTATTCGAACAGTTATCCCCGTATTGAACCAGAAGTAACTAGAATTGCTCAAAACATATATGAATCTACTTTAAACTAAGCAAAACAAAGAAATTTTTTTTTGAAAGACCTAAAGCAAATTGAAAGAAAAATAACAAGAACAAAGTGATCAAAACAAGACAACACAAGAAACATGTTCATGAGACTAAAAACTTAAGTAAAATCATGACAAGATGTAAAATCTGTGTTCCAAGTTTCTTGTTGTTTAAGATGTTGTTTAGCTGTATATTCGTTGTAAGTATTTTAAAACGTTGTACTTTTGAAGTTCAACAATAAAGTGGAGTTTTTATTAAATTTGTCTAAATGTGTTGTTTAATGTTTGGTTCTGCTAACATGGATCTTGCGGAATTAGATCCTAAGATTTGAGATTTTGTGTATTAAATCCTAATGGTGTTGGTATAACCAAGTAAGATCTTGTGGTATTGGATCCTAATAGATTTAGTGAATTTATTGAATCCAGTGGTATTAAGTTCAAAAGGTTTAACCAAAAATTAACCAAATGAGATCTTGACGTCTTAGATCTTGATAGACTTGGTAATATCTCTATTTGATACCAAACAATTCTAACAGAAACAAATCTAGAAAATACATGCATTTAGCCAAAATTGAAAATGAGAAAGAAATAGGCACGTAAAAGAGAGAAAGTAACAAAGTAAGAGAAAAGAAGAAGAGGAAAAAAATGAACAAGAAGACCTAAGAACATCACAAACACACTAAGAAAACCTTTTGTTTTTTTTTAATTAACTAAAATTTTATTAATTTAATCATTAGGGCAAATTGGGTTTATCAAAACAAAATTGTAAAAAAAAAATAGGATATACAAAATTTTGGGAGTTGTTTTTAAAAAAATATAAAATAAAAAATCGTTAAATTTTACTTTTATATCCTTTTATATTTAAATATAATTTTTTGTTTTCAAGGGAGGATAATCTATTCCATCATAGATACAACCAAACTCACATAGATTTAAGCATGTGTTTAAACTAATACTAAGAAAATTTCATATTTTAAACCCACACATAAAAAAAGTTTGAATATTATTTTTACATAAAATGAAAGCTCGAATCTTATTTCCACACAAAATGAAATTTTGAATCTTAACATAACCTATTCTAAAAACTATCAATATCGTAATCAATGACTAAATAGATTTAACCGTTAATTAATTCATAAACCAAAATTTTAACCCTATTAAACTTGATTACAATTGATTTTCTTAGAAATTAAAGTTCAAATGAGAAGAACATCAGATGAAAAGAGGAGTCAGATTTTTGGTTGTGTAAGCAAATATTCGAAAAAAAAAAAACAGATTTAAGAATTTTTAATTTCGCTTTGTTTCCTACTGACTAATTAAAAAAATCGCTTTAAACTAAAGTTGTGTGGAAATATGTTTCTTGGTTTTGATATTACATTGTTGTAATAAAATAAAATTTTAATTTTTAAGATTACCATTTAACAATTTAACTAGAACATAAGAAAAACTTGAGTAATAAAGAAGCATGCATGCAGAAATTGTTGCGATTCTAATTCATATTTTTAGTCTGAAAATAAATTAAATTGTTGATATTTTACGATATAGTTTGTGACGACTGACGAGGAGAAGTAGTAATTCATCAAAACTTTTGTAATTATTTTTATAACAGTTATACACAGATGTGTAAGCATCAGAAACTTCTAATAATCGAATCATTTAACTTTTTGACCTAGAAATTTTAAATAATAGATTTTGACCCAAAAAACCATTTAACAAATAGATTGGATTCGCCATGATCCGTTCAACATTGAATTCATTTTTGTCAACGGGTTTTCATAAATTTGCATGTGCAATGTAACAAGTCAGCTTCGTATATAATTTTGAGACATAGCTATTGTAGGCCTAACTTAAATATCGACAAAATATTTTTGAATTAATTTTTAATATACTCTTTAATATCACATGATGTTTTGAAATATTCTTCTTTAAATTATAACATAGAAAATTACGATTTTGTCCTCTTTATTGGTTTTATATTAATAAATGTAATTTATTTCGTTGGAAACATGTTGGCACAGATGGATATATTCTTTTGTGCGACCCGAGGATGCGGATTCCAAAACCCAGTTTGCCCAGAATATAACTGGCTATTATTTGAATATGTGGGTGAGATGATGATGCGTGGGTTCCGGAGAATGGGCGTTGCATCCGTAGGTATTTAAAGTTTAGTTTTCACACACACGCAGGGATATTTTTGTCATTTCATTAGTTGAGGAGTATATTAAAAACAAAGAGAGTGGGCAAGAAAAACTCTCAACAATGAGATTATATTAGAAAAACTCTCAATATTTTTGGGCTAAATATATATGAGTCAATAACTGACGCAGAACGGAAAATTTTGGGTGAAGCTAGAAATTATGGTGGAAATTGATACGCAGAAGCAGCTTCTCTCTCTGATCCGCGACTTCACTTTGAAAGATCTCGCGGGGGTAAGATCATCTTTATACTTTTGTAGCTTTTTAATTTCTAGATAAAAGATGTAATTTCGTGGCGAAGAACGGAAAGACATCTAGAAGATATTTTTGAAAATTTATATATAGATCTGCACTTTGATTGGATTTTTCCGAAAATTTAGGGCTTAGGTGTTAAATGTATGCGATTCGAGCTAGATTAATTTTGTAATTAAAGAAATTATGAGTTCCAAATGAAAATAGTCATATATTTTTTTATTATTAAATCGAATATTAAAAAAAAAAAAATTAAGAATTTCTGATTTAACCAATTTTAGGAAAATTACTTTAAATAGTTATGTAAAAATAGGCTTAGGAAGTTTTGATATTACAAAATTAATTTTTAAGATTACCATTTAACTAGAACATTAAAAAAAAACTGAAGTAATAAAAAAAAAGTTGCATTGTATCATTAAAAACACCAAAGAAATGTCATCTTCTACTCTGAATCGTCGTCAGAGAAGGTAATCTTCTTACCGCAAAATACACTAATATCTTTCTTCTCTCTCTTGCGAATCGGTTTACACACCAAATCATCTTCTGATAGTAAATCATCTTCTTCTATCAGAAGGCTTTCTCGTTGAAGGTAGTCTTCGTACCTGAGATTTCAAAAAACCCTGTGATCTCTCCATGTATACCAAACACTTCACCCAATATGATCTTGATAACAAAACTCAAAAGGCAATAGTTAAATTCCTTACCAAAGCTTCTCTGCAAGGTTGTACCTAATTAACAAAAATAATAGCATTAAACTTCCGTAATGACATCAAAAACTATAGCAATAAGTTAGAGAACCAAATCTTCATAACATGGAAAATCAATTTACTTGGGTCGGAGAGGGTATGGAGCCATCTTAGCCATGTAAAGCAAAATTGTACGAGCACGCAATATTTCTCCGAACTTCCTTTTCAATGCCTGCAATATAAAAGATTTAATCAGCAATGGTACTCTCAAATAACTACTTGTAAATTTGTCATCATAAGTAAACAATACTTTTTCAAGTGGCTTCTTAAATACTTTTCATCATTACTACATACTCTCACCTTCTTTGCGTCGTTAGCAGAATCAAACTCTACAAAGCCACAGCCCAGACGCTTACCCTCGTAATCTACCATAACTAGAATACTCTTAACTTTTCCAACATCTTTGAAGAAATTGATGCTGTAAAAATGGAGGATAAAATATCTATCAGTCATGAAAAACATGCTCCAATAACGAAAGAGGAAATTAAAGCTGCTACTTACATAGCTCTTATGTTTGGTGTAGAAGAGAGATTGGTATAAAAGAGAGTTTTTTGTCTTACGGCAACTTCCTGAATTTAACAGCCAAGTGTGTTAGCACGACTTTAAGGAGAAAAAGACGAGAGTTGCATATCAACAAAAAAATAGATTCGTCCCTAGAATAAGTCATCTTTCGACTTTATGGCAACAGTTCTGTTATTAAACACTAAGCGTTCCTCCTGAGCATGACATATTTTGAGGATAATAAGAACACGTACCTCAGCCAAATCAGGAGCTTCGTCAAGTACTTCCACTGCCTCCTCTTCTCCTATCAGAAGGCTTTCTCGTCGAAGGTAATCTTCGTACCTAAAATATCAAAAACCCTTGTGCTCTTTCCATGTATACTAAAAACTTCACCCAATGTGCTATTGGTTATAAACTTAGGAAGCAAATATTTAAATCCCTTACCAAACCTTGTGATCTAAGCAATACCTAATTAACAAATATAATAGCGTTAGTTTTCTGTAATAGCAGCAATAAGTTACAGAAACAAATCTCCATAACATGGAAAATCAATTTACATGGGTTGGAGAGCTGTCTCAGCCACGTCAAGAGTAATCTTACTACCGCACAAATATTCACCATTCTTCATTTCCTGAGCCTGCAGTATAAAAGATTTAATCAGCAAAAGTACTTTAAAATAAATTCTACTATAATATTCATCATAAGTATACACTACTTTTCTAATGAGTACTAAAATACTTTTCTTCATTACTCTAAACTACTCTCACCTTCTTTGCTTCGTTAGCAGAAGCAAACTCAACATAACCATAGCCCACATGTTTACCCTCGTGGTTTACAATAAGTCGAACTCTTAAACATTCTGTATATGTTTTGAAGAATTTGATGCTGTATAAATGGAGGATAAAGTATTAGACAGGATAAACTTGCTCAAAGAACAAAAGAAGAAATTAAAGGTCCTACTTACATGTCTGACATTTTAGTTTCGCGAGAGAGATTGGAAACAGAGAGCGTCTTTTTTCTTAATGCAACTGCCTGAATTTAACAGCCAAGCATGTTAACAGCCAAGCATCTTTCGACTTTGTGGCAACAGCTCTGTTATTAATCGCTAAGCGTTTCTTCTGAGCCTGACATATTTTGAAAATAATAAGAACAAATACCTCATCAAAATTCGGAGTTTCATCAAGTCCTTCCAGTTCCTCATCTTCTTCTATCAGATAGCTTTTTTGTAGAAGGTAGTCTTCGTACCTGGAATATTTAAAACCCTTGTGATCTCTCCATCTACAACAAACACTTACCAATATGCTCTTGATAACGAACTCAAGAAGCAAACATTTAACTCCCTTACCAAAGCTTCTCAGCAAGGCTGTACCTAATTAACAAAGATAATAGCATTAGTCTTCTGTAATGGCATCAAAACTCTAGCAATAAGTTACAACTAGTGTTACATAAGCAAATCTCCAGAACATGGAAAATCAATTTACTTGGGACGAGGAGCATATGGAGCCACATCAAGAAAAATCTTATGACCGTGCAAATATTTACCATTCTTCCCTTCCAGCGCCTACATTATGTAAGATTTAATCAGCTATAGTACTTTCAAATAACAACTTGTATATTTTTTATCATAAGTATATACTATTCAAAGTACTTTAATACTTTTTTCATCATTACTACAAAACTACTCTTACCTTTTCTGCTTCGTAAGCAGAAGCAAACTCAACAAAACCATAGCCCACATGTTTACCCTCGTGGTTTACAATAAGTCGAACTCTTAAACATTCTGTATATGTTTTGAAGAATTTGATGCTGTATAAATGGAGGATAACATATCAATCATGAAAAACTTGCTCCAAGAATGAAAGTGGGCATTTGAGGCGCTACTTACACATGTTTTATATTAGTTTGGGGAGAGAGATTGGCAACAAAGAGTGTATCTTCTCTTGCAGCGACTGCCTGAATTTAACAGCCCAAGTGTGTTAGCACGACTCTTAGGGAGAAAAAGACTTAACTTGCATAACAACAAAAGGTAGACTCGTCTAAAGGATTAATCCCCAAAATAAGTCATGTTTTAAATTTTTTACAACAGTTCGGTTATTAAAAGCTAAGCATTTCTTCCGAGCCTGACATATTTTGAAGTACCTCAAAAAAATGGGGAGGTATCTCCTCTCCTTCCATCGGAAAGCTTTCTCGTCGAAGGTCGTCTTCATTCCTAGAATATCAAAAACCCTTGTGATCTCTCCATGTATACCAAAAACTTCACCTAATGTGCTATTGATAACAAACTTAAGAGGCAAAGAGTAAAATCCCTTACCAAACCTTGTGTTCTACACAACACCTAATTAACAAAAATAATAGCGTTAATCTTCTGTATGGCATCAAAACTCTAGCAATAAGTTACAGAAACAAATCTCTATAACTTGGAATATCATTTACATGGGTCGTGGAGGATTTGGAGGTTTCGTAGCCACGTTAAGAGTAATCTTATCAAGCCCCAAATATTCACCATTCTTCATTTCCAGCGCCTGCAGTATAAAAGATTTAGACAGTAATGGTATTTTGAAATTAACTACTTCTATGATTTTCATCATAAGTATACACTTCTTTTCAAATGACTCCTAAAATACATTTCATTATTACTATAAACTACTCGCACCTTCTGTGCTTCGTTAGCAGAAGCAAACTCAACAGAGGCATAGCGACTATACTTGCCCGTGGACTTTAAAAAACGTCGAACACGAACAACTTGTGCAACATCTTTGAAGAAATCGATGCTGTGAAAATGGAGGATAAAATATTAGTCATGAAACTTTGCTCCAAAAACGAAAGAGGAAAGGAAAATTGCTACTAACATGTCTGATATTGTAGTTCGGCCATGGAGATTGGAAACAACGAGCGTCTTTTTTCTTGCCGCAACTATCTGAATATTAACAACCCAAGTATGTTAGAACGACTCTAAGCGTTTCTTCTGAGGCTGACATAATAAGAAGAGAATAAGAAAAGGTACCTCAACATAATCAAGTCCTCCCACTGTCTCCTGTTACATGAGTAGCCATTGGAACACATTTTGGAGATGATATATGCAACATATCTGGTAACCATTACAATATTTAAAATTTCAAAAATTGTACCTTCAGTGGTCTTAAATTAGCCTGATCAGACTTTGTCTCCAACAACTGGATCTGCTGGGGATTATCAGCAAATACTTTCGTTGTCTCCTGTTACGAGTAGCCATTAGAATAGTGTAAAGAAAATTGTTCTCAAAGAGCAAGAGGATTCCTCAGAATCCGACCATCTTAGGTTACCTTCTCCTCGGAATTTTCCTTATGTCTTTTCAGAATCGGTTTGGTCTCCAAATCATAATTTGGCTCTCGCTTACCTAGACAAGAAGAATAGTTAAAATCAACAACATCTTCAGCAAAGGACGTTCAATCTAAAACCAAAAAAAAAATAATGATTCTTAAGTCAAATTAGAGTAGCCCAGACATATTTATTTATAAAACATTAGATAATAGATGGTATGAAAGAGCCACCCAAAACAAACCCAATAAATTAGAACTGGCCATGGAGAAGATGAAAACAGCGATGGGAAGAGTTGAGAGCAGCAAAATCAGTTACACATATAATTGCAGAGAAAGATCAAAGGAAGAAAGCGAGACAAAAGTGGTATTTATAGGGTTTTCGCTCTTCTTTGTGGGCCGTAAGGGGCTAATAAGCTTCGGCCCATATCAACCAAACTAAAATTTTAAAATATCCTAATGGATCATAAATCCATTTATCTAAAATACCAAACCAAATCAAATAGCCAATTGTCCAAGCCTAATTTAGGGGTTCATGACAATGTTTGCAACTAAATACCCTGCTTTTATGACTTTAAGGAGGTATTATTGAATTAATGAATTTAATAGAATTCATTGTAATTGTAATTAGAGGTATTTTAATATATTTAGTTCAATTCTTTATAATATGTAATGAATTCAACGGATTTGTTTGGAATATATTTTGATTTCAACATATTTTTTTTATAATTCCAAATCTATAGTAAACATCAAAAAATATTAAAAGAAAACAAAGTAAACTCTATCCATAAATAAAACGTTGAATGTTGATCATAGACATTCGGTTAACAAAAACCAAACCAATGCGTTTTTTGGTTTTTGATTGAATTAAACTGAACTTCTAACCGAACATAAACCAAAACCAAAATTTTTAGTTCAATTTGATTCAAATTCGCAGCCTTAATTAACCACATCCATTTTTCCATTTTTCGCTCTATTTTTTTATATCTCTCTTGTCTATTTGGACATAGATTTTTAAACTTATAAAACATAGTTAACTTCATAATGTTTTTCATCTTTGTCATCTCTGTAGCAAAAAAATATCAGGTTTCATCAATATTTGATGATATTAGTTCATAAATTTTCTATTGTTAAGAAAAAAGAAAAATCCAGATGAAAAATTTAGTATTTGGTTTACTCTTGTTTTGTATAAAAAATACATTAAAATCCATTAGAATTAAAATCTAATAAAATCCAACGGATATTGAATAACAAAGTATTTTAATTCATTTTGAATTCTATCCAACAAATGCTTAATCCAATAACACTAGATTTTAATTCATTTTGAATTCTATCTAACAAATACTTAATCCAATAACACTGAATTTTAATTCATTTTCATCAAATCTACCATTGAATAACAATGGATTTTATTTTGAATCTAAATTCTATTAAATTTCGATAAATTGATCAATTCAATAACACCTCCTAAAAATACTCATTTCTATTCGCGATGACTTCCAAGATATATTATATACACGTAAGAAATATAGTAGCTAGAATAGTCAATTCAGACTGCATCATAGTAGGTATGAAGTTTGAGTCTGGTATTTGCCGAGAAGAAGATGTTGTGTTGCTATCCTAGATAGATATGCTAGGATTACCTTAGCTGCTTGCCAATGATTTTTTTGTTGGTCGGCGCATGAATTCATTTGCCATTTGAAACACCTTCCTATTGTAGCAACTACATGTTCATTACATCTAAGACAACAGAATGATGCTGCTGAAACACAATGGTCCTTCTCTAATAGTAAGGAAACCTGCCACAAATCATTCTTTTAAGTGCAATTAACAACTATAACACATACTTTGAATTCTTCTATATTGCCAATGACATCACTGCTCTCTTGTTTAATTTCATATCTAAAAAATATATAATCATGTGAGATTACTTAGTTTCTAGTAGGTCAAATAGTAAATTCAGTTGTTGAAGCAATTTTAAAGTTAAGGGTAAGCTTGGAAGGTCAGAACAACCAACTGGATCATTCTTATTCCTTCTAAGTACAAAAAAGAATTTAAAATATTGTAAGTTTTGGCACTAATTACAAAACCAAGATGTGAGATGAAAACCAGGTCTGTAAAAAACAGTCTTTGATCAGTATAGGTTCAGTGGTTATTTCACAATATACAGTTCATAAAACATTAAATTTACTTTAGAGAACGATGAATTTGAGTTTTATCATAATCAAAAGAACAGTTATAATATTTATGGTCGTAGAAATGTTATTTTTAAGCCATTTCAAAGCAATGGCTTCACCTTTCCATCATTTGAAAAGTGTGGGTACAGACCAACTATATGATATCATTCTACGAGGCAACCATGTGATAAACCAGTTAAATAAGCAACATTTGGTGTTTTTACTATGTGTTTGATGTTTGGTGGTAGATTTAAGTAAAGCAGAAACACAGGAAAGTGAAGGAGTTTCCATAAAATATATGTCACATTTAATATTTTCTCTTTTTCAATGAAATGCAGAATATTATCATGTTCGTATAAACAAACTTAAGTTGAAAAAAAATGATGTAGATAATATTAAAAAAAAAAACTTAAAGTAGCCCAACAAAATTTTCTACGACGGTGCATCACAAAATCATGAAAAAAAATGTCCATATTAGTTGGGCTTATTTTTGAATACCAAGAAGTTTGGGATCCGAGGGCCCGTACATCTTTCCGGAACGGGGATCAGACCAGTTAAATTCATTCCTTTTGCGAGGTACCCTCCCAACACAAACCCATCGCTTTCCAGAGTTCTCTTTGGTCGGTTATCACTAGCCGATCGAAGTGTTGGTATGTTAGTTCGATTTTACTGATTGTTTCTTCAATTTGATGGAGACCAAGTGTCAAATTTGGGGATGATTGCTCTTCCCCTCCTCCTTTGATGTATCTGAATCTTCAAGATTTAAACGAAATAGAAAAAGAATTACGAACGAAAGTCGGTCAAAGCGAAGGGCGCAAAGAGAGAACGCAAAACTATAGGACACGTACAGAAACACGTGTCAAGTATGCTGCCAGCTGTCTTTAGTGGCTGTATAAGTTTGCAATATAGACAAATCCAAAAAGAAGAGAAATGCGACGGGTCCAAAAAATCAGACAAACAAAAACATTTTCGAAAGCCAAACTGAAAACAAATAGTTCTTTTGATTGATGAATATGGCGGATATGCAAGTAACAAGATCAGTTTTTTCGGTCTCTTCAGAGCTTTTTCTAGAAGCCGAGCCCGTCCGAGAAATTTTGCGGTGGTGATTGGTCAGAAAAACTCTCGCGTCTTTTTTGCCTCATCGGTTAGTAACCATTCTAAGGTAATTAACATATCGGTGTATAAACGAAAGAGCTCATGGTCTAGTGGTAAGTGGAGGCGGGAGTCTTTCTATCTGGGTTCGAGTTTTCGGTAGCACCTTAAGTGATGGAAACAAGTAATGCAGTGAGTAAGTTATTACCTCTGATATTTCCAATATCACTATTCAGTGGAGTTCTATTTCTGCACTTTACCCATGATAGATCACTTATCTGTATGGATGTAGTATAACCACTGGGCTAAGCGTTAAAAAAAAATAACATATCGGTGTATAATTGGTTGTTAAGCGTGTGTATATAATTTTTTAAAAAAAAATTTTGTGTCATGTATAATTTTTCCATAAATTTTTAAATGCATTTTAGAATATTTTTTTAAAAATATGTAACAAAAGTTTAAATATATTTTTTTTCTTCGATATAAGATGTATATAAAACAATTAGATTAACGTATATGACAAGAAATTAAGTTGAATTTGAGACTTTTACGGGTGATCAATAGTTATGATTTTTTACCCTTCCTGTATCAGACGTAATTTTTTTATATTAAGATCTACACTAGACTCTCGATAGTAAACAAGGTGGCCTTAGGTTAACGTATTTGAAAATATATGAAGTGGAATTTGAAACTTGAAAGAATGATCATTGGTTCTGTTCTACAGGGAAGAAATGATCCCATAGAGAAGGCGAGAGATTCAAGGGCTGATTTAGCTTATGATTCAAAGAAATGAAGAGAGGAATCCGGAGAATGCTCAGAAGCTGGCAAAGAGAAAGCTAAGGACAATGCTTACGATATGGAAGACAAGACGAAAGATTATGCAGAAAAAACTAAGGCTAGAGTGAATGAAGGAGCGAGCAGAGCAGCTGATAAAGCCTGCGAGACGAAAGAGAATGATAAGGACAAAGCTTATGATGTGAAACAGAAGACAAAAGATTATGCTGAACAAACTAAGGGTAAAGTAAATGAAGGAGCGAGCAGAGCAGCTGATAAAGCCTACGATACGAAAGTGAACGCTAAGGAAAAAGCTTATGATGTGAAAGACAAGACCAAAGACTATGCGGAAGAGAGTAAAGATAAGGTGAAAGTAGGAGCATATAGAGCCGCAGATAAAGCGGAAGAGACTAAAGACAGAACAAAGGAATATGCAGAGGACTCAAAGGAGAGAGCAGAGGATATGGCTCATGGGTTTAAGGAAAAGGCTCAAGATGTTAGGGAGAAGACTATGTAGACTGAAAGATGAGTGGGAGGCTGCAAAGAACACGGCTCAGAAGGTTACAGAGACGGTGGTTGGGTCTTGTGAGGAGGCGGATAGGGCCCGGGTTGATGTTGATAAGGGCTTGGAAGATTTATCTCAAAAGGCGAAGCAGAATAGGAAAGACGATGATGATTTCAAGAGGTTCTAAGTTCACTAAACAGCTGTGGTTTTCGTACTAGTAAAAAAAGTGATCTTCTGTGTTCAAAATGTTTTGTTTCAGAACTTTGACAGCAAGTTTTCAGACCACTTACAGTCACTCTTCTAGGTTTGAGATTGAACTGTAGAGAAAATTGTGTGATCACCAAAGTTTAAATCTTTATAAGGAATCAGGAATAAGAGGAAATAATATTTGGCTGTTAGTAAATGTTTACTTCATAGTTCATTAATAAGCAAAGTGCATACATGTGCCATCGGTTCTGTAAAACTCCGTTTTGCTCGATTCGGGTCTAGTATTTCACGTGTTTTCTTCCTCTCTCTAAAAGGTGGAGCCATGTTTCAGAAGATTGAGAGCTTCCTGATTAAGTTGAGGCAGCAGAGGAACATAAGAAGATATTTTTATATAATAATAAAGAGGCAGAGGCTTTAATTAATGTGCTTGCAAAGACTATGTACGAGAACTAAAAGTGGAAAAAATGTTAATGTAGTTTTGACATTCTTGAAAGCTTCAATCTTACTTATCTCCAAAGGAAACGGACAAATTTTTGCACGAGACCAGCTCGCAAATTTGCGATTTGATTGGATTGGATTGTCTGTCACGTGTCCGTAGATGTATAGACTGGTTAGTTAAACCGGTCATGATAACTGATATGGTTTCCGTTAGGAACACCCGGTTATCTCGGTTCAAATCTTGGAAGAAACCTATTAGTAAAACACACGTTGTTATGGTTCACTTCTCATATTTTCCAATTTCAATAAAACCAAAGGAATTGAGCTCAATCTCCTTGACCGGACCAATTCAAATAAAACCAAACAGATCGTGTTAAGTATTTAAAGGAAAGACATGAAAAGAAGATATCTCTAACAAAACAAAAAAAATGGGTATACTTGAAAACCTATGGGACGACGTCGTTGCTGGTCCTCAACCTGAAGCCCGTGGCCGTGGCCATCTCCGGCGAATCTCTACTGGCTTAACCAGCTTGAACAATACCAAAGGTAAACAGAAACATTTAAGATTTGAGTATAGTATGATGTTCACTAATCAGAGTATCACATATATATGTAGGTTCTTAGAAGGAACAAAGGTGGGCGAATCGGCGTCACTTCCAGCGAGTCAGGCTACTCCGGTGACACCGGGATCAGGCCGGAAAGTAGATGTGTGGAGGAGTGTGTTTCATCCGGTAAGTAATGTGACCACAAGGGAGATTGGTGCTAATGTCTTTGATAAACCTTCTCATCCTAATTCTCCCACGGTTTACGACTGGTAAGTAAATATACTAACATTGTTTTTTTTTTAAGTTTAAATTCAATATGTTAATGATCTTCTTGATTTCTTTATACGAGCAAGCAAGAATTTACATTACAATATTTGCTAGATATTCTGGTTTACGGTTCCATGGCTTCGGTTTCAGATATAAATTTAGAATTAAATTGCAACTATATTTTTAAATGATTACAGACATAATATACAATTGTGGACCTTGTGGTTATTATTGTTGTTGCATGACAGGATGTACAGCAGCGAGACCAGGAGCAAGCACCTTTGATGCGTACTGTTTATCAACGGTCCGTCAAATTAAAATAAATCAATACCTCATAAAAATTATGTGCTTATTTTTTCAATTGAAGATGATTAACAATCAACAACCAATTAAGTGCCGTATGATTGGTGATTAAATAAATTATTAAGGCTTTTGAGTTTCTTTTGCGTTGTTGTCTTTGTTTCTTTTCAACATAAAAAAAAAAAAAATCAAAACACAATCAGGAGCATTATTACAAACATATTTGACATGAGTTTATATACAAAGGAAGTTTCCTTTAAGTTTTTAATTCAAAGTTTCTATATTCTAAATTTTAGGATATAATAGATGCGGTTCCGTTGTTAGTTGAGTTGGTTGAGCTAGATAGATAACTTCCCTGAAGGGTAACATATATGAAAATTTCTAAAAATAAACTAAACTCATCTTCAGTAACTATAATTGAAAGAATAAGGACACACTAATGGAATGCAGTAAGATAAGCTTAATGTAATTAGAAACAGCAAACTTAGCAGCTAGAATTCTACAAAGTGTAGATTTAAAGCTATCCACATCAGTATCTCTAAAAGGAGTTATTTGCAACTTAGAACACAGAACCAAAACTGTGTAGAGTCCATACATTTGAGAATATCCGAATCCCTGCTATAATCCTAGTTTCCAAAAAAGAAAAGAAATGTAATTAGATTCATGTCTCTGGACCTGAAACTTGGCAAATAACAACAAAAAACACAGAATCTTGTTTTCACCTTTTCGGTAACCACAATGATAGGTTTGGAATCAGTTTTGTTCTCTAGTCGCTTTGCTCTCCTCCTCATAGTTTCTACATCCTGCACTTATCAACATGATCTTGATTAATGCCTATTTGATTGATTTAAGATAATATGCGTGTATCCACTTTTTGGCAGCTTAGTAGTATTGTACCTCTACTTCAAATGAATAATGATCACTGAAATCAAGTCTATCAACATAACGTGCTCCAATCTGTGATACATAGAACACTCATTAGTTAGCATTTCAGAAAACTGAATCTTTGTTACAAAATCCAATAAGCATAATAAAACTACATTAATCATAACAAAACAACTTACCATCCCTGTGCTCTTGACAAATGCATCACCATAATTTGTTTATTCATTGGATCAACGGTAATCTGATCCAAATGAATTTTTCTCAGGCAAAGCTTATCTTCTATTGTATCTCTGCAAACTATCAATACTATATTTTTTTTTTCCAAGAGATAACAATTTTATTGATGTGAGATGGGAATTACAAAGCCAATACACTAAATTTTCAAAATAAAAATTATTAAATATATATCACCTGATATAAAATATATATAAAAGTTTATTTGATGGTGCTTTATGCATTCTAATAAGCACAATTAGTTGTTTTAACATCTTTTATAAATTGAGTAAAATAATAAATATAATTCGTTTGTTTTCCTTTTAAGAATTAAGTTTTTGAGAAAACATGGATACTCTAATTTTCAATTAATAGAAAAGGAAACGAAAAATGAATAAAATTTGGAAACCAATTAAACTATAGAAAAAGTCAATAAAACAATTTGACTATATAACTCAAATCCTATATCCATAAAAGAAAAATAAATGTATTTAGCCAAGAAAATAAAGTGAGAGAGAAAGTATCTCCCTCCGTTGACGGAGACGGTGTTAGCTGTTTGCATATAAAAAAAGAAAAGAAATGTATATACACAAAAATTATACGTATATACATACATATGTATGTATACATTTCTCTGTCTCTGTGTCGATGCAGTGTTTCTTTGGTCAAATGATACCAATCTGAAACAAAGAAAAGAAAAATCCAATCTGCTTTTTTGTTTTTGCGTTCACCTCTCTCCATCTCTCTATTCCGTAAAGTCTTTATCATCGCTTCATCGTCGCTTACTCTGAATTCTCAAAGGTGAAGTTCGAAATCCGTTTCTTGGGTTTTGATTTTTCTTAATTAAAGTTCGTTTTTTTCCTCTCTTTGGATTGGGTTTAACATCAGATTCTTATTTCTTTGCTCTGTGATTTTACAGTGTGTTGAGGGTCTTTGGTTTCAAGTCGATGGTAAAATTGGGTCTCGCCGGAAAATTGAAGTTGTGTTTGCTATGGATGAATTAGGATATCTACAGTAAAGAGTTGATTCTGTGTTGCGGGACTCATGGGTTGCATAATCTCTAAGAAGAAGTCTCCGAAGAGAAACCTTCATTATCCACAACGGAAAGAATCATCGGAGAAGCGTTCATCGAGGATCAATTCGTCGAGGATTGATGATTCGAGCCAAAGTAAAGACGAGCAAGACAGATCGAATTGCAGAGACGCCAAAGTTCGGTTGATTGAGTCCGAAAAATATAATTCAAGTAGATTTTCCGAGAAACATCCGGAGATTTCAGAGATTGGTGATACGGATGAAGATGAAGACGAAGACACTCCACATGGGGAACTAAAGAGAGAGCCTAGTATTGTTGTTGTTCATCCAGGTTTCGAAACCGTGCCGAAGGAGGAAGCAGATGTTAAGCAAGTGGCTGCAGGATGGCCTACTTGGCTAGTCTCAGTGGCTGGTGAAGCACTTGTGGATTGGACTCCACGACGTGCTAGTACCTTTGAGAAATTGGAGAAAGTAAGTAATCTGTGGCTCTTTTCTCGCCGTTTTGGATTCGATGATGAACTTGTTTTAATGAATGTTTCTTCTTTGTGTGGGGATGTAGATTGGACAAGGTACATATAGCAGTGTATACAAGGCTCGTGATCTTCTTAATAACAAGATTGTTGCGCTTAAAAGAGTCCGGTTTGATCTTAGCGATTTAGAAAGTGTTAAGTTTATGGCTAGAGAGATCATTGTAATGAGAAGGCTCGATCATCCTAATGTACTTAAGTTAGAAGGCTTGATCACTGCCTCTGTTTCATCTTCTCTTTACTTGGTTTTCGAGTATATGGATCATGATCTCGTTGGACTTGCTTCGATACCCGGTATCAAGTTCTCAGAGCCTCAGGTACTATATTACTTACTACGCTCTTTACGTGATCCTCTCTACCACTATTTTTTTCTTTGTATATTAAACTCAACTTGTTTTTCTGCTACTTTAGGTTAAATGTTACATGAAACAACTTCTAAGCGGGCTTCATCATTGTCACAGTCGCGGTGTTCTGCATCGTGATATAAAGGGATCGAATCTACTGATTGATAGTAATGGAGTCTTGAAGATAGCAGATTTCGGGCTAGCAACATTTTTTGACCCACAGAACCGTGTTCCGTTGACTAGCCGTGTTGTGACTCTTTGGTATCGACCACCAGAGCTTCTGCTTGGAGCTTGTCATTATGGTGTGGGTGTTGATTTGTGGAGCACAGGCTGTATCTTAGGCGAATTATATTCGGGGAAACCTATCTTGCCCGGGAAAACCGAGGTATTTTTATTCTTAAAACTCATCATCCCTTAAGGTAAAAAACCCGATTTATATATAATTGAAGTCTTTTCTAGGTGGAGCAACTGCATAAAATCTTCAAGCTGTGTGGTTCACCAACAGAAGATTACTGGAGGAAACTGAAGCTACCACCTTCAGCTGCGTTTAGACCCGCGCTTCCTTATGGACGACGCGTAGCAGAGATGTTTAAGGATTTGCCTACGAATGTTGTTTCGCTTTTGGAGGCTTTACTATCTATAGATCCCGATCGGAGAGGCTCTGCAGCTAGAGCTCTTGACAGTGAGGTGCTGGTTTAACTTTATGTTTGATGTGCTTTTTACTTTTGTGATCATTCAAATATTGTGATTTGTTAACACATAGTTATTGTGGAGCAGTACTTCAAAACAGAGCCGTTTGCTTGTGATCCATCTTCTCTACCAAAATATCCTCCCAGCAAAGAGATTGATGCTAAAATCCGCGATGATGCGAAAAGGCAACGACCCGCACAAGAGAAGCATGAAAGACAAGATTCTCAGACAAGACGATCACACGAAAGAAAACTTATCCCGCCGGTAAAAGCTAATCCATCACTCACAGCGGCTATGGAGGTAACAGAGAGGCTTGATCTGCTATGGTTTGGTGTTGCCTCTGATCCATCAGAATATTAACTAAACAAAAAAAAACAACTTGTTGGCCAATACAGAATCCTTATCTAAGAACCTGTGTTCCGGGTAACTCGACGAGACAAATGCAGATTACAAAGGACATGACCAGCAACAATCCAACGAGTGGAAGAGTCTCCCACTCGGGTCCGATGATGAACAACCGGAATCAAAGTCGGTTAACATACGTGAAGGACAATGCAGCCCCTAGAATACCTTCGACCAGGGCTAACTCAGCAGGACAAAGCGGTTCACGTGTAGACACAATTGGCTCAGATCAAACAGTCATGGATCAGCAAAAGAAGAATTTGAGAGCATTCAACAGAGCTGACACTATGGATAATAGTAAGAGGCAAATCAAAATCCCAAATGACCCATCTTGGGTAAGTGATCTCAGAGATTCTTTTTTCCTTTACTTTTGCAGACAAGAAACTGTCTTTTACTTTAGATTGTGGTTTATATATCTCTGTGTTCTTGCAGTATGATTCTGGGGATAACAAAATGTACATGTCGGGTCCATTGCTGGCTCAACCAAGTAAAGTGGATCATATGCTGGAAGAACACGACCGCCAGCTCCAGGAATTTACTAGGCAGAAGGCAAAACAATCCAGAAACTGAATTGTGCCTGAATGATTTGCTTATTTTGCCGGGAATGGACAAAAACAGAGAACCAGTGCGAGTCTTGTTGTATCAAAGAAGAGTCTGATAAGCTTTTATCTGGTTCCTAGATTTTGAAATATTTGTATTAGAGATTTAAGATTGTTCGCTTTATAAAAAGCTCAGCTCTGTGATTACATAGATGTGCATAACATTTATACAAACTCATCATAGAGTTTGATCTTTGTGTACATAACATTTATGTACATTTCTTCATATATTATTGAGATGTGTACATACATACACATATGTTATATTTCTGTTGTTATATATCCTACAAGTTACAAACTTTCATTCAGATTCTATCGATTTATATGGTTAATTTCCTTATAATCTGAGAAATATTTTTTTGAAGTTATTAAGATAGATTAGCTAAAGATTTGAAAGAAAAACATTTGGAGAATCAGAATAACAAATCTTTCTCATACACAGAAACTGTGTCAGAAGGTGTCCTAAGATATTTTCTGATTATTATCATCATATTTCTCCAAGATTTGAACTTTCATAAATTTAAAACCAAAAAAAAAACTGAATTTGAATTTTGAATGAGCTTTTCTACCAAGATTGAAAAACACCCTCGAAAGTTGGTATAGAAAAAAAAAAAAGAAGGGATGAAGAATCAGAAAGAACGTAGCGAGTTGAAAATTTTATCGATCAATTGAATCTAAGAATCATCACAAATCGACAACTTTCATCACATTCTTCAACCAACATCGATTAAAACAGAGTAATTCGTGAGAAAAGGAACAATGCGGAGAAGAATTGAGAAAATAGAATAAAAAATCAGAGGAATTAAAGATTGGTTTCGGTATAAGGTGATGGAGCGGAAGATGAGCTATTTATAAGAGAAAGAGAAGAAACCCTAAATTTTGCTTTATTGAACTCAAAATCATAAACCCTGTTTGGATACAAGTACAATTACAGTTCGGAACTGTTTAGTCCACTATTTTTTTTTAGTTGCACCCAAATTTGGGGCATTCTTTTGTCTATTGCACCCAAATTTGGGCCATTCTTTTGTCTTTTTACTCTCTCTTTTATCTCATTAAAGAAAAATCTTGAAAATTTAAGACAAAATTTTTTATTTAATTTCATAATATATACAGACGTATGGTTTTAAATATGTGACTGTTGATAATCCCCATATATGTCATATTAATTAGTGTTTAATATTAGGTACAATTTTTTTTTCAACAGAACATTCACTCATGTATGATAGTATAAAATAAAATTAAAATTTTAAATTTAATTTTATGATCTACCAAATTAAACAAAAACACTTAAGCATTGCATATATAATTTTATTTTAATATCAGAATTTATACAAAAAAGTATTTTAATTCTCATAAATGATTCAACAAAGTAATATAAGTGTTTGTCTCTAGTTTTGATGAATGAATATTTTAAATCATGAACATCCACAAATTTATTAATACTCAACATTTTGTTTTATTGCTTTTTATTTCTTTCAATATTCTTTTAGTTTTAGTAACAACAAATCCATCTTTATTTTATGTTATTTTAGTTCTTATAGATAAAATTTATAGTATAAATTTTTTCTATATTGATTTGACCTTAAAGTACTATAATTGATTGATGTCATTTGTAGCTATTTTTGGATGGAACAATTCTACAGCCATTAAATAGTAAAAGAAATTCATGATAACCAAAAAAACTTTGTTAAGAGAGATATCCAAACTAGTTTATATAACCAAACCGATTGTATAAAATCTATATAAACTAGTTTATCCGTTTTTTTGTGTTATTTGTGTGTGGAACTAAAATGAGTGTAAAGACAGTGAAAAGCGTTTTACATATTTGAAGCTTTTCTATGTGAATTGAGAAAGCATGCAATTCTAGTGGGTTTGACACTATTTTTACAATCTCAAAACAATATGTTGTAAAAATTACATTTGTTTGTTGAAACGTGATCATATATTTTATATTCTAAATTAGTGTTTCTATTTTAGCATGTACAAGTGAGAGACCATATCTTATATTTTGTGCTCCCATCCACCGGTACATGCCCTCTTGGCTAATGTACCAACCATGTCCTAAGAACTCTTGATTTTTTTCCATGAATCATCTATGTAACACCACCAACCATTTTGAACCAAGTTAAAACCTCTTGGATATTTTATATCATCAACTGTGTCTGTGGTGAACCATTGTTTCCAACTTGAACTTTGTCCATAGTAATACTTTTGAGTCTGCAAATTTAAGGATTTTTCTTTGGTTTCGTTAATAATTTATCGTTTATACTCCTTCAAATGTAACATAATATCCATGAGTATTTTTTGTTTAATATATTTGGAGATAGCTTCTAAAACATATAATTCATATTGGATAACACAATTGATATAAATTTTTGAATTAACAGAAATTTGAAAAATAGTGCATGTTTGAATGATTGGAAGATACTCAAATAGCAAATGGTTAATTGTTTTTTCATCGGTCTAACATCAGGCACAATGGAGATCAAATAGACAATCTAAAAGAATTTACAAAACATATTTGTTATAAAATATATTTTTTATCATATATGGTCACATTAAAATAATTTTCAAGAAAATTTTAAACTATGAGAAGAAAAAGTAAAAAAAAAAAGAAAATATTGTGATCATATATTTGATTTTTATCTCTTATACAGTTGGAAAGACTGGAAGTTCAGATAACCCAAAACATTAATTATCTCCATCAATGGATAACATCAATATTCTGATCCTACTATGATAATTGGATTAATTAGAAGAACATTATGTTTTATATTCATAATGACTTTTAGCATAATGGTTTTAGTATGTCCTTTAACATCATGAAGTGTTGGGTTAGAAATATGGGTGTTAAATTTCAGAGATAGTTACCATTGTATTATATGAATCTATGTGATTCATCCAATTTGACAAATAAAAATTTAAAAATGGAAAATAACTTTTTCCAAAATCAATTTTTTTCAAACCACAAAAAAAATCACACCATCCTTGCTATGCTAATCATGTGGAGGTAAGTCTACAAAGGTCGCGTTATCAAAAGGATTTCTCTTTTGGATTTATCAACCATAATGATCAATAGGATTTCTCTTTGGACCCATGTCCACCCTAATTTATGTGGATCTTCAAATGAAGTGATCCTTCACGTAGTTGAAAATTGACACTAGTCATGTAACTACTACCAGTTTCATTTATCATGTCCCACTATATCATCACATTCCTGTTTTGATTCCAATACACGAACTGCTTTGAAAAGTCTTGGAATTATTTTTGAAATTTGTTTCCGAGATTCCGATGCATTGATCCCTCAATCCAGAGGTTCATATATCAACCAAAGAAGCCTCCACGAAAAAACAAGAGACACAGATAAAACGATTTTGATGTAGAATATGATGCACTCCACCTATATGTATTAGTTTTTTTGTGTTTTTTTCTTTACTGTTTTTAAAAGAACGCAAAGACAAATTTTGTAGGATTAACATCTTTTTCTATTCATTAGTCTTATTAGTTACTACTTATATAGATTTATCGATCTACTCATGCTTACTACTAACTGATTTATGAAATCCATATTATAAATTAAATTCATGATCCAATTTCTTTTTCTCCTTTTCCTTTTTTTGTGACTTCAAATCACCACACACTTCTTTAATTTTTAATTTTCTCTTTTTAACTCTGCTTCTTCTTTTTCTTTACACAAACCATCTACTTCTCATTCTTCTTTTCATCAATTTTGATTCTTCCTTCTGCAGCACTAAGCATAGGATGAAATTCCAACAAAATTATGTTCAGTCTTTATAGATATCTCTTTTAATCTGTAGTTGTAACTAGAAGAAGAGGTGATCTCACGTTTCATATTAGGTTTTAAGTTCAATTCAGATTTTGATCTGGTTTTGATTTATAAAAATTAGTTACTACAGTAAAATTTCTATAAATTAATAATGCTGAAACCATAAAACTTTATTAACTTAAAGAAATATTAATTTATCGATATTAGTTTATAGAGATATTTGCCTAATTCTTAAGTTTTATTGAATATTTTAATTTAAATAAGATTTTTTTAACAATCCTTTTTATTTATCTATACTTTCTTACCTTTACAATATACATATTTTAAAACCATTTACACATAAAAAAAATTATTACGTCTACAATATTTTACAGTTTTTGGATGCAATACAAAAAGATAACACCATAAATTTTAATGAAATAAATATAAATTTTCAAAAAAACTTTAATATTAAAATCATATTAAATAAATTTTCTTAGATATAATATAAATATGTATATATATTGATAAGTCCATATAATTATTAATTTATGATATTGATGGGACATATATACAATTTTCAAAATATTATTATCTTATTAATTTATCGAGTTGTGTAAATTTTTACACCAGTCCAATTCAGAACCAGTAAAACTTATTAATTTTGAAGATTATTAATTTATTGATATTAATTTTTAAAAGGTTCTGTTTTATATTAAAATCTTATTTATTTGTTTTGGTTTGGTTTGAATATCCTTTATTTTCAGTTTCTTTTGGTTTCAACCAAAAATTGTAACTATTTTTCTATAAAATTATGTGAATTTCAGTTTATGGTAAAAATCAGTTTTGTTAAAAGATTAAAACATAAAGATATTAACAGCAATACTCAAAATTTAAATAAAATATTTATTTTTTATTTAAATACCTACACAAAAATAATCATTAATAATGAGAACAAGTTATTAAAAAATCGTGATCATTTTTCTATAATAGGAAATAAGAAAAAACAACTAATATTTTTAATATTACTAAAAAAAAATATCTGAAGAGTAAGTTGTTAGTATAGAAAAGAAAAAATATATATTTAATTAAAATATGCGAAATTAAAAGAAAAAACAAAATAAATTTTAGCTCTAAATAAAGTAATAAATAAATAGGATCGAATTTTTGATTTCAAGATAATATCATAAAACCGTTTATATATATATATTATTTCTTATATCATATAGTTTATTTGTAACTATAGTACTGTATGTTATTATATTTTAGTTAAATTGATTTTTACGATTTGATAGGTTTATAACCGAACTATATTCATATATTATAGTTTTAAAAAATTAAGATCTGTACGGTTAATATAATATAATATATATAATATAATATAATATGAACAAAATCAATTCATATTTTCTATTTTTATTTGGTTGAGATCAATTCGGACTGGTTTTACCTGATTGAACAACCCTTAATCCTAATCTTTAATTTTAAAATCACACCACTGCAAATGGGCTTATCAAATGGGATTACTAGAAAAACCATCATCAGTTCTTCTGCCAACGACTTAAATCCATTTAATGAGGCAATTTTGACAAATTGCGTATTGATGCATTATGCAGAAAAAGAAATTCGATTTAAGTTTTTGAGTTCAATATATACGATTTACTCATTAAATAAAGAAAATTAGAAATTACAAAAAGGGGGCTAAATTTCTCTCCAACTTTTTTCTTCGTTCGATTTCTTTCTGCTTTTTCCTCTCTCTATATCGCCACCGAACCGAAACACAAACGCAGCAGAAGAAAAGAAAGAGAGAGAGAGAGAGGCGAGACGTAGACAGAGAAGAGACAGAGAGGGAAAGAGAGAGAAAAGTGGAAGCTTTTTGTTTATCTCATAGAGCTCGTGGAAGATCACTGTCTCCTCCAATGCCTGTGGACAAGAGCTTCTCGGCGGCTGAGATTCCCGTTGAGGAAGGGGAATGTAAAGACCAACGACGCGACGGATTTAACCCGGAAGCTGAAGAGAACGAAGAAGAGGATCTACTTGAGAGGGTTGAGAATAAAGACGAAGAAGGAGGAGTCGATGAGGAAGACGGAGAAGAAGTTAAACGCGACGAAGCGGAGGCACAAGAAGAAGTAGAAGAAGAAGATAAGGAAGATGGTGATGAAGATGCAGAGGAGGAGGAGGAAGAAGACGAAGAAGAGGAGGAGGAAGAAGAAGACGAAGACGAAGAAGGTAAAGGTTGTTTTGGTCTTGGGTTTCTACTCGTGGAAACGTAATTCACGCTTCTTGTTGTGTATATACGTGAGACTGTGTTTGTCCATGTGATCGAATTTTGGTTCTCATTTTTACAGATTCTAAGGAGAAAAGTCCATCTTCGACATCAGGAGAGAAATCAGAGTACGATTCCTGTTCTTCCCACTCTTTCTCTAGATGTGTTTTGCCTTAATGGGTTCTCTTTCTCCATTCAGTTTCTTGGTTTAGAACAGTTTCTATTTTGATGGGCGTGGCTCAAACCGTTTGGGGTTTGATGTGGAATCAGTACATGTGAAAATTTCTCTGTCTGATTTAGTAATCTGATGATTCATCGTCTTAGCGCTTGCATGTTGTAATTACTCCTCCTCTTGCTGCTCCAAAATCCCTAAACTATCTCAGCTCTTGTGGTTGAACAATGTAGAGTTTCTAGCTTGATTTATTGCAGCCAATGCAAAGTTGGTCTTGAGAACTGTTCTTAACTTTTGTTGTACAAAAGTGTCTTAAAACTCTTTTGATTTGCTGTCAGGGTAGGATCTAGAAGTTCCAGTTAAAAATCACCTTTACTTTGGTATGCGGACAGATTCTTTATCGTTGTTGTTTGATTATATCTGGATTTTTCATGCAGTTTTATGGACATTGATCCAGGGGAAATCCGTAAAGACGTCCAGTGTCCGATATGCTTAGGTACTTAATTTCTTCCTTAATATTTCTAATTCGAGTAAATCACTTATAGCATCCTTGTTGGGAATGAAACTTATCCTAAAGCTCTAATGTTGTTGCTTTCTTCAACTAGCATGAAATTCCAGTCTTTGGATATTGTATATATGGTTGATTTGCAGAGGATATGTTTAAGCTTGCCCTATTGAGGAAAATTTTGTATGGCTGACATTTCACATTGCCAGTTCTCATAATCCTACTACTGCTAGCCTAAGCTCCACTAGTACAGTATGCGTATGCTGATAGGAGTTTCTTGTTAACCTTTTTCCAGGAATTATAAAGAAAACAAGGACTGTGATGGAGTGTCTGCACCGGTTCTGCCGGGAATGTATCGATAAGTCAATGAGACTGGGGTATGCCTTTCAAATAGTTCGGGTCCTATCTATGTTGTTTTTTGGTTTCTTTTTTCTAGCTTTAGCTCTATGCCACTTTTTAGTTACATGTTCATCATTCACGTGGGAGCCATAGGTGTTGGCTTTTTATAAAGCTTTTTTCTGAGTTTATTGCTATTGCAGGAACAACGAATGTCCTGCTTGCAGGAAACATTGCGCAAGCCGGCGTTCTCTAAGAGACGACCCCAAATTTGATACTCTTATTGCGGCTTTATTCACAAATATTGATAGTTATGAGGAAGAGGTAAAGCATCAACAGTTTTTTTTTTTTTTTGCGTGCTTGTTTTTTCTGAGATTGTTGCTGTTAAATACTTTTCATTTCTTCTTCAGGAATTCGCTTTTCACGAAGATGACAAGGCTCGTAATAAGCAGGTCGGATACCTGAGGCAATCTGTGCTGTGGAGAATGTTTTTATTTACCTTTTCTTTTACTTTTACCGGAGCTATTTTTTACCGGGGTTATGGCTTTTGTGTAGATTCAAGCATCGATAGCTGAAATATCGCAAAGACAATCAGAGGCTCTTGTGAAAAGAAAATCTTTTGGTAAAGAGGCACCAGTTTTAATGAGATCACAACGTATTGCTAGTGGCTCCAGAAGGAGAAGGAACTGCAGAAACATGGAACAAAACACAGTAGAAGCACCTGACGATGATAACAATGATGATAATAACAACAACGGAGGATGCAAAGATTCGTCTTCTGATGAGCGTGGTGCAGAAGTCCGGCTTAGAAAACGAAGAAAACGGTCTACAAGTCGTTCAACACAGCACCCATCTTCTTCAGGTGCAAACAACAATGGTAACTGCGCAGATAACGACACAGAAGTGTATCGAGACAACAGTAAAGGAATATCTCCCGGGCTTGTGTGGAATCCGGAAATACTCGCTTGGGGAAGAGGTGGTACGAGGAGTAACACAAGGCATGGGAATAATACACCAGGAGGTAGTAGTAAGAGTATTAGGAATGCTCGCGTGAATAGACTTGTGGAGTATCTACGCAGCAACGGAGATGGAAACAGTGTTGAGGTACCAAAGAAAAAAAAGAGATGATTTTCCTTCTTCTTGATGACCCGTGTTTCAGATTGCAGTTATCTTGAATTTTGATTAAACTTTCTCTTTATCTCTCTGCAGCTGGATATTCATCTCAAGCTTGTCTCACTGGATACGAAATGTGTACCAGACTTACCGCAGCCATATCTCTGTTGCAGACCCACTTTGGTTGTAAAACAACTCCGTGAAGTGAGTACTCTTCTCTCTCTCTCTCTGTCTCTTGACATCAAACTCGTCACAGTAGAAAGTAGTTAGTCTTCAATTTTCACTTCATAGATAGAAGGTTTGTAACATATATAGATGCGAAAGTTCTTCAGAGTAATTCAATAACGAAGATGATTTCATTTACATACGCTAAAATACATGTGTTTTCTCAATCTTGAACAGTTTGTGGCACTTAAGATGCATTTGAAGACTGAAGAGATTGAATTGTTGGTAACAAGAGGATTCAGAGGAGAAGATAAGGCAATAGAGAATCTTCCTGTAGTGACGTCAGCTTCAGCAGCAGCATCCAAAGATGAGATGCAAAGTCTGGAAGACAATGAAACATTGTCAGGGCTCAAAATCGATTTCATTTCAAGCCATGAACAACATTTGGTAGCGACAACGTGTTTTGATATTCATTATTATTATTCTAAGTATAATTCAACTTTCTGAAACTTTTTTCCTTATTTGGTTGGTTTCTTTCAGATCATAGCCTACCGGCAAAAGCAAACCGAGTGAAGAAACTTGCTGCAAACAACGTATATATAAAGATGGATCAGGGCTTGTTTATCCGTTTGCTAGATTATATATCTCAGTTGGTTTTTTTTTAATAGTTAAAATTTTACATTTGTGGCGTCTTTTTTTTTGGCGCTTACTCATTGTAGACGTTGCTTAATATTTACGGAGCAAATTTTTGATAAGAAAAATCCTTTTTTTTAACTATATATATATCAGTGAAGTCTCAAAACACAGGAAGATTTTACTACCAACACATTTTACAAAGGAGAAGCGAATGCTGCTGCGATTCAAGCGTTCTTGAACAGTAATTTCTGCTGATGCTTGGTCTTTTTACGTTATAAAAGCTATCTCATGTGAGTAGAAGCCATCAATGTTCTCCTCTCGATTCTTCTGATCACTCTAAGCTTCGGTGACTTTGGTTTGATCGTCTCCTTGTTCGACCTGTGTTTAATTGATATGGAAAGTGTCAGGTAAAAAAAAAACAAGAGAAGAGAAGGAGAAATCAACTCCTAAATTTGGATCAGAACTTACATCTGAGGTAAAAACGGGTTCTTGAAGTTGGGCACTGGTCTGGCTTGAGGAACCATTGTCCTTCTCAGTTGTTTTAAAGCTCTCTCTTCCTCTACCTGACAAAGTTTCAGGTAAGAACATCAAATATCTTGATACACACACACACAAATATATATATATATATATATTTCTATCATCATACCATTTTTGCGGCTACAGTCTCTTCGCGGTATCTCTTGTACATCATCTCCTTCTTGTGATCTGGTACCAAATAAAGTAGAACAAGTTAGTTGACAAATCAAGAAGTTCTGCAACAAAACTTACATTTTAATTGGCTGAAGCGACTTAAGATAAGCTTTACTTTGTGGTCAAAGTCTGCCCTTTCCACAGCCCGATGGTCCGCATGGAGATTGAACTCTTGAATTTCTGTAAGAGACTTTCGTACTTTCTCCGGAATAGGAATTGGATCTCTGAGTGGTGAATTTTATACAAATCATTGCGAACTCTTTGAAAATGTAGAGGAAGCTGAAATGAAATTTTGCTGATAACAAAACAGCAAAAGAACAGTCACTTACTCTTTAATCACTGACTTTGCTCTAAAGACTCTTCTCTGGGATTCTTCTCTCTCCATTCTCATCCTCTCTTCCATTTATTTCCGCATTTAGCTAGACTCTCTAACTTGAACGGTTCTGGTTTTGTGCATTGCTTAGGCTCTGGTTTTGGTGGGAACTGAATTGGAAAGTTAACAATTGTCAGACTTGTTCGCGTTTAAAACTGAGTAAAAAATGGAAAGAAGAAACTTTGGATGCATACCACTGGATAGTCGGTTGTGTAGGGATATGGGGTTGCTTTGGGAGTTCTGACCTTTTCAGACTCTATCTGCTTATCTATAACTTCTCTCACAGACTTCTTCTCTTTTTCAGCACCTCGTTCCTGGATTTAAGCATATCAAAAAACTTTCAGAAAAATTCCTCACTGAAGCTACTTCTGAGAGTAAAGAGAGTGGTTTTTTTTCGTAATGTTACGTACTTCTGTCCTGAGAAGGAAAGGGTTTGGTGTAGTGTTCCTTTGTAGAGGCTTTTCACGGCAAGATTCAGAGTTTAAAGAAAGCTGCAAAGTAGATGTTATGTTAAGACTTTGAAATTTCAAAAACGCAGAACATAGGACTCGTCAAAGTACCTTGTCGAATATATCTATACCAGAATTAGGGCGTGAAATCCTCTCATCTGTGACGTAATGGAACTCTTGAGGTATGGTCACATGCTTTTTTGTGTTGCAAAATATTCCCATCTCTCTTTTACTTTCGATTATCTGGAATGGTTGAGAGATAATTCTGAATTAGTGAGAGACGGATGAAGAACTTCAAATGAAAGGTAACATATTAGACCACTTGAATATGTTACCTTTTTATTCAAAGGTCTTGCCCTGAATTTTGGCACCTTGTTCAGCTCCTCTTGCTCAATTTCAGTAAAGGTTCTTGCTTTAATAGGACGAGCTCTTAGCATTGTTTGAAGCAAAGGGCTCTTTGGTTCAGTGAGATGAGGCCTCCAATCATTATGCTGTGGATGAAGAAAGCAAGGATGTCTAAGTTAGTCAGAAGACTCAGAACTCAAGTGTCCTTTGAATGAGAATACAGGAAAAACAAAAGCTCTATAACCTTAGACATTTCCGTCGAGACTACTGAACATGTCTCTGCATGCTGGCTAGCCCGTGCCATTGTTTTTAGATGGAACTCCTGCAACAGTAAATATTAGGCCACATCTCACTCAGAATATGTTTTGGATCAGAGTGTTTGAATCTCCTCCAGATAAAATGATCTGATCAGTGTAGTTCACCTTAAATTCTGGAGGATGCGGTGGACTTCTTTGTGGTGCAGACAAAGCTGGAGCTGCTAAAAGCTGTGTCAAATAGAGAAGAAGTGCATTATTAGTTTTCAGGCTTTATCATTTCTGTGCAGCTCTGTTGTTTAAACTACAGATACTAAGTAATTACTATATAAAGAAATTGAGATTGAAAGCCGCGCGTTATTACCTTCTTATTCAAAGTCGTGCTTAACTTAGGCATCTTTGCAAGCATCTCGTCCTCGAGCTCTGAAGTGCTTTTAAGTCTCACAGGACGAGTTCGCTGAGATGTCGCAAACTATGGTTCATTCAGCCTTGTCTGTGTCATCGGCCTAGGTTGGTTCTGGAAATGAGGCAGTGGCAAGTCCGTTGTGCTTGTTTGGAACTACTTCATCAATTCAGCAGTTGATACAAATGGAGTGCTTTTCTCCCGGACATAAACCTTAAAAGTGAATAAGGAAGAGTAAAAAACAACTTTTCCAGGTTTAGATCACATCTATGGAACACAATGCACCTTTCTGTTCCCTGTCCGGGTTTTCTTAGTGACTGAAGGGCATAAATTGAAGCTCGTGTTCATAAGACCTTGTTTTGTCTTGTGAGGCAAAGTTGTTGGTTTCGGATAGAGAACCTAGTGAAATCAACGGTCAGGTAAACACATAGCAGTGAGATAGTGAAACAAGTAGTGTAGTTTAAGTTGACTCACCTGTCTGGATTTACCTCCATCAAGCTTTTGCTTTTTGATGGCTTGATTTTCCTGAACCAGATTGGAAGTTCCCGAACATTCGTTTCCCTGCAATCAGTCATCAACACACAACATCTGTTGGGATAAGCTTGAAAGAGATTAAGCCAAGATAAGAACAAGAAACAACTAGGAGTTATCTAGTTAGTTTAGGAGTTATCTAAACTAAACAAGTTGTGTTTATCTCTTTGTTAGTAGTTGTTGAGCTCCGAGATTTAAGGGAGATCAAATGTGTATAAATAGAGATCTTAAGCTAAGGTTTCTAGTGTGTGAGTTTTTAGAGATTAAGACTTAAGTTTTTGAGAGATTTTTCTTAAGCAAGTTTAATAAGAAAAGGTGTTTCTTAGAGTTCTTTGTGTTTTCTATAAATCAGTGTTCCAACAATTGGTATCAGAGCTGATTTGTTGGAGCTTAGATATCACAAGGTAATTTGTAAAGGTGAAGAAGCGACTCTCTGTTTTTCTTCGTGAAACCAGAGACGAGGGAACGAAACCGTAAACAAATTATCTTCTCGTGATTACAACAACAATAGGAAACATCATGGACGAGAAGGCCATAGTAACGACGAAAGCAAAGGAAGGAGGATCAACATCAATACAATGTCCAATGCTAAACTCATCTAATTTTACAGTGTGGGCAATAAGGATGAAGATCACCCTCAGAGTTCATGAAGTATGGGAAGTGATCGAGCCAGGATCATCAAACGAGAAGAAAAATGACTTAGCTATAGCGTTGATATTTCAATCTATACCTGAGACGTTGATTCTTCAAGTGGGAGAACTTGTCTCAGCAAAAGCAATTTGGGAGGCGATCCAATCAAGACATGTAGGTGCTGAGAGAGTTAAAGAAGCAAGACTGCAGACACTAATGACAGCTTTTGACAAGCTAAAGATGAAAGAATCAGATACAATTGATGATTTTGTGGGAAAACTTTCAGAGCTCACGTCAAAAGCTGCAGCCTTGGGAGAAGTTTTAGAAGAATCAAAAGTAGTAAAGAAGTTCTTGAAGTGCTTACCACGACAAAAATTAATACATATTGTTGCAACGCTTGAACAAGTGTTGGATTTGAACACAACAAGCTTTGAGGACATCGTGGGAAGATTAAAGGCGTATGAAGAAAGAATAAATGAAGAAAACGATGAAAACGAAGATCAAAGCAGCCTCATGTACGCAAATATGGAAACAAATGGTTTTAATGGAACCAGAGGAAGAGGAGGCAGATTCAGTTTTCGGGGGAGAGGACGTGGAAGAAGCTTTAATGATCAAAATAGGCAAATAAAAGATAAATCAAAGATAACATGCTACAGATGTGACAAGAATGGTCATTACGCATCCGAATGCCCTGATCGTTTACTGAAACTTCAAGAGGTTCTTGAAGGAGAAAATGAAGATACACAAGATGCAGATGGATTAATGATGCATGAAGTGGTTTATCTCAACGAAAAACATGTTATTCCAAGCAAGCTAGGAGAACAGAATGAAGATGTTTGGTACTTGGATAACGGTGCGAGCAATCATATGACGGGTAACAAGAAATATTTCTCAAAGATTGATGAAACAATCACGGGAAAAGTCAGGTTTGGGGATGACTCTCGTATTGATATCAAAGGGAAGGGAGTCATTCTTTTTACTGATAAAAATGGAGATCAGAAGACCGTGAGGGATGTTTACTACATACCAGATTTAAGAAGTAACATCATAAGTCTTGGACAGGCAACAGAAGCAGGATGTGATGTAAGGATGAAAGGGAACTACCTTACCCTGCACGACCATCAAGGAAGACTGTTGTGAAAGCGTTAAGATCATCAAACAGACTTTATAAAGTCCGCATGGGACTAAACAACAGAACCTGCAACACAGTTAGTCTGCAAAGAGAAACCTGCAACATTTCATGTCTGCACTTGAGCTCAGACGATAAGCAGAAACAAGGAGAAACCGTTCGATGGCACGCAAAATTGGGTCACATTGGCTATAAGAAGATAAGATCGATGATTCAAGAGGAGATAGTCATAGGGATCCCTAAACTCAAGTTTGATAAAGAAGTTTGCGGCTCATGTCTACTCGGTAAGCATGCAAAACAGTCGTTTCCGAAAGAGTCTACAAATCGAGCAAAACAAATACTTGAGTTGGTACATGGTGATCTCTGTGGACCAATCACACCAAGTACAACCGTCGGAAATCGATATGTGTTTGTTCTTATTGATGATCACTCTAGATACATGTGGAGTATACTGCTAAAGGAGAAAAGTGATACACTGCTTAAGTTCAAGAAATTCAAAGCTTTGATCGAGCAAGAAACAGGGGAAATGATCAAAACATTCAAAACTGATCGAGGTGGTGAGTTTGTATCACAAGAATTTAAAAATTTCTGTGAAAATTCTGGGATTCAAAGGTTATACACAGCACCTTATACTCCTCAACAGAACGGAGTTGTCGAGCGCAGGAATCGGACTTTGATGGAAATGACTCGAAGTATTCTCAAGCATATGCATATTCCAAATTGGCTTTGGGGCGAGGCGGTGAGGCATGCTACGTACTTAATTAACCGTGTTGCTACAAAGACATTAGAACACAAGACACCGTATGAATCATTTAAGAAGAATAAGCCAAATATCGGACATGTATGGATATTTGGTTGTATTGGTTATACAAAAACAGAAGGAACTCACTTGAGAAAGTTGGACGATCGATCAAAGATATTGGTGCATCTTGGAACAGAACCAGGGTCAAAAGCATATCGACTTCTTGATCCAGTAACGATGAAGGTCACAGTTAGCAGAAATGTGATTTTCGATGAAACAAAAGGATGGAACTGGAGTTCAAATGAAAAAAATGCAGAAAAACCAGGAGACTTCACGTTTACTTCAAGTAACTATGGCAATCATGGTTTAATGCAACAAGAAAGTGATGAAGAAAATGAGTATTCACAACAACAAATGATGGAGAAACACTCGGATACAGAGAATGCATTACCTTCGCATATTAGTCTAGAGAACTCAGAGGAATCTCAGGAAGAGGATGACACAACCAGACAAACACTACGAAGGAGCACTAGAGAAAGCAAAATGCCGAGCTATTTGGAGGATTTTGTTATGCTTCTTGAGACCGAAGAAGAAGAGCGAATTCTGTGTATAATAAACGATGAACCCAGAACTTATGAAGAAGCAAAGAGATCCAAGGCGTGGATCATAGCGTGTGAAGACGAGATTACATCTATCAATCTACACAAGACATGGGATATGTGTGATCTACCAAAGGGGGTAAAACCGATTGGTCTTAAATGGGTGTTTAAGCTCAAAAGAAACGCAGATGGGAGCATCAACAAGCATAAAGCGAGATTGGTGGCTAAGGGTTATGTACAAAAACATGGGATTGATTGTGTTTGCACCAGTAGCAAGAATTGAAACCATAAGATATCTTGTTGGTTTGGCAGCATCAAATGGATGGGAAATACATCATCTTGATGTAAAGACCGCTTTCCTCCATGGAGAGCTGCAAGAAACTGTCTATGTTACACAGCCTGATGGTTTTGTCTCTCCAGGGAACGAGGAGAAGGTCTATAAGCTTAACAAAGCTTTGTATGGTCTCAAGCAGGCACCTAGAGCATGGAACAACAAACTGAATGGGATTCTTGTTGATCTAAAATTTGAAAGATGCTCCAAAGAACCATCGGTGTATCGGAGACTAATGAAAGGTGAGTTACTTGTGTTTGCTGTGTATGTGGACGATTTGTTTGTCACAGGATCACATCTTAAGGTGATTATGAGCTTTAAGGAGGAGATGGCTTCGAATTTTGAGATGAGTGATCTCGGGCGTTTGACTTACTATCTAGGAATTGAGGTAGAACAGAGCTCAACTGGCATAACTCTGAGACAAGAACGTTATGCTTTAAAGATCCTATCTGAAGCTGGATTTCAAGACTGCAATTCTGTTCATACACCTATGGAAGCAGGACTGAAGCTATCAAAGTCTTCGCATGAACAGGGCATTGATGAGATGATGTATAGACGTAATGTAGGATGTCTTCGGTATCTCTTACACAACAGACCTGATCTAGCGTATAGTGTTGGAGTAATAAGTCGTTATATGCAGGAGCCAAAAACATCGCATGGAGCTGCACTAAAACAAATTCTACGCTATTGAAGGGAACTACATCTTATGGTTTGGAGTTTAAGCGATTGGAGAATCTTTCTTTGACAGATTATAGTGACAGTAGTCACAATGTTGATCAGGGTGATGGGAGAAGCACGACTGGTCACATTTTTTATCTTGGAGAAAGTCCTATTACATGGTGTTCTCAGAAACAGGATACCGTTGCATTATCGTCATGCGAAGCTGAATTTATGGCAGCTACGGAGGCAGCTAGACAAGCAATTTGGCTACAGAATCTGAACTGTGAGATTACAGGAGTGCAGAGTGCGAAAGTGATGATTTGGATAGATAATAAATCCGCAATAGCATTGACAAGAAATCCAGTGTTTCATGGTCGCAGCAAACACATTCACACACGATTTCATTTTATCCGTGAATGTGTTGAGAAAGGACAAGTAGAGGTAGAGCACATACCCGGGACAGAACAAAGAGCAGATATTCTAACAAAGGCACTAGGAAGAACTAAGTTCAAGGAGATGCGTGAGCTACTAGGAGTTCAAAATGTGTCAAGAAAAGAGTTCAAGCTTAAGGAGGAGAATGTTGGGATAAGCTTGAAAGAGATTAAGCCAAGATAAGAACAAGAAACAACTAGGAGTTATCTAGTTAGTTTAGGAGTTATCTAAACTAAACAAGTTGTGTTTATCTCTTTGTTAGTAGTTGTTGAGCTCCGAGATTTAAGGGAGATCAAATGTGTATAAATAGAGATCTTAAGCTAAGGTTTTTAGTGTGTGAGTTTTTAGAGATTAAGGCTTAAGTTTTTGAGAGATTTTTCTTAAGCAAATTTAATAAGAAAAGGTGTTTCTTAGAGTTCTTTGTGTTTTCTATAAATCAGTGTTCCAACAACATCTACCAATCAAGATTCAAGAGCGTGAAAACCAAATTATAAAAGTGAAACTACCTTTTTATGGTTTTCTGATTAGTGCCTCTGGCTTTTGAAGACTGTGACTGTTTTATCGGCATCAGCACAGACCGATTCTTTGTAGATTTTAGATGCATCTTAGTGTTCGTCATAAGAGATTTGGAAGCGTAATCTTCAGTTTGTGATGGGGGAATGGTCTCTTTGTTATCTGTCTGCTCAGTAATATCGTCGAGTAAAGTGTTGAATGAAACATATGAGGAAAATGTGTGTTACTCACTCTCACATATAACCTCTTGAATCAGTAAACAACCTCTCGTGTTCTTGAGTATCTCTGGTGGTGGTGCTGTTATGATTCTTGTCGTTCTCATTTAATGTTTTGGATGTGCTAATATCTGCAGCTACTGGTTCATCAGATGATTCTGTGGCCTACAGAGAGAGAGAGAGAGAGAGAGAGAGAGAGAGAGAGAGTCATACTTAATTGATTTAAGCAAAGGAATAATTTACTGTTCTAAGTCACGAAACTGAAGATAGTACTTTCAACTGTTTGTCTTCTTCTTCTTCTTCGCTGAAGTTGCACATGCTCTCAACCTTAATCGAAGCTGCACACAGCAAAGAAGAAATATAGAAAGCAAATATGAATCAGCTTGAAGAAATTTGGATTATATTAAAACTAATTTGGAAATTTAGTTTGTGTATCTTTCTTTTTAACTAGCAAAGAACGTCAAAAAACATAAATCACCAAATAATACATTGTGATCCTCATGGAAGATTTGTACAAAATATTGTGAGTTATAAAAGAAAGAAACAAAGTGAATTTATCAGCAATTTTGTTGCAAATTCATCCAAATCATGCTGAATGAAACTTATTTCTCTAAAAAAAAAATATCTTGAAATCAATTATGTATTTTAAAGTTCTTAACTCCAATGATGAGGTTAGATATATTATCCCTTTCAAAAATGACATCACGAAAGTTTCATATCCACATATTGCGTTGCTATTAAGAAAACTCTGCATTTTATTTGAAAGTACTATCATATTTACACTTAATATAACTTTTTTTCTGGTGGATTCCAACCCGAAACAATTTCAGAACCTTGTGAAAAGTTTGCAAGAGTATGTAAATTACGATCATAACAAATTGTGGTCCATTCAGCCATTCTTCTGCATCAACAGTAGCTTTTTGAAGATCTTTGTACCATTGACTATTCTATGAGTGAGACTAGTACCACTATCCATTGCATTTGATAATAAACGCTATAGAAAATGTTGGATTTTTGGAGAAATTTTTAGTTTTCATATCGATTCTTTGAATTCCATAAAACTTAGTGGAGGAATGATTTCATTTTCTTACTCTTGTGGATGTTTAGCAAGCCAATATTCTGATATTACAATATATAGTACAGAATCTGCTTATCTTAAGAAATTTGGTTGAGCTTGGAAACTAAGTTTCAATTGTTTGATGATTTGTGCATTTTCTGCCACCATTGTTGAATCAATAAGCTCTTTGTTCCATGTTTTAGTATTTTCATTTATCAAATCACAACCATAAAAACATGATGATTCTCTCCATTAATATAACGAGTTGGTCGGAAAATGCGTTGGCAACCAGATGTCCTCCTAAATCCTTGTTTTTATATGACAATCTTAGATGAATGCTCTCCATATAAGAGAGCATAGTCCAATTCCTTTTTGAGATGACAGATTCTGAGATGACAGATTCTTAGGTCTATTTCTTTAGTCATAAGTTTTTATATATATCGCTACACCCTTGCAACAAAGGACTATAGGGCGATTAACAAAGGACTAGTAAGTATAACACATGAAGCATATTGGGGATATGAGTCAAGGGGTACTAACCTGGTGGGTTGGGGGGAATCAAAGGGATACATGGATATAATAAGTGAGTTTATGTGTGCATTCAAACATTTTGCAGGGAACTGTATAACAGGTAAAGTGGGAATTCCGATGAATGAACCCTTGAATAAGGCGAAACCGAGGTTATGGATACATGGGGATTATATATATGAAAATACTCTTGCTACTACCCAAGACTTGTACATACGTGATTGTTTTTTTGCTGCACTGCATAGATTGTTGTGGGACATAACCTTGGTAGTGTATCATTTAGTTACCTGGTGGAAAAAGGGGATTTCAGCGAAAGGTGAAGGAGAGGGGAAAATATGGACTTGGATGATGTATGTTGTGGTGAATTATTATTGGGGTGGGTATTGGAAATGGTCACTGTATGGCAATATATATAAACCAGAATGTATCAAGCAAGAAGTAACCGGCCTATTATTGCCTTTCCAGATGGACGACAACAGATACGGGTTGGATCAAAGATCTCAATGGACATCATTGATGTTGGTGAAACAGGGAGGCCTAAAACTTGGTTATTGGGTTTGGGCTGCGGTAAAATTAAGTTTCATCCATAACCGGGGAAGGTCTATTGGGGATGATGTAGAGCTGGTATCCCGGAACAATTTATTCTACATTAATTGTAATCACACAAATGGTACACAGACATTAACTAGATCACAAAGCTTGTTTTATGAACTCCGAAGTAATGTACCCATCCAACAGCATAATCGGCCAGCAAAAACTCTTGTCCTTTCTCTGGTAGGTCATAAATTGGCATCTAGGTATTTTAAGGAAAACATTGGTACCCTAGCGGGTGTGTACACATATTTCTTACATGGTATGTGGTACACAATAAGGGATTTAAACATCAAGGCATTATTTTGTTGTAGTCAGTTCCTAAGACGATCCACATTTATATGAATATCTTAAGTTGGAACTGCCAAGGACTAGGTAGCAAGTGGACTATAAGTTTTTTGAGAGAAATTTGGTATAAATATAAACCGGAATTCCTATTCTTATCTGAAACAAAACAAGGAGATCATTTTGTAGACCAATTTCGAACTCACTTTGGTTATGAATATCTTCATACGGTGCAACCCATAGGTGCAAGAGGAGGTCTAGCTCTATTTTATAATGGTATTTCAAATGTGGATATTGTATATTCAGACAACAGAATCATTGACATTGAAGCCATGATAAACGGAAGAAAAGTTTGTTTATCATTTATTTATGGAGAGCCCGTACAACACTTAAGAGAACAAGTATGAGAAAGATTAACGCGTTTCAGCTTTACAAGAAAGGGGCCATGGTGTATAATTGGAGATTTAAATGAGATCACTGGCAACCATGAAAAGCGAGGTGGTCCGCTACGGCATGCATCGTCGTTTATTCCTTTTAATAATATGATAGCTAATTGTGGACTAATGGAATTTCCCTTGGTCGGAAATACATTCTCATGGAGAGGGATAAGAAACAAACAAACAGTATGGTGTCGTCTCGACAGAGCCCTGGCGGATAATGAATGGCATAATTCATACCCTTTCTCATTTGTTGAGTACTTGGGCATGGTGGGATCGGACCATAGACCGATTGTGGCGACAATTGCGGATACAGTAGAAAGACGAAAGAGCCAATTTAGGTTTGACAAGAGATGGATAGGAAAGGAGGGACTGATGGAATCGATTGAGAGGGGGTGGACAAGACAAAGTGAGAATCCTATGAATCCGCTGAGTCTGGTGGACAAAATCCGGAATTGTAGACATGAAATATCGATATGGAGGAAACAAAATATTCCGGTTGGTCGAGGACGGATAAATGATTTACAAAAAGCATTGGAGGAAATTCAGAATAATAATAATAAATTGGAATCTGAAGTTAGGGAAGTGGCAAAAAAACTGAAGGAAGCGTATAGGGAAGAGGAAGCATTCTGGCAACAAAAAAGCCGAAATATATGGCATAATCTTGGGGACAGGAATACAAAATATTATCATGCAATAACACAACAAAGGAGAGTACAAAATAGGATAGTGGGATTATATAACAATAAGGAAGAGTGGGTTACCAAGGCGACAGAGGTGGAATCGGTGGCAGTGAATTATTTCACAGACTTATTTACCACGACTTCTCCAGTAGAGATGGAGGAGTTCCTTGGGGAGGTACCCGTTTTGATTACGGAGAGAATGAATGAAAAGTTAACAGTAAGAGCGACAGAGGAGGAGATTAGGAGAGCACTCTTTATGATGCACCCCGAGAAAGCACCAGGCCCGGATGGCATGACTGCTTTGTTTTATCAACGAGCTTGGCCATTAATAAAGGAGGATCTTCTGAAACTCGTCGATGAGTTTCTCACCACAAGCTGTTTTGATCAAAGGCTAAATTGGACAAACATCTGCCTAATACCCAAGAAGTCGCGGGCCAATAGAATGTCGGAATTAAGACCTATTAGCTTATGCAATGTAGGGTACAAGATTATCTCTAAAGTATTATATCAACGGCTACGGATACACCTACCATGCTTAATTTCGGAAACTCAATCAGCTTTTGTCTCAGGTAGACTAATATCAGACAATATTTTAATTGCTCAAGAGATGTTTCATGCACTAAGAACCAACCGAGGATGTTCTAAGAAGTATATGGCAATAAAGACGGACATGAGTAAGGCATATGATAGGATAGAGTGGGCTTTTATTGAAAAGCTCCTCCATAAGATGGGCTTCTCGACAATTTGGATCTCATGGATAATGAAATGTATAACATCAGTAAAGTATAAGGTTTTGATTAATGGGCAACCTCGTGGATGTATCATCCCGACAAGAGGTCTCCGTCAGGGCGATCCCCTATCCCCTTTCCTATTTATTCTATGTACGGAAGCATTAATTGCATATATTAGGAAGGCAGAACGGGAAAAGCAAATCTCAGGATTAAGGATAGCAAGAGCATGTCCGTCGGTTAGCCATTTACTATTTGCAGACGACAGTTTATTTTTCTGCCAAACGAAACAATCAGAATGTCAGGCTATACTCCAAATACTGAAAAAATATGAAAAGGTCTCGGGGCAACAAATTAATTTTGACAAATCTTCCTTGCAGTTCGGATACAGGGTTACTGAGGAAACAAAAAGAGAGATGCAACAAATCCTAGGAATCACTAATCTAGGGGGAATGGGAACATATTTAGGGATACCAGAAAGCCTTGGAGGGCCCAAAACACAGGTGTTCGGATTTATTAATGAGCGGCTCCAAGAACGAGTTAATGGTTGGACCCTTAAATTCTTGTCGAGAGGGGGGGAAAGAAGTGCTGATTAAATCTGTTTTAACGGCTCTACCCACATATGTGATGTCTTGTTATAGGCTACCTAGGGTAGTAACGAAGAAACTCACTGGAGCGATAGCTAAATTCTGGTGGAGTTCGAGTGGAAACCACCGGAGTATACATTGGTTGGCCTGGAAGAAGATGTGTCAGCATAAAACAGAGGGGGGCATTGGATTTAGAAATATTGAAGTTTTCAATACAGCAATGTTGGCAAAACAGTTATGGAGATTAATGGACGCACCGAACACATTATTTTCAAAAATATTTAAAGGTAGATATTACCGGAATTCAGACCCATTGGAGGACACCAAATCATATTCACCATCCTATGGATGGAAGAGTATTATCTCAGCTCGGTCTCTGGTTAGAAAAGGACTAATCAAAAGGGTTGGAACAGGCGCAAGTATCTCTGTTTGGAAAGATGCTTGGATTCCAGCCCCTCGCCCGAGACCAGCAACATGCAAATTCCCCATTTACCCAGATCACTTCAAGGTTAAGGATCTTATTGACAATCAAACACATACTTGGAACATGCCTCTTCTAACGGCCACTATCATCCCCGAGGATGTTAACATTATACAATCGATTGCAATTAGTCGATTTGGGAAACCGGATTCATATGGTTGGCATTACACGAAAAATGGAAAGTATACGGTAAAATCAGGGTATATGATAGAAACAATGTTTCCAGATAAGGGTCTTGAGGAATGCACATACGGGCCGACAATTACGGCACTCCAGACATCAGTATGGAAACTCCACTGTCCTCCGAAAATACAACATTTTCTATGGCAAGTGTTGACAGGATGTTTGGCTGTAGCAAAGAATCTGCGGGCACGAGGAATAAAATGTGATACTAAATGTGGAGTATGTGGAGAGATAGATGAGACAATCAATCATGTCCTATTTGAATGCCCACCGGCCATTCAAACATGGGCTCTTTCTAAGATTCCATCACACCCGGACTTATTCCCACACAGATCGCTATTCTCCAACATTGACTACTTATTACATCATCTTCCAAAGGATTGGCCAGACGGATACTTCCCTTGGATAATCTGGTATATATGGAAGAATAGGAATGAAAAGATATATAAGAATACTGAAAGGAAACCACCAGATATTCTCATGCTGGCGGAAGTAGAAGGCAAAGTTTGGGTGGAAGCTCAAGAAACAGAGCGGTATCAAACTGAGACCATTATCCAACCATTAGACACTCACCCACATAATATATGGACATGTCAAGTGGACGGATCGTGGAAAAAATTGGACAAATTTTCAGGTCAAGGATGGATTTGTATGCGGAATGGTAGAGAAAAAATTTTAATTGGAGCAAGAAACATACGTCCTAGCCTATCGCCACTACATGCAGAATTAGAAGCACTCATCTGGGCAATGGAGTGTATGCAAGCATACCAAAGAGAAGAAGTTGTTTTCATAACAGACAGCTATGATGTCGTGAAGATGGTGTCTTCACCAGAGGAATGGCCAGCCTTTGCAATTCATTTGGACGAGATCAGCAATTGTAAGACAAACTTCGCACATTCGCAGATTATCTACAGACCCAGATCGACAAACACAAGAGCGGACAAGCTAGCACGAAGCGTTCGAGAGCTCCCAACAGAGATGGTGTATGTCAACACATATCCCCCACCATGGTTAGATAGAACTTTCTAAATTTTCTTCAAATGTTGTCAAAAAAAAAAAAAAATAAAATTTTTATATATATAGGGTTGACTTTAACAAACCTCTTTTTGAATATTTAATCTCATATTTAATCCCCTTAAATTTTTAAATTTATTATTAAACTCTCTAATTTTAAATTACTTATCTCTAAACCACCTATACTATTTGATTAAAATCTAAAAAACTTAAAAACTAAAACCCTAAAAACATAAATTAAAACTTAAATTTTATGGATTTTATTTTAGAATTTTTGGGTTTTCATTTTCTTAGGTTTTGATTTTGGTTTTCTGGATTTTTAGTGGATCAGATTTGGATTGGCTTATAGGTAAAGCTCTGTTCAAAAAAGCGGCTGTGGAGCCGAGTACTCGGCTATGTAATCCCTAGGCGGACGGTCACCGTAACGATTTCATGTTATACGGTTTAATTATACGGTTAATGTTCAAAATCCAGTTCCTCTAGTTCAGACCCATTTCCCCTAGCTGGAACCACTACTAATTTGATTACAAAGACCACTAAATCAATAATATTTAAACGTTATCTCCACATTTTTTATATATATAAGAGTTTATAGATAAAAATATTATAAAAGTTGCCGATTAATCTTGTATAATTTTTGTTTAATTGATTCAGATAAAATTTTATATATTAATTTATGTATAAAAGTATTTTAAAATATTTAATTAATTAAAAAAACTCTCTGAGTACTCTCCGATTTTTTCCGATTTTATATTAACTTGCTAGTCCCAAGTTATCTGCACGCGTAGCGTCTATCGAAATTCCGAACAGAGGTAAATGCTAACTAGTTAATTTCAAAAATTATTAAAATCTATTTTATAACAACTAACTAGTTAATTTCATAAAATCGTTAAAATCTACTTAAAACCACAATTAAAACCCACAAAATTAAAGTTAAAACATAAAATAATTTTAAAAAATCTGTAAAATATACTTAATATCAATTAATTAGTTAGTATTAAAAAATCAAATTTACCCATAATCTGATATAAATTCAATCCACTAAAAAAATGAATTAAAACATAAAAACAGAAATTGAACCCAAAAAATTAAAATAAAACCAAGAAATTTTAGGTTATAATTTTTGGTTTTCTAGGTTTTAATTTCAGTTTTCTGGATTTATAACGGATTGGATTTGGATCAGTTTGGATTTAGATTGGATTATGGATTAAAATGATTTGTTAAATGCTAATTAATTAATTCATATTAATTAATTTTAATAATTTTGTGGAATTTGTTAGAAATTAAATAGTATAGGTCTAGCGACAAATAATTTAAGATTGAAGGTTTACTAATGAGCTTGTAAGTTTAAGAGGATTGAGTGTGGGATTAAATAGTTAAGAGGGTTTATTAAAGTCAACCCTGAACAGACGGAATCATGTGACACAATAGTGGTCACCTCATAAATTAATGACACATGTCTGGATTCGAAGTCAGCACTTTGTAATGTTAAAGAGAATATTAAAATCACTATGATAAGTTGATAAAAAAGTTAACTTATATATATATATATGAATTAAAAATTAAACAGGACAAATAATTATTTTATAAGTGTATGGTGTTTGTTAGAAGTCCATATTAAAATCAAGAAAATTTATATGCATTTGGGAATATATTTTACCAATAAACCAAGTTTAGTGTTTTCACATATCATTTTTTAAATTCAAATTTTAGAGAATATTTTTTGTAAACCACGTATCTCATATTTTAGTGTTTATATGAGATATTACCAATAAACCAAGTTTATTGTTTTCACATATCATTTTTTAAATTCAAATTTTGGAGAATATTTTTTGTAAACCATGCATCTCATATTTTGGAGGCTTTCTGACGATTTCAATTGAATTATTTGTCATATTTTGTGTATTTGAAATAACTTGTTTTTGCTTTTAATATGCTTAGTTAATAAAGTTCAAAAGAAAAATTGACTAGATAAAAAAAAAATATTAACTTTTTAACTTTTAATTCATATATGTTATATATATATAAATAGAAATTTATAAGTGTATTTAGTATAACATCATATTGAGCAACAAAAATTATATATTACGTTTTTTTGCTAAAGAAGTTTAATGTTCATCCTACTATTTCAATATGACAATCAACATGTCTTAAGTTTGGTTGAACAAATGAATATATGAATCTATTAACCTTAGTCCCAAAAAGGCTAAACGTACGGGAATATATCTAAAACTAAAAGAGACAACGAAGACAATACAAGTAATTTTTCATTCTCCTCGATCTAGCTAGGTTCATTCGATTTGTATTGCTTTCATTGGTATATACGTATACGATGACCCAACCATCAACAAAACCAAAAAGTTCATGAAATAAACGTGACTAATACCAAACACTATACATATATTCCTTCTTAATTATATATTAAATTAATCTAACAGTTTGTCTCACTTACATCAATTCGAAGTTTAGAAATGAATAAACACACGAAAACATTAGTCGTGCTTTCACTACTTCTCGTGATCTCCGATCACACAGGGCTAATGATTCGAGTTCACTCGTACGTACCGTTTTGTGCATACACATATGATTATTTCTCTTATTGTCTTGAATTTCTCACGGGCAATTATTACAAACCCGGTAAGAAATGTTGTGTCCACATCGCAAAACTTAACATAGTTGCGAAGCACAAAGAAGAGAATCCGAGGCTTTTGTGTAATTGTATTGAGATGATGACGAGAGGTTATACGCCTCCGATGTTGGCAGATAAGATCCAAGAGCTTCCTCTTCTTTGCAACACACATCTCAGCTTCCCTATCTCCTCTAGCATGGACTGCTCCACGTTAGTATACAAACATTACTCTTTTTTTTTTATCGGTATTGGGATTAGTTTGGTTAAAGATGTAAACATTTTCTGAAAATTTGAAAGTTAGTTCATTAGTAGTTATGTACCGTATATAGTCGAAACGTTTACTAATATATTGTGTGCTTTGGTGATTTTTGATGCAGGATTTAAGTCTAGAGAGGTTGAGTGGCTAATTTGTTTTGGAAGGTTCAACAAAAATGGATCTATGTGTGTATGGGTATTCTACTTTGGTTTTTTTTTTTTTTTTTTTCTAATTGCTTTTTGGTTCAAGGTTTTGTTTAGAGAATTTGGCTGCCAAGTTATATATTGAATCTAGTCTGTAATTTTCATTCAGTCCTTTTGAAAAACTACACTATAACTATATATTAACATATATCAAAGCAAATTTTAAGTTGGAACACTTGAATGAAATGTTTTTTCCGAGTGTTTTTAAATTTTAGTATTTGAAGTTTTGAAACCACATTCGAAAAAGCATACAAATCAAAATATTATAATTAATGATGATTGCATACTGCATGTTCTTATTATATAACAAAAAAAAAAAGAATGTGGATTTAAAAGTTTAGAAAATAATTTTTCTTAACTTTTAGAAGAGAGCATTTTCTTTTCTAATGAATGCAAAACAATGGTTGGAAGAAAAACCAAAGAGTACTTCTGTTTCCATGCGAGCCACGTAACCAATATAGAGAGGTCAACACTTGTTGACACAGCAGACCTTGTAACATTGAAACGTTTACAATTACCATATTTAAAATAATGAAACTGTATATATAAAAACTAAAGTCCATTTACATGACATAACAAGAAAAATATCAAATTATACAGAAATCGTGACTCAAACTCCCTAAGAGAAATCATGAACCTCTCTTATGTTCTCTCGCCACGAGCTCTTCTTCTTTGTCTCCTTCACTCTTCACATCAACATCTTTTCTTATTTTTTATAATTTCTAACCATTTCCTTGTATATAAGTTTTTAATTTGATACAAAACTAATTGATAATAAAACTAGTCCATGCTTTCTATTTATTCTTTTAAATTTCATACTTCAGTTTTCTGATATATCCTTTTAAAATATGATTTTTTTTTATCAGAATCAAACCCAATCTCACATTTTACACCGGTAAACAAATCTTGTTTGATTAAACTCAACTCATGACGTTTAAATCTATATTTCACGTACACATTCTATTAAATTAATTATACTATGATAGTGAAATTAATATAAATTAAGAAACAACAAATCTACTTGCCAGTACCACCTTATTTGAGATGTACACTGATTACTAGGAGTATAATATGAGCCCCCTAGTATAAATTCGCTTTAGCATTAGAAAGTTTATTACATTTTACTTTTGTCGTGATCTCTACACACTAACGCATATATATGTAGACAATAATAAAGCATCTATCATTTTATCTTACACTCTCCAAAACCAAAAAACTACAAAAAAGAAAAAGAAGATAAAACTTTCGCTCTCGTCTTTGTGCACGTAGACATGAACGTCGAACATCACAACTCCGCCCAAATCGGTAGACCAACGGTGGATATTCCACCGAGAAAGCTTCTTTCCTCCGCTAAATCTCCTTCGTCGGCTTCAAGTCCCTGTCGCGACAAGAAAGATTATTGTTACGACTCTGACTCCGACGATCCTTACGCCGGAGACCATTTCCGGATGTACGAGTTCAAGATCCGACGGTGCACGCGTAGCCGTAGCCACGATTGGACAGACTGTCCTTTCTCTCATCCCGGCGAAAAGGCTCGTCGCCGTGACCCTCGTCGGTATCACTACACCGGCGAAGTCTGTCCTAAGTTTCACCACGGTGGCGATTGTAGCCAGGGTGATGAATGCAGCTTCGCGCACGGAGTCTTCGAGTCTTGGCTCCATCCAAGTCGTTACCGTTCGGAAGCTTGTAAAGACGGTAAGCATTGTAAGAGAAAAATCTGTTTCTTTGCTCACTCTCCACGTCAGCTTAGAGTTCTTCCGCAGCCAGAAAATTTCGTCTCCGGCGGCGGTGGATCGGCGTCTTCATCGCCGGCGTCGGTGTTGAGTAATAAATATAATCGGTGTTGTATGTTTTGTTCCCACTCTCCGACGAGCACTCTCTTGGATTTAGCACGATCACCGTCGTCATCTCCACCTCTGTCTCCGGCTAATAAATCTGCCGCATTTTTACGGCTGAGCCGCCGTCACTCCGCTGTGGCTTACAAGGAAGTCCTAAACGAGCTGATTAATTCTCTAGATTCCTTTAATCTCACAGAAGCACTAGCGGCGGCTTCCTCATCGACTTCCGTCACCATGCCGGTTACTGCGGCCATGCTTGCCTCAGAAAATATAAGCAACTACCACCGCCGTCTTCCGCCGTGGATTGATGTCGGAGACAGAGATCTCCAATTTCAACAGAGTTCCCTTCAATTTGCTTTTTCACCTTCTTCAACTCCAAGTTACCTCAATGGTCAGCTGCCGCCGCCGAGCTTCTTCAGCAATGAATTCACACCACGCGGCGGCCGTTTAAGCGATTTCACGGTGGCTGCAACTGCGGCAGCGGAAGCTAGGGATAAGAATAACTTTGAGGTTGGTTCTAGTGGCGATTGTGATCTCGGATGGGTGAATGATCTTTTGACATGATTATTGTGATAACGATCGGAGGCATTTCCGACGGTAAGGAATGTACGGTGGCGGAATTTCGTCGTGGAGCTATTGTTTATTGAAAGTTGTAATTTTTATGATAGCTAATTAAGAGTCTGTACTTTTTTTTTTAATGTGAATTTTTTAAAATAAGAGTCCATAACTTCTCTAGCTATTGTGATATTGATCTCTTGGAACTTGTAACTATTTCAGGACCGAATTTCCATGTACTGTTTACTTCAAAATATTCTGTTAATAAAGAAAGAACTTTTGTACTTAATTGTCTATTTCTTTCATTAATGTCAAATACAAAACATTTGTACAATTCTCGGTATTCATGCTATTAAAAGCAAGTGAATCGTTAGCATTGTAATTTAGTGGAGGATAACGTTATTGCTAGGTTTGGTTTGTTGATTGTGGAGCGAATATACAATTCCTATTATTTATTACAATTTTTTTTAATTTAGTTTAATGGTTTTAATTTTTTTAAAATATTGTAGAATACTGAGTTGAAATTTCAGATGCATGTAATGAATTTTAAAAGTAACTATATTCCACAAAATATTTAATCTTTAATTTTATGACACAATTAAGAAAAGAAAACAAAATCCAATATATTTCCCCCCATTCCGAGAGCACTTTGTTTCCTAGGAGAAATACTTATCTGAACGACAGCTGTACATGCAGAGAAGTGTTCATAAAAACTCGTATAAATACGATATATATATATATATACACAACACATGTGTATGTACATGTGATCATGTGCATTGTATATACATAAATAGATAAACACAATAGCAAATATACAAAACTTAATTGTGTCGGGGTGTGAAGGGGTCACGTGGACCGCATGACCCACCAATACTTGGTACCCATTCTCATCTCGATGGATCGATTAGTCCTTTAGATGTCTCCTCGGACTCTCGGAGACATATCTCACTATCATGAATTACATAATTTACATAATATATATATACATGTGTACACATCTATAAGTTGGAGAAAGGACAGTGGTGGCCAATAAAACCATAAAACGGGCCCTAATAAAGCTTGGATTTAAATATGATGGTGCATGGAACCTTGAACTATTTACTTCTTCTTGAAGAATTTGGTGCATTGTATCATGTATGTACTTCACTTCCCATCTTTTTCTTGACTTTTCTGATGGAGTGTACTCATTGACACGAGAGCAACATGGTAGATAATACAATGCGAAGAGGGTAAACAGTTAAAAGTTCTGTGAGGAAACTTCTTGTTTGCACCATTAGGTTTTAGTAGGTGAATGAGATTTTGTTTTAATCGGTTATATCTTAGACACATGAATGATATTTACAGAATCATCTTTTCTTAAATGGGATCGTAGACATGAACCCAGGTGGAATAATCTCCAGGATTTCTAAAAAAATAGTTTATCTTGCTATATATGTATGCACTTTTAACAAATAAAAACGTATATATTTAGTTTTACAAAGTTATTAATACGATGGTGATAAATATCAAACTTATCGATCAGATTTTATCACAGATATTTAACGATATAAATAAGAAAATTATATAAAAAATCAAAAATCTTAAAAAGAAGAGAAAAATTAATTATTATTTAAGTTAATAATAAAAATTGTTTTCTACTCATAAAAGAAATAAAAATTTAAATATGATTAAAATAAAGTATATAATCCAACTAGAAATATAAAATTGATTTGAAAATTTAAAGAATATATATATATATATATGAACAGCTAAATAATAAAAATAAACATAATTCAAATAAGAAAAGAAAAATAAGTATTTAGAAATATGTGATAACATTTAATTGGAAAAAATAATAGAACAGAATTAAAATAAATAAAAATAATAGATTTTTAATGTCGATGAAAGTCAAATATAATAAAATAAAGTTATTAATTAATAATCTCGACATATATTAAATTTAGCAATCAGTTTTAACACATATAAATATATATAAATAGAAAAGATTATATAACAAATTATTAATCATAAGAAGAGGAGAGTAAATTATTTATTATTAAATATAATATCAATTAAATTTCCTATTCAGGAAATAAAATGGAAAGTCAAATATGATTCTAAAAACATAAATCTAATTCAATTAGAAATATAAAAAATTGATTTTTTCAAGAAAATAAATATATGAACAGCTAAATAATAAACATAATTCAAATATAAAAAAAAATAAATATTTAAAAATATGTGATAAAATTTAATCGGAAGAATATAATAGAAAAAACAAAATAATTTAAAAATAATTAATTTTTCCATGTGTTGATTATCGAATCTAGTTACAAATAAATAATAAATCTAACTTATCTAGAAATACAAAAATAAGTTTGTTAACTTTTTCTTATAAAAATTATATGAATAGCTGAATAAAAAGTAAACCAGATGTAGAAGTATTTGTCACATATATAAATACATAACACAAATAATATTATAAGAAAATAAGGAAAATAAGAAAAGATGAGAAAAGTTCTTTAAAAAAATTATAGTCAGAAAAAAAATTCATATCTTACAAAAAACAAAATATGAGCAAAAATTTAAAAAATTTATAGTCTGTAAAATTTTTTATGTCTTACCAAATATAATCAATATGAGTACATGATATATATATACAATTAGTTGTGTATATAAATTTATTTTCGAAGTCATAAGTACGATTTTTAGTTTTGCATTATTTTTTTCAAATCATCCAAAATGATGTTGCTCAGCTCTTTTTTTTGGACAAAACAATGCCCTTAATGATGTGTCATCAATGTCATTAATGATATATTTAGTAATAAGAGTAGTTGTTTTAGTAATTGCGATCGTGTTTGTGGTGGTTTTTACCATACGACTCTGAACCTTAAAACATGAGAGAAGTCTACGAAAGCTCGTGGTTACTATTTGATGCTACATCAGTATATACAATATTATTCATTATTGAGTTAATTCTCATAAATTTATGTGAATTATATTTACTTTTTTATCTAAATTTTGTTAATCAACATCAAATGTTTTTTAGTTAATCGGAAAAAGTTTTTTTTCAAAACATATTAAAACCTGACTGATCAAAAATATAGAATTTATTCGATTTTGTGATCAATTATGTTCAATAGTATTATCAAACTGATCAATTTTCTGTTTTCTTTTTCTAACCAACACATACCAGATTATGCCAAATATATGTCAAATTAGAAAATTAAACTAATCGAACATATCAAATTTTACAAAAAAATTTAAATATAATAAAAAAAACCATAAACTTTTTAAATATTTGGTATATTAACTGCTATAAACAAAAAAAAAATCAGTTATTTTTGTTAAAAATTTCTCGGACTAAACTTTCCAATTAACCGAATAAACTAAATCAAACAATCTGGGTAAACCAAAATCGCAGGTCTATTACCTAAGCTGCATAGAATTAGAAATGGGTATGCGGAAGCAAAACAGTTAAGAAACATAAAAACAAAATTTTAAAAATAATTAAGAAATGGGTACCTATTGATGGATCATGAGAAGATTACTAATACTTAATTGTTTTAAAGTGGATTTGATGTTACTCACTAATCCAATAATATTAAATTTTAAGAAACTTGTTGAAATTACATTCGTGTTTGAATAACACATGATTGTCAAATCATTACAAATTATAGTTTTTTGTTTAAATTTGAAAATCTCTGCACAGTGAAATGATAAATAAAGGAAAATTTTCGAATAACTTTAATTATTGATGTATTATTAGTTGTGACCACTAGTTTAAATCTTATTTTAAACTATTTTTTGTTTCTACCAATATATACATTTCTGCATATAATATATACAAAATTATAGCCACAGATTTTTAATAGCTATTTTGTGGCTATATACAGAATTTCTAATTATATGCTGGAAATAGAGAAATAGATTAAAAAAAAAAAAGAGATTGGTGTGTATACTTCCAATGAATAAGAGATCCTTTATATAGAATACAAAGAGAAGATCTTACTTGGTGTACAAGTCATTCATTTTAAAATCTTCTAAAATATTATTCTCCTAGTGGGCATTTACATATTATTCATAGCACTTCTCCTGTAGATATAGGGCTGAGTATGGGGCAGGTATCCGTATTTTTTAGCCGATTTGATACTTACCTTATTTTAAAAGGGTAATAAATTTTTGGTTTGATATTTACTTGGAACGGATATTTGCCTAAATAAGTATTCGCTTTTTGAGTCGTCTTGGTATTTGGCTTTTACTTGCGGGTACTTGCGGATAATAGCGAATAATAATGGATAATTTGCAAATATTTATAGATAATTGCGGATAATTTACGGATATGTGGTGGGTAACAGACCAAGTACTAATTGTTTTTTAGAAAATGCTTGATACTTGATCCATATTTGTGGATATTCTTAAAAAGTGGTGTGATACTTGATTTTTCAGTAATAAATACCTAGAAAAACGAATCGGGTATGGGTCGGATAGCGGATACGAGCCGGGTAAAGAGTATCCATGCCCATGCCCAGACCTACATACCTATATAGATGTCTATTATAATGGATTGAATTGTAATGCGTATAAATGCTGCCTCACTAAAAACTTTACCCGAAAAATTTAATGGGAAAAAACATGGTTATAAGAAGACGAGTGCAACTCGCAATTACTTGATATCATCATAGGAAGCATCATGATATGTGTTCTTGTTTAAAGCTTCTATGTTCAATTACAAAGATTAAATGCATAAAACCAATTGGAGAATGTGCTCAGTTCAATAACATAACTCCTCAAAAAAGAACCAAATTAAACAGAATTTAGATAAATAAGTTATTTAATTTACAAATTATGTGATTTCTAGTTTACTTGATTCGGATCTGTGTGTATTTAATGAAAAATTACAACTAGACTAGAATAAATTAAACTACAAACCAAATTATTTTATAATATTGGTCCATGATAGAAACCCAGAAAAATGAATTCAGCCCAAAAATAATAGAATATATCATGATACGACTGGGTTTTGAAGTGATTTATTACTCCCAGATATTAAACATTATTTGTTTCATATTAGCAGTTATATGAATCCTTTAGAGATCAATCACATTAAGTATTTGATTTTTTTAATCGTATGCTTAGAAACAATGTTCTTATTTATTCATCGTTCATGTAAATGTAAGAAAGTAAAATATAGCTTGGTGGAATTCTAATGGATATAACTACATTTTATAAACTAATATGGGTAAAAATAATTATTATATAAAATAATTACTTAAATTCAAATAACGAATTAATTATAAATAAATAATGAAAATAAAAAAGAAAATGTTTACACAGTAAAACGATCACTAAGCTCATACACTTACAAACTAAAAAATTATTTAAAAATTCACTTGTGATGCATATATTTTTATATTTTTACTCTTTTCTTATTATTTTTCATTTACCATAATCATTTTATGTTAATCTTTATCATAATTTTCGTAATAAACAAAATTAATTATAGTATGAGAATATGTTACACATAATTCTCAAAATTTTGTAGTTTTCTCTTAATTCATTTCACCAATAACATAATAACCAAAATATACTGATAACTTATTTCAGAAGTTTTTTTTGTCAACAGTCATAAGCAAAATATATATAAGTTTTAAAAATGTAACATCATTTGCAAATAAATCACATTTTAAAGTAGTGAAAGTATTTAATGAGTCTATATGCTTAATTTTTTTAAAAAATGATTTTAACTAAATATATTCAAATGCCTCCATGATAAAAGATAGTAAATCACCAAATATAATAACTTTTATAGTAATAATTACAAAAAGTATCTAATAGTATTTGAAGAGTAATCTTTTAATATATCTCTTTTCTCAATATTTTTCAATATTCTTTCAAATGATATATTTCATATCATATAAGATATGCCACATTCAACAACATAAAACAAGTACCAATAAAATTAAAATAATTTTTTTTTTCAAATTGGCCCAACAACCAATTAAAGTTCAAGAGCGAAAAAATGAACATAGTATGTTGATATATTTTATTTCAAAAGTTAATATGTTATACAACTGAACTCACCATTCATGCTCAGTTTACAATGTATAATTCTAATACTTCTGATAAATAAAATACAATAAACAACACATAAAATTTTACTAAAATATAGTTGAATATTAAAATTTTATATCAAATAAGATTCACATGATTCTCTCTCACTCATTATAACTATACATATTATAAGAAGTAACATACAACAAAAAAAACATCAAATTAAATATAAATAAACTAAGTGCAGAAAGATAATGAACTAAATTGAATTTATATAGTATAGATGAGTTAAATATGTGTACATATATTTGTTTGTAAGTGCACAAATCTACAAAGAAAAACGGTTCAAAACACTGTTAGGATCGTTTCAAATGACATATTTTTGCACATACATTTGTCAACAATTTAAAAAAGCAAAATGTTGATTCAAAGTTTTCTCGGAAATACTGAGAAATATGGTTGATTTTCAATGTATCAACAACTATCTCGAAGTAAAAGTAGTGCAGTTGTAATAATATGTCTTTGCTAGTTTTAACAATTATGTGTAATGTTTTCATACTCTTTTTACATGTTGCGCTGGTGAAAACGTCTTCTTTTATATAAATATTTTTTTGCTTGTTAATTTGAGTTGTATTTCATGATCGTGAAATAAGAACATTAATAAAGTTTCACCATAATTCTCACAATCTAAATATCAACATTAATGTTCTTATACTTCAATCTTCAATATTAATGTTTTATGATATGATCATGAAATACAACTGAAACAAATACAATCTTAAGCTCATAAGATACAACTAAAACCACCATACTCTTAAGCTATAAATATTTATAGCAAAATGGCGCTATTTTTCCAAAAAATAGTATGAAAACATTATATTAGTGGCGGGGAAGATTTAGGTTGGCAACAATTACAATTTATATATGTTATTATTCTTTTATTTCTTTCTTGGTGCTGCTAGTTGTTTCATTTTGATCCTATTATTTTTTCAAGATAGAAGATAGGAAGTCACCAAGAAAGGATATTGTCATTCTAGTTTTGCATTAGTACACTAACGATTAGCCCTACAATTCAAAACCAAACCAAGGTAACCGAACTGATATTTTTGGTTCTTGGTTATGGTTCGGTGCTCAACTAAAACGATCAGTAGCTTTCTAAAATTAGTTCGGTTATATGTTTGGTTTGGTTTGGTTTGACAGAACCGATCGATTACCAATTTTTTAAAAACAAAACACTATTTTCTAAACTAATTTATACTGAATTAAACCAGGTTATACCAAATTAAACCGATTTTACCAATTTTCAAATTTAACCGAATCGAATAACTAGAAATTAACCAAAAATACCCAGCTTAAACTGACTTTTATATCAATTTTGGTAAATTTTTGTTTTTACATAGAATACCAAAAATAACTGATAGCCGAACCAAATTTTTTTCGATTATTTTCAAAAAAAAAATTGGTTAATTGATAACCGAAAAAGTGACTCAATGTGGTTCGGTTAACTGAACTCTCAAGACTACTAAGGATGATTTCAAAGTAAAAAATGGAGTACAAGTCTTTTTCGATTTCGAGACCATTTGGTTCAGCAGTGACTTCAATCTAGATGATTGTGTCATCAATATCACAACTAACAACTATAATGCAACAAAAAAAAGTATGAAAAACAAAAATGAAAACAAATATTATCAAAATAAAATATTAGATTTTACAATTGAGAGAAAATAAGATGCTGTAATTTTGTAGTATAAGCTAAATTAAATGGGCATAAAAATCGATACTTATCCCAAAAGAGACCTCAATTGTTTTCGTGTAACAGGATAAATGTAAGCTTTATTACATATTTTCTGGTTTCAATCTTATTTTTCCTTCAAAAAACTTAATTACATTATACTTTTTTGATAATAATATAAATATAATAATATAAAAAATTAGTTGAGCTAGATATGCTTATGGATATTTATTTGTACGCTGAATAAGGATTAAAAGTGTTGGAACAATATATTAATAAGCACATGGACTTATAATATATATTTAAAATATGAATGAAAATTTGCTTAGGGGAGATCAAGTATTTTTGTAACTTACAAATTTTGGAATAAAAAACCAAAATAAATTTGTCCATTAAATCTACTTGACCACCAAGCTATTCTTTTCCTATAAATACCAAGCTAGCTAGAAGGAAAAAAATCATCATTTCATTCTAAAAGCAAAGAAAAACACCATTAGACACATTGTAGATATTCTTTGAGAAGTTTCTAAGTGTTGAAGCTCTCTTAAAATATATTATTGGTTGTTGGTGTTAGGTGCTAGTAACTAAGGAATTCACAAGGTTTAACAGGTTCCTTCATTCTCCCTCTTCTACTTTTATCTTTCAAAAATAGATTATTGTGTTCTTGAGTATTTGGTAGAATATTAGCTCGTAGATTCAAACATGAATGAAGCATGTTTGTCTAAATATTTGGTTGTATACTGGGATTCAAAGAATGTATGTAAACCGTCTCATTGCGGGCATTTTATTGAGTTAAGGAAAGGGATCATCCCGCCTCCAAATAGTTTTTTGTTCTTATGATTTAAAAAAAACAAAACAAAACTCAATTCATATTCTTATTTAGTTGTCAATATTAAAATGATTATCCGGAAAATGTAATTGTTAATATTGAATCCAATAATCATGCTTTGAAAATATTACACTAATAGTCATGGTCATTAGATTAATTTTTGGTCAAAGAATAATATTAAATAGTGTTTAATATGGTCTTGATATTTAATTATATAATTTAATATTGTTGAATTACATAAATGCAATAATTATTTTGCTGAAATAAATTATGATTACATAAATGTCAATATTAATGTTTATACATATATGTATGCATATATATTAAAATATATATTTATATGTGAGTTTAATAATTTATTTCGGTTTCAACAAATAAATTGTATTGCAAATTGATATTTCTCAAATCCGGTTTTATAAGGTTCTACAATCTTAACTCAATAAAAATTCGTTTTTTAAACGGATTTGTTGTGTGAAAAATCGAATTTGCAAAAATCAAAGTTTTATTTTTGATTGTTGAAAAAAAATAAAGTCGGTTTCAAGATTTCGTGACCGGATAGATCGATCCGGGTCTCAGATAGATCGATCCTTATCGGTCAATTGAGAGAAATCAAACAAATTGAACACCGAAACCGGTACCGCGGGTCAAGCGACCGATCTATCGCTAGCCGATCGATCGATCTCGTAAGATCGATGCTGTTAACCAAAAAAAATGTTTTTTTAAAAATTAAAACATTTGCCAAAAAAATGTTTTTTAAAATAAAATAAAAAAGATAAAATAAAAATCAATTAAAGACCAATTAATATTTTTTTGGCAAACGTTTTTTCAAACCAAATATTAGTGGTCTAATACCATTTAATTTATTGGTCATACATTATTTATTTAAATACATAAAATATTGAAATATTAATGGTAAAATGTTATTTAATACCAATCAATTTTGGTAAAACGTTATTTAAACCAATTAATTTTTGCAACTAATTGGAAAAATATTTTAAGAACCAATTAATTTTGGTATAGCGTTATTAATAATCAATAAGTTTCCGCAGACGCTTTTACGTGAGTTTGCGATTATGTTTTTAAAATAAAACGCATAAAATAGCGTTTACGTTAATAAATATGCGTATTTGTTTTATTATGAAAATATAAATTAGAAAAATCATGGTTATGAAAAAAAATATTTTGATTTTACACGATTTAATCATATAAATATGATTTGCTCAATTCAACAATAATTCAAAAATTACTTGGTGATATAATTTAGTTATTGTGTATTGTTAATCTAGAAAATATTTTTTACTTGGTCTGATACTTGTTGAATTTTCCAACAAAATTTCAGAAGTAATTAATTTATTTTTCTACGATTTATTGCTGCACTCATTACAATGATTTCTGTTTAATTTTGAGCATAGACAAAACTTGTTTAAAACGTTAGCAAAAGTCACACTTTGACTTATGTGATGTAGTTTAATATTTCAGAGATTTCATAATATTCTAGAAATTAATTGGATGATTATTCAAGTTATCTGAATAAGTTAAATTGTTTCATCCTGTCCATGTATTAAATTAAATTGTTACTTTCTGAATTTAATAATTCTATAAAATAAAATTTAATTATTATGGAAGTGATATTGGTTACGAGTCTAGTGAGTCGACACATCAAATTCAGTTTGATAGTGGTCTGCCACATATGATTGTGCCAAATTCTGATGTATATCAGAGTGTCATGTAAGTGTCTAGTGCTATAAGCATAGGACTAATGATTGACAAAATTGATGAAGCTCAATTCATTATATGGCATGAGAAGATCTATATCTCATTGACCATACTGAAATTAGAGACGTAACTCAAAGAGGATAGCATATGTTTTCTCTTAAAAATACTAAATAATAAACTTTTGAATTTAATTCACACTGATTTGTGCGATTTATTTACCCATTAGAGGATATAAAAAGTATTTTGTGACTTCCATTGATGATAATACAAAATATTGATATATTTACTTGTTACAAAGCAAAAATGAGGCTTTGGATAAATTCAAGGAATATAAGCTGGAAGTTGAAAATCAACTCGGAAAAACTATAAAAATAGTTCGGAGTGATAGAGGTGGAGAATATGAAAGACAGTTAGATGCATTTTTTTTAGAGAAAATGACATCATTCATCAAATAACTGCTCCTTACTCACCAGAATCAAATAAAATTGTAGAACGCAAAAACCAAACTTTAAAAGAAATGATGAATGCAATGATGCAAGAATCAGGTGTAATCCAGAACATGTGGGGGGGGGGGAAGCTTTAATGACTTTGAAATTTTCTGGAAGATATTCCGATGTGGTAAAAACCAGTGTCATCAATTCGGATACACTGCGATAACCAATCGGCTATAGCTCGTGCTAACAATAGTTTGTACAATGGCAAGTCATGTCACATACATAGACGACATAAGACCATTAGACAATTGATCTCAAGTGGTGTAATTTCGCTAGATTACATCAAATCAGCTGGTAACTTAGCAGATCCTTTTACGAAAGGTCTGACCCGAGATCAAATATTGAAATCATCAATAAGAATGAGTTTAAAGCCTATGATTTAACGATGAAATTTGGCGGTAACCCACCTATACTTTCTAGGTTCAAAGGGACAACTAAGTCAAATTAAGTCTAAGAAAACACTGTGAAACTTATGTTTCTACCCAGTTCCTAATAATGATAAACAGTGTTGTCTGCAAAATTGAGGGTAAGCGTAAGCTTTTAATTATTTTATCATATTTATTTCAAGGAAGTAAATCAGAATACTTCGAAATAGAATACAAGAATCACCTGTTGAGTGTGAAATGGGGCCGTTTCTAGGAGAATAAGGGAAGGATGTATTCTCCAAGTTCACTCAAGAAACACCAGGCATGTTCAAGGCCAAAATGAACACAACGAGAGAGCGAAAGTTCTAATAGAAAATATAACTGTGGTATATCTATTGTTTTAGTTTACACTAAAAATCCGGATGGTTCAGGACATTGTGTTTACCAACTGGGCTTGTAAACTCAATAGATTATAACAATGATTGGTTCAATGCTGAAAAATGCAACCTTTTCATATACAGTTATTTTTCGCATATACTCAAGAAAGTCTTTTTTCAGCTTAAATCTATCCTAAAAATGTTTTTCAAAACATCCTCAGTGTTTTTAGAATCAATTATATTCATGTGGAGGATTGTTGGAACAATATATTAATAAGCACATTGACTTATAATATATAGTTAAAATGTGAATGAAAATTTGCTTAGGGGAGGTCAAAGATTTTTTGTAACTTACAAATTTTGGTATTAAAAACCAAAATAAATTTGTCCATTAAATCTACTTGACCACCAAGCTATTCTTTTCCTATAAATACCAAGCTAGCTAGAAGGAAAAAATCATTCTTTCATTCTAAAAGCAAAGAAAAACACCATTAGACACATTGTAGATATTCTTTGAGAAGTTTCTAAGTGTTGAAGCTCTCTTAAAATATCTTCTTGGTTGTTGGTGTTAGGTGCTAGTAACTAAGGAATTCACAAGGTTTAACAGGTTCCTTCATTCTCCCTCTTCTACTTTTATCTTTCAAAAGTAGATTATTGTGTTCTTGAGTATATGGTAGAATATTAGCTCGTAGATTCAAACATGAATGAAACATGTTTGTCTTAATATTTGGTTGTATCATGGGATTCAAAGAATGCATGTAAACCGTCTCATTGCAGGCATTTTATTGAGTTAAGGAAAGGGATCATCCCGCCTCCAAATGGTTTTTTGTTCTTATGATTTAAAAAAAAAAAACTCAATTCATATTCTTATTTAGTTGTCAATATTAAAATGATTATCATGAAAATGTCATTGTTAATATTGAATCAAATAATCATTTTTTGATAATATTACACTAATAATCATGGTCATTAGATTAATTTTTGGTCAAAGAATAATATTAAATAGTGTTTAATATGGTCTTGATATTTAATTATATAATTTAATATTGTTGAATTATATAAATGCAATAATTATTTTGCTGAAATAAACTATGATTACATAAATGTCAATATTAATGTTTATACATATATGTATGCATATATATTAAAATATATATTTATATGTGAGTTTAATAATTTATTTCGGTTTCAAGAAATAAATTGTATTGCAAATTGATATTTCTCAAATCCAGTTTTATAAGGTTCTACAAAAAGCACCATTATAATTGTTTGAAATAACTATTATTTGCACATATAGTTAACAACGATTTGGAAAAGTAAAAGCATGAATTCAAATTTTTTTGGAAAATACCTAGAAGTAAAATTGAAAAGCCAATGTATTCGATGATTATCTTAGGTAATCATTGTAATAATATGTATTTACTGATTTTAACAAGTATGTATAATAATTTTAATTTTATATTAGGCTGAACTGGAAAAATGTCTCATACCAAGGTTCATACTAGACAAGAACGAAATATGAATCTGTGAGGTCCCATATCCATCGCTTATGATTAAATTGATTTGATTTTGTTATATTCCACGTATAATCAAACATTTAGTTATACCATATTCAGATTCGGAAGTAAATCCATAGTTAATATGATCAAATATTTATTTTAGATAACCGGCTCATGATTGAATAATCATTTTTTACAACAGACTAAGGTCTAAAATCCATGAAACTGAAATTATATAAGACCATATCACTTAGGTCTCTGATCTAGAATAACAAGGCAAATCTTTTATAAAAATCCACTAATCCACTATACCACTTGGTAAGTGAAGAATATATCACGGAATTAGGGGATATGCATTTGAGAATTCTAATGACTTTTTACATATTCCAAAAATTAGTACATACTAAAAAGTACAACGATTTTCCGATGAGTTACATATATAATATATGGAAAGATTAAAAAAGGGGTTTTGTGGAAAACATCTTTTGACTTTTATTTTTTATTAAGAAAAGATAAATTTTAAAGATCATAGGTTTAAATTTAGAAATTTTAAAAGTTCAAAATAATTAACTTCGGAATTTTATTCTTATTAGAACTTTAAGTCAATATAATTAATATATTTGATTTTTTTAAAAAAGAATATATAATTATAAAGCTATATAAAAATTGAGAAAGTATACAGATTATGATGTGAGTTCAAAAGTATGTTTCAAATTAAAAAATATAATGAAATTTGTCAGTTTTCTTACAAATAAGTAACTAAGAAAAAATTCAAACAAAAACAAGAAAATATTTCCAAAAACATCAATTAGATCATTTTAGATATATTTAAGAATTTAAAACGTTTGAGTCGAATATAGTCTGTAAATATTCCTAAGATATAATATATAGAGAAAAATGATGCAAGAATAGATGATAATAAAATTATTTACAAAAGAAAAATATAACATTAAAAAATATAAAAATCTTTTTTCTTTACACTATTAGAGAAAAAAACATAAATAGTTTATATTATGTAATAATAATATAATATTGATGAATGGAAAATTATTATTATAAAATACTATGTTTGTTAAATGTACTGGAAAAGAAAAAAATATTAACTGTGTATTAAAATAATAAAAAATAGTAACAAATATGCCAAATACTACTATTTGCTAATTTTGAAGGATTTTATTATACATAATAGAAATAGAATGGTTATTTAATAAAAAAACTGCATATTAAGAAATAGCCAATAAATTAAAAATATTTAAAAGATACACAATTATATGATATAATATTTATTTTATGAGGCCAAAGCGATAACGAAGGTGATTTGTTTGTTCTATCTTCGTCCTCTCTCTCCGTCTCTTCTGCTCGAGGCTTGTGCCCTCCTTTCATTATGTTTAAACTCAATTGAAAACTCCTCATCTTCCCCAGAAGAAAAAAACCCTAATTTAGAGATAGAGACAAGATGTGGGGATATGGAGGAAAATACTATTGGCGAAAGAGGAACAACGAAGGAAGAAGCGAAGCGATCGTTGTGGTTTTCGCTTGGATGTCGAGCGAAGAACGCAATCTCAAAAACCATGTTGATCTCTATTCTTCTCTTCTTTGGGATTCCCTCGTTTGTCACTCTCCATTTCTCAACATGTTTGTGTTCTCTCCTCCTTCTTCTCTCCTATTTTCATAATTCGATCTGGAGAAAAATCTTTCTTAAAATTTGTTTTGAGTTTCATGTCATGTATAGGTTCTTACCGGATAAAGCTGCGAATTTAGCTTCCGATCTTGTGTCTGAACTTGTGAAGGTAGCAAAATGTTTGATTTATTACATATGGAAATGTGTAAATTTCATTGTCTTTTTTTTTCTATAATACTCAAATCTCGATGGATTTGTAATGAACAGTGAACAAGAACAATAATCATTAATGTTTATAAATGTTTTCGATTGCGAAATTGTGATCTTTTCCTTTGATAAGCTTTACAAAATTTGAGTTTTGATTACTTAATTGATTCTCAGAAGCTAAATTTTGCTCTAATGATTTTTTTATTATAGGAGCTCAAAGTAAAGCCACTTCCTCTAGTGTTTGCTTCTTTCTCAGGTGGTCCTAATGCTTGTATGTATAAGGTTCTTCAAGTAAGGTTTTTTCTTTATCACCTGAATATATGATGATGTCTTCAGAGAAGAAAAAAAATTGAGCTTCTTTTGTATATATCTATGCAGATACTCGAAGGGATTTGCGAAACAGTATTAAATCAGGTATTTGGTACTTCATCAAATGTCATTGTTGTTAACGATTAAACCCGTCTTTTGTCTCGCTGAGTCTTCGGTTAATGTGTAGTAATGATCTTTGGCTTTTTCATCTCTGTGTGTATTATAGGATGATTGTAGATTGGTTAGAAACTGCATCTCAGGGTTTATCTATGACTCATGTCCCGTGGATTTCACCAGCGACTTGGGAGCTCGTTTGTTGGTTCATCCAACTACGCTCAAAATGTCTAAACCACCTAAACCATTTGTATGGGCAGCGAATGGTGTTGCTTCGAGTCTCGATTATGTTTTCCTCAACAGGTTTGAATCACAGCGAGCCGAGTACTGGCAGACTCTTTACTCGACTATAGTAAGAGCCTATGTTTTTTTGACATATTATGAAATGGCAAAACAATATCCTCGACTTCTTGGTCATTACCTCTTATCTCATTACATTCTTGAATGTTGCAGACCATGAGAGTTCCTTATCTCATTTTATGCTCTGAAAACGATAACCTCGCTCCTTATCGAACTATACACAATTTCGCCACACGTCTCCAAGAACTAGGAGGAAATGTAAAACTCGTTAAATGGAATGATTCTCCTCACGTTGGTTAGTTAGTATATACAAAAACTTTGTGATATTCTTTTGTCTCCAAGTCAGATTCTTTATGATTGGCGTAAACTTATATATATACATAATGTTATCTTTCAGGTCATTATCGGTATAATCAAGTCGACTATAAGGCTGCTGTGTCCGAGTTCTTGTCAAAAGCAGCGTCGGTTTATTTGCAAAAGACAAGAAGTCTTGACAGAGAAGCTATGAAAGAAACTCAATGTGATGATGAGATATCAGAGCCAATTCAAAGCTTTGGGACATCAACCTCTGGTCTTAACCGGAGCTTCAACGGAACTCCACTTGTCACAACAGATCATTACTTCGTGCCTAGCACCGTAGGATACTACGTGGGCAACGGCGGGTCTGTGCAAGATGAACAGAAACAAGATTTGATTCGTTTGTCCAGTACTCAAACCGATGACATGGTTAAGCCCAATGGAGTTCTTGGCCAAATCTTGTTTGATGTTTATATCCCCAAGAACGTCGAGGATTGGGATATAAAGTTGTCGGAAACCGGGCGGTCTAGGAGGAAACCGGGGAAGAGGTTTATACGTAGATCGAGATTGTAACATCTGAGTTATATTATCATTACAAGTACCCATTTGTTTTCTTCAAGTACTGTTGCAGTGGAATTTTATTTGGCTTTCCCTCACAGATCCTTAAATTAATAAATAAAATAAGATCCATTTTGCAGAACAAGAGAATATGTTTTCTTTGCTGTATATATCTCTCTTTACCTATAAAACAGAATGCGTTTATAAAATCAAAGACCATCTTTCATTCAATATCTGATCCAGTAAAGTAGTCTATATACAACTGTTCTATTGTTTTTTCCCCCATTTTTTTCTTCTTTTGCTGTGTTTATCTGCATTTCCAGTTGAGTTAAGATAAGTCACAAACGTCTATGGAACTTTAAAAATTTGGGGAAAAGAAAATCAATTTTTATTAATTGTCTTTGCAGTTTCTGGTATAACCAGATGATGATGATAGTTTTGACTGGGACTGGAAAAACTCGAACGGAGTTCCAGGGCCAAATGGGCGTCGTGTTGCGTTTGGAGAATCTGATAACAGAGGCTCGTAGACCGGGCTTCGATTCTTAGGCTGAGTGATGGATAATGGAGACACCTCCTTCTCGATGGTCCTTGGTTGCGTTTCGATGTTTCCTAGAGTCAGTATTGGACCGCCCATACGTTCAGCTTGTTGGATTATATTTATCTTGCTGGGTCTGTATGTATAACGGTAGTATTTCAAGGCGAAAATAGGACCCATTCCTGCTCCAACTATGAGCTGCACAAGAGATTCCGTAGTAGGTGTTTGTTAATGGAGATTTATAGGCAGTTGATGAGAGATGACTTTATTGATACTCACAAACATTGTTATCCAGTAAGAAGGTTGAGAACAGAGGCGAAACATGATGGTGTACATTCCCGATGATGGTATGGCGCTGAAGAGAAAGTTTATGGCATAGAAACCGACCAGATTTCCCCAAATGGAAAGGTGTTGCAACACCGTAAAGGAACTGCATCGAACGGCAATAAAAAAAAAAAGAAGAGAAAAAGCATTTAAGCATGTGTGTGTATCGTGAACATGCACATATAAGCGGGATTATGAAATGTGTGTAAAAAGAGTATGTACTTGGTTTCTTGAGCCACAAAAAAAGCTTGAAGCCATATACATCCAGAGAGAGCTACCATTCCAAGCTCCTCCATTTCACTTTTCTCATAAGCATATGCGTGAATGGTTATTACAAATACAACAATCGCCTGCAAAAAAAATCCCAGATTCCAGATATATACAAGGGAATATGAGCTAAAAGAATAGAAAATGGAAAAAAAAAAGTTACTTTAAGTAACTAGGTGTGTGGAGTTTGAAAAGTACATTTGTATAAGACTAATTGGTGAATGTAGACTTTAGATGCAGTGAAGAAAATGTAATCAATTGAGATGACAGTACTCACGTGAAAAAGGGATCGCCCAAACCACCCCGCAAATGTGCTCGGATTAAGAAGCCTGTGGGAAAACATAAAATTAACAGATATGCATTCACATTTAGCGAAAACCTCAACGAACTCAAACCACGCATACCTTCCAGCTTGGCAGTAGAACAAAATTTGAGGGTGTTGCATTACTGACGCTTCACTAAGATCTTTATCAATTACACTAACAAGAACAGGAACACTGGTGTAGAAAACGTTATAAGCCATCAAGCTAACCGGATTGAAAAGACTGGTTCCAGAAACGCCTGAAATAAACGAGAAGCTGCGTAGATTCTGTTGTCAGTATTCAGGAATGACATGGATGCTATCTACTTAAAAGTGAAAATATATCTGAGGAGATAAGTACTTACAAAATCTGGATGAAGCATATCAACAATGATTTGTAGAAGGAATACTGGGACAAAAATGCTGTCCGGTTATATGAATACCTACCATGAACAAGAATCAGTCTTTTCAGAAACCTAAATCCTGCACGCAAAGATCATTCCAACAAGAACCAATTAGGTCTGTTTTGACAGGCTAAAACAGTTTATCTGTACAGCAAAATTACTATAAAATCATTTTTTTCTGCTTATCGCCTTTCAGAAGAGTCTGATCAACTAAGTAACCAATTCAGAAGCAGTTGGAGGAAAAACTGTATACGATATGTATCTTCAAGTTAATATGAAGGTAATAAAGATCTTGCTAATGCTCTTACTTCCAATGCTATAATCTGCAGCTCTTGCTGCCTGCAGCCCTTCTCTTCCGCTAATGCCGACCCCAATATCAGCTTGCTGTATCATTCTTACATCATTCCCACCATCACCAATAGCTAGGGTTCGATAATCGCAGGATTTTAATATTTCAACCAACTGTAAGGTCAAGAAAAAAAGTTCAACAAAAACATCAAATAAGATGATTGAAAGGCCACTTGGTAACAGAATGAATTGACTACTTAAAAAAGAAATTAATAAGAAACAATAGCACCTAACGTTGGGAGGGATACCTGAGCTTTTTGTGAAGGTGTGACACGACAACATATGGCTGTCCTAGAAAGTATAGCTAATTCAACAAAATCCTTGCGATGGTGTTTCAGAGCAATTTCTAGAGCCCAGCCATCAATAACGAATGCCACGTCCTGTACCCATAAAAATTATTCTCTCATACAGGTGATAGGAAATTGTTCCAAGGATGCAGAAATTCAAGACAACCTTAGGTTCTGAAGTTGTAATCCGCATTGTAAGCAAAACCCTCTCCAAACTACTAGAAACATCTTCTTCAGTTTTTCCATCAATCAATAGAAGTTGACCTTTAGGCTCTGATATAAACATGATTATTATGGTAAAAAGGCATGATAAGTGGCGATAGGCAAAGCTTTCTAACACAAATAACAAAGAAATGAAATGATCCCAACTTACCTGGGGAGATAAAATTACATGAAAGAGCAATCTGTATAGCTGTATTCTGCTTATCTCCAGTCAGCATCCAAAAATTTATCCCTGCTTTTCTAAGTGTCTCAATTGTCTCTGGTACACCATCCTAAAAAAATCAGGCACATGTTTATAAGACAGTCCTTTCCTAGCCACATTATATTATATTGTGAACCTCTATGCCCTGGACATTTACAATTTTACCTGCAAGCGGTCTTCTATTGCAGTGACCCCCAGAATATAAAGATCCTGTTCTAACCTTTGACAGACCTCAGCAATTCTCCACTGTGAGATGAGAACAGCATCAATTTGAGGCAATCAAGTGCATAGACTTACTAACGCCGTAAGTTTAAACTTAGCATACTTCATAATTGCTTTAAGTGAACAACCAAAACAGAGGAGAATTGTTCCAATTACCTCCCTGTCGACCAGAACACTACTAGCCTCTTTAAACTTTACTGACAACTCTAGATACTCATTTTCTTCCAGTTCACGCCAAGCCAAACACAACGTTCGGAGCCCCAGCTGAGCATAGTGTTCTACAGCTTCAGCAATAGTTCTGGTTTGCTGACCTAAAAGCATAGTCAAAAAACTGGCTCTGAGCACATTCAGAAGCACACTGCTTCCTCCTCTCGTATTGATAAAGGATACGTCAACTCACCAGCACATGCATAGGGAACGATTGATTCATCTGCACCTTTTGACAAAAGAATAATTTTCCCATTCTGATAATCTTTCACTACCAATGACATCCTTTTTCGATCTGAAGTGAATTCAAGAATTTCCAGTACCTCATAACGAATCGTCAAACCATTAAACCTGATATCTGCGTTCAATAAAGAGGACAAACAACAAATGAGAACTACCCTTTAGATACATATCCCAAAGAGAGCAAAACTGAAATGAGATCACTATCACCTAGAAGATTGGCATTTTTGCCAACAAAGACCATATGCAACTTTGCCGCAGCAATTACAAGAGCGTCCTCATCCTGAGATTGGGCCTTGTATACAATATCTCCAGCTTTGCTACCAGATGAAAATCCCCCCCCCCCAAAAAAAAAAAACATTTATGAAATGAAAATTCCTTGCTAAACAGAATAAATATGCACAACTGAAATACGATCTGTGAAGTTTCTTTCCCATGCTTGACTGAAAAAAACAGACATCATGGAAATTTAAACATTCAAAAAGAGTTGAAAATTACCTCCGCACAGGTATAACTGTGTTGCAGATGGCCATAACTGTAAGAAATCGGATGACATCTGTAGAGCCACTGGTGATGGCATTGAGAAGTTGTGCATCTGTTTAGAAAGATCAGATAAGTTAGAAACAATACTCCTTTGACGCATACTCATTGACGCAGAGGCATAATAATGTATACAAAAATTTTTTTGACACAAATTGGGTACACATAAAATTGACAACATAATACACAGGGAAAAGTATGAAACCTTTTAAAGCATCTCCATTCTCATTCCCATAAAAAATGCCACCAATACAGCATCTTCTAAAAATCATCTTGTTGTCTGTCAGGGTCCCAGTTTTGTCGGTCAAAATGTACTCTACTTGCCCAAGGTCCTCACTTATTGATGTGCTGCCACACACAAAAAGCCACATAATGCTTAAACAAATCGTGAGATTAAGGTGTTCACAGATGAATATCAGGTAGTCTGCCTCTATACTTAACTTACTTTGCTGCATAAGATGCTGTACCGGTCTCTTGATCTATCATCTCCATATCCCATTCTATAAATTTTGCATAAAGGCCCTTAACCAGATCTAGCGATACCTGCCACATTAAATCAAGCAGGTGCTTAGCAGAAACAGACATGTTTATTTTATACAAAACCCCGATTTTCAATCCAATATCTCTTTCACATGCCAAGACGTCGCTTAATGCATTATATATGTCACTCCAGAGCTAGAAAGGATGCTACCAGATCTCAACATAGTATAGCAAGGAAGTTATAACTACCTTAATGGAGATGGGTATCATGATGGAACATAGAAGCTCAAACCGCAAAGGGATTACAAGCAGCTCATACCACGGGGCTTCCTCTGGATACTGCACATACCATTGCTGAAAAACACAACAACCAAGTTCGTATAGCTCAGAACTGCCCAATTATACAAAAACAAGCGTAAAATAATTATTATGGACATGACATTGTCTGAGGAATTTAACCTTCCTTGCTTCTGTATCCTTCCAAACATTTCCAGCAACACCAAGAACCATAACAACGACAATTTGGAAAACGAATATTGCTCCAGTCAATTTATCAATCATTGCATCCATAGCAGTAAGTTTTGGCTCAGCTATACCCCTACTCATACCAAGCTTAGTTTGGTTGCCTATAAAAGATGAAAAATGATCAAAGATTTATAAAAGATCAACTGAAATCATACGACTAAGTAGAAATAGTAAGAATGCATGGTCATGGACCTTAGAAATTTATTTCAGAACCAAAAACAAGCCACTTTTATACGAAAACATTACCTGTATAGACAGATACTCCACAAGCCCACTCCGTATTTCTCAAGTAACAGGACTGAAGAAGAGTGTTTTTTATTGTTAACGAACAGACGTCATTGTCAATAAATGGTGGAAATAAACGCATGTTTGCATCAAATCTTCGAATATCCTTATCTGGAATAGGACATTCAAGCACACCCTGAAAATATAGATAGCTTAACATCAAACCCTTTTATAGGAAACAACATGGAAAGCCAGGAGGTATTATTTACAAGAAGTCTTACTTTCATTTTGTGTAACAACTCTAAATCAATTCCCACGCATGCTGAAGGTATGACTCTTGTTTTGAGATCAGTTTCACCGTCTAAAGCAGCAGTCTGCATGTATGAATTTACTTTTAGCGCATTTGAAACTGCTCAAGATAGGTCACCAGCATCGTCTTCGAAAACTAGATTATAGCATAAATCAATTACATGCATGACGGGAAGTGTACCTCTATATAGCAAACACCTTGTGGATCTGAGGTACCAAGCAAAACTAGATCGCAAGGAACTTCATCATTCTCACGCAACCATACAATATTGCCAACCTGTATGTCCTGTGCTTGGATCTACAAGCAAAACACTAAAACAGCTAAGCCAAAATATCACCTAAAAAATCAACCGTCAAGAAACAAAAATCTTGCAAAAGGGATTCATACATGCTTTTTGATCCCCTGTTTCACGATCCAAACTTCTTTTTCATTTGCTTTCTTATCTGAGAGATACCTGTGGTAATCATCCCACGCTTCTTTGGAAGCGGAGACCGCAAATATGAAAAGTAACGGACCCCATGTACTTGCAGGATTTACAGGGGTGATAAGTGACCATAGCTGAAGGCATGCAATCAACAAAAAGTACTGGTTCATGAACCGGCTGGAAACAAAAAAAAAAAAAGGAAGAGACAGAACATCTGGATCAGAGAAGACTATAACAAGAAGAGAAGGGAAATGATAATTCAAATGAATCATCACCTGAATTGCTCCCGCAAGTTCTTGGGAAGAAAATTCCACAAAGTATACTTTCTGTTAGATATACGGTTATCACAACAAAGCTCCTTTGAAGCCTCATCATCGTTAATGTAAACAAAACGCTTCATTTTTGTTATTCACTTGGAAGCAAAAGTTTCTTCTAGAGTTTCATCCTCAAACTCAAAGGGGCTGATTGAAGTTGACTCCCATGAACTGCAAAATATGAATTGTAAAGCAATATTAACATTACGATGGACATTGCAACCTGAGTTGTTTTTCCTCTTGTAAACCGGCACACGTTCTGTTTCTGGGATATGCTAATTGTCTAATACACCGAAATTGCGATCCTGTTGCCATCTCCGAATACAGTATACCTCTTTGTGGACCAGTTCCCACAATTTTATTTGAGGCCCTTTTATTTTTCTATCAAGTGTTTATAATTTCAGATTAGTCTTAGAGTGGCTACGAAACCTCCATACCCTCCAAGACCCAGGTAATTTATATTCCATGTTATGGAGATTTGTTTCTGTAACTTATTGCTAGAGTTGTGATGCCATTACAGAAGATTAACGCTATTATTTTTATTAATTAGGTATTGCGTAGAACACAAGGTTTGGTAAGGGATTTAACTATTTGCCTCTTGAGTTTGTTATCAGTAGCACATTTAGGTCAAGTTTTTGGTATACATGGAGAGATCACAAGGGTTTTTGATATTTCAGGTACGAAGACTACCTTCGACGAGAAAGCCTTCTGAGAGAAGAAGAAGAGGCAGTGGAAGGACTTGACGAAACACCTGATTTGGTTTAGGTACGTGTTCTTGTTACCCCACGGCCGCTTCCTCACACTTCTGAAACGCACTTCCTTCCTTCCTCGTCGTCTTGCCTCCGCTGCCGCCTTCACATATGGCAGCGTTAGTTGCATTCGCCTGTGTTGTTGGAGCTATTGATAACGAAAACAAAAAAAAAAATTTAATTTAATTTACAAAGAATTGAAGTTGGATTAATTTATAAAGAAAAAGAGTTTCTTAGGTTTAGAGAGACAGACGGTAGGGATTGATTGAAAAGCGCCGCCCACAAAAAGACAGTGAGATTTATGTTTGTGACGGCTTTTTGCCTTAACTTCCCGTTACTGCGGTGTGATTTTGCATGATTTGATTGTTTTAACTCACTCTCCCACCATTTATTCCTATTAGCATAAATTGAAAAATAAAATATTTATTTATTATCAACCAGTTCAAACCAGTTTAGCTGATACTCGGTTTGATGTGTTTTTAACTTTTGTATAGATATATCTATCTAATAATGTTTCGATTTGATTTTTGTTTGTATATTGTTACTATTAAAATTTGTTGTAGTCGATTGAAAAAAAAAAATCAACGATGTAAATAATCTTTCACCATGTTTATATTCTTATGAACTTCACACATGATTAATATAATATCAAATAAATTAGCATAAAAATGTTAGTATTCAACTATTTTTGGTTCATGTAGATTATATACCACAATTTTAGTTCACATATTCGTTTTCAGCTATTTTATTGATAAAATGTTAAAGAAAGAAAGAAAATAAGTTACATATAATTATTTTTCTAAAAGAAGACTCATTTTATTATCAAATTAAGATTTTTATTAGTTGAATTTTTAGAAAAAAAATTATCACATAACTAATTTTTGTTAATAAAATATGTAATATAAATTGCAGATGCTTGTCAATATCTATTTCTCAATTCTTTCACATCACACTTTTGTAAAATATTGATTTTGAAATATCTAAAATATTGAAAATAGTTTTATATGATTAAATCATTTTATTTAACAAAATCAAAACTGGGTTTATATTAAAATATAAATTTATATTATAATATTTACTATTGATTTTAAAAATACTAACTGAAATTTTAAATTAATTTTTAAAAATAATTAAGTATGAAAAATATTTTCAACCAAAAAGTATGAAATTAAAAATATATATATGTGGTATAAATACAATTTAAAATATAAAAAGTATGATTAAATATATTAAATATTTTTTAAAATAATTATATATATAGTTCAAAGTATGTCAATCAGATAGAATACATACTTTAACTATACAGTTTCTACAGTATACAATTTATACTACTATTCTATTATCAGTTTTACCAATAAAACTTATATCATAGTGTTATAAAATTTAGATTTTTACTTTAAAGACATGATATACAGACTCATTTTTAACTTTTCATTTTTAATTTTATAATTTCTTTAGTTTCCTGTTTTATGAAATCGATACCAATCAATTTTATTAATGAACATTGTTGTTTAACAGCTCTAAAATATTTGTACATATAATTAATTCCATTTGGCTAGATAAATCTAAATCAAATTTTAACTTCTTTTCAACAAGCATTTTCTCATACACGGATTATGGATAATAGGCTGGATACATCAATATAAACACCCAAAACTCACATTATATATCCCACAACAGAACGCCAACAAAAATGGTATATTAATCCCTGGTCCAATTATCTTATATATCGTATTATATAAGAAACTCATAATGTTCACAAAAATAATTATGAAACACAAGCATTATAAGAATTTGTGATGGGTTATTCGTTCAAAACGGGATATGGATTTTGGAGATTGGAAGCTTCTGACTTTCAGTAACAAATAACTTGTTGAACGGATCAAAATGATGTATTTTATTTAGATATAAGATCGTATTGCTATATTGGATCATTTATATATTCCAAGTTAAAAAGCACATTAAACTTATTAAACAATTTTTTATTTATTTAATAAACCCCACAATTTTTTATTTATTTAATAAACCCCACAATTTTTTATTTTTTCTTCAGATTTGTAGAAGCTAAGAAAAATATCAAAACAAGCAATTAGTATGGCCATATTTGTTTTGGTATAATAGCAATTGAGATTAGCGACTAAAACTTTTGACAATATTTTTTTTTATTCGTCACTCTGATAAAATATGTGAACCTAATTAAAGGAATTTGGTAATATTAGTGTCGTAAAAAAAGAGACTTCCTTTGGCTTATTTTTGTTTTTTCAGTAATTAAAAATCAACGATTTTTTTTCTGTACAATTTTTGTACTATCAGTTGTTATTACAGTATTACCCAAACAAATAGAATTTAAGTCTATAAATTGATAAATATAATTATACTTGTTCAGTTACTAGTTTGTGGATTTGGTACAATTAAATCTGATCAAATCTGATCCCATCTAACAAAAGTAAAAAGAATCTAATTTGGTTGAATTGCCTTTTTAGCTTTTGCATCCGACAATTAAAAAGTAACTTAGAAACCTTTTATATGTCCTTGACAGGTCTTTTTTCTAGTGGTTAATATTTCATCCTAGTTAAATATTTTAGTTTTAAATACTTAGTAAACAACAAATTAATTGCTAGTCAGGTTTATGATGAGCTGATGGGTAAATATTTATATAAAACTCCAACTCTCTTTGACTTCCTTGGCTTGAAATGCTACTTTGGACGTCATAATCTCACTCTATTGAGATGACCCATGTAATGCTTCAGTTTTACTTCCAACTATCTTGCAGTTCACGTTGACTTTTTCTCTTGCCAACTGATCTCTCCGTCATGATCGAGGTTTTGTCATGCGACACTGTTTCCACTAAGAGCACCTCCATCGCTAGAAACTCAATTTAAGTTTTTAATTTATTGAAAAATATTATTTTAATATTTATTTATTAAATAATTAAATTTTAATTTCTTTTAAAAATGTAAACCACTTATAAATAGACACATGTCAAGAAACTTACGAAAACTATTTCTTAAATAAGATGTTTGAGGATCGACCCTTACATTTTATCTCTTATTTTTATTATTTTTAATATTTTAATAGTTAAGAAACTATTTAAAATTGGAGAGATAGTCTAAGTCAACTCTATCTTCATATAGGCTTTCATTATTGGGCTTCACCAAGATTCTGTTTGTACTAAGTTAATGTTTTCTAAAATGTAAACCCTTGCCACAATTATTTTATAATGCACCAAATTTTAGCAAAACAAAACATTTAAAGGAGAGAATTTATTTTTTCTTTATTCATGGAATTGTTTCTACTAGGAATTTTAGGCTTTCACATTTTATTTTCCTTTAATTTTATGATTTTATCTTTAGGTTTTTTGACTTTGGCAAAATAAAAGGAAGTAGTGATGTTGGCAAAGAAAAGAGTATTGGTCATTTGGAATTTATTTGGTTATGTTCTTTTTAATTGGCTGAAAATGGTATTTTTACATAAGAAAAATATATGGCTTTGGTTGGGACAGCTTCATGAATCAAATAAAATCAAATAATATAAAAATAAGAATAAAGAGAAATAAATTGGTTTAATTTTTGTAAAATTTTAAAAGGAAAATAAATTTTCATTTAATATTTTTAATTCATGAGAAAATGAAAAAATGAGTGTATATTAAAAATTTGACAAAAATTTCATATTAATTGGTATCAAATTTGAGGAACACATAATGTTTCATAATTTGGTGTTATATATTTATCTTCTGGTTAATCTTTTGACTAGAAAAATACTCCAAATTTGTTTATGTTTCAGATGCATAATATTTTGTTTTGTTTAACATGTGAGATTTATAATATTTGGAAAAAAAAGTTATACAATTTTATTAACACCCCCTAACGTATCGGAGATCGAACCCCGTTTTCAATTCCTTTGTATAATCAACTTACTATAATATGATAAGGTCGAGTAACGTGGGCCATGCAACCGGATACTCGAACTCGAGTCGCCGGTGTGTCTTGCTTGTATCAGTTCCTTTAGAAATTAGGGTTTTTGGAAGAAGAAGAAGAGCTAAGTGTCCCTCCGTTTCTATTTTCGCTCATCTTGGTAATTTCTTTTATCTCTCTTGTTATTGTTTCCTTGCTTCGCAGATCCAACCTAAACCTAATTTGGAATTGTCCTCTCTCGTTATCACAGATTCACTTTTTTTTTCTTGAAGCGGGAGGCGATGGCTTCTTTGTTCAAGGTACATAAGTTTATGTTTTGCAGATGTATCAGGTTTTGTTTGGGGAATTTTGGCGAACCCATTTTCTGGGTTTTGCTTTCGATAGCTCTATTAGTTACGGCAGCTAATTTGAGTCTCTGGGTTCTCGGAAATCTGATGGGTTTTAAACGATTCATAACACACTGAAGGGTGATAAAACCCAAATCGACTAATTGGCGTTGAAATGGATGTCGTCCTAGTTCTCGCGATTTGAATAGTTTTATGTTTAGCCACACTTGAAAGAAAGGGCTTTGATTTTGCTTTTAGCTGAACTTTTCTCTCTTGCATTTGGTTTTTATGAGGATTTGTTTGCGTATTTAGCCATTCAGTTATGTCAATTTCATCTTTGGGGTTTTTTGGTGTCAGTTGCAAGCAAAGCTCTCGGCTTATCGGGATAGAAGATTTTCAGGAACACAAGAAGAGTTTGACGAGGCGCTAAGGACGTCTTGGACGGTTTACATTGGCAATGTATCTTTTTACACTACTGAAGAACAGATTTACGAGCTTTTCTCCAGAGCTGGAGAAATTAAAAAGATAATCATGGGATTGGATAAGAACACAAAAACGCCCTGTGGTTTTTGTTTCGTCCTGTAAGTTCCCTTTTTCACGAGTCTTTACAACTTTGCGTGGTAAGTCTCAATGGTGATGATTGCTGATTTTGGTTTTTGTCCGGTGTGCGTGTGTGTTCTTATCAGGTTCTACTCGAGAGAGGACACAGAGGATGCAGTCAAATATATAAGTGGCACCATTCTTGATGACCGGCCTATCCGTGTGGATTTTGATTGGGGATTCCAAGAAGGAAGACAATGGGGACGTGGTAGAAGCGGTGGCCAGGTATTCATCAGTTGCATTCTCTCTGTAATTTTGAGACCTTTGTATATGAATTATATGTAATCATGATTTTCTAATTTTCATACAGGTTCGAGATGAATACCGTACAGATTACGATCCTGATATCCTTTCAGTCAGCATTGTTGTGCTTAATCGTCCTTGTTTTATGTCTACTTATTATAGACACAAATCAATTGCAAACTTGCTATTAGGTTTGATTTTTCGGTTTATCTATCCGTTTTTTTCTTTAACTCATTAACACCTAGAGGTGGTTATGGAAAATTAGTTCAGAAAGAACTCGAAGCACAAAGGGAGCTCGTAGATTACGGTACTGGCTCATTGGGAGCCTATCCTCCAGCCGCACCATCGAATTGTATGTTTATCCACTTTCTGTCAAATCTACTTGTTCTTGTTCATGGTTGCTTGATTTCACATAACTTTGAATAAATAGTCAGCATGTAGAACTAGAAGTACCATGAATGCGAATCTAAAGTTGCTTAACTGATCATCGTATTGCCCAAAAGAAGACTGTTTTTATTGCAGAACGTCATCTTATCCTATCACTGGATACCATTGTGATAGTCGAAATGTTAAAAAAACCATGAATCCTAATGTAAGGAGCTAATTGAAGTCCATCGTACGAGAACCTGGAAATAGTCTGCTTAAAATTAAGTTCTTTGGAATAAAGTTGTCTTCCTATGCATATCAATCATGTAGATGGAAGACCTGGTGGTGGAGGCTATGGCCAAGGAGGATCAAATCGCCATGGAAGAGGAGGAGGTATAATTTTTCTAAATTAGCATAATAATAATGTAGATCAAAATCCATTTTTGAAGTTTCAATGTTCTTGCAGATTTCCATCGGAAACGGCAAAGAGACGATGATCGCTATGGACGCGAGAACTCAAGAAGAAACTCAGATCATGAGACTAGGAGAGACTCTGATCATGACATGAGACCGGTAATAAACATAACTCTTTTCTTTTCCCCTAATCAATCAAAACTTTTTGAGAGTATGTGACGCTGGAACATTGTCTGCTATGGAATTGTGAATGTAACAGGAGAAGAACCCACGATTCCGTGAGAGCGGTGACTCAGACGATGACGGTGAAGATGATCGGAAGAGAAGATCTTAAAATGAACTGTAGAAGTTGCAAAAATGTTGTTGAAGGGTCAGTGTAATCTCTTAAATTTATGAGTCTGATCTCAATTTACTCGATATGAAATGTCCTCATGTAACCTTTTCTCCTTGATCAACGAAAATATCATTACTACACTTTTGGGCCAAAGGGCATGTGAAAGCCCACTTCAGTGTACTCGCTAATCCCATGTATTAATCTTGCTCACCTTCTTTGGGCTATTGAGGATTGTATTTTTTTACGAATTTTTCTTTTTTATCTTTGGTTGGCATATATTCCGAATTTAAATTCATTTTTTTTGTTCTAGAAGTATATCAACTTTGTTAATCAAGATTCTAAAGTTAGGATTTGCTTAATGATTATACTTTTTATTTTAGAAATTTTTGGGATATGTGAAGATTATTGATTGAACAAAATATGTTTTTAATATTAGATGCATAGGATTAGTATGTGTTCTTAGTGGCTTATAAATACATATGAATGTTCTTCGTGGTTTACAGATACATGTGATTAGTATGTGCTTATCGTGGTTAAGACATCAAAGATATCTAAAGATGTCAGTCGTAGTTCTCTATCTTTATAGTTTGCACATAATATATTTAAGATGCTTTAAAGACTATCAATTTATTTTCAATTATTTTTCCAAAAAATAGCATTTGTTACGCATAAAAATAGCGTTTCACAAAAAAATGTAATACGAACTAACACTTACCGAATGGAGAACATCTATCCTTCACAACTACATCACGCATAACTCCATCAGAAGCTGCGAGTGTAACAGCCAAAGAGAGAACGACTCTTGTACATAATGTAGCATATACAAAAAAGAATATATATTTGAGAGCCGACTGTATTTTTGCTCGACGAAGGCAATCCATCAAACAATTTATTTCATGCCCCATTAACCATCTTTGCATCAGATCATGATGGTGTGTTGTAGCACATATGGGTTTGATGGATTTTCTTCTGCAGTAGGACATAATATCCACATTGATAATTTAAAAATAAATAAATAATATGGATCAATTCATTTATTGACAATTAATTTTAAATTAAAAATTTATGTAATTTAATATGGTATCAGAATTCGACTCAAAATTAATCTCGTCAATCCTTATATGAAAATACCAAAATTAACAGCTAAGATATCATTATTTTAAAGAGATATATTAGAATATAATTTTATAAATAAAAAAATAAAATAAATCTTAAGTAATATATAAAGGATATAGATAAATTCATTAATTGTTAATTAATTTTGAATTAAAAATCTATATAACTTAATATTATGGACAAACAGTGTAATTCAGTTTTACTATAGAATATCATAAGTTCATATTTATTAAATATAATAGTTCTTTAACCCCCACTATGTATAGGTTATAATATACTTTTAGTGAAAATAATATATGATCTTTAATATGTGTTGTGATAATATAATAATACATATACATATGAGACAAATTAAAGTGGATTTAGTCCCTGAAATTTACGAATTTTCAATGAGTCATTTATTGATTTAAATTATACTATTTGGAAAATCATAGCAGTGTAAATCTAAAAATTGAATTGATCATCAATGGTCAGTAAATTTTATGATCAATTAATTTTTTTATGATATATATATATATATGTTGTAATTTTTTTAAAAAAAAATATTGGATATTTATTTATTTTAAACTTTTTAGATATAAAAAAATTATTTTATTTATACTATGTATAATAAGATCTTTCAATATTAGCAAATATATTCTTAAACTTCTTATAATTTTACAGTAATAAAAGTTGAAACTTTATATTTCTAAAAGTGCCCACAGAGAATTTTAAACAATGTATCACTCCACATTAATATTCAAAATTAAAAAAAAATTCCAAATTCTAAAATTATACTGTCAATAGAAAATTATAAAAAGATAATGAAATTATGTATAATTTTGTATTAACAACACAATACCAAACTAATATTATTAGATAAGGAATATTTTTAAAATTAACTAATGTTCTCAATTATATACATAAATATTTATAACTTAAAATAAATATAATAAAATGATTAATGTTAATAAAGAAGGAAAATTGTATTAATTTTAAATTATGGTCTTAATATATAAATAATCATCTATAAATTAAAATAAATATAATAATAAAAATGTAAGACGATGTAATTAGACTAATACAAACTTGCTTAACTTCGATACATGGACTCATATAGAACACACAGGACCAAGCAATAAGGATTTACTATCTTCCTTGCAAAAATACTTAGAAAGATACCCAAAAAAAATGAATTCAACAATTGTGATTTCGACGAATATTGCTCTCTCAAGGAAGAGGAGGCACATTAGGAATGCCTTGACGTTGTAATTCCGTCATGACGCCGTCAAGCGACGGCGGTTTCAGTCCTAGAGGAAGAGGTAGCCACGGCTTTGTTATGACGTCTCCTATAGCGGCGTCTATGCTCTCATTAGACTGCACCGAGAAAGTCAAAGGGAGATAAACACTAATTAATGAGATAACATTATTCAAGAACTTTTTGGATTATCAAGATAAAGGTGCACTCACGGGATGAATGTCAATGGGAGGATTAGTGGGACCTAATGGTCTTGTGGGAACACCAATGCTTGTTTCTGATTTATTATTATACACGGAATCATTCCATGTAGCCATACCATATCCCTACACATATGCACAAAAACCCTTTTAATTATTTAACCGTGCAACCAATCGAAATCTACAACATTTACATATGAACTTTACCTGTTGATAGAGTGGTTGTTGGTGCCAATATGGCGGATGACCTGTCCAAGATGACGGAGCTGCTGTAACGGCCGGAATTGGATACGTCCGATGAGTAGACGATGGATTGTTAGGCTTGTGTTTAGGCCATGTTGGATGACCCCACACATGCAAAGCCCTCAAGTGGCTGTGATGCAACGGTGTCACGTGTGGTGGATAGCCTAAGGCAGGAGCCATCCACGGTTTTTTTCCTCCTCCTCCTCCTCCGGAAACTGCCACCGTGGCATGCCGCCGGAGATTCCAGCTTGCAGCTTCTGCTTCACGTGCTAATAAATGCTTCCGATGTGACCTATATTTCTATTATTACAAGAGAAACACACAAATTTACTCTCATTTCAATGGATATGAGTTCATGTATAGTTAGATCACTTTTAATAACTCAATAATATAGATCTTGATTGGTTAAGATTCTTAAGAATAAAGCTCTAGATTTATTGATGTAGAATTTAATTATTTTTGTTTGTTTTTCGTCTAGATGTAGAATTTAATCTATTGGAACAGTAAAATACCTGGAGATGGCTAGCGACGTTGTGACGAGTGAGAGATTTAACGTTCATAATTTCCAAAATCCGAGATGGCACCGCCTTGTCTACCCCTAATTGCTCCACCGCTTGTACAAATTTCCGGTGTAACTCCGGCGTCCAATCCACCTGATTTTGCGGAAGCAAGAAATATATATATCTAGATTAATTATTATTAAAAAAATTCATAATAATAAATTACATGACTAATTGATCTACGCTGCCCATAAAACATAGTATATATCTGTCATAAATATATAATAAATTTAAAATTAAACTGTTTCATGTACTTGAGAAGCAGGAGTTATTTATTTATTAACAACAAACTAAATGATCCATAAATACAAATTTTTATGAATAACTAAACTTATATAAATTTAAGATTACAGTCTTGCTGCCACAAAACTTAACTGTTTCATAAATATAATTTTTACTTAGAATAATCATCATTAAAAATTAATTTACTTAATAACAAATATTAGATGGTTGATAGTTGAGAAAAACAAAGATGGTTCATCTTTACTGCGGTATAAAATATCAAACTTTATCGCAAAAATTAAATAAATTCAATATTACGGTTTTACTCTTAGAGATTAAATTTTTTCATATATTTGAAAAATAGAAATTAGTTATATCTTAACAACTTGATCTGAGGCGAAGATAAGTTTTTTTTTTTAATTCTATAAATTTAAGATAACTATTTTGCTGCTACAAAATAAATTTTTTTCTTGAACAAAAATTTAATCAGTAGTAAATCATCTAAAAAATATAGTTCTGATTTACTACGAAAAATAAATTAAATGAAAAATTATTTGAAACACACAATTATATAAAAAAAATTCAAATACCCGCATTGGATTTAATTAACAGAGGTTAATATTTGTTATTAGAAAGGGAAAGAAAAGCTAAGTTATTTGATATGGTTTATTATGAAAATATGTATATAGAAACATACCTTGGCTTTTTTCTTAATTTCATTGTCATCGGATAAACAATCTTTATTTTTCTTCCCTTTACGTTTGCCTCTACGCACCGTTTTGTCCGTACTAACACAACCATCGGGCTTAAACCCACCATCGTCTCTCTCCGATGTCTCCGACGCCGTCGAAGTGTTCCCCTCCATTTCTTGTTCTTCATCTCTTCCGCTGCCGGAATATTCCTCGAGAATAACGGAATCAATCTCCAAATCGGGCAAAACATCATCTCCATAGAATCCAATGAAAAGGTCATCGTAGTAAACGATTCCTTCAAGAAGATCGAGACTACCTTCGTCGGAGAAATCCCCGACCGTCGTGAAGTCCGGCAAGCCTTCCATCGTAAAATCTGCGAAATCTGCCGCCATATAATTATCTCTTGAGGTGGAGTTGACGATGAGTGGCGACACAGTTAACATCGAATCGTGAAAATGAAAAATTCAAGATTCGAAAATTTAGAGAGAACAAGAGTGATACAGTGAAGTAGTAATATAGGTGTATATATATAGTCGTGTGTGTCTGCATCGATATAGATAGTTCCAAGGTTTATTAAAATCTTTATATGCCATATATATATATATATATATATATATATATGTGTTGGTGGTGCTGACATGAGAAAAGTTGTGGTTGAGAGATAGGAGAGAGAGATTTTTAGTTTTCTTTTTTCTTCTTCATCTTGAAAAAATTAAAAATTTAATAAAAAATTATAAAATTTTAGAAAATGTAGTTATGTCCTTTTTCTGTTTTAATCATTGTTTTCTTTCCAAAACATTATGAAACTCTGTCATTGATATTTCATATTTTTGAGATTTGTATTAAAAGAAAAATTCTTACCACAACCTGTAATTTTAAAATTAGTACTGTTTTAGCTTTAGGAATTAACTACTAAAATGCATGTATAAAATTAGTATGTATGAATATAATTATTAGTTATTACTATATAATGAGATTTTTGTACAGCTGTTTAGAATTTTTGTTTCAATAAGATTTTTATATAATCGGTTCCGAGCCCAAATAGCAAAAGTTTGAGCTTGTAGTGAGATTAAAATCCGTTAAATTTATACAATTTTTGTACTAAATTAGCGATGGTAACCCTTTAATTTATTCTGGTTAGTAGGAGTATAAGATAGTAACAACATACCAATATTAATCATAATAATGAATATTAATAATTCATTAGGAAGGTTATCTCGCCAAGCATGTGCCATGTGTGTGTATAAATGCAATAAGTTAACGTCAATCGCTTTAAACATCTTTTTTTGTGTTAAGTAATGGCTATAAATACTTCTCAAAGTAATGATGCTACTTTACAAAAATTTAATGATGTTACTTGGAGTTATGTTATTTTTTATATGTTGTTAATTTGTGAGATTAATCATATGGTATAATAATAGTCATTTCTAAAATTTATGACAAATATCTAAAGTTTTAACTCAGCATTCCACAAGATTTAACGGAATATCAAAGCTATTAAACTAACTTGACAAAAAAAAAGGTTCGTACTGTTCTGTTTAATGCATGAATGTTGTATTTTGTGGCATTAATGGATGTCATTAACCCTATTAACTTAGCAACATTCAAAGCCTAAATTACCATAATTAGAAGATGCCAAAAATACAAAATTATGTCAATTATTACGGGAGTATTTATGAATGTCTTTTTAATAAATAAAGGGTATTTATTACTATTACGTTTTATATTAATAGGATAGTGATATGTATGGCTCAAGTCTATTTATTTCCACACTCTAATACCTTTAATATATAAATAATTAAAATAAAGAAATGGTTGGTTTACATGATAAGCAACTCACTTATACGAGCGAAAATACATAATTTTGTGTATATAGTTTTACAGTTACGATTTTGTTTAAAAAATATTCAAGTGCATTGTGAATATAGTAGTATTAAACTTGTGGTGGGATCTCAACCACATCTCTCTTTTTTTCTTTTTTTTTTTAAAAAGCTAATTGCATTTTTCATCTGTGTGTCTATATGTATATATTTGAAATGAATAAGGGGTTGGCTACATTTTGATTTTGGTATATTTTTCTCTATCTTGTTTTATTAATTATTATTTTATTCCTATGTGGACTCCAATTATTTTGCGAATTTTAAAATGTGAAAGAGTCAGGTCATTCTCACTCTTCATCACCAAACGACATCTGTTTCGTTTTCATATGTGAAATGTTATTATAAATATACTGCAATATGAGAACACAAATCTTTTGCAAACAATAATGGTGCAACTAAAAACAGAAGTCGTATTATTGTAAAATTGAAACTAAAATATAAAAATGATATGCACAGATTTATACAAAACAAAGAGATAAAAGATGATGGAGACCAGACGTCGAAACAAGTGGGGGGCGTAGACATTGACCTTCTCGTGAGCCACATTTGGATAATGTTCCTTTAATCTCTTATTTTTCACATCTCATTCAATCTACATGTCTGATTAATTACTATTGTGATATAGGGAATTGAATTCTATCTAAAAGGTTGACTTGAACAGAAGATTGCAATCGTATAGTTTTTATAATCTATATACCAAAAGTGTAGCTATTACGATCAATGATATACAAAACTATCATAGATTAGATAGGTTGGTTGAAACCGAACCAAATTGCTATCGAACTGATAGTTTGTTTTTAAAATTTTGTATATAGTTTTTAAAGAATCTTTAAAAGACTTGTGCGAACAAGATTATCCTATAGAAATTTTCTTATGAGGTAAATAATTTGTTTAATACATACCATGAAAAAATGAACCAAAAATGAGTCATTGACAACTTTAAAAAAAATGTTTCACAAAAATGGCAGAAAAAAAAAATCACATGTAGAGCTTTGTAATGGTTGAAGCCTTTTACTCAAAAAGAGAATCCACAATTTTGGACGAGAATAAACTTACTGGATTTCAACCTTTGGAGAATATAAAAGATGATCTATAGATTGTAGAAATTCTTTATCGATTATATATAGAGGACTTTATAGTTACCGTTGAAAGATTTCGTTGACAACATGCAGCATCAAAATTATTCTGCATGCATGTAACCAGAGCCATGCCCAGGTTTTTATGCCATAAGCCAAATAAAAAAATAGTTTTTTTAATTTTTTTAATTTTTTTCACAATGAAATAATACAAAATTTCTTTTCGCGAAACAAATTTTTGATGGAAAAGCTTACCAAAAACTATCTTTTATTATCTTATGTTTTGTATAATAAATCTGGAACATACAAAATATTATCTTTAATAGAAATAATATTTACTCTTAATTTTCAATCATAAATTTTATTTTAAATAAAAATATGCAAAGAAAAATAATCTAAGGATATTAATAATGATATAAATTCAAGAAGAATATGTTTTTTTAATCACAATCTTTATTTATGAAACATAAACAATAACATATATGTATTCAGAAGAAGTAAAACAAATTCAAAGATTCTTTTGTTAAAATTTGAAAATAATTATAATTAATTTCAAAATTAAGTTGTAATTATAGAAAGAAGTCTCAAAAATATTTGTAGTAATTTAAGTTCAAGTTAGAAAAATTTAGAAATTTTTTTTTACTAATAGACCATTTATATAAAATAATATTCTTATATATGCCTAAGTTTTTTCATCCCAATATTTTAAAATTTCTTTACTAAACACGGCTCTGCGTATAACATCATTTCAAATGCTTAATCAGTTTAGATAATCTCGTTTAGATCTACTAATTTTATCTATATAAAACAAGTCTATCAAGACTTTTTGAGAAGTAGAGCTATTTCTTTTTGACCCGAAAACATGATAGAAAAGCAAACATATAAATTTTTTCTTACGACACATTGATGTAATAATGATGAGAATTATGAAGTACAAATAATTTAGTGTGGCTTAATTAATAACACTGATGCATAATAGTGAGCGACATGAACGGCAACATTTTTGGCATTTAGTTTCACTTCTATCAATAAGTTTGATATCATTTTCTTGATGACGTTTCCACAGAAATGTGTAAATCGTCGTACGTGTGTTTATAGAAATTCGAAAGATAACTACAATGGAAATCTTACAGATATTATACCCTTTAATTTCTTAGATCGATAATAGTTGATAGAAACATACATATGCTTGTTTTTATTTGTTTTTTTTGTTGATAAAATATAAATGTTATTGTCTTATATATAAACATATTTTAATTGAGTGATTTGATTTGTTTTGCGGATATATAGTGAATGGAGTGAATGGTAACACGTACTGTACTTAATTTACTCACTTGATCCGGACACCTTTAAGTTTCTTGTACAGGTTCTTATTGTACCTAACAATGTTTTTATGTAGTATTTTGTTATAACACATGCATGTCAGAGAATAAACAGACAACATAAAGGAAAACAAATACACAAATTTATGTGGTTGATTAACGGGATGTTGGTAACCGTAACCGGTTATGAGAATTTAAAGGCCGGATGAAGTAAAAATTACCGCATATTTAAATATATATATATATATATAATATGCATATATGTTAGCTACGTTTATGAACAAATGAATCTGATTTTATTACTAAAGACAGAAAATAGAGTATCAAAATACAATAGAGAGAAGGATTAAAGAAAGAATATATATATATATGTTAATCTTAAAATGACTTTGGCCATAACTTTAGACCCATCTAAAAGCATATCAACAATATTTATTTAAGCCTTAGTGGTACCTTTGAATTTACAAGTATCGTTAGTTTGGTTGGAAAAATAATCAAGGGAGAAATTTAAATTGCCCAAAGCTTCTTAATCATAAAAAAACAAACAAAAAGGAAAATTTTGGATGCAAATTGTTGGCTTTCTTTGATATTATGTTGTGACATACCTCATTGTTCTTGAATGCATATTAAAATCGTTGTAATATTTGCACCTTTGCAAACGGTATTATTTGATATCTCCACATTAGATTTCTTATAAAAATATCGGACTCATGACCTTGACTACCTTCACTTGTTTGAAAATAACATTTAAAAAAATAATGAAGTAAATAACACTTAACGATCTTATATAAAAACTAATATTTTGAAAAAAAAACAACAACATCAAACTCGAGATAGAATAACATTTTCAGAAAATGGATTCTGAAAGCGTTTATGCTTATCGAGAGACGGTGGTGACGTCGGAAATTTTCTTATTAAGCTTATTTATTTTATTTTTTTTTGTTTCTTCTTACTTTTTTCTATGTATTTGATAGAGAGATAACCATCAAAATTGGATTTTTTTTTTTTTTTTGCAAACGATTTAGCAACTCATTATATGATCGTAATAGGTATATTAAAGTTTTGAAACAGAATTAAATAAGATAAATATTAATGACGATTATGAATAAAAAATATTACAAGATTATTTTGTAGTTCGGGTTCTAGATGTGTTTAAAGATCGACAGTTTTAAGGTAATTGTAATTTTTTTGATGAATCTATAAAATAATTAAAATTAGCCAACATCTAAAATAATAGAAAAGCAATCACAACACATAAATTGTACGTGGATTCATAATTTAGTAGAATCACCGTAGATAAAAACAATTAATTTGACATGAAGAAAATAATTTTTGATCCTTCTGTCCAAGAAGATTCTTTACTGAATTTATCAAAATTAGATTTTTTAAAATATGATTTTTTTTCTTTTCTTTAATATAATCCCTATCTATTTCGTCGTTACCAATCGTTTGTCTTTCTCGGTCTCCTATTCTTTGATGGATTATTTTATAAATTTGTTTGCAAAACAATTCTTCTTTTAATTCAGCAAAACTAGTGGTCGCATTGTTCTTTCTTGTTTTTTTTGTTTCTCTTCTTTTTGATATTATTTGCAATTCCATAGTTTTCTGCAAATCAGAAATTTGATATTGAAAACTAACATTTTCTTAGATGTACTTATTAAAGATAGTGGTCGATCGGGCATGTTAAAAGCAATGGGAGATGCAATATATATAATTTATTTTAAAAAAAAACAAAAGTGAAGGCTAGATTTTTTCAACAAATTGGTACATTTCCAATATCAAATATGTGAAGAAAACATGTCAGATGAAATAATTCAGAAATTGTCCATTTCAGATCTTAGTTTCTTCAACTAGTCAGGTCGATCTTACAAGTTACAACCCTTTCAAATACATTGTACCAAGTAATTCCCACATGCATATACTATCTATTCATGCGTTGCAAATATTTATAAATCTAATAAATTTTGAGACATTAAAACTATTTTCTGTAGATACTGATTTATTTATAGTTTGAATGATTTTATTTTTATTTTTAGATACTAATAATAGTAGTTCCAGACTCTATATATATATATATCTTTATATATATATATATATATAAAGATAATTCAAACTTAAAGCTACTTCTGAGTTTCAGTTGACAATCATTATTTTTCAATTTTTTAGTTGTCTTATTCTCGTTGTTTAACAATTATACTTCCTGATAAATTGTTAAACTTACTATAATTTCGACTACACTTTGGAGGAGACATTTACCTCATTCTTTACTATTAAATACTTCTTGAATAATTAAACAGAAAATATTTTATTCATTTCGGTTAAACACATGAATAAATATTTCATTTTCGCAAAGAAGTGTACTTATAGACTATAAGAAATATCACCTTTTTAGCTTACTTCAGTAGTACCATAATTGTTTTAAAAAGCTTTAGACAAGACAAGATAAAATTTTAAAATTTGTCTTTCAATGTTTAAAAAGAGGTCCTAAATTATATATAAGACACCACCTTAAAATTGTAAAAATTGTTCTTTTTAGAGAATAAAAAATGGTGGTATATAGGATAATCTATTAATTTATATTACATGATTGAAATACTTGTTTCCGTTATATGATTGAGATGATATTTTTAATAAGAAAAAAAAATCAAGAGGTTGGTGTGATATGTGGAGAAGATGGTTTTGTCTTTCATCTGTGTCATGAGAGGCGAGCAGTTCTTTGTCTGTAAGTTCAAAGAGAGACATTCGACGCACGACGTCGTTGTCAGTCTCGCTATTATCCCCTCTTTACTGATCCAAATTGTCTGATTTTTTCTTTCTTTTATTCTTTTTTTTTTTCTTACAACGCAACACCACAAACAATAATGTATTTACAAATCCACAATCACACTGTAAGTCAACAATTCAACTCTATCTAAAAAGATGATTTACCTATAGATACACAATTTCCGGAGATCCAAATACCGGAACCACAGTTAGGTGGAGATGAGCTACTGCTGCAGGATATGTGGTATTGTCAAGTTGATGGATCATGGAAGGAGTCTGATAAATATTCAGGCCAAGGCTGGTTCTGTAAAAAGAATAACATAGAAGGAAAATTATTTGGAGCTCGGAATATCATCCCTAGTTTATCCTCTTTACATAGTGAGATAGAGACACTTATTTGGGCGATGAAGTGTATGATTGAATATCAAAAGGTCAAAGTTGTTTTTGCAACAGATTGTCAGGATGTGGTGAAGATGATAAACTCACCGGAAGAGTGGCCAGCATTTGTAATTCACTTGGAGGAATATATGCACTGCAAAGTTTGTTTCGAAGAGCTTAAGATAATTGTCATCCCACGGAAACAAAATACCATAGCAGACAAACTCGCACGTGGAGCTCGGAGCTACGCAACTGTCATGGAACACATCAGTCCGATGTTACCGATTTGGATGGAAGAATCTCTATAATATTTATTAGCTTTTTGTTGACAAAAAAAAGGATGATTTACCTATAAACGTAATATTGTTAACGACTAGGATTGGAACACTATATAAATAGTATATATAGATCGAAGCATATGGTCTAAGAAATATACTTCGATCCATATATACTATTTGAATATGTATATTACAAAAACTAAATTATTTTGGTAATAAAAATAGTCAAATTAAATTAAGTTTATTATAATAAGATTAAAAGTTTTGGATCCACTTAAATTAAGGTTAAGATATGAATTTTGAGATAATATTAAAAAAATTATTAAACTTTATTTGATTATTTATATTATCAATATAATTTAGTTCTTTTTTAGTGTGAGTTTTTATGATCGTTGTAGACTATAATTTAGTTATTTTTTAGTATGGGTTTTTATGATTGTTGTAGACTGTGAAGTGTAAGAGCTATAAAACCGGATAAAAAAATAGGATTTGATATTTGTGATAAAAGGAGAAATCAGTTTGTAAAAATACGATTTATAAAACGATTTTTATGAAATCCAGAAAGGAAGCGAGATGATCTCTTTCCTTAACTTAATAAAGCGCTCGTAGTGTGACGGTTTTAATACGCCTTTTGAATCCCAGGATACAACCTTTTATAGACCGATTCGCAACACTCGAATTCGGAATCTGCGAACACAATATCTACGATATACTAAAGAACAAGAATCGTTTCTGAAAGATAGAAAGAAATACGAGAGAGAGATGAACCTTTTTCTGTGAATTTAGAGAAAGAAAAGAGTTTTAGGGTTTTTCGAGAATATATAATTGCTCAGGATTCTCGGGATACCCAGAATGATTGCTTTAGGTCTCTATTTATAGGGAAGACGTGATTAGAGGGTTTTCGGGATAAAATCTTGACTTTCAGCGAAATCCCAAAAATTCCGCAAGCGGTTATAACCGTTTTGACTAGAATATTCACGGATAACGATGAGATTTTTAACCCGATCGATCGATCCAAAAATCAGATTGATCGATCCTGTAGGGGATCGGTCGATCCAGAATGTACCGGTCAATCCCAGAATCTCACGTAGAACTAGATCGATCAATCTGGTTTAAATCGGTCGATCTCAGAATCTCACGTAGAACGAGATCGATCGATCTGGTTTAGATCGGTCGATCCCAAAAACTCACGCAAGAAACCATCCGTAGCACGCGATCGATCAATCCAGAAGAGGACCGGTCGATCCTGGAAATGTTCGCAAGGATGGATCGATCGGTCCAACAAGGATCGGTCGATCTCACTTTCTGTCGCTAAAAAAATAGGACTCCTCGACGACGAGACAAAGCCCAAAGCCCAAAGCCCAAAGCCCAAAGCCCAAAGCCCAAAGCACGAGCACGAGCACGAGCGAGCGGCGGTGGTGGTGGTGGTGCATGCGTGTAGATCCCTTGGTTCTTCCCATAAACCACTTTGATACTTAGTGACTTTGTTCCATATATGCAAGTGGAAAAAGTTCCTGCTAAACAATGTGAGACTTTCTTAAGTTCCACTTATTCCCTAATGGGTCTAATTTCTAAGCCCATTTCATATTCACATTATCAACATGTTTTAAGCCCAATGTGCTTAATAACATTTTGGTACAACAATCTCCCACAAGAATAGAAATGACTCTAAACTGAGAGTGACTTTGAAAGACTCTTTAGGATCGAGAAAGCTAAAAGAAAAACTTTCTTGAGTATAATTGAAAGACAACCGTATCTGATTTGATTGCATTTTTCAGCATTGAACCAATCATAGTTAATGTCGGGTTTACAAGGCCTGCGGGTGAACATGATGTCTTGAACCACCCGGATTTCTAGTGTAAACCAAGAAAACAGTTATAACACGGTTATATTTCTCGTAGAACTTTTTGTTCTCTTGTTATATTGGTTTTGGCCTTGAACAACCTGGTTTTTCATGAGTGAACTTGGAGAATACAACCTTTCATTTATTCTCCTACAAACGGCCCCATTTCACACTCACAAGGTGATCTTTCATATTTGTATTCTTTTCTCGAATTGATCTACTTCACTTCATTGGATTAGAATATATGAATTCATTAAAAGTCAATGCTTAACCTATGTATATGCATATAACATTGTTGTCATCTTTAAGAACTGGGTAGAAACAAAAGTTTCACAGTGTTTATTTTAGACTTAATTTGATTTAGTTGTCCCTTTGAACCTATCAAAATGATGTAGGTGGGGTTAACATCAAATCTTATATTAGTTCATAGGCTTTAAACTCATTTCTCTTGATGATTTTAAAACTTGATCTCGTGTCAGACCTTTTGTGAAATGATCTGCAATATTATCAGCTGGTTTTATGTAATCGAGTGAGATTACACCACTTGAGATCAGTTGTCTAATGGTCTTATGCCGTCTACGTATATGACGTGACTTGCCATTGTACAGATTATTGTTTGCACGAGCTATAGCCGATTGGTTATCACAGTGTATGTGTTTTAATGACACTGGTTTTTCTCACATCGGTATATCTTCCAAGAAGTTACGAAGATGTTCGGTATATCTTCCATTGTTGATCTTGCCAGAAGCGTTTGATTGGAAGATTTCCAGGATACCGCAACACCTCCAAGTGTAAATATATAACCACTTGTTGATTTCGAGTTTTTGGAGTCGGATATCCAGTTGGCATCACTGTATCCATCCAAAACTGTCTGTTCGGAAAACATTATGTAATGTTTTGGTAAACATTATGTAATTTAATACTCTGATTATAGCTTTCCAATGGGTGTGTCCTGGATAGCTCGTGTACCTACTTAGTACATTCACTGAGTATGCTAGATCTGGTCTGGTACAATTTGTCAAGTACATCAGACTTCCGATCACTCGTTCATATTCATTTTGTGATACAGGTTCACTTGAATTTTTCGTCAGATGAAGTGTGGTATCTACAGGAGTTTGTGTGGTTCCACTTGAATAGTCTTTAAATCTAGCAAACACCTTTTCAGCATAATGTTCTTGGGATAATATGTATCCGCCAGGATGTCTAGTGATTTTAATCCCTAGAATTACATCAGCCAACCGCATATCTTTCATATCAAACTGTTCATGCAACATGGTTTTAGTCTGATTGATGATATCATTGCTGCTTCCAAGGACAAGCATATCATCTAGATATAAACATAGCATGACATAAGCATTTTTCGTAGTCCTCGAATAAATGCACTTATCACTTTCATTTATGCTGAATCCATTGCACATCATGACGCTGTCAAATTTTTCATGCCATTGTTTTGGAGCTTGTTTCAGTCCATACATAGATTCACCAGTCGACAGACCTTATGTTCTTGTCCTGATACAACATACCCTTCGGGTTGTTTCATATATATCTCTTCTTCTAAATCTTCGTTTAGAAATGCAGATTTTACATCCATATCGTGGATTTCCAGATTTCGTAATGCTGCAATGCTTACGAGATTTCTAATAGAAGTTATTTTCGACACTGGAGAATATGTATCAAAGAAGTCTAAACCTACTTTTTGGCGGAAACCTTGAACTACAAGTCTAGCCTTGTATTTGTCAATTGTGCCATCGGTTTTTATTTTGGTTTTAAAAATCCATTTACAACCGAGAGCTTTGAACCCTTCCGGTAAATCGGTATTTTCGACACTGGAGAATATGTATCAAAGAAGTCTAAACCTACTTTTTGGCGGAAACCTTGAACTACAAGTCTAGCCTTGTATTTGTCAATTGTGCCATCGGTTTTTATTTTGGTTTTAAAAATCCATTTACAACCGAGAGCTTTGAACCCTTCCGGTAAATCGGTATGTAAAACGTATGATTTTGCATAATGGAATCGAACTCACTTTTGACGGCTTCCTTCCAATAAGGTGCGTCTCGCGTAGACATTGCTTCAGCGAAGGTATTTGGTTCGTTTTCGTGAGTAAAATTATTAGAAAATCGTCACCAAAGGTTTTTTCCTTCCGAGCCCGTTTACTACGTCTGGGTTCATTTTCAGCAACTTCTCCATTTACTAGAATAGGAGTGCTTGCTTCGCTTGCGTCTATTTCTTCCCTATTCCGCTTAGGGGTTAATTTATCCTTACAAGAAAAAAATATTTTCAAAGAAGCACGCATTTCGTGATTCAATTATTGTATTTACATGGATATCTGGTATATCTGATTTGTGAACCAGAAACCGATAAGCACTACTATTGTGTGCATATCTAATAAATATACAATCAACCGTTTTTGGTCAGACAGTGACCTTTTTAGGAAGCGGTACTGTAACTTTTGTTAAGGACCCCCACACTTTCAGGTATTTGTATGAGGGAAACATTCCTTTCCATAATTCCTATGGCGTTTTTCCTGTCACTTTGTGAGGAATCTTATTAAGAATATAATTAGAAGTCATTAAAGCTTCCCCCCCACATGTTCTGGATTACGCCTGATTCTTGCATCATGACATTCATCATTTCCTTTAGAGTTCGGTTTTTACGTTCCGCAACTCCATTAGATTCAGGTGAGTAAGGAGCAGTTGTTTGATGAATGATTCCATTTTCTCTGCAGAATGCATCAAACTGTCCTTCGTATTCTCCACCTCTATCACTTCGAACTATTTTAATAGTTCTTTCGAGTTGATTTTCAACCTCTAGCTTATATTTCTTAAATTTATATAGAGCTTCATTTTTGCTCTGTAACAAGTAAATATAGCAGTATTTTGTGCAGTCATCAATGAAGGTCACAAAATACTTTTTACCACCTCTTGTAGGTAAGTATTTTAAATCGCACCCAGACGTTCTGTATTTCTCTGGACTTGTGGTGATGGTCGTTTTGTAAGTTTTGCTTGTACGCAAACTTCACATTTGTCTTTAATTTGTTTGCATTTTGGTATTAGGTTTGAATTCATTAATCAGTTTAATGATTTATAATTCACATGTTCTAATCGTTCATGCCAAATATCAAAAGACTCGACCAAATAAGCAACTGGAGCATTGATATTAATATAATTGTTGTTTATAACTTTTGGAACGACTGTCAATACATTCATTTTGATCAGTCCATTCTTAACAAAGCCCTTTCCCAAATACACCCCATTTTTCTTAAGTACCAACTTATCAGAATGAAAGTTGGCGCAGAATCCAGCCTTGCTGAGGAGAGTGCCAGAGATCAAATTCTTCCTCATGTCTGGAACATGCTTCACGTTGGTGAGAGTAATCTGATGTCCTGAAGTCAACTTCAGAATTACTTTACCACGTCCTGCAACCTTGGATGATTGGGTGTTGCTCATCAGTACTTGTTCATCATTATTGCATATTTTATAAGTGTTGAACATATCCTTATCAAAGCATATGGGGGTCGTATCACCTGTGTCGTACCGCCAATCTAGAGGATTTCCCTCAATGGTGTTGACTTGGTCAGTCACAACGCAACAGAGATCTTCCTCTGTCAGATTTGCATGATGATGTCGCTTTTGTTTAGGCTTGTTGCGATAAACATCTGCCTTGTGACCCATCTTGCCACAATGATGACACTTTCCACGATACTTATTTTCACCAGAAGATTGCTTCTTGAAGCTTGTGGAGCCAGAGGACTTGAAGTTCTTGAACTTGCTAGTCTTTTCCTCTGTTTTGCCTTTGCCTTTTGCCTTAAATTGTTTGGCTAGGTATGCTTGATACCTTTTTTCCTCATTCTTAGAGAGGTGAATCACAGCTTCATTGTGAAGCCTAGAGATCAGTGATTCCAGAGACATCTGCTTTCGCTTGTGCTTAAGGTAGTTTTTGAAATCTACCCAGCTTGGTGGAAGATTCTCAATGGTGCAGTCAACGACGAATGCTTCAGGAAGAATCATACCTTCTGAAGCAATCTCGATGTTGATTAGCTGCAACTGTTCGACTTGATCCATGATGAGTTTTGAATCCACCATCTTAAAGTCCAGAAGCTTTGCCACAGCATATCTCTAAAAACCAGTATTTTCAGACTTGTACTTTCTTTCCAAAGCAATCCATAGATGCTTGGCTGTGGGATATTCCTGGTCGTTGTTGTAGACAGAGTATAAGTTGTCTACCAGACGACTAAGGATCCATCCTCTGCATAGAAAGTCTGAATGATTCCATGCATCAATACTGGATAGCGTACGCACATCCAGATCTCCATCAGGAGTGATTGGCTTATCCTCCGTGAGGAATTTGTTCAAATTCAGAGATGTCAAATAAAAGACCATCTTCTGTTGCCAATTCTTAAATTCATTCCCATCAAATTTTTCAGGAAGGAGTCCACTGGTATCCAATGCCATTTTTGGAGTGACTTGAGTCGTCTCCATCATTGCAATCTCTCTGTTGTTGAGAGTGTTCGCAGCGTTGGTTGCCATCTGTTTCAAAAAAGAAACGATAGTCAGAAACTTTATTTAAACGTTTGTTTAAAACAGTCAATCGAATCGCAATCTCGCTGTATAGCGTTCACGGTGACGTCACGAGATCGATCAATCCCTAAATCACTATCGATCAATCCGATATGAAATCATTCGATATCATTTTGCAAACTCGCTTTTTGAGCGTCTGCAGAAACGATTCAAGATCGTATAAAATTCGTTTTGCAATCTCGCTTGTCAACGTTCGCAGAAACGATTACAAACTGATTTAATAAAAATGGAAATCGTTTCTTAAATCAGATTGTAGCTAGACTGTAGGAACTATAAAACCGGATAAGAAAATACGATTTGATATTTGTGATAAAAGGAGAAATCAATTTATAAAAACACGATTTATAAAACAATTTTTATGAAATCCAGAAAGGAGGCGAGATTATCTCTTTCCTTAACTCAATAAAGCGCCCGTAGTGTGGCAGTTTTAATACGCCTTTTGAATCCCAGGATACAACCTTTTATAGACCGATTCACAATACTCGAATTCGGAATCTGCGAACACAATATCTACGATATACTCAAGAACAAGAATCGTTTTTGAAAGATAGAAACGAATATGAGAGAGAGATGAACCTTTTTCTGTGAATTTAGAGAAAGCAAAGAATTTTAGGGTTTTTCGAGTATATAGAATTGCTCAGGATTCTCGGGATACCCAAAATGATTGCTTTAGGTTTCTATTTATAGGGAAGAAGTGATTAGAGGGTTTTCGGGATAAAATCTCGACTTTCAGCGAAATCTCGAAAATTCCGCAAGCGGTTATAACCGTTTTGACTGGAATATACACGCATAACGATGAGATTTTGAACCCGATCAATCGATCCAAAAATCAGATCGATCGATCCGGAATGTACTGGTCGATCCCAGAATTTCACGTAAAACTAGATCGATCAATCTGGTTTAGATCGGTCGATCCCATAATCTCACGTAGAACGAGATCGATCGATCTGGTTTAGTTTGGTTGATCCCAGAAACTCACGCAAAAAACCATCCGTAGCACCCGATCGATCGATCCAGAAGATGACCGGTCGATCCGGAAATGTTCGCAAGGATGGATCGATCGGTCCAACAAGGATCGGTCGATCTCACTTTCAGTCGCTAAAAAAATAGGACTCCTCGACGACGAGACAAAGCCCAAAGCCCAAAGCACGAGCACGAGCGAGCGGCGTTGGTGGTGGTGGTGCGCGCATGTGAATCCCTTGGTTCTCCCCATAAACCATTTTGATACTTAGTGACTTTGTTCGATATATATGCAAGTGGAAAAAGTTCTTCCTAAGCAATGTGAGATTTTCATAAGTTCCACTTATTCCCTAATGGGTCTAATTTCTAAACCATTTTCATATTCACATTATCAACATGTTTCAAATCCAATGTGTTTAATAACATTTTGGTCAAATTAAATTTATTATAATAAAATTAAAAGTTTTGGATCCACTTTAATTAATATTTAGATATTAATTTTGAGGTAATATTAAAAAATTATTAAAATTTATTTGATTATTTATATTATCAATATAATTTAGTTCTTTTTAGTGTGGGTTTTTATGATCTTTCTTTTTAGATATTAATTTGTAGACCGTGAAGTTGGTTAAGATTGAACAGCGAGTTACTGGTGCAATAATTAGTTGAGTCATGGCCCTCTAGTTGACTTTGTAGTTGAAGCAGACCAAAAATTCAAGCCTTGGTCGCTGAGAAGTGAGAAACAAGGGGCTGGAAACTTCCTTCCCACCGCACAGAATGCGGGACGACCTAGCAACTCTCTGGAAGACTCTGCAACGTCTGTAGCCTCCTATCTCATATGAGGCATGCGACACTTACACTTGCTGTTCCACAGGTAACAATTCTTCTACTTTCTTTATCATGGGAGGTTCTTAGGTCTTTAGTAAACTTGGTCCCTTGAAATATAGCGGTGTGGGTTAAGTTTGCTGTTTTTAGCACGTTTTTAATTTTTGCGTAACGAATCTTGATCGTTTTCTTGCTCGCTGGGGCATCGGTGTTGACACCTCCTGTTGTTGCCTTTGCGGTTCCGTCCGACACAGAAAATAAAGACCAGATATATGTTTCTCCATTGCGATGTTTCCTCTCAGCTTTGGGGTACCCCTCTCTCAGGTTCTCTGATTGTCAATCGCTCCTTTGCTGGATGCTCTCCATATCTCAAGGTCTGTCTTCGACCCTCAAGAGGAAACATATGGTCTTCTATGGAAGGAGAAGAACAACAACTCCTTTGATACCACTCTTACCGATCTTCAAGCGACTGGATAGAACTATCTGTGATGCTCTCCTTGCTCGTTTATCCCATTAACGTTGACAAAAGCTTTTCTCTCCTTTTTAGTTTCGTTATGCCTATTTCTGCAATTGCTCTCCTTTTTAGTTTCATCCCGATTTTTTTTTTGTTTTTTTTGGCCAAATGAAACTTTGTGCTAACAAGCGTTTGTAATTAAACTCATTTTTTTTTTCTTTTGTCAACACTTTCGTAGTTTTAATATCTTTTTTAATATCGCGGGATGCTAGATTAAACTCCAAACATGTATAGTAAATTTTAAAAATTGCCTCCGTTATGACAGGTGATCCCTACAAACTCATATTCATTTTTGGTATAATGTTCATATTTTATCCAAAAAAACAGTTAAAAATATATTGATTCTTATAGAATTGCGGTTAAACGATCCAGACCACACATCACTAATTGTATATGTAGAAATTTGGGGTTTTGGCTTATTAAATCATCAACTGCTTAATTTCTACATAATTACTCTATTTTTTACTTAACCATAACAAATACTAAACTCTTTCAAAAAAACTATTAAACCCTGAATTATTTATTTTTTGAGCAAAAGATTTTAGTTAATTTTAACTATTCTGTCACGTTTTCTTTAAAACGCTGTTCTCTTATCATCACTATGAATCCACCAATAATTAAGAAAATACAAATTAACAATACATAGAAAAAGACTAAAATAGAAATTATAAAATAGAATAGAGGTAAAATTACTAAGTGGTTTATATTGCAGGGTTAAATCTGGGTTGATTTCTAATATAATATACTCTGTAGAGAGTTTTTCTAACCTACCCTCCTTATTTCTCGAATGCTCCTCAATTTTTGGAAAGACATAAAATACCACGGGCGTCACGCGCATTCCCCGGAACCCACGCACCATCATCTCACGCATATATTTAAGTAATAATTTTGCATATACTGGGTTTTGAACCCACATCCTCGAGGTCATACCAAGAATACGCTACCATCTATGCCAACATGTTTTTGTTGAAATGTATTACATATATTAATATAAACCCCGTAAAAAGGACAAAATCGTAATTTTCAACATTATAATTTAAAGAGGAGTATTTCAGAACATCATTTGAGATTTAAGAGTATATTAGAAATTGATTCGTTAAATCTATATCTGTTGACAAATATTGTAGTTTAGATCGAATTTGAAAAATTTAGATAAAATGAACTAATTTTAGATTAGATTAGAGAATATGCTTTTAGTTTAAACTTGGATTGGTTTAGAAAAATCACTTGGTTTAGTTGGATGGATTAAACAATGGCCCTATATTGTTTAAATTTGTTAATGATGACATTTATATTTGTTTTCTGGTTAATATTAAATGCCTAAAACACAAATAAGAGAAGATACAATTTTGAGTTGCATAGTAATCTAAACCAGAGCATAAAACAAGAGTTTTTAGGAGCTGAGACAACAATTTTTTTTTTTTTTTTTTTTTTGACTTTCAAGAAGACAACAGTGCAACACAACTGATGTTAAGGTCGTTGTGGAGTCACGATGAGGAAGGAATCGAAACCAGATTTCCAGAGAGTTTGTTGTCGTTGTTTGTGGGTCACCTAATGATGATGAATCTATTCTTAGAAACTAATATAATATAAGTTTATTATCAAGAACATGTTCATATTATTTGCAAACTCATGTATGGCTATATATAATGTATTGTGCGTTTGCTTAATTCAGAGATTGATGATTTTAAAAAATTTGGAGATTTAAAGCTTTGTAGAGAGTGCTATGAAAGAAACGATGTTAAGAAATGTCAAGACGAGATGTAAATTAACAAGTGTTCTTTTTTGGTCAAAAAAATTAATATTCATGATTTAGTCAGATTTTTTTGTTGTTGTAAAAATTAAATATTTAATTTGCTTAAATGAAAATTAGAGATTTAATTAGGCCAAAAATAAACAATTGATGACTTAATAAGCCAAGAAGCTTATACGATGAAGAGATGAAAGGATCACATTGATGTCACCTTAAAAGGGTTAATGATAACTAAGAAGAAACCTTCTGAAGAATACAATAAAAAAAAAAAAAAAGAAAGACTCAAGAGTGGTTTCTGTCTAGTTAGTCACTGAAAATCAGATGAAGATGAAGATGTTAGGTCGGGATCTTCGAACGGGAATCTTTTCCGAGCTGCATTGATGTTAATCTCCGGCTGCTCTCTACCATCAGAATCCTCGTTTATGTAATCTTCATCTTCATCATCAACATTCACATCCATTTTCGTGTTCATATCTTCTTCGTATTCATCATCACTATGTAAACTAAACTCACCTCTACCTACTAATTTACTCGATTCCCCGACACCGTCAAAATCATCAATCGGAGCCATGACATCATCATAGTCCTTATACTGAAACGATCTCCCGGAGCTGCTAGCTTCTCCGTCATCATCCTGCATTTCAGGCGTTTCGATCCAATCATCGTTATCCGGAAGTTTGGTTTTTGCAGTTACATTAACTTCCTTAGCCCGACGTCCTCCTCCTACTCCTACTTCATTGGATATACAGAGCGTCCCTTTTGTCGGTCTTGTCCGGCTTCTGGTGCCGCTGCGCCGTCCGTTCTTTCGCGGTTCAGCTCTTGGTCTCAACGTCGGTTCGCCATTTGAGTTTGCTGCACCTCGTGGTGGTCTACCAGAAGCCGACAGTGGTTTCTTGCCACGGGAACGAGGCCGGCCACGTCCTCGTGGTGGTCGACCTCTCCCAGAGCTAGAGATACCCGGCTCTCTCCAGTTCTCTTCTTGCGTGTAAGCAACTTGCACCGGAGTAGCCTCGTTTACGTCATTTTCTTGAACATTTCTCAGAAATTTTGTCTCCAGACCCTTCGTTTTAAGAAAGAAAACTTTTAGTGTATGAATAATCGTTGTTCTGATCGGGTTTGTAATTACCAGCATTCGGCGTTAGTGACTTACGACTGAATCTTCAGATTCTTTGTCCTTTTGAGGATCGTTGTTCTGATCGGGTGTGTAAGCAATCGAGCTGTCTAATTCAAAGAGTCTCAAAGCAACACCTCCCGTGGTCTTCGGTATCCACGGTAGTACATTAACCTCAGAAGTGAAATCGCTGGCCAGAGCTTCTTCCGGTAAACCCAAGAGTTCGGAAGTTGTTTCAAAGTTTGAAGACAGGAAGTCTCTCTTTAGTGCAACCTCTAACACTGTCAGAACCTGAAACAAGCGAAGTTTCACGGGATCAGAAATTTTAGAAAGATAAAATTTGAATCCATGCACGATTTGGAGACACGAACCTGATGAAGTTCTTCGGGGGAACTTGATGACAACAGCTTCAGACCCCAAGTTTTTCTCAGATTCTCTGTCCAAAATGCTTGAAGTCCTTCAGGTGGAAGAGAAGCCTGTCCATGGTAGAAGAAGAATCACACTGTTGTTAGAATATAATCTTGAAGTTATATGAGATGATCTAAGGATAACTCACTTCGACAAGTGCTAATTGTATCTTGAGTAGTCTTATTCTGAGAGGAGACAAGATCGAACCACCACGCAATATAAATCCTCCCGAAATATCACCGAGCTGAGCCACTTGCTCAGCAAAACACAACTCACTAACAACCAAACCACCACGCATCTGACCACAACCAGGACAGCAAATATCCCCAACAAAGTGCAACTCCGTACAGATTCTGCAAATGTGGAAGAGCGGAATGCTTTTCTTGGCACCGTATTTAAACGCAGATAACGCACCTGGATGCAGCATATTATCCCACATCCATTTCTCAAAACTCTGGAACCGTTGCAGCACTCCGCATCTCTCGATGCCGTCACTATCCCCTAGCTCGATCTTAAACGTTGTGGAGATCTCTGCAGTATCAGAATCCAAGTCTAAGCCAGTAGATATAGAACACAACTCCGGATCCGTTTCCACATTCCTCCTCACTGCTTCTCTAAAAGAAGCTTCGATCTTTAGCAACATGAAGTGCAGATGTGATTCACGTACACCGCGAACATCTAGTGACTTCATCAAGTAGTCAAAACCCTGAAAAACACCAGAACCAAGATAATTGCTATCAACAAATGTTCACATTCTCAATTCTGTCTCTTAAGAATTTTTCAATTATACCTCTTCCGAATCAATGAGTCTCCATCGATCATCCTGAAGTTCAACAAATATCCTACCACACCCAGGATCGTTCCGAGAGGCCGATGCTGAAAACCGCCAATAGCGATTACGTCTTCGATCTTGACCCAACGGGAGTGACCTGTATACATATAGCTCTTCGGCTTTATATCCAACATACGCTTTTAACTGTGCACGGAGCCTCTCTCGGTCCGCTGTGTAACCCTGTTGATGCTGCTGATACTGCAAATTCTCCATTCCAGATACATTCTCTTGCACCAAGCTTGGTCCTGCGACTGAGTTATTCACATCGATCTGTGGAAGACTCAACGGGTCCTGTGAGGAGATTGCAGTCACATCTGCTGATGGGCTTTCTTGATTTCCAGAAGCAGCGGTTGCGATTTTTGGAGTTGGGTATGAAAGGTAATTCGCTCGAATCAAAGACTCTTCTTTCCAGCGTTTGTCGAGTTGTACTTCACCCCACATTTGTTTCTTTAACGCACTCGCAACTTCCAACCGTTCCTGCACGCAACACACAGAACCTGATTATGGTAAAAGACTGAAGAGAATGCAAAGTTTCACACTTTTTTTTAGAATAGGTACCTCAAGGGCGATTCGGATTGTGTTTCCTTCGATGGCAATACCAATCAGAGCAACAAGTGCATTTAAACGTTCCTCAATGCTGAGATTCGAATAATCTCCTTCTACGAGTCCTTGAACCCACTGTTCACCAAGTTTGCTCAAGTCAAAAAAAGCACTGTCCTCATCGTTTGCTACCGCATCCTCGAGTGATTGATCCGCTAAAATGTCATCTATTTTCTCGTCTTTTGTATCCTCGGCAAGAGAGGGAGTAAGAGGCAGGCACTGTTCGGTTTTCATGGTCACGGTATCCAGTTTTCCATTTTCCAACACGACACCGGTTAAGTTTTCTATCTCCAGAGCATCGGGATCTTCCTTTTTAAGGTTCAAATCAACCTCTGGATCATCTCCGACATCGCTTTCAGAGTCTTCATCTCTTTCAGCGTCATCAACATCTTCTACATCGGTAACCCCACTCTTGAACATGCGTATTCTCTCTCTAGCTTCGGCAAATATAGTCTCAGCATCACCTGCGTCTTTTCTATAGGGAGCACGCACACAGTACGTAGAAGGAGCTACCCTCTCAAAGAGTTTTGTATCCCGAGACAAAGCAGCAGCAACCGAGGCTTCAGGTGTCCTGCTTGTCGTTAGATCCCTCAATCCTGATTTCTATGATCAATAAGAAAGAAAACGAGAATGAAACAAAAGACTGCTTAAATAAGTTTCAAGATAAAGCAATAGACCATCTTTACCTGAATTTTCTCTGCAACCTCGAGAATTGTCAAACCTTTTTCACCCTCAAGAGACAGAACATGAAAGGCAGCAAATTTAACTGTGCCTGGAGTCAAACGATTCCGTGAACGTCGCCGATTAGAAAGACCCCTTTCTTGCATCTTGGCAAAAGCATTCTCAGCTGCTGCTCCAATCCTTAAGTTGAAAATCACGTTCTCGGAGTTGTTGGCCTACACTTGAAAGAAATAAGATAAATAGAAGTCGCAATACATTAGAAAAACTGAAATGAAGTATATATTGCCCACCTCATTGTCATCATGAACAGATACAGTCTTTATGTCCAGTTTCTTTAATTGCGGTCCCAACCCGGCAGAGAGACCGAGTTGCCTCAAGATTTCAGGCCAAGTAAAAACATTCAAGTTTCTTCTCCAACTGCGTATGTCAAAACCCCACGCATATGCCTAAAATCCAAAATTTCATCATACTAAACATTACGAGGAATAGGAGAAATCTTAACATTAAAATCGTAATAATACTAAAAAATGGGTAAACTTACACCCTCTACAATATGAGGATGACCCCCTCCGGGATTAGCTGCAGTGTTCTGGTTTGCTCCAACGCCAATTGAAAGTGTTCTTGCAACACCTTCAATATCTTTGATTATAGTCTTCAAAAGAACAATGTGTATCTCTCCCATGAGTCGTGTGTCCTACATGACCAACAAGGTAAAGCTGAGAAAAGCAATCCCGTTATACATCTAAATGCAGAGACACAAGAAAGAGAGAAACACTTACATAGTCATGAAATGCTTGAGTAAACTCATCCAGAGTGAATGGCCAAAGGCCAAGAACATCCGCAAAAGTGATTAAGAATCTCCACACCTATATAACATTTGTTACTGATATATATATCCACATAAAGAAATACTAAAGGATAAATAAGATGGGAAAACTCACCATAAGAAGATTTGCAATATTCTCATCAGAATCATTCCATGGTTTGACAGCAAAAGGCTTTTTCAATTTTACAGATGTTGGGGGAAATATCACCTGCTTATCTGAAAGAATATAATCCATCAGATGGATATAAGATATATTTCTCATAAAGAGCTGAAAAGAAGGAATCTAAAAAGAATTACAATTTTTTTATTGATTCACCTCTATATGCATCGAGGTTCTGTAGTGTTTCAAAGTCGAGAGCGAGCATTGAAGGCAATCCTTGGGTTAATGCAGCGACCTCCATGAGTTCTAAGCGTTCGTCTTCAATAAGTTCCATTGATTCCTTAGCAATCTTACGAGCAATGGCCCTCTCATTAGCAGCTTTAAGCCGTGCAACCTCTTTTTCCCTACGTATCTCTTCTTTTTGTCGCATTTTCTCAGCCTAATTCACATATTAAGAGGTGCAAATGAGGAAATAACATTTCACCCGAGTTCTCAAAATACTTAAAGGTGTTGGCATATGCCACATTACCCTGATTGTTTCTTTCTTCAAAAACTTCTCTCTTCGCTGCATCTCTTTCATCTGCTCTTTGAGGTACCTCTCTTCTTCTCTCTGCCTTTCACGTAAAAGCCGTTCTTCCTCTTTCCGTCTTTCACGGTCTTGCCTCTCCATTTCTTTCCTTATTTGCTCCTCTCTCTACATAATCAACTGACACACTGAGAATAAAAAACAGCAAAAACATTTTATAAAGTATGTGCTTAGCTGAAACCGAAAAGACCTTTCGCCTCAGCATATCTTGTCTCTCAAGCTCTTTTCGGATCCTCTTCTCATGAGCCTCGACTTCCCGAGATATTCTTGCCTCTTCACTCTATAATGAAAATATAAAACAAAAAGATGAGGGAAGTACCAAACAGTTAGAATAACACAAAAATTCACAAGGAATCCTTTTTACTGCACCTTGCGTTTTCTCTCCAGTTGCAGGAGAACAACATCTTCCTCATCATCATCGTCATTACCAACTTCTCTATCGGATTTCACAAAAAGATCCTCGTTACCATGTGCGGCAGGATCCACGTAGCTTTTCTGGTACGGTGAGTCGTATTCACCCAAATTTGGCGAAGAGATGTGCACTGGTTTCCCTTGATGAGTTGAAAGATTTAGATTTGGTATCTGAGGTGAAATTTTATAGTCATCTCGATGTCCACCAGACACCGATGAAGCTCTCAGAATCGAAGCATCAAGTGGAACTCCATAATGATGCGACGGAGAAGTTCTTTCGGAATGATCAGTCCTTGAAGATGGCTGCTCAGGAAGGAACTGGTATTCACGAATAGTCCTCACAGAATCCTAAAATGGGATACCAGAAATCGTTGAGAACAATTAAAAAAAAGATTTGACCAGCTACAAATTGTGACACAAAACTAAGGAAAAACTAACTTTAACGGTCTTTACATCGGACCGGACACATACGTTGGTCTCAAAAGCCGGTCTAGCCGCCTTCCGATGGCTTGGCATCTCTGCTCCACACCAAAAAGATATAAAAAAAAAATCTTTTCCGTTTTGGTTAAGAAAATGGCTAATTCAAAAACGTTTCGATCAATTCTAAGTAGCTCCATGATAAGAAGCAGAATGTAGCATACCTATAGGCATCCCAAATGCACCAGGAGGTAAAGGATCAAACTCCATTCCAAGAATCGGTCCATTGTCTCTCAAACGCTCTCCCAATTGAGCTTCCACATAATCGATGGCTCTAACCTCGGCTGGAGACGGTTCATTAAACCGCCTAACCACCGTTACACCACCACCACTACCACTACCACCGCTTCGAGCGGTTCTTCTAGAATCAAGCTCATGACCAAACGAATTATGCTCATTTCCCGCTACCAAATCACCGGCATTGACGGCCGGTTTCAAGGATTCAGCCGCCGTTGGTGTCGACTCTTTACGCTGGCGTTTGCTCGGAGTGGACGATTTCCGGTCTTTAAGCCGCCGGTGACAGAACCACATCTGTAACTGCCTGTCGGAAAGATTCAGCTTGACTGAGAGATCCGCTCTTATAGCTTCCGAAGGATAAGGCTCAGCTGAAAAATTATAGTGAAAATTAAAACTCACTGATAAAAACAACAAAAATTAAGAAACTTTAACAACAATGGAGTGAGATTAAAAAAATAAAAAAACACACAAACAAACCTGCGTAGGTATTTTCAAGAACTTCAAGCTGAGCAGCTGTTTTCATTTTCCGTTTACTCTTACTCTCAGCAGCACCTTCAGGTGTTCTGTTCTTCTCTGCTTCAGACCCACCTTCCATTTCTACAGAACAACCCCCAAATCCGGAATTTTTTTATAAAAAAAGTCGAAACCCTAGAATCACAAAAGACTCATGAATTGATTTGGGGGGAAGAAAAAAAAAACTTACTTGTTCAGAGGGATCAAAACTTACTGGAGAGGAAGGGGGTAGAGAGATTAAAGAAAGGATTGTTCTTCTGGGTTCTCTTCTTCTCTGAGGGGATGAAGAAACCGCAGCATCACGAACACCGTTGGATTATTTGGTTTGACGAAAAAGAGAAGAGGAAGTAAAGAAGAATAAAAATCCAACAAAAAACCCAAAAAGAAAAACTTTCTCTCTCTCGAATGTGATTGGGAATTTCACAAATAAAATCAAAAACATTAAACATTCAGCAATATCGACAAGATCATTAATAAAACCGAGAAGCATTTTATATATATATATATATTAAAAGAAATAAAAAGAAGAAGAAATCACGAAGAAGAACAGCAAGCGAAAGAACAACACCAACAGTGCTTGTCTGACTATTCGTTTCTATCATAATCACCCAAAAAAAATTTCCCTTTTGCTTTTCTTTTTTTCTTTCGTAAATTTTTAGTAAAATCACATTTCAATAAAAAGATAATCGATAATGGATTGATTGGGAGAAGAAAGATTAAAAAAAAAAAGATTTATAAAAATTAATTGAGAGTATTTGGTTAATTGTCAGATGCTTCTTTTTCTTTTTTTTCTTTTTTTCCTTTGGTGGGTTTTCGGGAAAATCGAGGGAGTTTGATTCAGGAATCGCGTTTCTCTCTCTTTGAATTGTTTCTCTCTCGTTGAATATATATATCAGATTAATTTTGGTTTAAATTAATATTTTTCTTTTTCTTCTTTAGACCTGTTTTGTCGATTGTGTTTGGATCTAGACCCGACTCGTCCCTCTTTTGTTGTCGTTGGTAATTTCCAACGATTCGGTTCTAATAAAGCCCGCTATAGAGCCCACAAGCTTGTATAATAATATTTAGGCCCAAATTAAGCCCGTTTAATATACTAGTAACCCGAAAGTTTTTCTTTTATTAAAGGTTAAATCCAGTTTTCGATCCCTTTAAACTCAAAACTTTCTCTTTATCATTAACAAAAAGATGTACTTCTATTTGAAAGATCGGTTTGGACGGTGTATATGCGCTTGAAACTCTGTCTATGCTTAAAAGAAACTGCTTGGTACAAACTTCATTGTTTGTGTATGAACTAAGAGCGATTTGCTTGTTACTGAATCAGCTTTGTTGAACTTGGTAAACCAACGTGGTAAGAGAATGATGATAAAAACCAAGCCACACAACATAAGGGTAAGCAGATAATGAGGAAGAGATACGTAGAGAGAGTTTGGAAAGTTAATCAATCTCTCGTCTCCTTCACAGCAAACTCCTATCAAGTTCACCAGTCTCTCATTTGAGAAGTTTGAAGTCGGTTTTCTTTAACAGCAACCTCACATCCTGAGACTCTAACTGATCTTCCTTGACTCTGAAGAATATACAGTAGCCTTCCTTGAGTAATATATAGAACATTGGCCAATCTACCCTCAGTTTTCACTCTCATCTATCTTCTCCTCTGAGTGAAGCTTTGACCCGTGTCCCATCGTCTCTGAAATGGTTGTACTTGCCAATCTCCAAAAGATTACTCTTGTGATGTGTCCAAATACTAGTCGTATCATCCACAATGGTCACTCCACGCGCTTCTCAGCCAAAACCAAATCAAGCGTCTTCACAAATGGACTATCCTGTTATCATTCTACCCTCAAAATAGACTTCATCCGGATCAATCAGCTCCAAAAGGGCTTTGGCGTAAACGCGAGTACCCGTCGTGTAAACATACGTTGTGAATTTGGCTTCTTCCAAGAAGTCTCGAACAAAAGGCCGTAGCTTTGTCAAGAATCTCGTGGAATACTCGCCTACTTTCATCTTCCGTAGATCATCCCTTGCTTCTCTGAGTGGATACTTCTCTGCTTTGGAGAGACGTGAGACGTTAGTGCAGTGGAGAACCGTATGGTCTAAATCAAGGACAAGGTGAAAGTTTCGTCTCGTTGAGACAATAGAATCGTGTATTAAAGCACTTGGTTAACGCCATAGCTTCGTGGCTTAGCTGTAAACTTTGGACAAGATAAGCAAATAGTCGACCTTCATGTTTGTTTACTTTCGTTTTGCAGACGATGACGAGGGTACCAGTGACCGCATGATCTAGGGTTGGACGATTTTCCGCTACTTCTTGGCTTCTACTTCCGACAAGCATGACTGTCTGATTCGATTGCAGTTCACGGCTTCGTTATGGTTTTGTTTCGTTGTCATCTTCGTTAGTAACACACAAAATATGTGAGCTAATTTAAATTAAAAGTAACATTAAAATTGTAAAGGTTTTACATAAACGAAAATGGCTTCATTCTGATTCAGTCTGATTCTTCTTCGCCTTCTTTCTGAAGATGTACACATCAGTTTCCTCGTAAGCGTATTCAGGATGAAGATGCTCATGAGGAACCTTTTCGATCTTGAAAACGGCGTCGCATAGCTCCCAGAAGAGCTTATCGGCTTCCGGCGACCTAATCTGGTAACCAAGCAGCACCGCGCCGTCTTCCGCCATCAGCAACTCCATCGCCGTCACTAGCTGCCCTACCGACTCCTCGATGTACACAACATCCGCCGCGATTACCAGATCGAAAGGCGGATTCAGCGCCGAGATCTGATCCCGGTTGTTCCAGCAAACGATTGAGGTTTTTAGGAATTTTCCAAGCGCCGCCTTGTTTCGTTTCAGATTGTGTTTGAGCGCCGTCATGACTGGAGCGATGTCGGTGAGCACGATATCCGTTAGACCTAGTAGGTGAAAAGCCATACCGGCGACTCCGCATCCTGTGCCTAGCTCGACGGCGCGACGGCGGCGGAAATCGAGGAGTTCGGCGTATGGATTCGCAGACGATGATGAGTCCACCGTGGACCAGCGCTCGGCGAACTTGGAGAGGATCAGAGAGCAAGGCCATACGGAGGTTCCGACGTGCATCGTGCCATTGTCTTGCTGGATTGAGAGCTGCGTGCCATTCACCGTCAGTTCGATCACCGGAGAGTCTGTGAATTTCATTTCCCTTCTTCCCTTTCTCGCGAGCCTACTCTGCTACTCTTTCTGCAGCTCCATTTTGTTTGGAAGCATGGGCCTTTTTATTTACCAATGGGCTTTATATGGGCTTAGAGTTCCTTAAGTAACCATATTTTTGGGTTTCTTTTGTTTCCTCTATTTTGTTATATTATTTTCGTGCATAATCGTACAATTTTTCCACAACGTTTTTTTTTATGACTGCATAAAACCACCTCTATTAATATAACTTTACATATTTGCCCCAAAACTATATAACTTTTTATAAAACTACCTAATGTAACATCTCTTCCTAAAACCCCCTAATCATTATAAAACCACATAAACATTATAATTTTTCTTCCTAAAACCTCATAATCTTATAAAACCACCTAAACATATAATTTCTATTCCTAAAATCTTATAATCTTTCATAAAATTTTATTCTTTTTAACTAACATCAATTTTTATATAAAATAAAATGCCATAATATTAATATTTGAAAAATAAATATATAGATATATTTATCTATATATATTAAGATTATATTCATTTATTAAATTTTGGAACATTAAAACAATATCTCTTAAATTAGACTATTATAATGTTTTAAAAATAATGTAATATAATTACTAGAATATCATAAGTTTATAATTAATTATAGATTTTTCTAGTCTAGTGAAATTAATATAATTAATTATAATTTTATGATATTTTAGTAATTGTATTACATTATTTTTAAAACATTATAATATTTTAGTTTAAGGGAAAATGTTTTATTATTCTAAAATTTAATAAGGGATATCATTCTAGGTTTTAATATATATATATAGATACATATATCTATATATTGTTAGTTTTCAAATATTAAATATTATAGTATTTATACAAAAATTGATGTTAGTTAAAAAGAATAAAATTTCATATTTATGAAATATTATATGATTTTAGGAATATAAATTATATGTTTAGGTAGTTTTATAAGATTATGGAGTTTAGGAAGAAATATTATAATGTTTAGGTGATTTTATGATGATTAGGGGATTTTAGGAAGACATATCATATATTATGGGGTTTTAGAAAGAGATATTATACATTATATGGTTTTATAAAACATTATGTAGTTTGGAGGGAAATATGTAGGATTATATTAGTATGGATGGTTTTATGCAGCCATTCCTTTTTTTTTTTTGGTTGTCACATTTTCCCCACTAATTATCAATTTATCTATTTAGATTTGGTCATAAAAATAACACATAGAACACAGAATAATAGATCATTAGATTCTAGTTTGTGACATATAATAATTGTATAGATATATTATATAGTTTATTAAATTATAATATATACATATTCTAGTCAAATGTCTTTTGTAGACGTATATAACCATTGATAATGCTCTACACTCTAGAGTGTCAACCATAATTAGTAGGATAAAATATTTATGCAGATTTTCAATACGTATACATTTTCTCCACAACATTTTGTTTCGTCACAATTTTTTTCACTAGTTATCATATTTATTTATTTAGTAATAAGAAAAGTAACACAGAATAACATAGAGATCGTTCTAGCTAAATGTGTTTGTAGACCTAATATTAGTCACATTCCATTGTTAATGCTTTATACTATAGTGTATGTGCAAACAAATTTATTAGGATAAAAAAGGATGTCACTAGCAAAAGCTAAAGTTTGGTGATTGGTGCTAATACTTTGTCTTGAATGGAAAATGAAAATTTGACTGCAACGATAATCGGGTGATGAGTTTATCTGCCCTACATGTTTCTTTTATTGAGTCAAATCAGAGATGTTTTGTTTGTTTTTTCAACAATCAGAAATGTTCATTATTTTCCTTTTCCAAATTATGTCATGCATATCTTACACCTTTTACTGAATAATTGATGCATCTATATATATACATCAGAAAATATTATAACATATTTTTAATATAATCTTTTTCTACGTTTTGTTATATTTGTATGATGTTATCGAATACAAGTCCCATATTGTAGATCAATTTTGCAGAAAACTCAAGTATTTTTAAACGGTTTTTTTCGTATCTTTTTATAACTATAGCATGCATATCTTAGTCTAGATGATTGAATCTTATTTTCTTGAGAGCAAAAGGGAGATAAGATAAAAGGTTGAAAAAGCCTAAGCTAGGAATATTAAGCTTTTTCTCCTTTTTTTTTTTCTATTCTTTTCCTCCACTATAAAGTATATGTCTTTCTGTTTTTGCCTTTGAGTTAGGGTTACGATTTAAATAATTGTACTCCAAAAGTCTCCACCTTTTATTTTCCCCACCACTTCTCCACTCTATCTATGCCTTTTAGTTTTTGTATATCCTTGCATACAAGAAGAAAAATTAAGACCTTTTGACTCTTTATTGGAGAATATGCATGAATCTTCACTTTATCTCCTGCACCGAATATGCTATAAAACGAAATTATTTCCTTGAATTCTTTTATTCCTTGACCCAATATGTATGTGAATCACTCCTCTCCAGCGATGCTACAACTTAATATATATCACCTTTGGGTTAAGTGACGACGTGAAGACTTTATAAATCGTAAGCCTTTACATCATGTTTTTCTTAAATTATTTCAATCACCATGCATTCGATATGATAAAACAAAAAGATTATAATAAGCCTCAATTCAATAAAGGTTGATTTTTTTTAACACAATCAACATAGGCAGTGACAACTGAATATGAATATAATAGAGATGAGTTAAATATCCTTGACATGATGCTAAAAATAACATGACTGGAGAATATATATGTATATATAAATTAAACTATACCGGGAATTTAGAATGCCAAAACTGTTTAAAGCTTAACAATGTTAGTTAAATTAACAATATTAAAGTAGAAAACTTTATAATTATATATAAGAAAATATTAAAGCAAGTTACATCTTTATAGACCAATGGTGTTGTCTTCTAACAAACATTCTTATTATATTTTTGAAAATAATTAGTTGTATTAATATCTTCTTGAAATAAAATAAAAGTATAATAAAAGATTCTGAAGGTATTGTTCCTAATATCCAAAGATTATTTCTTGGAAACATACGATGTTAAGTATGTATTCATGATTTATATATCTTGAAGATAAACACAATACACATATCTAAGTAATCACATATTTATAAAGTTATAAAATCTTGAATTACTAAAAGATAACAACTTCCATAATCTGTATTTTAGTTATTTATCCATTGCCCCCCGAAACTTTTTAAAATTTGTATTCAAATCCATCCATTGATAGACGAAGGATGGCACAACGTTTGAACACCGACTCCGAGGAAATCCCGAGTTTCCCCTCCGCCACCATCGACTCTTCTACGTTTCCAGTGGTAATTCTGTAGTTCATCCGTCGCAGGCGCAATCGTAACGTCATTTCTAGCGTTCTCAATCTCCTGATCATGACTATGACTCATTATTACTCCATTGTTGATGTTTGATTCGAACAAAGCGAATAACTTTTCGCCATCTTCAAAAGTGGTGTTTTGATTGGAGGATTTTAGCGGGAAACTCTGGAGAAACGCCGACGGGTCGTTGGTCGCCGCTGTCGAAATAGAGCCAATTTCAGCCGCTTTTTGTAGTAACGCCGTCGCGGACATATTCACATTTGCGTTTGAGTTTTGTGTTTGGTCGCTGCTGAACAAAGAAGGGGCAGAGAGAGTAGTAGTAGTAGTCGAGCTACCGTTTGCCGTCTGCGTAATGTGCTTATCGTGACTATTATTAGTATTATTAATGCATCCTGACGCAGCCTTAGCGTTTCCACAAACCCAATCGTAGTCCTGCGGTTGCGGTTGAGGCGGTGCAATGTCTTGTCCCATCCATAGGGAGAGTGACGAAGACGACGACGGAGGTGGCGGCAGGAAATGATGATGGTGGTTTTGATTTGTTGGCGGTTGCGGTACAAATGGTTGAAGCGGTGGGTTGAGTGTTCTCATGAGATATTGATAGTTGAGATTAATTCCTGCGGTTCCGGCGGCGGCTAAACCGTTGAGGTGAGACGCTGCGCTTATTTTGGCTGTTTCTTCCGCTAAGGCGTCGCAGAAAGCTCTATGAGTGATGAAACTGTCTCGCCTGTTTCAGCCAAAAATTAACGTCTTAATCAACATTTATATCGACGCAGATAATATATAGTTTTAGTTTTTGAAATGCTCAAATGCAATTTGTGTAAATTAGAAAATAAATGATTACCATTTTTTTATATGGAGAAGAAATTTTTGAGAAAAAACTAGTTACAGACATTCGTTAAATAAACTATTTCGTCAAGTTAAAAAACAAAAGAGGAAATTGTACCATTTTGTACCCTTTTTGTCAAAATCATCACACAATAAAAACATTTCCCAAGCAAGAAACTTTACCCTACATACTTCAAGAAGACAAACAAAACACATAGAAAATGACAAAAAAATTTGTAAAACTGAATCAACCTATATAAATGATCAAAACAAACGACAACACACACACACATATATATATATAGATATGTGAGTGTAATATATATACGTACCTGGAGAAAATGGTGCCACAATCGCAACGGTATTCTCTAGTACCACAAGTCTTAGAATGAGCTTTATAATCTGACAGAACAGCGTATCTCTTGGCACATTTCTCGCACTTCCACTTCTTCTCGCCGTGTTTCCTGCAGAAATGCTTTTTGATTCCGGTGAGATCGCCCAGAGCTCTAGAGGAGTGATGGTGGACACAAGTATTCTCGGGGCAAACAAAGACACGCTTCCTCACTTCTTTGCTTGTCCTCTGCTTTAGCTTCCATGGAAGATTGTGTCCTCGGCGATGAAGCTGTAAGTTTTGTTCTCTTTGGAAACCTTTGCCACAGACCTCGCATAGGAACCGATTCGTAGCCATCAAGGTCTTGGGAGATAAAGCTATGACTTCAGCTTCCGGATCTATGTAGATCATTAAGAATTTTTGTTTCATTAGGTCTAATTAGAAACACAAATTATATGTTTTGGATTCGGTCATGTATTTAGTCAAATTTAATATTCTTTTTTTTTTTCTTTGTGGGTAATAGTAATAAGAAAACAATAAATGGCTTGTAAATATATATTCTCATCCAAACCAATAAAGTTTCTAAGAGAAGAACTCAATAGATCATAGAAAATTTTATATTTGAATTTACAAAAGCCTCATCTTCTTAACATTAATTAAGCTGTCTAAATATACTATGATCAAATATACAACTCATGCAGCCAAACAATAGTTTTGATATAGGTCAAGATCCAGAACGAAATAACCCAAGGAATTAAATTAATTAATAGGGGGGAAAAGTTGAAAAAGTTTCTAGGGTTTTTATTATAGGTGCTGATCAAACTTAGGTTTAATATAAAAAATTACCAGGATTTCCAGGGAGATTTCTCTTCTTCTTAACAAGAGGAGGATTGATGAGAGATTCATCATGATTCAGAGTTGATGAGCTCGGAGCAAATCCTGATCCGTTAGAGACTGTCTGAACAACTTCATCTGTCATGTCTTCTTCTGGGTTTTTGACTTGTTGTAAGAGAAATTAAAAGTAGGTTTTTGTATATAGTTGAGAAAGAGAGAGAAGGAGAAGGAGACAAAAGGGTAATATAGGAGAAAGATTAGAAATACTAAGAAATATGCAAGTTAACTATGAATGAGAAGAAACAATAACAAAGATAAAGATATATTGGGTTCTCCACTTATACATCTGGCTTTTGTCTTAACCTGTACCACTCTATCTATATCAGCTCACATATATATATATATATATATAGGTATATGAGCACCTTGATCTGTTAAGCTGATGCAGCCATTTTTATTACGATAAAAGGTTCTTTTTTATTTCAGTTTTCTTTATCAGATTATTTTAAGAGAGCATGAAGTGGATGGCGGTGGAAAATCATAAGCTGAAAGTGATATATAGGGCAGAGCCAATAGACATTTAAAAAAAAAGATGCAAATATAGGAGAAAATCACCATGCCTTGAATATATTATAGGCTCCCTTTGTATCTGCAGTTTCACTATCAATTATTTAAATATATTGGACAATTTTTATTTGTTATTTTCTATTACTATTCACATATCTTTATCTTTGTTTTTTGTTAACAATAGTTATGGAAACTAAAACGAACCATTAATCCAAACCGTTGGATATGGGCTTACACACATCTTTATCTTTATGTAAGTATTAATAGGTACTTAAAAAAATAGAAGGTTTCATGTGTTATGTGTAAGATAATAATTTAAGCATAATAATTTTTAAAAAAATGAAATTGTCTATATTTAATATTATTACTTTTGAAATTTTAGTTTCATCATTTTTTAAAAAAAAAATGTAAAACCATAAAAGTTTGACTTAAAATTCAATTTTTTCTGATTTGTTTTGACAATTTTATAATTTGATACTTTTTAAATTTATTTAAAATTCATTAAAAAATTAGTTTGTATTTCTAAAGTTCACATTTTTATATTTATTTTTGTATTTAGTGACTATATTTATTTGGAATATTTTTATATTTAAATATATAAATTCTAATAAATTATATAATTTTTGTTTGTTTAGTTAAGTATATTTAGCTGATAAAAATTAATTTAGTAATTAATTCAATAAATCGACTTTGAATTGTTTAATCAAAATACTTTATCGTGATTAGAATCAAATGAACTTAACAATTTAAAAACTTGGCTAATCATTTTTACATTAATGAATTCAAGTATAATTTCAAACATTTTAAATATTCACATAATTTTTATTTTTGATCAGTATTATTCTGAATTTTTATTTATTAAGACACACTTAAAATTTTTTATAAAAATAAAAAAATATTTATAAAAATTTATATTATTCTATTATTATTTTAATTTTTATTAATGATGATATATATGTTTATTACCATATTTCGAAAATCTTATCAAAACTAATTTATATAAATAAAAATTTCTATGTCATAATAAGCTTAATGTTATGTTATAATTTTTAAAAGAATATATATTTTTATGAGAATAAATATATGATTATTACACATTAGTAAATTTGGGAAAAATATTTTCCAAATAATATGTAGGAGATCTTTTGAATAATTCTTCTCGAAATTGCGATACTATGAATCAATTCTTTTTAATTACATATAATGTTACATATTTGATGTCGTAGGATGCCTAAATATGTAACTAATAGAAACCAATTTAAATATTTGCATTTTGCTGTGGTAGTGCATTATGACGCATATAAAATTAATATTTCTGCCTTTTCTGTTTGGCATGATGATCACGTCATTTTGTGTGTTGCCTTTTCTTCTCCATTTTTTTTCACTTTTTACTCTTATTATTACATACTTCTTTTGACAAAGTATAATTACATACTTTTTGTTCCTACATGCGCATGTTAACTTTTTGTAAATGTTCTTTTCTCTATATAATTTTCTGTAATCGGATAAGTTATATATTGATCTAAAATGAACAGTATTCAGACTAGTTAAGTAGTAATGTATATATAACAATAAAATAAATTCATTGAACATATGATTTATGAACTGTACACATGTTAAGTTTTTCATGTTTTCAAGAACTAAAAGATAGATATGTTGATTGAAGGTTAGAAATAACTTTACCTGGTTGACAAGAAAAATAACTTAATTTATCTTTTATGTTAATTTTGTGTGTGATATATTGTTTAAATATGTTACTTGGTAATAAAGATATTGTAACTCTTTTTGTCAGCTTTTTGTTCGGTTGCAAGAGTTTTCATGAGTTGAAAAAACCAAGTAACTATATCAATCCCATTAAGCATATCTCTCTCTCTCTCTCTCTCCATTTTTTTACGGTTAGTATTAAAACTAAATCGATGGGAATATTGTTTGGAATTTAGGCTTTTCAGTTTACAAAAGAGACAAAAGTAATCTTAAGGGTGGATACTATTCAAGAATTTTGCTCATTTAAGAAGAATTTTGCTCATTTAACATTGATTTGTGATGTTTGAGAATCATAATACCGAAATTCCATAGGATGAATGATGTGTCCATTGGAGAATAGCAAGTGAGCAGTAGTTGTATGGAACCGAGCATTGATCGAATTCCTTTCCATATTGAGTAGATGAGTGCTTGAGTGAGGAGAAGGTCAATGATTCGAAGTCATTAGTAGTTTATTTATATGAATCGGAATTTTTTTTTAGTTAAAGCCTTAGGTGAAAGAAGTAAAACAGATCCAATGGTGATGGTTACATCTCTTGTTAGTCGAACAAAGCCTGCAATGCACGTGTACCCATGCACGTGCTCTTTATGTATAATCCAACAACATACGACAAAAAGACCTAAGATATTAGACATGCATTAAGAGTTTCATCCGACAGTGAAATCAGTCTTTTTTTTTTTTTTGTAACAATAAGTAATCCGGGCTGAGATCCGATTAATTCCTCCCAATGAATATAGTTGTTAAGTAATATACTTGATTGGGTTTTTTTTAATGAAAAAAGTGTTTATAATGAAATTAAGTTTTTCAGTATGAAAATCTTTTCCTTAATAATTAGGAGGTTATGTGGACTCATTTAAAAAAAAAAAATATTATTGCGACAAAGTTAGCCAAAATCATACTTTTCAGAACATATATAATCTTTACGTTAATTTCGCCAACCGGCTATTTATTTCTTACTTAACAATTTGTTTTTATAGATATTGTTTGTGAATTTGAGAAAACTTTTGTGACTTTATTGAACGGTAGTTAAGGAGTTTAATTATTCATGTTTTACTTTAATATTATTTTTTCCCATTCTTTCTTTGCGCCTCTTTTTCTTTAAAAAAGTTTTTTTAAACATTCTTTAAGAAAGTTATGGCAAGTAACAAAGCGTATTTTTCTTTTGGAAAAAGGGGATATTATATATATATATATATAAACACATACACGTAAGTTTATGGGATTTAAAAGATATTTTATTTCTTCTATAAAGCTATATATAACATAACGGAAGTCCTTTAACCCAATGGTCAAAAGTTTTCAAACTTCACCAAATATAGAGTTTAATTTTCAGATAATGTACTTTCAATAAATTAGTGAATGTAATTTATCATAAGTTTCATAACACTGCATTTAAAACTGTTTGTCGTGGTTTCAGATATTGCATAAAACTGTTTATTGTAGATATAATATATGTAGAATTGTTCGTCATGTTGCATCCTAAAATTGTTATTTATGAAACTGTTCATTATAGTTGCATCATAATTTATATATTTATTTTCTAACTCATAAGACTATCCTACATTTGGGATATCATCAATACTGAACTTATACATTACATTATCGCTTCATTTTGACAGTTATACCAATTCCTAAACCGTCTAGTCTGTTTCTAATCTTCTTTTTTTTGTTAGCTTATTTAAGCTCTAACTTAAAATCTCCTTATACATGAAGCAGTTTTTACAAATTAGATAAACAATTCAATCAGCCCAAGTACTATAGCTGTAACGTTATTCAACCTATTCACATTAAGCAGCTACTTCATATAATTTATAGCTTTTTCATGTTAATATACAATTTTATTTTGCATGTCATGATAAAAAAACGAACTCATATAGTATACCAGGCAATTAATGTATTCTATAAATATCAACTATTTTGAGGTCTTTACCTCGTTAGGAGGTCAATAATTATTCAACTGGTGCATTATATTTGTATTCAAATCGATCCTCGGACAAATAATAATTAGTTCAATCTAAACCATTTATTTTTGCCCTAAGCTAAGACGTGAAATTGTCTGACTAAAAAGAATAAAGGTGAGACATAGAACTGACAAAAGGCAGGTAAGGTTTTGGAAGTCGACTGCTTGTGGGCTGACTTAATTAAAAAATCTTTTGAGTATATTTAAAGTTTAATCATAATGTAATGATGTTCTTAAGAGTATCCTTTTTAATGTTTAAACTGGTGAACCTTTTTTTACTATTTATTTTTGGAATTTTCTTCTTGAACTATGGTGGCACGAGAATATTCTCTTACAATTTTCGAGACTTTATAACATATAGTATTGCTCCATTTGCGTCGATATATAATAAAGACTCCTAGACATAAAAGTATGCAAAAATATAAACATTCACATGTATAGATATACTATATGTTGTTATGTATATTGATCCATATCGATCAACATCCTTGAAAGCAAAATTTTCGAATTTGAACTATATATATATGATAGTTGAATTTGGAAAAATTTACACATTTTTATTTTCAAAAAGAAAAAATTATATATGTAGAAATAACATAAATTTTCAAAGTAGGACAGATTTGTATTTAGATCGTAGATTACAGATATACCACATGCTCTTGGTTCATAATAAAGTAGAAGAATATAACTTTTTTGCAGATGCATTATTAGGTTAAAATGGAGACATCCCTTTGTGATCTTACCTCGTTCGTTGGGAGATCAAATAAAATAAAAATAATAAGAGTGCCAATTATATTTAAATAAAATATGAAAGCATATATGGATACACTACAAACCTGCCAATAAATAATCACATACATATATACTAAAATATGAAAGCATATATAGATATGGGTCATTAAATTTCATGGTAGAGTGAGAATATCTTTATAGGTTTTCACCCATAGTATACAATAATAGGGTTCAAATTTGGAGTTCATAGTTAAAGGTTCATATATGTGTATTGTCTATGCATGTTATACATGTGCAACAAGTATATAGATGAGTATCAAAGTCTATGTATATATGGAAGAGGGTGCGATCGATAAACGACATTTCAAAGAAGACAAAGGATAGATTCATGGCATTAAAATTTGGCGATATACATATATCAAATAAATAAGATACGTTTGGAGTTAAAAGTATACATATGTCACTTAGTGAATGATTATGGTGTTATTGTTTTTACTCCCATTTTGACCAATCCAATAGGTCAATCACTATGGACAATTATTACAAGACAAAAAAAAACATTTTGTATTTTTGCCTTTTCCATTATCAACGTTATACATATCATTACTAAAAAGCTAAGAAAACTCCGATATTGCAGTGCATGCTAAAAAAACAATTTATATAAGTAGACCAATTATTAAGGGTGATGATAAGGGTTAACTATATGTCTGGTTTTATACATGAAATATATAAGCTGGTCTTATTTTTTTGGACTACCATATCCATGAACTTTTCGATTATAGATTTAGACATGCTGTAAAATATTTTAAATGGTCAGTGAAATATTTTCAAACAAGAATTCATGTATATATGTATAAATATATATATATATATGTTTAAGTTTACCCACGCTTTATTTAAGTGGTTAGATAAAACATTATAACAAGAACCATAAATCTCAAAGTCAAATAATCACAGCTACATAGTTGTATTTTCTTAATTATACAACAAAAAATTAGTATATATATTCTTACAATCATAGGTTCTGTATACGCTGTTACCTTTTCCATGCAACTTCCTGTGAAAAAATTGAAATGGGACATTAATTAAGATTCTCTTTCATGGGTCATAAAAGTAACAAAAAGATAAAGTCACACTCTCCAACCTTTTCCACAAAGTGTGATAGAGACACCGACTATCCATTAGTTTGTGCTAATTGAGATATAGAGTTACTCTAAACATAAAAGTGGTATAGTTAATTGTACCACCTGCCTTTTGCAAAGATAACATATAACTACATTAATATAAGACACAAGAAACTACTTGCAAGTCTCAAATGTATTCTTATTCTAATTTCAACAAGTCAAAAGATAACATTCTCAACCTAAAATCCACTACAACACCAGACTATTTTCTCTTACAACTCTTCAAACTCACTTGCAAAGAAGAAGGATTAGTAATGGGGATTACTCAGGTCTTAGGGATCCACGATAAACATCTCACACATCCACAACCACAACAAATTCAGTCCTAAGCTAATCCACCAAGTTAGAGTGGGCACGAGGTCAAATATCTGTCATTTTTTGTGGGTTTGATATCCAGAACTTGTTATCCGCATGTAAATAATTTTTGTACACGTAATTGATATTTATAAAAGTAAGTACCCGTAAAATCAAGTAACCGCAAAAAAAATTAATACATGTTATCCGCTACCCGGTCCGTTATTCATATGTATTTGCAAGTATTTTGCAGGTAATTTATAAATAATTGACGGATACTTGTGAATAACATGTTTGTAATATATAACATGTCAGATATTAATTTTTTTGAAGGTTTAACATCGGAGTTATTAGTTAAATGTAATTTAAGCTAGTTGAACTTGATACCCTACCCATTTCTGATAGTCAGTCTTGCACCCATCAAACATGTCCAAAGAGACGCACATACCAATAAATGACTTCTTACACATTTACCAAAAACGTTTTCATTGCTCCTCCTGCAAGTTAACTTTGAATTAAAGACGAGTTTCTTCAGATTCTCGTTGGACCAGAATACTCAAGACTTCCTGCCTTCAAACATATAAAATAGCATTCCAATTCTTTCAAATATTAAAAAAAAAAATTTATGGAACGGCACCATTGGATTCCTCTATTACCTAATTTCATCAAATACAGTATGTAAGATATGGGCTTGCTGGCCCAATTTAATCTGTCTCAAAAACGATGTCGTAATTCTTATCGAATCTCGATTATCGCCAACATGTTCTTCGTCTTCCCTCTGCCGCTCTCAAATTCCTCTCAAGCAAGCTTCTTCGATCTTCCCTATCTAGCACGATCTTCGTTTCTAAAGGTAAAATTTTATCGATTTCAAAGCTATAAGGAATTAAACAAACGGATTAAAGATACCTAATTGTAATCGCTAATCTTAGATTTGTCAGGGTTTAATCTTTGAATTTTCAGATTGGGAATTGAAATTGCTGCGTCGAGTTTGATTTTTCCGTAGAAACCCTAATTTTTTGTTCAGTCGTACGATTTGCAACTCTGAGACTGCTTTTGATTTTATGTTTTAAAGATTCTTCTGCAATGGACACAAAAGCTCTGGCGAAATCCAAGAGAGCTCACACTCAACAGCACAGCAAGAAATCACATTCCGTTCATAAGCCGAAAGGTCCAGGAGTAGTTTCCGAGAAGCTGCAAGGAAACCAAACTGCGGGTCTGAAAACAAAGAGTCCGGTTCAATCTCGGCGTGAATCTGCACTACCGTCGAATTGGGATCGGTTTGATGATGAACTTGATCTCGGTTTGGAAAATGCGTCTGGAGATTTGTCGACAACAAGTCAACCTGCGGATGTTATTGTGCCAAAAAGCAAAGGAGCAGATTATCTTCATTTGATTTCTGAAGCTCAAGCTGAGTCTCGATCAAAGATTGAGATCAATTCAGATTGTCTATCGTCGTTAGATGATCTTTTGCACGGTATGGAATGTGTTTAGACTGTTAGTGATTGAAGCTTCACACCGTCTTTTTCTTTTGGATTCATATTTTTTGAATTCTTGCAGATGAATTTAGTCGTGTAGTTGGATCTATGATCTCGGCAAGAGGGAAAAGTATACTTTCATGGATGGAAGATGACAACTTCATTGTGGAAGAAGACGGCTCAGCTTCATATCACGAGGTAGTAATCACACTCTTGTTTCTTAGCTAAGATAACCATTTTTAACTTGCTTATCGTCTCACGGTTCACAAACTTTTCTTACATGAAGCCTGGGTTCCTCTCCTTGAATCTAAATGCACTGGAGAAAATGCTAGAGAAAGTGGATTTGCATGAGAGACTCTACATTGAAGCTGATCTTTTGCCGCCCGAGCTAGTACACTTTCTGTATCTAAAACCATTGCCCATCAACAATATTAAAGCTCTATGTTTGACAAATTCGATGTTATGGCTTGTGCAGTGTACATCTCAATCAAAAGTGAGCCGAGATCAAGAACCGTGTCCTTCACACACATCCCAAGACGCAGAAGCTGTGACAACAAGGCTAAATGAGCCAGTTCAACAAGAATCCAGTGGAAAGATGGACTCATTTGTTGCACAGGGCGAATCATCTGTCTGGGAGTCTGAGTCTCTGGATCAAGTGAAGGACATACAAATACTCACAGACCAGCCAGAGAAATCTTCAGCAATTGAAGCTGATCTAGATTTTCTTCTCAACTCCTTTGACGAAGAGCCTAAGCCAGTGACAATTGCCTCGAGTACCTCCAGTCAGAATCCTTCTGTCCAAAGATCTTCAGCTTTAGAAACTGAGCTGGATTCTCTTCTTAGCTCTCATGGTGGCGCAGAACCATTCAACAAACCAGCGAACCAATCTGATCAAAAGCTTAACACAACGGGTTTCGGTGACATGCTTGATGATTTGCTCCAAAGTACTTCAGTATCAACCAAATCACAGGAGAACCAAACCCCATCGTCATTAACAGTTGGAAAATCCGAAGTTTTAGATGAGTTTGACTCTTGGTTAGATACGATTTGATTTGTTTGTTAGCTTAATATTTACTTCTGTGTATTGCCTAAGTAAATGAGAATATTCTACTTTTGTAATCTATAAGAAAAACATTTGACATTTGATAATGACTCTTCAAATCTTCTTTGATACAGTGCACAAAAACAGCAAAAATAAAATAAAACTAACACTCAAAAGTATTGTCGATGAACAAATCTGGAAGCATAAAATGGTCCTTGGACAGAACGAAAAAACATAAACATGTTCAAAATGACACTTGTTTGTTGGAATTATGTGGCATAATATATATCTGAAATTCGAACACATCATCTCATAATATTAAAAAGAATATTAAAACCACTAAACTATATAGACGAAAAAATAAAAATAAAATGATACTTTTTCTCTCTACTTGCTAGGGGTAGGTTACAAGTTCATTGCTGGGAGATTGAGCAAAAGATCGTTGGAGCTGAGGTAAACCTTGTTGGCCGATCTAGCTATGGTCTGAGCAATCTATTATCACTGGTATATATTAGAAACGTGATTCTATCATACCTCTATAACTTATTACAGTATTATAACTAGGTGCTTTCCTACTTCACACACAGAAAAATTCAATTTAATTGTTTTATTTAAAGATGAATTTTTTTTTTCATTATTCCAGTTTTAAAAAATTTGAAACCAGACAAAAAAATTTGTGATTTGATTTTGTTTCAATTTGGTTTGATTTTACATTTTTCCTATTTTTCTCTTTCTAATTTATTGTGACTAATTCATCAACTCTTAATATATTTTGATTTATATATATATATATATATATATATATATGTTATAATATTTTAAGATTTCTTTTTAAACCAAGCTCTGAGAAGCTGTTATGTATTTTTCAAAAAATTTACTTTTTCATATTTTCTCGTTCTATTTTATTTCCCCTAAGCAAGCTTTCTTAAAAAAAAAAAATCTTAAGATATTAGATAGGATGGCAGTTTCTCAACGCTTGTTTTGAAAAAAACCTTTCATATATCATATACAATGAATTAATAGTTATTATATTAGAGACAAGAAAATAGGAAAAAAATATGAAAAATGTAAATATTTTTGAGAATACATGACAGTTTTTCAGAGCTTGTTTTGAGAAGGAATTTTAAAAATATTATAATAGAAAATTAAATTAATATGGATTAAAAATTTTAAATTAAGGATAATAACATGGAGAGACAAAATTATAATAAATGTAATTTTTAGGGTATACATGATGCAGGGGGTGTATTAAATATAGGGTTTTAAGTGATTTATATTAAAATGACAAATTTACTGTTATTCAAATATGATTTCTAAAAGATCTTTTAAAATGCAGTGTTATTGAATTTGTGATTCTAAAATGTAGTATAAAATCCACTATTATTGATATTATTTTAAATAGTGAATTTTATGAGATTTGTGGTGATTTTAAAATATTGGGTGGAGTTAAAAATATAACAATCCAAATCTCATAGTTTTATGTGGGTTTTTAGAGTGTTTTAAATTAAAATCATAACAACTTACCAAATTAACACAAAATCATCTAAGTTCATTAAAAACCAAATCACTTCAAATCTTCTCAAATACTATATTGAATAAACCTCTACAGCTTTTCAAAACTTATTTTGAGAATAAACCTCAAAGTGTTATAATATATATATATACAAGTTTAAATTAATAAGAATTAAAAGTTGTTGAATAATTTATAATAAACTAAATCTTAAAATATTCTATAAAATACAATCCACCAATGCATAACATGGTAAAACTACAGTTTAATACATAATACATAATACGAAGAAGAATTTTCCAGCATTGACATATTAGCATTTGAAGAAAATATATTAAAATGTGTAAAATTATTAGTTATACTTAAACCATTTAATTTATATTTAACTATTTAAAAAATTACTAAAACATAAATATTTATGTAAAATATTTAAGTTTAATTTAAAATATCCTAAATATATAAATATTATATAGTATACTATCTTAAATGAATCTTTTCATTTATTTTTATGGATTTGATTTTCTTTTATAAATTAAGAAGGGTAATTAAATTATAATACAAGTGAAAAAATAAGAAGAAATGATGAGACCGGAAATGTTAAGAAGTTTTCAAAAGTTTGTGATAAAAATCACATTCAATAAACAATAAAAAGATAACAATTTATAAAAAATAATGAAATGAAGAAAAATATGAAAAATGAATGATGGATAGAAAATATATACAATTCTAAGATATATAAAAGAAATTAAATCAATGAAAGATATGTGAAAAGAAAAAAATTAAAATGATAAATTGAAAATGTTAAAAAAATAATATTGGAAGTTAGATGAATGAAAAGAATATATAAAAAAAATTCATGAAATAATATATGGAAGAGATTATAAAAATCATCAAGACAAAATCAAACAAACTAAAATTTGATAAAAAAAGTAATTTAAAAAATGAATTGATAGTCAAATAAAAGACTAAACCATATATTTTAAAATATAAAATAAGATCTGTGCATATATATGCAGCTTATCTCTTAGTTTATATAAAAAATTTGTGTGTACATTTTGTAAGTAATATGATTTCAACAAGCGTTAGTCAAGTCGTTTGACACTAAAAATTTTTACCAATGAAAAAAAAAGAAAAAATAAATATGATAAAGAAACTAAATAAAATTCGAACAATAATATGATAATTAATTTCAAAGTTTTGGAAATATATATATATATATACATTATATCAGTAGCTAAATAAAAAGCTTGACTCAAATAATAATTAAAAATATTACATAATTGGATAATGTAACCTATACTATAAAAAATGGAAATTATAAAAACTATATAAAGTTAATATTGTATGAAACTTGAAATTTTATTGTTGATCCGAACTCATTTTTGCAGTAAGCAAGTCGATGGGAGACATGACTCGTAACTAATGTAGATTGTGTTGCCCTTTTGCCAAAAAATATTTTATGGGGAAACTTGATAACATTTTGTAAAATGTTTAAGTATGTTAGTCGCATACTATGTAAGCAGCTTTTGGATTATTATATTATAAAAGAAACTTTATGAAATATCTTAAGTTATGCATAATGTCTTAGAGAGGTTGGATAATATATGTTAAGCCTCGGTTCGGCCAATCCAACGATGTAATATATTTTGGGTTAAAGAATTTCGAACATGAATTAATGAGTTTTTGGTTGCGGGATTTGTTCATTCGGACTGAAATTCAGAATGTATTCGGAAATTCGGATGGACAAAATTTGTGTTAAAAAAATAGCGTTTCCTGATCTACGGGGATCGGGACGTTACAAAATGATAAGATTTTTGATATTTAATAAATAACCACATGAGAAAAATAAAATAAAAAATATTTGTTTTAAGAAAAGGAAATACTTATAATTTGTTTCTTAATCTAGATAAAATTTAAATTTAATATAAGGGAAAATAATTTAAATATAGTAGAAAAATTCTAACTCAAATATAAATATATATAAGACTTCATTAAGATTTTAGAGATATATATAAGTAGCTAAACAATAAAAATAAAAATAATTTAAATAGTGAAAACCTATAATATTTATAAGTATATGATAATTTTTAATTAAAAGCTAAATAGAAAAATAATAAAATTAAAATAAATAAATAATTGTTAGATTTCTTCTCCAAAAGTTTTACGTTGGTGTTTTCAATCCTATTTGTTTTTACGGAAAATCTTGTTTGATTTGTCATTTCTTTTCTTATATTTTATACAGATTATAAAACATTATACTATACGCATTTAGTTTAAAATAATAATCTCTTACTTCAAATTTTAATCCATGCATTATATTCAGTAAAGAAATTTCTTATTACAACCACTCAATAAAATAAAATATATAGCAACAAAACTAAACGATGAATTTCAAACATAAGAAAACAAGTCCAAGACCGAAGCCTAATCCAGCCTTCATCTCACCGGAGCCAGACTTCTCCGACGGCGCCGCCGCTTTCTTAGAGTCATCAGAGACACCAGGAGATTTTGATTTGGGACCAGGCGCCACCGGTGAGATCTTGTGTTCTCCAAACATTTCTTCCGGCAACAATACCATGTCCACCACGTAAACCGCAAGTGGACGTTCTTGTCTTAATGCATTACTGACACGTGTCTCAATGACACCGGTTGATACGTTGACTTGGTTCCCTTGACCAGTAAAGTTAAGTCCGTAAACCGCGCCACCGTCTCGCCCTGTTGCTTGAGTTCTGACAGGGTTACTTACGGAGAGAAGATCATCCAATGTGTAAAATTTGGGACTAACATGGTAAAGAATGAGATTGACTTGGTCGTCGGGGCTTAGTTTGTTTAGGGTTCCCGGTTTAAGATTTTGGAAAGCGTTGTCTGTTGGTGCGAACACAGTCATACCTTCTGATGAACTGTTGACTTGGATATTGATTTGGTTTCCAATTTGTGTTGTGTTTAAAAGACGAATAAGAGTAACAAATTGACCTCCTTTTTCAAGGATCGCCGTGATATTGATGGGACCGGAAGGGCCGGGAGCAGGAGCCGCTGGCTGAGCGGTTACCTCCGTGGAGAAGAAGACGATAGCGAGGAGGAGGAGAGGAGCTAGAGTTAGATGAATGGTCGCCATAGCGTTTGAAGTCTGAGTTTATGTGTGGAGTTCAATGGGAAAGTGAGGTTGGGAGTTATATGGATGAGAAAAATGTTACCTGATGAGTTGTGGCTTAGTTGGAATGAGATGGTATTGGCTAATAAGTCATTTTAACCAAACATTTGCCGACAAAAATCGGATTCTCTATACAATTATATATATGATTATGATTTTACTATTAAATATAATTTTTTTTCTTGTAAACAGCTATATATAATTCGTATGTGTGATCGGAATGTACATCGATTTAAAAAATACATAAATGAAATTTAATGAATATATGTGAGAAAGTATATGCGATGCTTACTATACAAATACAATCCTTTGTAAAAAAGAAAAAAAAAAATATGTATACCAAATACAATTAACACCAAATTTGTGTAGAGTTAACAACGAAATGGCAATCTTTCCTTTACCATGAATGTATATATACTTATGGTAACAACCGACACTAATACAATACTCTCAACTAATTATTAATGGTTGGTGGTACTTAATAATCTAATAGATAAAGAAAAGGAGTTCTTGATAATTTATTATAATTGTATGCCCTTAAATTCGTATAAATATAATTAAATTCAATAATAAAACCGTTTTTGATATTGGCAAAAAAAGTTAGTATTTATTGAATTTAATTATATTTATACGAATTTAAGGGCATATAATTATAATAATTTGTGGAACTCAATTATATGTGTGGAACTCAATTATATTTATACGAATTTAAGGGCATACAATTAGTAATTTAAGGACATACAATTACAATTGTAATTATATTTATACGAATTTTATTCTGAACTAGAAAAAGATTAGTATATCTTTTAATTGGGAATTTAGGAAAATATATGTGGAACTCAAACTCAATTCTTAAGAAAATGGGAGTTAATTAAACCATGTGTTGTAGTTGTAATTAATTACTAAATTAGATAGCCTATATAGAGATTACTAAGTTCATATATTGTAAATTGTAGACACTAGGGTGAATTAAAAAATGTAGATGCATCATGCATGTATCTATATCCATATACTATACGTATACATACACACGTAGACCGTAGACATGGATGTGGAATGTCTGTGTTTGTGTCATTGTATGTTGTAAAAAGAAAGAAAATGAATGGACAAAAGAATAAGGCTCGCTAAGTGACAGCCTGGGATGAACAAGTTGGCATGTGGTGGGGAGTGGAAGACCTACAAGGATAAACATATAATATTGTATTTTATCGTCATAACCATTTGTTTGATTGTGTTTGATCGATTATTACCAATCGCTTCGAGCAGAGCCGGCTCAAAAATCTTTTCATTATTTTGGACCTTTAATTACACCAATTTTTGCAGAAAAACACTTTCCACACTTAGTTAATACGGCCCTGGCTTCTCGAAGATGATCAATCAACCAAACGGTTTGTTTTGAATAATTCATTGAGAGTTTATTACGGCGGTTTGAAACATCGTTTTGATAGTCACAAAAATGTTAGAAACCGATGAGTTCAAAACGTTTTAGAGGCCAGCAATCGACCAAACACTTGCTTTTAGTAATTCTATGGGACGGTTTGATAAAAGCAATTTGTTAAAGCATTTTTAGACAGTTAGAAGAGGAATTAGAAACCGTTTAAAAAAAACAAAAGGGTTGTCAAATGTCAACTTAACATAAATGATTCTTGGTGTAAAGACACTTATATTGAAAGCATATATCTCGTGTTGCTCTTAACATCTCCTTATAAAGTGTATGATGTTTTTCTCTTAAACGCCAGTAGTTGAAGAGTATAAAGTAATCTATCAGTATTACTACTAGGCCACTTTTATATAGGATCATTAGAAATAAGACCTTTAACCATATGTTACATGATTGAAAAATCATCATTATTAAATGACATATATCTAAACTCCTTTGAAATATCCAAATCAATCTAATGGACCAGGAAGACATATCTTAATGGTATGTGGCATGCAATGTCGTCATTAATTTCAAAACTCGGATTCAAACCACCATATTACAAAAAAAAAAAAAAAAAAGTTTTCTGTTTTAAAGATTTTAATATTGTTTAACTCAAAATTTATGAGACAAACATAGAAAAATGTCTATTTTATTGTTTTTGTTGTTGTAAGATTAAAAGTAATAACTATTTTAACCCAAAAAAGTTAAAATAATTATAACAGAAATGAAAGCAGTTGGTCTATTATATACTACTTAATAAAGTGGAGGAACAGATTGAGGGACTAAGAGAAAAGACAAGACAAGAGGAAGATGTAGCCTTATGTAGATATAATTATAAGAAGGATACGTACAGGAAACGTTTCTCATCCAAAGACACCTGGTGCCTTATTCGTAATGAGTAACTTGTGTGTCAATGGTATAGACGTGTGTGGTTCACTCATGCTACATCAAAGTATTCCTTTCTCATATGGTTGGCGATGCATAATTAACTACCTAGCTACAGGTGATCGAATGCTGAAGTGGAGCTCGGTCTGTGTCTTATGTCAAGACCCATTGGAAACGCGAAACCACCTCTTCTACTTTTGTGGCTGCACTACAATCAAAGACTGTTTGCACTCTTGCAATGTGAATACATCTTCAACTTTTCACATTTCAGAAAATACACAAAGCTCTGCACAAATATGATTTTCGTGGGAGTAAAAGCGTCACTAACATAAAATATGAAGTATATCATGTGTGATTTCTTGATGTAAAGGCCTCTCCACACATTGAATTAGAGTTAATCCAAGATAAGTTAGTTACATTTCAATCAACACTTCCCTCATTTGGTTTATCCCAGTTAATTGCCCATAAGAATATGTATTTTTAATCAATTTAGATGTTACAATTCTAAACACAATCTAATTTTGGAACCAAAAATCAATAATATTGATAGCATAATTCTTGCACCTGAAACCTCACCATAAACACTTGCAAATAACAAAAGGTAAAAAAGTTCCTCTCGATTAAAAACTTGTCATCCTTCTCGGCAGGATTATTCGTGTAATTTTTTTGGCTAATGTTTTCAGTGATTACAAATAATTATTTCTCAACAACTTTATTTATTAAACTGGTTCAGATATCTAATTCGAATACACAGAGTTAACTAAATATCTCTTTATATATGTTAACTTAAAAAATATATATTTGAAAAATAAAAAAAATTCATGACAATTTAATTATAACTTAAATTCATGTTAGATAATTTGAATAACTTAGAAATTCATATAACTTTTATATATTTATCAATAAATTCGTATGAATATGTACTTATGTAATTGTAGTGTTTCCTCTTTTTTTTTCGGCCAATTCCTTGTATTAGATCAAAATTAAGATTAACCAGGGGTGGATCAACTGTTCACAGAGTGGAGGCAGGTGCCCCCAGTGTTTTTTCAAAGTTTAATGTAATTTTTAACTAATTATTTTGTTGACCCCACTAAAATTTGTAATTATGCCCCCATCATTTTTGGTTGCTGGACTAAAGAGAAAAAATAATTAAAGCCTAAAACATTAAAAACCCAAATTAAATCAATTTTTTTTGTCAACATAATTTAATGATTTTAATATCCTTTTCAACATTATGAGATGTTGGATTCGAACCCCGTCATGAATTTAAGAAGTGGTCACCACTGTGTTACATGATTCCGACAATCGATTTAATAATAATAATAATAATAATAAATTAATAACCAATTAATCAATACATTAGTTTTCTTTATCAAGAAACCACTCTATTTTTATTGGCTTCTTTAAGCTTATTTATTTTTTCTTTAGTTAATTTAATTTTTTTTTTCTAACATTTTTTCTCTATATTATTATTCATACTTAGTTTACATAAATGGAAAGAGATTAGTTGGATTTTTAGCCATTAAAAATAATAAGAAGTCTAGTTTTTTTATTTTAACTGTAGACTAGTAAGAAAATTTTTGTGACTAATGAAAATAAAGTTTTTAAAATAATAAGTAAAATGTCTGATATGTATATAAGGTGTTATTTTAGTTTTAGTGTAAAACTATTTTTAATAAAAAGGACTTCTGCCCCCAGTGAAAATAATTTATAGATCTGCCATTGAGATTAACCCATTATGAAATAATATAATTGTAGTGTTTTAAGTTACAAATTCGTATATGAAAAATGAAACTGGAATGAAATTCCAAAGGTACTGAGCAGCATGCAGCCGTACACTCGTCACTGCGGTGGAACATGATAAAGCACGGCACGTTCGTCGCGTCCGCACATCTCTCACCTGTGTCTCAGCTGTTTCGTGTCTCCACGTCTTCTCTCTCGATTGTCTTCTTATGATTACCATTTTTTTTTTTATCATTTGCATGTCCATAACTGATCAAAGTCTTTCGAACTTAACATTTCTCCAATTCGAGTGTGACCGTTATATTACGATCTAATCAAAACATATTTCTTAGCACCAAACTTTCTTATTGTATGTATTTTTTTTGTCTAACAATATTATTAGAAATCTTTGTTTGTTGACAACTAGATACTGACATTAGTAAAATTGTCATCTTAACCAAGTTGGAGCAGTTCGTTTCAAACGTAATTGCTATTGTGATGTTATTGTTAATTTGTATATTGATAAAATGTGAAATATAATAGAAAAATATATTTATATCTTGACAAACAAATCAATATATAGAATAAATAGATACTTTGTCCTATTACATGTGCATATCTCAAAGCTGATGTGTAAGAGACATGCAGTTCAATAAGCCATGCAAATTGAAATGTGTCAACTCCCTTCATCAATATGTTTTATTTACAATGTGAGAGCCAAATTAAATTTTCAGATGAAGACATAAAGATAGCAATTTAAATGAAGTCTAGATTGTACATAGTCGACTCTATATACCTGGTTCTTATCTCATTCAATTTATCGTCAAAACTTTTTAAACATCTACAAAAAAAAAAAAAAATTCCCTATAAATAGCTTCACCCAAAGCAAGTGTAAAACCAGAAAACCATAACAAATAAGTAAAGACAAAATGGCTCGACTCTCGTCTCTTCTCTCGATTTCCTTAACACTTTTGATCTTTCTCCATAGCTCTATAGCTCAACAGTTTCCAAACGAGTGCCAGCTAGACCAGCTCAATGCGCTGGAGCCGTCACACGTACTTAAGTCCGAGGCTGGTCGCATCGAGGTGTGGGACCACCACGCTCCTCAGCTACGCTGCTCTGGTGTCTCCTTCGTACGTTACATCATCGAGTCTAAGGGTCTCTACTTGCCATCTTTCTTAAATACCGCGAAGCTCTCCTTCGTGGCTAAAGGTACGTGTTTTTTGTATTTTTATTTTTTTACCAAAAAGTTTTGGATTTTTGGTATTTTCTAGTACTGAAGACCATCTTAAAATCGACTTTCAAACTCGAGATAACTTTCAGTCTTTCTAGAAAGTGTTATAGGCTTATAGTACATCATTAGAGCTTCAAAACGCCGAGTCTTATAGAACTCTTTCATATGGTTTTGATTTGGCTTCAAATTTTGATCAAATATGTTTTTATTTTTTTGTTTGATTCTTTTCTTTGGAGTTGAATTTATAATCAAATATATACTTAAATTTTTATTAGACCTATGTATGTAACTTTATTTTTTGGGTTTGTTACATTATAGGACGAGGTCTTATGGGGAGAGTGATTCCTGGATGCGCCGAGACATTCCAGGACTCATCAGTATTCCAACCAGGCGGTGGCAGCCCCTTCGAAGAAGGTCAAGGTCAGGGCCAGGGCCAGGGCCAGCAGGGTCAGGGTCAGGGTCAACGCCACGGCCAACAGGGTCAGGGTCAAGGTCAAGGCCATGGCCAGGGCCAGCAGGGTCAACGCCACGGCCAACAGGGTCAGGGTCAAGGTCAAGGCCATGGCCAGGGCCAGCAGGGTCAGGGTCAACACCACGGCCAACAGGGTCAGGGTCAGGGTCAAGGTCAAGGCTTCCGTGATATGCACCAGAAAGTGGAGCACATAAGGAGCGGCGACACCATTGCTACACATCCCGGTGTAGCTCAATGGTTCTACAACGATGGAAACCAACCACTTGTCATCGTTGCCGTCATTGATTTAGCCAACCACCAGAACCAGCTCGACCGCAACCCAAGGGTAAATATATACACTAAAACCTCAAAATTAATTATATTATATTACAAAAATAATAATAAATGTGGTTTTCTGTTTGTGTTTCGTAGCCATTTTACTTAGCCGGAAACAACCCACAAGGCCAAGTATGGCTACAGGGACGAGAGCAACAGCCACAAAACAACATCCTTAATGGCTTCTCACCAGAGGTTCTTGCTCAAGCGTTCAAGATCGATGTTCAGACAGCGCAACAACTCCAGAACCAGCAAGACAACCGTGGAAACATTGTCCGAGTCCAAGGCCAATTCGGTGTCATTAGGCCGCCATTGAGAGGCCAGAGACCGCAGGAGGAAGAAGAAGAAGGTAACGGTCTAGAAGAGACCATATGCAGCGCAAGGTGCACCGATAACCTCGATGACCCGTCTAACGCTGATGTGTACAAGCCGCAGCTTGGTTACATCAGTACTCTTAACAGTTACGATCTCCCCATCCTTCGCTTCCTTCGTCTCTCAGCCCTCCGTGGATCAATCCGTCAAGTAAGTACAATTCTCTACCTAAAATCAATGCATACATATGCCTTTGAATAGTGATTGAAATTGAAAGTTTGGTTCGGTTTATTTTTGGTTATTTGGTTTAATCAGTTTGGTGGTACCATATCAATTCTCCATTTCTACATTTAAACATGACTATTAAAACGTGTGTGGGTGTAGAACGCAATGGTGCTTCCACAGTGGAACGCAAACGCAAACGCGGTTCTCTACGTGACAGACGGGGAAGCCCAAATACAGGTGGTTAACGACAACGGTGACAGAGTGTTCGACGGACAAGTCTCTCAAGGGCAGCTACTTGCCATACCACAAGGATTCTCCGTGGTGAAACGCGCAACAAGCGATCAGTTCCGGTGGATAGAATTCAAGACAAACGCAAACGCACAAATCAACACTCTTGCTGGAAGAACCTCAGTCATGAGTGGTTTACCATTAGAGGTCATAGCCAATGGGTACCAAATCTCACTTGAAGAAGCAAGAAGGGTTAAGTTCAACACGATCGAGACCACTTTGACTCACAGTAGTGGCCCAGCTAGCTACGGGAGGCCAAGGAAGTCTAGTGCTTGAGAGCTTTTTGAAAATGACGGCGTTTAGCAGTGAGCCTCTACTGTAAAAGGAAGCTAAATAGTAGTAATAGTAATAATAATAATAATAATAATAAAATGTGACTCTTTTTCTGAATAAAATCCTTTTCTATCAGGCTCAGAATAAAAAAAATTGCATTTTCGGTTTCAATCCATGATAGAATACGTCCACCAAGCTCTTCTCATCCACATGAGAAACAATCGACGTCAATTCTTCAAACTCAGTCACATATGCATGGATCGACCCCGTTTGTTTAGTTCCGAACAAACTCTTGTCCAGTATTTAAACTGCTCCGATGATCTACTCTCTTCCTTCCCGAAGGAGACTAAGCGACTCTGTTGTGTTTTTCTTTGGAGTGGTCCAGACTTCAAAAAGCACAAAGCAAAAATAGCGGTTTACGAGCTCTAAAGAAAACAAAATACTAAAATATAGATGCTCAAGTTGATATGAAACCCGTGGAGACAAGAAGTCACCTCTTCTTCAGTTGCTAATAATCGAGACAAATCTACTGCAGACTGGGATCAAGTTACAAAGCTCATAACACTTAAGTTGTGTTGCAAGCCCTCTGGTTTAGCACTGGCATTACCCAAGATATGGGAACAAGGCGTTTGATTTCAATGTTGCGTTGTCGGATCACGAAAAGTATGTTAGAAGGGAGTCTGGGGAAACGAGTGAGAGTGATGATCATATTGATATACATCCAGCTGTTAACCACAGATTCAAGGTAAAACTGATCTGTGCTTAAGCCTTTTCAAATTAAGATATTGATCAATGCGTTATTCGATAAGTTGATAGAAACTCAGAATCAATTCAGATATGAATTCAATTCTGATGCGTTTTGTGGTCTTTTCTTGTTCTTGAGTAGATTAATGCTGGTGCTGAAATGGAAATAAATCTCTGTTAGTGTTCATAAACGTTTCAGAATCACACACAACATGGGATAACATTCATAATAGCTTCAGATTTATGAGTTATATTTTCTTTTTATTGCGGTTAGAAATGAACTCCTTTTCATGTACAACCCACAATGCGCAACGTTTGGTTTTACCAGAAATTGCCACAAGAACAAGAGCCGTCCACGAAATGATGGAACCTATTCCGATCTCTCATAACAATTTTCCTTCCTGTGATCTTCGATATCAGTTTTGTCACCGTATGACAATCCGAACACACTCGCAGGTTCTTAAATATCCTCAAGGGACTTCCTGGTTTGGTACTGATCAGACCATACGCAATCGCGAGCCTCTCGCTGTGAACTTTTAGAGACTGCACTTTCTCTGTCTCTTCAAGGTCTTGCAAGACCGCGTCTGTATCTGGAACGTAACCATTAGAATTGATCCGCTCGCTCATCTTTCTCAACATTGTGTTAATTTCCTTGCTTTGCAAATGTTTTCTATCTCCAGCTCGAAACTCATGAACTCTATCATCGATTTCTATCGTGCTTATTTCTGGCTCTTTCACTATAATTTTCTCCTTCATCAAGCTCCTCACTTTCGCCACGCCTTCATAATCCCTCACCGATGCCTATATATTCGAAAGAAGAACATAAATTCCTGAGTTTGCGATGTTTCGCCAAATGAGATACTCTGCAATTTCTTTGCCTAACACAAAATCTCCATGAAGTTTACAGCTTCCAAGAAGAGAACTCCAAACGACCGAATCCGCCTCGATTTTCATGTTTTTTATGATTTCATAAGCCGGTTTTAACCGACCAGCGCGACCTAGGAGACTGACCAAGCATCCGTAATGTTCGATTTTGGGTTTAATACCATAATCTTGTCCCATTGACTCAAACATTCTTACCCCTTCGTTTACCAAACCAGCATGAGCACAAGCCTGTAGTGTTGCGATCAAATTTATATCCGTTGGCTGTAATCCTGCGATTCCCTGGACCTCATCAAACAATCTCAACGCGTCTTGGCTATAACCGTGCATAGCGTAACCAGCAATCATCGCATTCCACGCCACCATATCTTTCCTCCACGTATCGTTAAACACTGAAATGGTCCTCTTCCAAGCTCCCACATTTGCTATACATATCAATCAAAGCCATGCATACTTTAACATTGAGCCTGATGCGGCTGTTGTTGATGAAAACATGGATCCAACGCCCAGATGCAAGCGCACCAATCTGCGAACAAGCCGAGAGAGTAGCCACGACGGTTATTTCATCAACTTTTGGTTTTCCTTTGGCCAACAGTTTCTGGAAAAGCATCAGAGCTTCGCTAGGAAACCCATGTTGAGTGTATCCATCAATCATCACGTTCCAAGAAACAATGTCTCTCTCACGCATTCTGTTGAACAAAGATCTCGCAGCCTCAACGTTACCCTGCTTCGCGTAGCAGGTGATCATAGCCGTGGAAGAAACGAGGCTTCTCTCAGGCAATCTATCGAACACTTTCTGCAACGTCGACGAGACCAGTCGCCACGTAGGGATCTAGCCCCAGTCCGAACTTAAGGACATGGGAATGGATCGCTTTTCCAGACTCAGTTGAGCATGATTTCAAAACTGACGAGAAAGTAAAATCATTGGGGACGATTTCAGAAGAAAGCAATTTAACATAAAGCAGGAAAGCTTGGTTACGGAGGTCATTAATGGAGGCAGTGTTGATTGCGGTGGTGAATAGGAACAAGTCCGGATCGATCGTCTGGTGAAATAGAGCCAACGAGTGGCGAATTTTTTCCATGGGAAGCGTATGCACGGTGGAGCTTGAGGTTTAAGATAGGGTGGTAACGATGGAGGAAGAGGTTATGACGGAGAATAGCCGCGTGGATTTGTTGCACTTCATCCACTGATTCCGATCTGTCGAGAAGATTTGCGAGTTTCTCAGGCGGCGGAAGGCGGAATCCACTGGCGGTTGCGACGGACGAGAAAGTGCTCAACTGTTTCTGCGGTAGTGACGTGGCGAGAATTAGTGACGAGGCCATCTTCGGTATTGACTCTATCATCTGTCCGAACTAGTACGCTGTCGTTTTCAAGTCATTGTTTATGAGCAGAATTATAAACTGACGTGGCAGCGTTCTGCTGGTTAAACGTATGACAATTGAAGAAAGACTAGTAAAGTATGTAAATCTGATGGATAGAAAAGTGCGTGACGTGGCCGAAATCTAATGGCTTATCAGGCTACGTTGAAACGTAGCGTATATAAACGACGACAGTAAGCGGAGGAGGGAAAATCGTCGGTCACGGAGTAAACTATCTCTCTTTTTCTCTATCTGACTGTTTGATCCTCATAAATGGCGGAGAAAGATGCGATGGCGAGAAGAGAAGGTGGAAATGGCGGTGCGATTAGGGTTAGCGGAATGCAGTTTTCTTACGATGTCCAAGATCCTATATTCTTCGATTTCAACCTCGATCTTCCCGCCGGATCTCGTTGCCTCTTGGTTGGTGCCAATGGATCTGGTAAAATTATCGATAATTTTGTTTTTATTGTGTGTTGTGTTATTCCCAATTGCATTTGTTGTTTCTGTTTCTATGAATCTAATTAGATCGTTTTTTGCAGTAAAGGGTTTGATTCTTCTGCTCTGAAATTAAGCTTTACGAATATAGAATATTTATATCATTCATGTGATTGTGTTGGGGTAGTGTTCGAATTTCAGCTTTTTGTTTTGCGATTAGTAGAGAAATTTTGGGTGTGTAAGTTCGATTCGGCTGGAAAATTTTCAGGAGATGATCGTAATTGCTTGTTTTTATTGACATAATTTTTCTTTAATTGAGGTCAGGCAAGACCACTTTATTGAAGATTTTAGCTGGAAAGCATATGGTTGGAGGGAAGAACATTGTGCAAGTGCTGAATCGCTCAGCTTTTCACGATACAGAGCTTGTGTGTAGTGGTGACTTGTCTTACCTTGGAGGATCATGGAGTAAAACCGCTGGTTCTGCTGTGAGTAAACCCTTCCACTTTTCGTTCTACCATAATAATTTAGTTTTGCCTTCTGACATCTGATGTTTTTGATCCTTTTCTGAATTTTAGGGTGAGATTCCTCTTCAGGGAGATTTCTCAGCACAACATATGATATTTGGAGGTGATATTATTCTCTTGTCCGCAATGGTTTTTTCTATCTTTTGATTCGCTTTTGAAACTCAGGGATGTGTTTTTGTTTTTGTTTTCCAAGCAGTTGAAGGGATCGATCCTGTGAGAAGAGACAAGTTGATTGATCTTCTTGATATCAATCTCCAATGGCGTATGCACAAGGTTTCTGATGGGCAGAGACGTCGAGTCCAGATATGCATGGGTCTTTTACATCCATTCAAGGTAATGGATTGATTCTGTGATCTGTACTAACTCACATAAACTCTTATCAGTTGGCGTTAAGCTACAGAGTTCATCAACATGGTCTCTGTTTTCTGTTTCAGTAAATTGATAACGTGATTTCTGATAATAGGTATTATTATTGGATGAGGTTACTGTTGACCTCGACGTTGTTGCTAGGATGGATTTGTTAGAATTCTTCAAAGAAGAATGTGAACAGGTAAGCCATTCGCTAGTCCATTCATATCTCTCATTATCTTAAAAGCTCGTTTTCTATTCGACATTGATTGAGATGGTGGCTTCAGCATATATTTATGTTCACATAGCCCCAGCAGTTAGTATATACATAGATTATGCATAAGGACACAAGCTTTCTGTTAGACTTTCGATCAATGTAACAGTGGGTCTCTCCTTGTAATCTGTTTATAAACACTCAAGAATGATTATTCTGAATAATACGATGTGATTACGAAATACCAAAGTTGCAAATCCGATTACAAGAAAGTCTAACAGCGGGATATCGTAAACACCGAGAATCTCATGTCGATTCTCTCTACAGACTCATAGCGTCTGAGAATCTACAATATCCAGCATAAACATAAAGGTAGCCTGCACTCTTATTTATATCATAAGGCTAAACGAAACCCGCTAATTCTGAACGAGTCTTCACTCTGTTATTTGAACAACTTTCTTCCCGCCCTCTTTTGCTTCCTTGCTCCCCTGCTCTTCTTCTTCACGATCACTGAACAGCGGCATCTCTATTCCATGCTCCTGCCCATGATCATCTCTCTCCATTGCAAGCTCACGATCTCTCTGCTCCTCTGCCCCTGTGTGAGTAGTCATGTCCTCTGCTTTCTTATCTTTCTTTCTCCTTCTCACATAAGTTTGGTGGAACTTATCAATACTCCCCCCAACGAAACCCAGCTTGCCCTCAAGCTGGTAAGAAGGGAAACGCTGTCGGAACTCCGTAGCAAGCATCCAAGAATCCTCCAAGGAGGTAGTATCCTGCCAATGAACCAATAATTCCAACCCACCATCAATATTATAACGAGAAGCAAGAATGTCTGCTGGTGTTGGCGGTTGTAGCAAGTTTTCCATATGAACTGGTGGCATGGACTGCACTGCAATACCCGACCCAACTGCTCGCTTCAACTGTGAAACATGAAACACCGGGTGAATCTTAGAACCCTCTGGAAGTTGCAGCTTGTACGCAGTAGCTCCAATACGTTCCACAACCCGATAGGGTCCATAAAACTTAGCAGCTAACTTCTGATTACCCCTGCGAACCACAGAGTGCTGACGATATGGTCTCAGCTTCAAATACACCAATTCGCCCACAACAAACTCCACATGGCGCCTGCCCTTGTCCGCTTGCACTTTCATAAGATGTTGTGCTCTCTCCAATGTAACTTTTAGTTGGGTTATCATCCTATCTCTCTGCAATAAGGACTGTTCCAAATCGAAATTGGTAGTAGAACCAAGTTCAAAGGGAAGCAACCGCGGTGGTTCTCGCCCATACACCACGTGAAAAGGAGTTGTTTTCAAAGAAGAATGGAAAGATGTGTTATACCACAATTCAGCCCATCCCAAAAACTGAAACCAAGTGCGTGGATGCTGAGAAGCAAAACAACGCAGATACGTCTCCAAACAACGATTGAGAACCTCTGTTTGACCGTCGGTTTGGGGGTGAAAAGCAGTACTATATTGAAGTTTGGTACCTGCCAGCCGAAAAGCTTCTTTCCAAAAAGAACTTAAAAATAAGCGATCCCTGTCTGAAACAATACTCCGAGGGAACCCGTGAAGACGAACTATTTCAGCAATAAACGTTTTTGCCACATCACTAGAAGTAAACGGATGCTTGAACCCCAGAAAGTGAGCATACTTGCTCAACCGGTCTACCACAACCAAAATAACATTAAAGCCTGAAGAGGTAGGAAGTCCTTCAATGAAATCCATGCTAATATCCTCCCACACCCTGTGAGGAATAGGTAATGGCTGTAACAACCCAGCTGGAGATAAAGTCGAGTACTTATGGGTCTGACAAACCGCACACTCCCTTACATATTTCTGAATGGTGCGATACATTCCTTTCCAATAGAAAGAACCCTGAACTCTTTTAACCGTCTTCAACACTCCTTCATGACCCCCCATCAAGCTATCATGACACTCCTGGAGAATGAGAGGTATGAATTTGGAAGTGCAGGGGATAACCAAACGCTGCTTTGACCAAAGTTTATCATCCACTACCAACAACTTCCCTCCACTCGGTCGTTGTTCCTTCACTTGGCGAATGAGAGCCTGTATCCCCTTATCTTGCGCAATTTCCTCAAACAGATCTTCCCATTGTAAAGTTGCAGGTATGGTCAATGGAAATAGCAAGGTAGAAAGAGATATACTGCGAGATAACCCATCAGCTGCTTTATTCTCACAGCCCGGTTTGTAGAAAATTTCAAAGTCAAAACCCAAGAGTTTAGTGAGCCACTGTTGATATGCTAATGTAACCTCCTTTTGTTCTAAAAGAAACTTTATACTCCTTTGATCAGTATGGACATGAAAACGCCGGCCCAAAAGATAATGACGCCATTTCCTCACAGCCATAACCACTGCCATCAACTCCCGTTCATAGGCTGACTTAAGTTGTTCCCTTGGTGTAAGAGCATGGCTGAAATACGCAATAGGTTTGTTCTCTTGCATAAGAACCACCCCTATTCCAAACCCAGAAGCATCTGTTTCTACCACAAACAACTTACTGAAATCCGGTAAAGCCAAAACTGGTGCTGCGACCATTGCTTTCTTCAAAGTGTCAAATGCTTGTTGAGCTAAAAGGGACCACTGAAATTGATCTTTCTTTAGTAACTGAGTTAATGGTCTTGCTAGCATGCCATAATCTTTCACAAAACGTCGATAATACCCTGTAAGCCCAAGGAATCCCCGTAATTGTTTGACTGAAGAAGGCGTTGGCCACTGATCCATAGCTTGTGTTTTAAGCGCATCTGTAGCCACTCCTTGAGCAGAAATGATATGGCCTAAGTACTCAACCTGGGAGACTCCAAAAGAACACTTCTTCTGATTAAGAAAGAGTTTGTGCTCCCTTAAAACCAAGAGTACCTGTCGAAGTTGCTCCACATGCTCTGCGATCGACTGACTATAGATCAGAATGTCATCAAAGAAGACTAAGACGAATTTCCGCAAAAAAGGTTTGAAAATCTGATTCATCAAAGCTTGGAAGGTAGCTGGAGCATTGGTTAAACCGAATGGCATTACCAAAAATTCATAATGTCCTTCCACTGTGCGGAAAGCAGTCTTCGGTATGTCTTCTTCAACCATACGTATCTGGTGATAACCCGAACGTAAGTCCAACTTAGAGAAGATGGTCGCCCCGTGTAACTCGTCTAAGAGTTGATCAATAACTGGAATAGGAAACTTGTCAGGTACCGTAGCACGGTTTAAAGCTCTATAATCCACACAGAAGAGGAAACCACCATCTTTCTTGGCCACAAGAAGAACTGGACTTGAGAATGGACTCACACTTGGTCGGATTATCCCAGCCTGCAGCATCTCATGCACCATCTGTTCCATAATGATTTTTCTCGCTTGTGGGTAGCGATAAGGATGCACCGATACTGCAGTTATTCCCGGAAGCAGTTTAATAGAATGTTCTTTACCTCGCAGAGGAGGCAATGCAGTAGGTGTAGCAAACAGGTCACTAAACTGCGTGATCAAATCAACCATTCCGGGAGACAAATCTGGCGTCATTGATGTCGCAACGGCAGTAACCAAAGGCACTTCCCTTCCTCGATGGTTAGCACCGCAGACCGGGCTTTGTGGCTTGAGTGAAGACCAGGGACAATGGAGCGTCAAGTCGCCCAACAAAGTCACCCGATGTCCGCGGTAGAAGAAGGACAACTCCTGTCTCTTCCAATCTACCTCGCAAAGACCAAGCGTCTCAAGCCACTGCACACCGAGTATGACATCAACGCTGCCCAGCTCAAGAGAAATGAAATCAGAGGTGAAGTCAACATTGTTCAGATGAAAAGTGAGTGCACGACAAAGTCCCAAAGCCTGAACTGTCACACCATTTCCCAATAACACATCATAGTTGCTAGAAGTAGACAGCTTCAACCTTAAAATCTGCACAATATCAGGGGAGATAAAATTGTGCGATGCACCACTATCCAACATAATGATGACTTCTGTACCATTGATGAGCCCTCGTAAACATGTTGTTTTAGGACCATCAACCCCAAGAAAAGCTTGTAGGGAGAGCGTAGCTAAGGCTGGAGTGGCATGTAATGGCTCTTGCTCAATAGTGGCTAACTCCTCATACTCACCCCAAGGCTCAAAAACCTCCATGTCCAACCCATTGATAACTGTAAGAACTCGAAATTCTTTGTTGGGACAGACATGACCTCTTGCCCAAGGAGCTTGGCATTTGAAACATAAACGTTCTCTTCTCATTCTGTCTAACTCTGCATCTGTATATTGCTGTCTTGGTCTACCGCCCAAGCGATTTGGTCGAGCAGCTTCACCCATAAGACCCTGCACCACCCGCGGTTTATCAGATACACGTACTGGAGGTGACACAGGCACTGGTTTGGACCACGGTTTGGTGAAGGAAGCGCTTTTTGTTGTACCCGATTCACCCATGATTCTGCAAAAAGTACTTGTTTCCATCCTCAACACAGCAGCAATATATTCCGGTAAACCCCGTGGATCTTTCATCCGAATAACTTCTTTCATTTCCGGATTGAGTCCAGAGTAAAAGATCTTCTCTAAGTGAGAGTCCTCTAACCCATTCACTTGTGAAGATAGTTCTTCAAACTCTGAGACATAATCTGCTACAGACCCTGTTTGGCGAATAGAAAACAGTCTCGTGCTAGGTTCGGTATCGATAGATTCTGCAAAACGAAGGACAAGCTTCTGTTTGAAATCCAACCAATCGCGAAAACCACCTCGTTTCAAGACCCAAGCAAACCACTTCTTAACGCGTCCCTCAACACATAAAGCAACTAAATCCAATTTTTCCTCCTCTCGGAATCTGCCCACTGTGAAGAAATGTTCAATATCTACTATCCAATCATGTGTATTGGCACCATCGAAGGAGGGCATCTCCACCTTCTTAATCATCTGCTCTCGAGAAGCAACATTGATACTTTCATCATGCCCACTAAAAAAACGTTCATCTCGTACGCGGTCACGTACATGGGTCGGTGCTGTGCCGGGGAAGTCTGACATAATAGGAGAACACTGCGGAGAAACTGAAGGAGGTGAAGACACATGTTGTTTACCAATCAATTTCGCCAAGGCACTGATTTGCTCTTCCAAAGATTCAAATCTCAACTTATTAGCTGCAGCTTTTTTCAACAAAATCTGATACTTCCAAGGAACCTCCTCCTCAATTGAAGTATCAGGTGTAGAAGAACTATGGGGAGACTGCTGAGATGCCATAACGAAAGAAATCTGCACCAAAAGAAAATATATCCTGCAACACCCAATCCAAGAATACCAAGGCAATTCTCTCACAGCAACACAAGGCAACAATTCAATCACAAGAGATGAATATCTATTGCAGCAAAACAACACAGCAAGCAACACCGAATAACGATTCCTTTCAGCAACCTAAGCACAAGACGCTAAATGCAAAAGGATGCAAGAAGGTAAAATGTATTACCCAAACCCACAGATGAAACCGAAGACAACTTGATCGTGCTAAGTTCAACAAGGAACAAGAAGCGATGTCGAACAACACCCGCTCAACACGATTAAGCTACAGAACCACCACCACGCCTGCGGAATACCGAAACACAAACCCTGACGTAACCCGATCAACCCACAATGGTGATCGACCCACACCGACCACAAACGCAACCCACACAGACCAAACCCCACACGATCGGAGCAGAAAACCAAAAACCCAGCAAAAACCCACGGGCCAAGCAGAACCCACAAGGAAAACCCACGATCAGCAGAAACCCTGGTCGACAAACGTATGATCAAGGTGGAAAAAAACCCAGCAACCCAGAGAAAGAGAGCAATCGTACCCGAAGGACGCGATGTCGACGGTCCACGCTCACCGCACCAATGTTAGACTTTCGATCAATGTAACAGTGGGTCTCTCCTTGTAATCTGTTTATAAACACTCAAGAATGATTATTCTGAATAATACGATGTGATTACGAAACGATGTGATTACGAAATACCAAAGTTGCAAATCCGATTACAAGAAAGTCTAACAGCGGGATATCGTAAACACCGAGAATCTCATGTCGATTCTCTCTACAGACTCATAGCGTCTGAGAATCTACAATATCCAGCATAAACATAAAGGTAGCCTGCACTCTTATTTATATCATAAGGCTAAACGAAACCCGCTAATTCCGAACGAGTCTTCACTCTGTTATTTGAACAACTTTCTTCCCGCCCTCTTTTGCTTCCTTGCTCCCCTGCTCTTCTTCTTCACGATCACTGAACAGCGGCATCTCTATTCCATGCTCCTGCCCATGATCATCTCTCTCCATTGCAAGCTCACGATCTCTCTGCTCCTCTGCCCCTGTGTGAGTAGTCATGTCCTCTGCTTTCTTATCTTTCTTTCTCCTTCTCACATAAGTTTGGTGGAACTTATCACTTTCTCATTTTGGTTCTTGTTGCGTCATTATGATCCGGTTTAGCTCTCGATGTGAATTATTACACAAAATACACCTATGTCTTGATATAAACTTAGCTAGATAAAAAGGGGACACATCAAGATGATTCACATCTAGTCACACAAATGAAGCTAATCGAGTCATGTTTAAGGAAAGGCCTACGTTTAGAGGTCATTGATATTATGGTTTAGAAACATCGAATGTTGATTTATCTTTTTATTATTGGCCAGAGAGGAGCAACAATTGTATATGCAACTCATATTTTCGACGGACTAGAGACATGGGCTAGTCATCTGGCGTACATTCATGGTGGAGAGCTGAAACTCTCGGCCAAGCTGAACGAGATCAAGGATCTGAAAACTTCACCAAATCTGCTCTCTGTGGTTGAATCTTGGCTTCGATCTGAAACCAAAGTCGAGAAGAAAACGAAGAAGAAACCTGTTGCTACGTCTCCATTTATGTCGTCAAGACAAATGGCATATTACCGGTGAATCGTAACATCTGTGAGAGTTCATCACAGACTGGTAAGAATAAGACCACTTCACATTTGCCCTTGTTTTTTTTCCTTATTTTTTATGACACAGTTAAAAGAAATTCTGTCAAACTAATCTTTCATAATAAATTAAAAAGGTTCCTTTAATTTTTCTAATAATCTAGTTTTTTTACTATAAATACTAGATGAATATTTGCGAACCGTAAAATTTAGTCTCTAAATGATAACGCAATGAACAATGAAAAATAGTGCATTTCTCTTCATTCCTAAAAAAATATACATCATTTACAAGTAATGCTTTTTACATATGATTCTTTTTCATTTTTTATAGGAGAATATAGAATAAATATATACTATATCAAATTTGGGAAAAAACAAAGGAACAAATATTCCTATTAATTTGTTCCCTTTCATTCTTTTCCTTATCATTTCTATTATTCCTCTAATGATCACCAGTTATAGCCTTAGTTTTGTCCTCCAACATGGTGTCAATTAATGCCATCTTTTTCACCATTTCGACAAAGAATGCATCCATGGCCAACATTAGGGATGTTGTATCGGGTAAAATAACCCAAGCAGTAAGAACTAATAACTAGAGCCCGAAATTCAAGAGAATTTGCACTATTATCAGATATAACGAATTTACTTGCGGATACCCCCAAAAACATTGTTGCGTTTTTTTACTGTTTTATTTTTTTATTGTATTATATATAACTCAGAAACTTAATTTGTGTAATATTTTTTATAAATTTTTTATATTTGAATAGAGAAAAACAAAATTTTAAAAACATTCCAATAAACATTCCAACTTCGAAAACCAGATGATTTTAAAGACCAATGAATCCAAAGGTCACATGCCGATTCCAAAAGCAATATTAACACTTAAACTATTCTAACAATTAGTCAAAATGGGAAAATTTTTGATAACTTATTATCTAGGATTGATACATCATCACCTCTTTTCATAACTAATTATCTTACTTTTTCCATTTTAAATTATTACTATATTAAATATATTTAAAATATATGTGAACTATTCCATAAAAAATATGATAAATAGTTCTAATTGGCATATTATTTTTAACATTCGAGATCACGGTGAACAATTCTACTTGCACAATGTTGGAAATGTCTAGTAAGTTTACCTTTATTAGTTGACAAAAAAAAAAGTTTACCTTTATTAATAGGATAATTTAGGTGAATATCAATGGATGGCCAAAAAATTAGTTTATGACATTAATAGTTTCAAAATTAGTAAAAAAATAAAATTTAAGACCAGAAATATTCTTTTTATTTTATTTAATTACAAAATATGCAATTGTTTTGAAAAATTTATTTTAATGTTAATATGGCTAGTAATATTGTTCATCCCCACCATTACCACTGATGAATTGCATAACAATAGTGATTTATATAATTCATCAACCACTATTCATCATGCATAAAGTTTATAACGAATGTTACCATACTATATGACATTTATAACATGCTAACAAAAAATAACGAATATTTATAATGTGCTAACATATAAAATATCATGTTAATGAAGTTAACATACAGTAGAAATATCATTTTAAACTATTTATTACATTATAAAAATATAAAATTTATATGTTAACATGTTTATTATATCATAAATTATCATGTTCATTCAGTTATCATATAATAAAAATATAAAATATCAAAATATAAAATTATCATGCTAACTCAATTATGATATTATAGAATATATATGTTATTTTCAACTAACTTTGTTATCATAACAAGATTAGACAGAATTACCTGGATAACATATTGCTTATTTTGTTATTCATTAACTTCATTGTATTGTATTTGAACACAAAATCATAAAAACCAAAAAAAAAAATAAAAAAAAATCGGCTCTAATCACCACCATCCATTGACTAAAAAAAAAAAAAAAAAAATCACCACCATCCTTTTATCTCTACCATAACCGCTATCATTACTACTACCGATATTGTTATTATCTCAACACCAATATTATTGTCCACCAGATTATCATTATCATCAGTATCATTGTTATCACCGTCACCAATATTCCAGTGATCACCACCAATATGTTATTACTATCACTATTACCATTATCAGCAGCAGACACCATCAACAATTTTCTTCTTTACCTTAATCATCTTCTATTTGTTTTTTTTTCTTTCTCTTTTCTTTTTTTCCTTCTTTCCTTTTATTTTTTTATTTTTTTTTCTTTTTCTTTGATTTTGGTGGAAAAATAAAAAAAACATATGTAATTAATTAAAGAACATAAGAATAAAACAGATTTTTGCTAATAATTAGTAAAACTGATTAATATAGTAATGTGAGGGAACTAATTTTTCAAATTTAGTTGCCAATAATTATAATTTCTCTTATTAATATGCATAAATTACATTCTTTCGGAATCAAACCACATACATGTTATGTTATAGAAGTAATAATTAACTATTGGTCAACTAGTGAAGATTTTGAAAATATTTTTATTTATTATTTAAAGATTGATAACTCAATTATAATTACTCTATTATTTTCTAATTAATACCTCATATATTTTTTTCGTGTTTTCCTTTCTGATGGATACCTCTTATACTTTCCATCCTATTTTTCATTTACATTTTCTGATTAATCTCACATGTATTTTAAAGTCTTATATCCATAGTTTTCATATTGTAAATTATAAAATTTTATTATAGGAAACTACACATATATGCAGTTCTATATTGACATTGACCTTTTTTTGTTCTCTGATATATATGTGAAACAATAGAGAGGTGGATAATTTGGGAATTAAATCATATATAAGAAATAGTGAAAGAAATAGAAACATCATTAGTTGTTAGTCATCAGAGGTTTTGCTATGAATATATATATATATACTTTAGTTAGATAAAATCTTTTCATGTTTTTGATTGTCACTGATTCGTCTATATATATTTTATATACTTTTATGTAGTATCTGCTAGAAGACCATTTGTTAACATTTAAAATACATTTGTTACTTTTTGAATAAACAATAATTTATGTCTACCGAATGTATTTTTTTTCTTTGTGTGAAGTAATTGTCATGAGTTTCAATTGCATCAATAATATGAACAAATAGGAAACCAGGCATATTATATCTCCAATGGAACATATCATCATTATGAAAAGTAGGATCTATGAGAAGTAATAGTTAAATAATCTACTATTGGGTATTCTTAATCATGGTGGATAAATAACGTTTGTACATTGAGCCACTATAGATCACATGGTTGGCTTTTTTATTGAGAAGGTATTATATTTGTTATTAGCAATAGTTAGGTACTTTTATGTTCGAGATTATTGTATGTTTTATTATGATTTTTAGAGGATGATGAAGCATGGAATTGTGGCAAACTCATTTTGAAAGAGAAAAATTAGGATAAGCAAAACAACAAGTATAGAACTATAGATTTGTGGTGATTAATATTACTAATTATAGAAATGTTAATCAAATAATGTCAGAATATTAGAACTTTATATATTTTTGTAATGCCAAATGTATTTATAATCGATTAAAAGATGTATAATCTTGGAATATATGTTTTATCGTACTGACAAATCTGTGTTAGTGGGGAAATGTGAACATATTGAAACCTTATATGTCACTGTAATGTCAAATATGCTTATATTAGATTAATATAGGAATTCTGAAATTAACATTTCTATAATTAGTAATATTAGTCACTTTTTACAATTGATGTTCTGGTTGATGTACATTTCTCAGCTCTTTCTTCTACGACAACTTTCATTTTGACTCCTTTTAAGAACTTGTAGATTTTTAACGAATCAATGAGCATAAAATGAGTTATCTGACTGCAACTGTGGGGAAATCTCTTCTCTAGCCGCCATTTTGAACATTTTATTTTTACTATTATTGTCGTTTTTTCCAGATTTTTTTTAAAAATAATTAGATTTTAAATTAGTTAATTACTATCTATTATAAAATATTTCTGGTCCAAAAAAACGAATAAATATCATTGATAAACCTTATAAAAAGTATCATTATTAATTTTGTTTTAATCGACTATTTTTCAAAACTGTAAAAGTACACATAATTGACAAAACAATATTTGCATGATTAAACAATCTGTTAGAGCATGTTGCGCTTAACCTCCCAATATTAAGAACAAAAAAAAACCACCGTAATAATTTTTGTTGCTCTGATAATTTTTTTGTGCTTCCTACACAAACCTTAATCAGGATATTATTGTTAATTTATCCGAATGTACAATTATTTAAAACCAAAACTAAAAAAAAAAACACAAAAGGCGACAGACAAAAATGTCGAAAATCTTCATTTCCTCTCGTCCCTCTTTCTAATTTCTTCGTATCAATTACCCAAATTGCTTTTCATTGTTGAACGACACCTCGATTTTTGCTCAATGGCCGGGTCAAATCCATCTAAAAGTTTGTGCTTTCTGTCCTAATTTCTCTCTGATCAGTGTTCGATTTCTAATCTGATTGGGGTTTTCATTGGCTAATCTCCTGGGGTGAATTGTTCGGAGTTCCGGATTTATCGATCTGATGGTGGGTTTTGATTTTTGAAACGATCACGATGAGGTTGATGGCGAATTGACTTCTGGAATCTGGATTATGATCTAGTATTGTTTTTCTACAATAATGGATCTCTGAAGGTTTTTTCGATGTGAAACTCGTGAATCTGAGGATTGTCGTCGTGGGTATTGTTTCTGGGGTGTAAATGCTGAATTGGACAACAGATTCAGGAGCAAATTGAGGAAAAGGAGGCTTTGTTTGGTATATTGATTTTTTTTTTTGGAACTTGAGGTATTTTCTGCAATAGAGATCGGAGAAGATGGATCTTGTGATCGGTGGGAAATTTAAGCTTGGAAGGAAAATTGGTAGTGGATCATTTGGAGAGCTTTATCTAGGTAAGTAAACGGAGGACGAATCTGTTTTAAATTTTGTAAATTCTTCTTCTTTTTAAGTTTTAGGTTTTACATGTTGTTGAGCATTTGTGCAGGTGTAAATGTTCAAACAGGAGAAGAAGTTGGTGTCAAACTGGTAAAAGTGTTACCACATTTAACCATTTAATGCATTTTGTTGAATTTGATAATGTAATTGCAAAAATAAAGAGTCTTTTTAGAGCAACTGCAACTTTCATGTGATGTTATTTGTATAATTCTTTTCACATGAAGATGATGAGAAATTGCCTTCTCGTTTTATTCGCCATTAACATGACTTTGTTGTGTCCCTTTGGATTTGCTTGTCTACTTTTTTAATTCCCCTTTTGCCTTTTTCTCAATTCAATTCTCAGGAACCTGTGAAGACCAAGCATCCACAACTTCATTACGAGTCAAAGTTGTATATGCTGCTTCAAGGAGGAAGTATGTGTCACTTTACACTTGAATTATATCATTCAAGAATTCCGACAGTCGTGATGATTAGCTTCTTCTGCTGTGGGGAATCAATAATATACGGGCTTTATCAATTATATATTATGCTGCTTGCATTATTTTTTTTTTCAAATAGTTAAAAGATTTTTTTTTTCTCTCTCTCTGAAGCTGGTATTCCAAATCTCAAGTGGTTTGGAGTTGAAGGTGACTACAGCGTAATGGTTATTGACCTTCTAGGCCCTAGTCTTGAAGATTTGTTTAACTACTGCAACAGGAAGTTCACATTGAAAACTGTTCTCATGCTTGCCGACCAATTAGTGAGTATATGAATCTGCTTATTGCTTTCCAGCTCTTCTGTGCTCTGAATATATGAATTCAATCTTTATGGAGGGGTATCTTTTTTTTTCCTTGTTGATGTTTCAGCTTAATAGGGTCGAATTTATGCATACTCGAGGTTTCCTTCACCGTGATATAAAGCCTGACAATTTTTTAATGGGCCTTGGACGCAAAGCAAATCAGGTGCTAAAATCTATCTTTATATAAAACTTGTGCTTAGAGATATTCTGTTGTGACATTATATGTTATCGCCATGGCGGGTTCTGCTTCAAACTTCTGAGATAAACCTTTTTTTTATTCTCTTTATGTCAGGTGTATATCATTGATTTCGGACTAGGGAAGAAATACAGAGACCTTCAGACTCACAAGCACATTCCTTATAGGTAAGAATATCCATGTTCTCTCGTTTCATCTAACCTTCACTCGAGGATCCGCTTCTTTGCATCTTGATTTCTGTGAACTCAGAAAGATCAAATGCTGTGACAGAGAAAACAAAAATCTCACTGGGACAGCTCGGTACGCAAGTGTCAACACTCATCTTGGAGTTGGTAAGAGTCTTGTTCTGTGTTGATATGTATATACATTTATTTTTTTGTATTATATGCCCAATTCTTAATTAGTTTTCGCTGGTGTTTGAACAGAACAAAGTCGAAGGGATGATTTGGAATCAGTTGGTTATGTGCTTATGTATTTTCTCAAAGGAAGGTAAGAGTCTACCCATTTTCTGCCTATAAATTTCAACTTACGTATATTTTCTTGAACAAAGCTGACTTTTTCTGTTTGTTGCTATCAGCTTACCATGGCAGGGATTAAAAGCTGGGACAAAGAAGCAGAAATATGACAGAATCAGTGAGAAGAAAGTATCAACTCCTATAGAGGTAAAAACAACTCGACAATCCGATATGTTTCTAAGTAATAGCTGTATCTTCATTTTGGCGATTGTTGGTAATCTACCTCCATTTCCTGGCTAATGGAATGTTTCGGTGTAGGTGTTGTGTAGAAACCAGCCATCTGAATTTGTTTCATACTTCCATTACTGCCGATCTTTACGGTTTGATGACAAACCTGATTACTCTTACCTTAAGAGACTTTTCCGTGACTTGTTCATTCGAGAAGGTTCTTATCGTGACAAACTTTGCTTGCTGTTAAAGCAACTTCCGTCTCATTTTTCAAATTATTGGAACTCTTGCAGGTTATCAATTCGATTATGTATTTGACTGGACAGTCCTAAAGTATCCTCAAATCGGTTCCAGCTCTGGTTCTAGCTCACGAACAAGGGTGATTTTCTTTCTTTCTTTTTCTTGTATGCTTACTCTTGTGGCTTTTGAGTTTCTCTATGCTTACGTAAATGTAAATCTTCGGTTTTTGCAGAATCATACAACCACAAAACCAGGATTCAACGCAGGTCCTTCTATCGGTAGGCAAGAGAGGCACGCAGGTAAAACTCGTTCCTTTTGCTTCTATTAGAAATCTCAGAACCACACACATTCATTCCTCGCACTAATCTCAGAACTCTCTTTTTTTAACTGTTCGTTAGGAAAGGAAACAACCAGAATCTCGGGTGCAGTGGAAGCCTTCTCCCGAAGACACCCAACAAACACTTCTACGCCACGTGATCGTTCCAGATCAAGAAACTCTGATGACGGACCTTTCACTAAGCACATGGTAAAAAATCTTACTTAACCAAAAAAGCACACATTGATCAAAAGCTGTAATAGACAAAGACTTGATTGTATTTTGTTTTGACAGCATGGAGACTCTGAAAGACCAAACAGTTCCTCAAGATACAGAACATCTACTTCTAGGAAAGCCGTTGCTGCTTCAAGCTCTCGGCCAAGTTCTGCAGGCGGACCAAGCGAAAGCCGAGCTTCAAGTCGTCTGGTTTCATCAAGCGGCGGTGGTGGCAGCGGCAGTGGCAATGGCCGTCCATCGACCAGTCAGAGAATCCAAGCCGGATATGAATCCAAGACTTTGTCTTTTTCTCGTGCAACGGCTTCAAGAAACACTCGGGAAGATCCATTGAGAAGCTTCGAGCATCTCTCTCTTCGGAAATAAAGGAAAACAGAGAGAGAGAGAGAGAGAGAGAGAGAGAGAGAGCAGACTCCATGAAACACCAACTTGGGAAAACGGAGAACCTTTTGGTTATAAAGATTTCATATACTCGAAGATCTTTATAGGTAATTTCAGCTTCAGCCCATAGAGATCTTTCCCACCACTCTTCTTCGTTTGTACATGTAATCGTAATGTGTTAGACAAAAGAACAATCAAAATGTAGAAAGTTTCCATTGTAAAAGCAGTGGACTTATATTCCTATGTACGATTACTTCGAATCTCTGTGTAATAAACAAAAAAAAAACACAAAAATAGTTATTTGGTCTCCTTTCTAATACCAAAGAGGCAAAATTTGGGGACACAATTTGAGAGCTTCGTGTAATATAAATTTGTGACGGCGACATAAATATATAAAGGATAAGACGCTGAATTTAGTTGACTTTTAGGTCAACGCTGAGGGATAAAAGTGAAAAATAAAAACCACCGCTGGACTGAATATTAAATAAATTAGATACCTCTTTTGATTCATTTCACCATCATAAATATTGTTACCTTTCCGGGAAAATTCTTCGATTTTATCTTCGTTCTCGAAACTCTTGAATTTCCTCTACTTCGAATTGTTTATTGATCGGAGAGAGAGCAGTGCTCATCGATCTCCCACGTTCTTCCACTTCGTTGCAGAAATCTTAGTGTTTCGAATTGTAGAAGAAGTCGTATGAGATTTGTATAGTCTGTTTTGCTTGTAAATAGATTTCGGAATCTAGGTTTTATCGAATCGTTTTTCGTTCTTTCTTGTTTTCTCGTTTCGTTATCTTCTTAGAGTTGGTGTTTTCCAAGTAAACTTCTCTAGTTAGTTGAGCTCCTCGACTGGTCAGAGCCACTTTTGTTGAATTCTGGAATTTCTGTGGGTTTGGTGGTGGTTTCGCTACTTTCATTTGCTTATAGATCTTTCGAAAATCTTAGGATTCTTTCGTTGAGTTACTGCTTCAAGGTGCTGGGAAGAAATCTAAGAAATTAGGGTTTTAGTGGTAACAATCCAGTTTTTGAATTGATTCGAGGAATTTCGAAGAGGTAGGGTTGGATTGCTGATCGGGATCTCTGGAATAGGGCAGTTTCTGGAAGTTCTGTTCTCTTAGTTCGATAAGATAGGAGGAGATCATGGATATTGATGGTGTAAAAGATGTTCATATTTTGGATCCTGAGCTCTTGCAGCTTCCGGGTTTGTCTCCTTTATCGGTTAAAGCAAACCCTCATATTGCTGAGGAACTCTTCTCCCAGTGGCTTTCACTCCCAGAAACTGGCCGATTGGTAATTTGATTCCCAAGCCTCTTGTTCTTGTATTTCCGAGCCCATACTGTATATAACCGTCACCACATCTAGTTGACAGATCATTAAAATCTTTTGTTTATTTGTGTGCGATTTTAGTTGATTGCTTGAACGCTCCTTATGTGCGTACCAGGTTTAGAACAGTATTATATGTTGGTTATTTGTTTGTTCGTGTAGCTTCTTGTTCATTTAACTTTTGCGCTTGTTTATCACGTATGCTGGTACCTGTTCCTGGTCCATTGTCGTTCCGAGTTCATTTGATTTCCCATAACTTTTCCGTGCATGGTCCTACGTGCTTATCTCTGTTTCTGGATCCATGGGAGTTTTTTATCTACGAATTTTGTATATCACTTAATGTTAGATAAATAGAGAATGTGTGGCTCTTCTTAAAGGGCTTAGAATGACTCACTTAGGTGAAAAAAAGTACTGCGCTATATTTAGTCTCTGGTATGCTTAAAAAGTATTTGTATTTGTATTTGAGTAGTACCAACTTTAACTTAAATCTCCTGAGAATGTGGTCCAGTGTTGTATGAGGACTCAGGTACGTCTCGGGCTGTGCTCAGTGTTCCTTGGATTTTTTATGACTATGAATCAATCATATAGGGAATAAACTTTTGGTGGAAGTGTTTGTTATGGTTTTTTGTGACCCTATTTTGGCAGTTCATTTGTGTGATGTTTGTGCAGGTGAAGTCTTTGATTGATGATACTAAATCTAGTACCCCAGTCAGTGTATCCAAGAATTGTGCCAATCTCAATATTGCTTGCGGAAGTGCATTACCATCTGTGTTTCTGAACAGCGGCACTCCCCCACTATCCCCACGAGGTTCATCTGGGTCTCCCCGTTTCTCGAGGCAAAAGACAAGCCCTTCTTCTCTACAGTCTCCTCTGAAATCAGTCAGAGAACCAAAACGCCAACTCATCCCTCAGGTTTGGTTTCATCTCCAGCTGCTCCTCATATGGATATCTTTTTATTACACTTAGATTTCTACAAATAACAATAGAAGGGAATGCCTTGCTTGACATCATGATTTTGGCTTTTTATGTATGCTCACATGATTGTTGAAACTTGTTTGAAATAGCTTTCTAAATGTAGACGCAAAACCATGAGCCCAAAATTCAATAGAAAGTATTTTCTTCGGTTAGTTAAATAGATGCACAATTTTCTTTCACAATACTATGACAGAGTGTGAGTTTATTCTGGTAATTTGTTTAACATGTTACAGTTTGTAGTTGAAGGGTTTAGCCAATAGTGTTCAACATTGCTGTTTTGAAACTTCTATGCCTTGATATGCGATGCAGTTTTACTTCCAACATGGGCGTCCACCTGCGAAAGAACTAAAGGAGCAATGTACATCCTTGGTTGATGATCTTTTTAGTACCTATATTGACGGACTTCGTATGGATGGTGATGTTTCAATTCAAACTTTTCTACATCAGTTTCGTTCTTAAGGAATAGGCAGACAGTTGATCTTACAAACACATTCCTCCCATTTTCCAATTGCAGAGTTCAAAACCATTACGAAAGAAGTCTGCAAGTTGCCTTCTTTTCTTTCTTCTGTACTTTTTAGAAAGATAGATATGGATTCCACCGGTATTGTTACAAGGTAACTCATTATGTACTTTCTTTTCATATGCGTAACTACAGTAGTTAACTGTATATACGTAGGTATGTTTGTATGTCTGTGTATATGTAACATAATAATAAAATACGCTGGTCTGGATATCTGGATTCACGCTCAGCAATTTGTTTCGTAAATTGCACACCCTTGGAATAAATGTATAGTAGCATAATAATTCTGATACTTGACTGCTATCTTGTTTATTTATCTAAGCCACTTGTATGTAATTATTTATAGTTAACTGAAAATTGGTTTGCTCGATTTTTAGAAATTTGGTTAGTAAAAACATTTGTAGTAAAGTAATTTTAAAGTATCTATGCTGATTTTTTTGGGAATTGATATATCTTCCAATTAGCCAAATCCTGATTAATAATCATAGAAATATACATCAGATACAGAAACTTTATATCTTTGAATACACAATATTTTGTTCATGAATATAATGTTTACCTGCAGGGATGCATTTATCAAGTATTGGGTTGATGGACATATGTTGGCAATGGACGCAGCCTCACAGATATATAATATTTTAAGGCAGCCAGGCTGCAAGTACCTCAGACAGGTCTCTTTGAGATTCTTTTTCCAGTTTTTCACTGCTGTTTTTATACGTTTGCCAAAGATTATCGTCTTTCTTGTTTTCTTTATTCCATTGTCCTAAAGACTTCTGTCTTTACTTGGATTTGGGGATAGGCTGACTTCAAACCAGTTCTTGATGAGCTACTGGCATCTCATCCTGGCTTGGAATTCCTGAGGAATACACCTGAATTTCAAGAAAGATATGGTAAGAATTTAGTTGGTTTATGATACGTTAATGTTATTTGAATTTTTTTAAAACGCATTGACGTATCTTGTTTGGCGAAGGAATATAATTTTTTCCAATATTAATTCTATGGAGATTTTCCATTATTAATATTTTTTTGAAGTTATGAAATGACACTTCAATATATAATATCTCACCTGCATACTGTTTTATACATCTATTGACTAAATCATATTTTTTCCTGTGCTTGTTTCATTCATCATTGTGTTCTTTCCCATCTACCCAGCTGAGACCGTCATCTACAGAATATTTTACTACATAAACAGATCAGGGACTGGTTGCATTACTCTTAGAGAGCTGAAGCGTGGGAATCTTATTGCTGCTATGCAACAAGTTGATGAAGAAGACGACATCAATAAAGTTATCAGGTGATTAAGTTTCCCTTTTCATCATTTCTTAAACAGTACTTCAAAAAGATTCCAAGTTTATTATAAAAACCAGTTTAAAAATTCAAGCTCAGAAAAGAAAGTCGTGTAGCATTGTGACTTGTGAGTAATATGAGTAGTGCTTAAATCTTCATATTGTTTCTTAGACATAAGCACTACCCGTACAACTCATAAAGGAGAAGAAGTGTGTGGATAGGTCATATTGATATTGAAACAAGACAGTATGCATGCTTTGACAATTGAATATGACAATTTTCTGCTTTTCAGGTACTTCTCCTATGAGCATTTCTACGTTATCTACTGCAGATTTTGGGAACTCGATAGCGACCATGATTTTCTTATTGATAAGGAAAATCTGATCAAATATGGTAATCATGCCCTTACCTACAGGATTGTCGACAGAATATTTTCAAAGGTTGGTTCCAGATGTCAGAATGTTATTGAACACTCTCTTTCAAAATTTAATCATTGTCTTGTGGATGTGTTTCATTCTATCTTGATTCTTATTAGGGCTATGTCTCTCACTTAGGTCCCTAGGAAATTTACAAGCCAAGTTGAGGGGAAGATGAGTTATGAAGATTTTGCATACTTCATTCTCGCTGAGGAGGATAAGTCATCTGAGCCTAGTCTTGAGTATTGGTACTCATCTCTCCCCTTCTTCACTTTTGTATATAGCGACAGCGACTTCTCTTCAGCCATTTTTTTCCTTTAGCTGCTTAGCTTACGATATGTTAATACAAATTTATATCCTTGGAGTCAAAACTTGTGGCATATGTGGCCTTGTTGATGAAACAATGTCTGCCTGAGGTTTTGATTCACTAAACACTAAGTTGTACCATTATTTCATGAACGTAGAAAACCCGTATTGATACTAAAACATTTGTCTGGGTAGTGATCTGTTGGTCGTTTTTTCATTCATTATTTCATGAACGTAGGTCGTTTTTTCATTCATTATTTCATCAACGTAGAACACTTTCTAGGTTTCTATCGAACCGCTAATATAAGGGCATGCCTCACTGGTATGCTCACCTATCTGCCATGGATATCAAACACAGGACCGTGGCGGCGTTGTACTTTTCCCCCTTTGATATTGATTAAAAACCTTCTCTGTAGGTTCAAGTGCATAGACCTTGATGGAGATGGGGTGATCACTCCCAACGAAATGCAGTTTTTCTATGAAGAGCAGCTGCATCGCATGGAATGCATAACCCAGGAACCTGTACTCTTCGAGGATATCCTATGTCAAATATTCGACATGATTAAACCAGAGGCAAGAGTTCTTTCAAAACCTAACAATGTCTTTTTTATATTTATTCTAAACAATAATTTGTTGAGTTATTTTATTTTCAGAAGGAGAACTGCATCACACTCCAGGATCTGAAAGCATCTAAACTTTCTGGAAATGTTTTCAATATACTTTTCAACCTGAACAAATTCATGGCGTTTGAAACCCGTGACCCTTTTCTCATTCGCCAGGTAAACATAGCTTTCTGTAGAGTTCTTACCCTTTGGTTAGGAATCCTTGGTTTAACAGCTGTTGAAACCATTAATTGTGAATATTTATTAATGGGTTATACCTATTCGTAAAATGTTTTAAAAGGCTTAGATAGTCTATCATAACTTGGGATAACATTATGAACAATGTAACAGATTGGGTTAACTTGATTCCTACTGAAAAACAACTTTTCTTTTCCATTTCATAGGAGCGGGAAAATCCAACATTCACAGAATGGGACCGGTTTGCCCAGAGAGAGTATGTGAGGTTATCAATGGAAGAAGACGTGGAGGAAGTCTCGAATGGGAGTGCAGATGTTTGGGATGAACCACTCGAATCTCCATTTTAGCGACTTCATAACAGGTAATAAGTGCCACACTGCTCAGCGTCAACATATGTATGTAAAAGACACAAACTTGAACATTAAACTATATCAACAGCAACACATGATATCTGCAATTTTTTTATGCTCCCATGAAATGAAAAAAGCTTGTTTCGTTCTCAAGACACTTTCTTTACTAGTTTCTTGGGAAGAAGAAGAAGAAGAAGAAGAGGTCGGGATATTCTTGGCCTGTAAAGCCTCTGAAACAACTCTCTCAGACAACCACGATAGCTGGGCCCTTCCACCTAGCTGGGCCCTTTCAGGTTGGACCCTTTTTCAATCTATGTATATTAATATTATATACGTCGGTTTATAGTGTTTTGTGGAACCAAACAACACTATATATAGTTGAACTTGTACAAAGAGACTTCGTGGGGGGGAAAGGAGTACAAATCTTTTGAACTTGTTCTACATGTTCAAGTCTTTTTTTCTTTCTTTCTTTAATTTGCGTATCTCTCATCCATTAAGAGTAGCAATTTTGTGCATATGTTATGAATTATATAGTACTCGCATATTAACATAAATTAATTATTTTTGAGACTTTATGATAACTATCTTTGCTGATTGACCTAAACCCCATTGTTACTCTGATTGTAATTTTGACGTTCGCGAGTTATTTAGTGAAGCCGACACTGATTATTTGTCTGTAGTGGAAAAAGAATCATTCAGCAAAATACAGGAAAAAAAAAAGAAGCTATTTTTGTTTTTTTTTTTCCCGACGAACTTTCATTTAATTTTAAAAGTGTTTTACAACCGAATATAGCCAATAGATTGTAGAAGATTACAAGCACGATATCACATAAAATTTATTGTTTTTTTTTTTTTCTGGCCTCTTTTGCTAAACGGACTAACGGACTTTTTTCCTCCAATAAATCTCGGTTCTTACACAGGATTCGATCTTAGGATTTTAATGTTACTTTTCTTATGTAACTAAAACTTGTGTCTGTGAGAGTGTGATGAATATGGTTAATACCTTAAGTATTATATATGTTACATACTTCCACATTGTTCTTGGCAAATAGAGAGTTTGAGAAACTGGAATTACATTGGATTAAGAGAGAGGAGCAGTGAGGTCTTCCTCTTCCTTGTTCTCTTGGCATCGCTTTAGCAGAAGAAGTTGGCGCCGAAGATGAGATACCTGTTACCCAAATTCAAAGAGGTAAATCTCAATTCTTATGTCTATAATCCTAAACCCTTAATCTCTGTCTCTGAGATATAAGTTAACCATAGAGAAACGGAATAGATGATGATAGATACTGGAAATTGGTTACTTACCTCTTCGTGATGCATAGTCGAGAAGGTACCAACGGAAACGAGCTTCTTCATTTGATTCTGAAGAGCTTGGTCTTTTATTCCAAACCATGTCTGTGGCGGTAAAGCCATCAGAAGCGCGGTGAACGCATCGGTGCCTGCTGGGTACTTTGCCTCCGGACTATAGTCACTTCCTTTGGAGACAGGTTCGGTAGACGGCACCAATAGGTTAATCTCTTGTTCGCTACCGTCACGAACCACGACCCCAGCTATCACCGTGGCTTCGTCCACGTCACAAGGCCCAGGACCTTGATGGAAAATAAAAACCAAAGTGTTCAAAGAGTTGAAAAACATTTTGAGAAACAGTGAAGCCAAATTCAGGAACCAACGTCATACCTTTGATGCATTTCACATAAGTTTTGCGACAATAGAACTCGTTTGATGAGCTTCCAGATAAGATTTCAGCACCTTGGCAACAAGCCTTTGCAGCCGCATATGACAGGCTCTCTTTGTAACCCACTGAGGTTAAGAACTTGCTGACGTGCCCGAACAATTCAGTTTCATGAACTTGTGTCAGTTCATCTTGCTGCAGTGAATGAACCAGAGATTAATTAGATCATTAAAGTCAAGATAGTCCCAACGAAAACGAGGATATCGCGAGAGAATTAAATTAAGAACAAATAAGCAGGAAACTGAATTTTCGAAAGGACTTAATAGACCGAAGGAGAGAGTCAGACAGAAACTGCGAACCTTCAATTTTTGCCTTGATTTCTCCTCTGTGCTAAGATTTGGTTTTGCGTCCTCTGTTCTTCGAATCTCAGCCACCCATTTGATGAATGTGTTAAAATTCGACGGAAGTGACTTGAACACAACTGATAAGATTTTTTCAACACTATCTACATGCTGCGAACTTACAAGACGAGGAACATCTTCCTTCAAATACTTGACCATGCTGAACCAACTTTCATCCTTGCAGCTCTGCAAAAGACGAGCTAACTTTTGTCACTGATCCACATTTGTTAAAATTTCTATATTACCAAAATGCCAATGATATGTACAAAGGATCGTTCGTTCAACAGAAAATGCGAAAGTGAAGAACAGAGTAATAGCAGAACGTAAAAGAGAATCTCCATTGCATCGGACATACCAGAGTATAAAGCAATCCTGGGTCTTTGTGGAGTCTGGATATAAGCATGAACCTGTGACCAAGACAGAACAACAACAGAGCATAATCTATAAGAACAATTACATCCATAACACAGTATAAAAAACAAAGAAAAACATTAATAAAACAAACTGAGTATGTTACCCTCTACGTTTCCCTGTTGACTGATCAATGCTGTCCATAGCTTCCCAAAGAAGTTTAAGAGGAACCCAGTGAGGAGGATACTTGAAACGGGCAACATCAAGAATCAAAGCCATATCTCTCTCAGCACTATAGCCACCGATAGGTGAAAAGTGACCAGACCCAGTCTGCAATAAGAGTTGTTAGAAATTAGAATCCCGATCAACACAACAAGAACACTCAGAAATTTACCTGGTTAAACACTCCTCTATCATATGTTGAGATCATATGGCATTTATCAGAAGTCGAGCATTTGATAACAAAATTGCGGAAATCATCAATGGTGCTCTGACTTGTGCGGAAAGCTTCCACTTTGGCTCCTGAACAATGAGCCAAACAGATAAGCTTTCCAAAAGAAATACCCTTTTCCTTCACTATCTCCAGTGGCTCGCAGCAATCCAGCATTGATTCATCAAACCACCTCCAAGACCCTACAGGAAGGGGAAAAACAAAAGGGGGTCATACTTAGCTTCTCTAACAAGTTACCACTGAATCATTTGAACATCAACTTGTAGCCTAGGGGTTTGTACTAGTGCCCACGGTCGTGTCATAACCAGAGAATATGGTATACCTTTCCATTTTCGCTCGGAATCGATGGAAAGGGCATTTAACACAACTGAGAGGCTAGCCAAACCAGAAAACGCAGGTTCAGACTGCGTTTGGAAATAAGAAATCAAACTGAAATATCCTTCCATAGTTCCTTTCTGCACCGCGTCTTTGAAGATTTTCTGCCAAAACAAAACAATCGCAAATTAACAACTTAGACTTTAACTTAACTTGTAATAGGTTAATGATGTAATTTTAACTTAGGGCTTATCCAATAAACAAGAAATATAGAAGAAAGTATAAGTATAATTAAGATAGAGAAAGATGAAGAACAAATATGGACACCATACCTTGCTTTCGGCAGAAGAAAAGTCAATCGCCGGAGGAGAAGGAAGTGATCGCCGATACAAACTTGCCATAGCCATTCTGACGGGTTTGTTTCTTACATGGGTTTAGTATAAATGTATGAGGAATTACAGAGAACAACAATCTTGCGTTGGAAGATTCGTGAGATGATTCGAAAAAGGAGGAGGATACTTTTCTTTTTCTCGTTTTTCTTTAACTTCTGACATGAGATTCGAAAATGGGAAGGCGATGGAATCGTATGTATATAGAGGAGACTCATTCATTCGAACTCTCAAGGTCAATGCATGCTTTCTCTCTCTCTCTCTCTCCCGTTTAGTGACCGCGTCAATTAGCTGGTCCCGTGCGGATCGGTTTAATTGGTACTACCTTTATGTACGGTTTATGTGCGGTTTATGCATATATCAATGCTTATAAGAGGTTACCTTTTATATTTAGAATTGATTGAGGTTTTATTACTGAATTTAATGATGAATATCTCAAGGTCAACAAAATATGCTTGGCCGGCATGGACGCTAACCCATTTGGCCCATTTGCATTCAAATATTGCGTGAGGAAATTTCCTCACGAGACCAGAACTTTGAGAGTTAAAATTTTGTTTATCAATTTTTATGTTTTTTTCTCTCTCAGAAAATTAGATGCTCACTTCAATGCCATAAAAATATGTTTGTGTTGTTTCTATAATCTCTTGTGTGAAATCTTGGGAAAGGCTCAACCCAAAATCAGCACACACAAAAGAAATAGACGGGATAAGTCTTGTTGTAATGAAACGAATTCACTGACAAAAGATGTAGAGGAAGTGGTCACATAAAGGTTGCAGAATTTTTTTGATTCACCGTGAATTGAATGGTCGCACAAAGGATGCAGAAGGCCTTTGATATACCAACTTCATTGTCCTAGGATATGATACACCTAAACAACAAAGAGGGTTGATCCCTTGGATATGACACACCAAAACGGATCTCTTGGATTTTTTAGATATGACACACTAAAGAATCCAAGAATTTATGTTAGATATGACATACCAACATAGATTGATCCATAATTTAAAAAGATTTTATTATAAAGATGAATGAGTTACAATAAAAGAAAATAACAAATATCAATAGAAAAAATTAAGAGATAAAACTGCATGTTTGGACAGAACCCAAAAACATGCAACAACATGCAGCAGGTACAATAAATGCAACTAACTCTCAACTACTTTTTTTTGTCTAATTCTTCATTGCATAGGCATGAATGGGCTTGGGCCTTGGTTGGACAGGATTTCCTTGCTCTAGTCATGCTTTTTATTCCTTAGAGCTTCCTAGGATCATATCACAACATAATGATGTTGCTGAAGCGCAACCAGTCCTTATGTAATAGTAACAGAACCTGTCAAAAATCATTCGTTTAAGTGCAATTAACAACTATAACACATACTCTGAATTCTTCATCCATTGTCAACTGAAGTGATGAATATCATACACAAAACAAATGAAGACGCTTTTGCATAGGCAATAAAAAATTTTAGTTGTCTATCATATGTGATAATAACCAGAGGAAATTCTAAATTATTAATCAAGTCATAACTGAACTCAAGATTAACATTACTCTCTCCATAATAATCTGCAACCATCTACCGCAGCTCATCAAAAGTAATAGTAGATTCCAAAAAAACAATGAATGTCCACCGGTTTTGGACACAAGATCTTTACAAACCAGAGAATATATAGATATGCATATTAGCAGCTACTAAGAGAACATGATGGATGTTTTGAGAGAAGGCTTAGAAGAAGAAAGAAAGATAAAGACAGAAAAAATGAGTACAAAAATGGTGGAAATATAAAATAAAATGAATAAAATAAAAAAATTGCCAAAAAATTTAGTCACCAAACAACGAAAGAGAAGAAGAGAAAATAACTGATGTGAAAAAATATAGAAGAAAATATAGGAAAAATAGTTAGGATAATATTTTTCAGAGTTTCTAGAATATGTATTTTGAACAAAGGTATAACATAGAACAAAAGTTAGAATATGTGATTTAACCAAACCTAGAACATAGACCAAAAGTTAGAATAGAACTGAATGTATTCTAATTCAAGTAGAACATATGATACACACTATAATACATAATTTAAGTATATCTAGAAGATAGAGTAATAGATAGAATACATAATTTAACTAGACTTAGAACAAAGAGCAAATGTTAGAATAAAACTAGACGTATTGTAGCCAATTAAAGGAACATAGACGATTACGATTAGGTAGAATACGTTTTATAAAATAGGTTGAACAAAGAGAAAATGTAGAATATGTATTCTTATCAAAGGTAGAAAAAACTAGAAGATGCTTTCTAGCTTAGTTAGAACATAAAATAAAAATTGTTTTATAAAATCGTTTGTTTGAAAAATAAAAATAAAATATTTTTTATATAACTATGTTTTTATATTTTTTATATTTTTTAGTTTTTAAATATATAAAATATTTATTTCTATTTTTTAAATTTTAAAATGAGCAACATTGTTGTAATTGGATAAAAATACAAAATGTATTAAATTCCAATTAGATTTTCAATGTAGCATATTTCCATAATTCTCCCAAAAATCTATGGGTCTAACATATTAGTAAAATAAATAGATAAAATAACAGAATAAATTTTTTAGCTATACAAACTAAATTAAATGATATTTTCATAAAATAGTTATAAAATATTAAAAAGGTACTTTTAGCCATGTTTTCTTTTCTTTACTTATATTTTAAATATGTTAGTGGTATATAACGAAATCATTCTTCAAAAACATAATAACGTAAAAGTTTGATAAACAGTATGAATTGTAAACATGAACAAGTAGAATACACACTCATCACCTATATATCTTACCAATCAATCATACGTAAAATTGTGATTTAAAAAAAAAGAACTTGCAATTTTAGTTGTTTTATGTAGATCATTTAAATGGATATTAACATGTGATTTAAAAAAAAGAACTTGCAATTTTAGTTGTTTTATGTAGATCATTTAAATGGATATTAACATGTGATGTGTTTCCTGCAAATGCCATTGAGTAGGACTGATCAAGCAGATTTGTAACAATAATGCTAAAGATTCTTGGTTCAATAGTTTGATTATTCATGAGAGTTCCATTGTATTTTTTCCTAATTTGGAAACATATTTTCAAGAATTTTAGATCATGTCATGATTATTAGAAATAAAATATATAAAAACACTATTGGATCTGGTAATTGGAATAGATCATTTGGTATTCTTGATAAGATACTTAATAAGTAATTTTAAATCAAATATTTCAATGCTTAGATATTATGCATTTTGAGTATTTAAGAGCTCATGACTGGTAGGAATCATGTGGCATAATGGTAGCTACCTCTGCATTGTCTGGGGTTCGAACCCAACACCCCGCATTTTATTGGAATATTAAAACCACTAGGCTATGTTAAAAAAAAAAAAAAAAAAACGTTTCCTAAATGATATATATAGCCTCAAAGTTCAAAAATAAAATCCCTCATTTCATTTCATCTACACAATTAATTTTAACAACTTAATTTTTCTTCTAATTATAGATTACAATATACTAATTTTTACAAAATTATTGCATATGCACTATATGTATATCCACAATGCTTTAGATATGTCCGGATTTCCAATCTGAACATTAATTTCATAAATTAAGGAGACAAATATTAGGTTGCACAAAAATTAAAGTGTATATATAAAGAATAGAATTACCCACCAAACTTTTGAGAAATGTACCGAATTTATTCAAGAGGTTCTCCAACATTTCTTTATATATAACACAATAAGCACCAGAAAACAAAAAAGGTGTATTTTAACCAAAAAAAGCTTTCAATGAATCTAGTTGTCAAGAAAATATGAGAAGTTTGAATTAGGAAGGAAAAATTAGAAAAAATAAAACAAGAGCATAAAGCTGACAAAGAAACAGATGTTTCTCGTTTAAATATTTCAATTAAACATAGATATGGGCAAAAATTAGGAAGCCGATGAATTGAATTGAACCAAGTGAATTTTCATTATATACAAGCAACGATTGTGTACCTATAAGAAGAAGTTGAAAAGTCATTAAAACTTCATGACCTACATACTGTAAAAAAACAAAAAAAGATGGTCAAAGAATAAGCAAGATTCGAGCCTGACTGGTTGATGCAGTTTAATTGCAATGCCGTGATACCAATTACCAAGAAGAGAACCAAAAACTCATCAATCAGTTCTTTACAATGCCCTAAGGCACAATACATACCACGAAACCCGCAAGGATAGAACCAAAATAATCGCCTTGAAGACGAAGACGAAAGCATGAAACGAATGTAAAATCCCTGTTTTGGATTTTCCATATATTCACAGAACGTATCAAACAAACACCTTTATATCAATATATCGTCCCCCACACACGAACGTATTGAGATTAGATGATCAAACACAAACTCGGTTCTATCTACAACCAAACTTTTTACCAAAGCAAAGGGAATCATAAGATAACCAAGGTACAAATCTGAAATGCATCTCAAAATTCAAAACTTTTACCCTGACACAAGAACTTAAACTCAAAAAAAAATTCTAGTTCTTGCAATGGAAATTTAAAGGCAATGCAAAATATCGGAATAATTAGGTATTCTGATAAATATCAGAGATCAAAGCAAAATTTCTCAGATCAAAGATAGCATCATTATCAGATTCAGCTTCGGAATCGAACTATATAAACTCAAAACGAGATCAGTAATGTAAATGTGAAGAAGTAATCAGTTCGTACATTATAGAGTGTTTGCAAGAATCAAACTGTACCCGATTATTGCCAAAAACTTATCTCCCAGGGACTGATCTTCGCGTCATCTGCTTCTTGAATTGCACAAAAAAACCGGAGATTCACATTGTCGAAACTCGGATCTAAGATTTCATCAGAGAAGATTCATCCAAGGGTTTCAGTGATCGAAAAACTATTAAGCATTGATCTCTTTTTCATCATGAAAATCAGCAATAACATATATGAAATGGTTGTTAAGCATTGATCGAAATAATGCATATTAGAACAAGAAATTTCACAGAAATGATTGTTAAATCGGCGTTCCATTTTTTCAATCCGTTCGCTAATCGATAACATAACCAGATTTACAAAAACACAGTACATCTAGTCCCAAAGAGAAAAAAAGGAAAAAAAAAACCCTAACATTTCTGAGTCAATTTTGAAGAAGAAGATGACGACGAGAGAGATATACAAAAAAAAAGACAATTAATGGGAAAAAAAAAAGAGGGAGAAGAGGAATGTTTCGGTATTACGACCGTCTTGATTTTCGGTGGACGAACGAATCTCAGTGTTCCACGTGGATTTGCGCCATAAGGGATCGGGCAAGCTGTGAAGGGTTGACGATACCGGGCAAGTGGGCCCCGTCTGCCCGGAGGATAGTAGCAACCTCCATATATCTCCTCCGTTTATGATCACTCGGCTCGATATCATGGCTCGGCTTAGTCTTTCTCGACTCAATAGATTGGGCTGAAAATGGGCCGGCTTGGGCTCGAGCCGGAGTCCACTGCTCTCCGAAGAGTGTGCCATTGTTGAGAAACTCGTGAGCCAAATAACCGGCAAGGAGCTGGTTCGAACCAGCTGGATCGTCTACGACAGCGGCGGCGGTAGTTGTTGCTGGTGGACCGACGGTTGGAGATTTCTTAAGTATGGATTTAATCGGCGGCGGTGGCGGATTTGTCACGGTTGCCGTCGGTTTACCGGCGACTTCGCCGGAGATAACTCGTTTGTCTGATGTCAGCACACGGCGTGGAGGAAGACGCATCGTTTTGGTATTCATGGCGACTTTCTATTGGATGCATGCCACGTCAGCAATAAGTAATATTTGAAAATATTACTGCCGTGAAACAGTAATTTTGAAGTAATCGGATGAGAATATTTAACAAGAGGCGGATATTTATATTTATCTCTTTTTAATTTAAGATATAATAAAATTAGAACTAGAGAGAGAAAGAGAAAGAGAAAGAGAGAGAGAGAGAGAGAGAGAGAGAGACCAGACGGTGAGGTTGAGAAAGAGAGAATAAGAATGGGAAGGACAAAGGGTCCAAGTAGGGTTACGACTATAAATAGAGGTTCGAAGCATAAACTACCCCTAATGTTCTTAAATATTACACTTATGCCATTTTCCTCAAATGACTTAAAAGCTCTTCCTTCTTTACCGTATCTTCTAATTTGGGTTACCAATTGAACAAGTAACGCAAGCATTAAAGAGCTTTTGGGGTAGAAAAAAAGGAATCTCCTCTTTTGGATTCTTTTTTCCTATTTAACTCATGTTGGATTATTGATTTTTAATTTTATATCAAATGATATTTATGATATTATGATTTATAGAGCATGTAATTACTTATACAAAATCTAATATAATCATTTCCTTTCTGAAAAATTATATACACTGTAATATCGATTTGATATTAATAAAATTACTAGACGAGAAAAAGTATAATATATGTCAAATATAATATAATTTAATAATTTATATTCTGTTTTCAAGCAACAATTTTAGTATGTTTGTTAATCTATATCATGTCAACTACAAACAAAAATATTCTGATTTAAGATCAACTAATGATAAAGTAAAAAAATTACAAAAATCAAGTTTTATTTTTTTTTTATAAAATTCCATTTTTTATAAATTCTAACATGTTTTAATTTTTTTTATTATTTTGAATTTTTTCCCCACATTATATATAACTATTCTTTTCAGTTTCAGTATATAAAACTATTTTACAAGATATAGATTATACTCCCCTTTTATGTCTAAAACTATGCAAAAACTTTAAGTTTAGTTTGATCAAACGTTTTTTATAACAAATTAAACTAACTTATAAACAATAAAGACTAACTTCTATTATATTTTATATTTTATTATATTAAATATGTTGTCTAAATTTTAAGTTTGAATATACGGAAAAAAATCAAGCAATTAATAAATAGTGTCTTCTTAAAGTATATAGGCTTCACAATAAATTATAAAAATTGATGTGTATTGATATATATATCCAATCTTCAATTCCATGGCATTATATTAAAAAACAACAAAGAATAAATTTCAAAATTTTAATACAATACAATAGAAACATATTAATTGCTTACATTGATGATGGGGATGGATTGCCATCCCAAAAATATAGCTCCAAAATACAGTTGTCAGTTATAATAGTATTTTAGGATCATATTCTTAAAATCTTCAACCATTAGATTAAAAAGTTTCCATACAATACTTTTTATATTTTAAAAATAGTAAAACAAAATTACACAAACCAATTCTAATTTACAAAAATTGTATACATTGATGAAACGAAAAAAGTAATAATTTATATAAAAAATTATTTACATATTTAAATTTTGTTATAAATTAGCTATATTTAAATAAATTTAAAATTAAAATAGTCTATAATTGGTTGTGAAAAATACAGAAAATTATATATATAGTGGTATACTATTGATTTTAAATTTATTTCAATTTTAACGATAATTTTAAAATTATAATATTTAATGATTATCATAAAATATTATATTCATAATCAATGAGGATTTATAATTTTATATTTTCTAATCAGCTTAAGATACGAAACAATTTTTTTAAAAAAAAAAATCAATAAAAATCAGAACACATGTAAACAAAAATAAAATAAGATTTAAAATAATATTATCATTTACATATTTTGATTTTATTTTAAATAATATCACATATTTTATAGTTTAATTTTATATTTCTAGTTGGGTTATGTCACTTTTTATTTTTAGTTACTTATATCTATATATAAGTTTTCAATATTTTCTATGAATCTGATTTACTTTTAATTATATTTGATTTTTTCTCAATTAAAATTATTTATATATATATCAAAAATCTGATCAATTGACTAAATGTGACATATTCATTTTTCTTACAAAATTATATATAAATAGAAATTGTATATTGTAAAATGTTATTATTTCTAATGTTATGTGGTAAAAAAAAATTATTTTTTTTCATTCATTATATCAATGGAATTCAAGTACCATAATTCATGTAACTATGATAAACAAGTTTAATGAAAGATGGACTTTTTCTATAATATCCGAACTGATAACTAACAATTTTACATATATTATTTGATGATATACATAATTTTATAAAATATTTTAAAATATGATAAAAAAATTAAACATGTAAATTTTGAAAGGTTCACATTTATAAATTTGTAGAAATTGTATCTTTTAAAAAATTAAATTCTAGACCTAACGAAAACCTTTGAATCTTTGATGATTAGACTAAAGAATTTCCAAAAATTATGTTTCTTTATATTTGAAAATAGTAAAATCAAAAAATCATTGACATGTATTCTAGCTAAAAAAGTCATATACGCTATCCAGTTCAGTTTTAGAAACATTGTACATAAGGGTGAAACGGAAAAGGTAATAATATACAAGAATACTCACATTATTATTTCTATAATAAATTAGCTGTATTGGAATAAAGTTAAACTAAAATATGTCCATATTTCTTTTTGTCACCATGATCAAATTATATAATACTCACATCTTATTATTTCTCACCCAGAGCCGAAACCCTGCTTTTTAATATTTTGTAAATACAATACTCGAGCATAAAATTTTATTCTTATCAAAACTATGAAATTTAAACCGTTAACTATCCATAAAATTCTTGCAAGTTTGCTGTGTGTACATACAATTAATTTGTTCCATTTTCTATTTATGGACATATATATACATTTACAAACACGTACACGCTAAAATTTGGCAAATGGTAAAATTATTAAGGTTAGAAGAAGTTTCTTATTTTGTTTTTGTCCTATTTTTTATGACCAAAAATTAAATTGAAACGAAAATGAAATCCAAATCAAACCCCACTAATAATTTTGATTACTTGTTCAGTTATCACAGATTCACAGATCCCACCATCTATTAGACTATTATCATAGATTAAACTCATTTTAACAGTTACAGTCATTTTTTGGTGGTGCAAACTCTAAAGCTAGTTTGAAGATTATAGTTTGAAGGTTTATTTACTTTAATAATTATTTACTTTAATGATTTATAATGAAAGTACAAATGTTTGAAGGTTTAAAGGGCTAGTAAGTTACACTTTCAAGGTTTAAAATGAGATTTTTCTTTAAAAAATGAATAAAAGAACAATAAACACGAAAAATGCATGCTTTTAATTTACTCCTAAGTATACCAAAGGGACCCACTTGAGGGGACCCACTTTAAGGGACCATAAACAATCGTATCGAACACATGTTCAACCAAACCATCAAACGATTAACAGTCGGCTCTTTAGTCTTTAAACCTAACGTGTTGTGTTCTCTCTCTCTCACAAACTGATTAGGAAGAACAAAATTGTAGAACAAAAACACAGACCATGCTCTCTCTCTCTCTCTCTAAACATGATAATCTATTCGGTTTAATCTCCATCACCAATGTTTGAATTCAAAACTTCAAATACGCTTTGCTCCAACTTGATTGAGCTACAAATCACCAGTCGGGAACTTCTTATCTAATACTGTATTCTAAAAATAGATAGGTGCTAATCAAAACTCATAAAATCTTAGCTTCTAGGAATCTATTATATCTATTCGTGAGAATTATATTAAGTTGCTATTAAAAATATTTCTAATTAGAGTGATTGGCTTTTAAATTAGACTATCAGTCGTTTGTCAAGAATTTCATTAATTGGACAATTACGGTTAATAAATCAACGAAAACCTAAAAACAACAGACTGATTTAATGTATAATTTTGACTAAAATCAGCACCTTGTGATTACTCGCTTTCAAGTGTATAAAGAATACATAGAAACAGAATTGAATAGTGAAAAAAATTGCATGAAAACCACACGCATAAATGACTTAGCAAATCTAGAATAAATTCAAAGTTAATACTATATTCTCCTCGAGGCCAGAAAATAGAAAAAAATGAAAGAAGAATTGAACACGTTGAGTTGAGACAACGAGTTCTTGTAAAAGCAGACAATTCAAAGCTTTAATTCATATGAGAGAAATATAAAAAAATAGCTAAAATGTAACGCGTCTGGCTTACTTAATTAATCAATCCCCCTAAGATCGGACGCGCATTAACAGTTGGCTTAGTCCATTTGCGTAGACCTAGTTTAAGTTTTTTTTTTTTTAATTTTGAAAAATTCTGTCTTTTGAAATATTAATGTCATTATCTTATCGTATTAAAAGAAAGGACAAATAAAACAGAACATAATACACCAGATGTTACATTTAATTTTCCTCTATTTATTAGCGCCAATATGATATGATCTATTCACTAGTTGATTAAAAAACTCGTAAGAGGAAAAAAAATGGACTTAGAATGGTAACTTAAACAGCTCCAAAAGGATTTTGAGATCCCTAATATATATAACCAAAGTTGAAGAAGATTAAAAGAGACTCACTCTAAGCCAATTGTAAATAAGTTCGATTAAAAAAAACTTAAAATCTAAAGACATAGAGAAGTTAATAGACCTGAGACTCTGAGAGAAGGTTAGCCTTGTGAAAGTGAAATTTATGTATACATATTCAACATAAATCGTTTGATCATCATCCAATCGCTTCCTTCTGGTGGAAGGTATATAGCTGTGGGTTCGACAATGTATTTATTTTACGATATTGATGCGTTAAACATCATTGAATGTACATCACACACGGTGCAGCTCATCTCTAACATCTCTAACATTCATATAAGTAAAGTGACAAAAGATACTTAGATTAATATTAATTTTATGATTAGCGAATAATATTTGTTTGTTGAACCAGATCATAAATAATATATAGTTGAAATCATGTATTACAATAGTGGTTATCTCTTAAATTTATTCGAATCCAACATCTTTAAATACTAAAATAGATGTTAAATCTATTAGGCTAAGTTACATATTTTATTAATATATTTTTTCACATGTTTTATTTTTTTATTTTTAGTGATACTTACAATATTTTTCTAACTTTACTAACTTAATTTCATTAAACTTTTCAAAACTTTAAGTAAAAAGATTTTATATGATTTTCTGTTTTCTTTTCAAATTAGTTTTAATCTAAAATAAATATAAATTCAAAAATAATCAAAAAATTAATAATAAAGAGAAAATTCTCTGAAATAAATTTATAATATATTGAGTTTAATTCAAAAAAAATATACAAAAACTAAACAAAATATTCATCTTCAAAAATCTTAAATTATTTTTTCTTCTTTTATATAAAATCATGTCATTATCATTTAACAAAGCTACAGTTTTTCTTTTACCTTTTATATGTCTACTTTCAATTTTTTTTTATTTAATGTTAACTAATTCATTTTAGTTCATTTATATACTTCATTTTATATATAAAACTTTTTATTTACAACATAATTTGAGAAAAATCGGATTCAATCATAGATATTTCAGTTACTTTTAAAATAATATAACTCCATGCATATAGAAAAGATTTTTAAAATTTTCATTTTAGTGTAGTTTAATTCTCAAATATGAGTCAAAAGTTTGTCTTATACAAAAATGTATCATATTCTAATGAAAAAACAAAAATTTGAAACCAAAAATAAAAAAAAAACAATAAAACTAGATAGGATAGAACGTAAATTTTACTCACAAAATCATTATAAAAGACATGTTACGAAATTAAAAAATTAAATTTAATATTAAAAGAAATCATAATATCGTAGACAGCCGCGGGTAAATTTTTAGTATTACATACAGATACAGTGCTGAGAATTCGCCTGGTTTCAAATCACATTTTTGCCGCTAATTATATTAGAAATCTACCCGCCATTTTATATAATCCGTACACGTGTGATGTAATTATCGACCGTTCGCGTGAAAAAATAAATCTTCAGTTCATAAACTCAATGAATTTTTTTTTTTTTGACGAAAGCTCGATGATAATTGGGTTTTAGACGGCCCGTTATTTTAAAATATATTCTTTATAATAAAGCAGGGGCCAACAAAGCAACGGTCCAATCTTCTCTTGAGCTCTTCGATGTCGACTCTTTAACATTCGATCAAGATTCTGTGAAATACCTGGAAAGAAAGAAAAATGTATCTTCTACTCTCTCCAAGGAATGGGTTACTTGCTAGGTTGCTTCGGTCGCCGGAAGAATCGCCGGCGTCAGAGACACAGGGAGCCTCCTCGTTTATAAGCTACTTGCTAGGTTTCTTTTTTTTTCTAAGCCTCTCATGTTTATCTGCAAGATGACATACGATACAGATTTTAAGGGGTTCTGAATTGGACTTTTAGAGAGTGTTCTTGCTGATAATGGTTGATGATGACTTACATCGAAGAAGACAATGTTTCTATTGGCATATCGATCATTACGATCGATTCCATCGAATCTCTGTGGGAATTGAACATAACAAAGCTTTTTCCCAAGCTGTGGATCCATCAGAAAGCACATTGATTCTCTTATCGCTCTACTTTTGTTGATGTAATGATCACAATCCAAGTTTAGCATAAATGGAGCATTCGTGAGCACTGCAGAGACTCGAACCTGGCACAATCCAAAACCGTTGTGTTTTATTTGAAACAGTTTACTTCTTTTGATGGGCTTACTTGTTTGCTTTCTTGCTTGCTTACCATTGCATTCATGGCTCCAGCTTTCTTGTGGTGTGCGTAACCAGGACGCTTCTCTCTCGACACATACACTAGGCGTGGCAATTCGTTACCGTCAATGTCGAAAGCTCCTTCTTTTCCTAGATACACCTGAAAAAAGTTGAATACCAAGGAGATTCTTTTAGATCCAAAGGTGGAATCTTTGATGATGTGTCGAAAGAGAAGAATCTGTTGGGTTTTGAGGTTTCGCATGTGACCTGAATCATCCCGGGATGATCACGATTGTTGTTCCCAGGCCATGGTGTACCATCTTGCATCACCCAACCTTCTTCAGGTTTCTTCTGAGCTTTAGCCACTAAAGAATTGATCCTTACTTTAAATTCTTCATATTCTCTCTGCAAGACAATTGAGAAGAATGTAAAGATCCGTTGTGTGATTTGAAAGTAAAGATCATTCTTTTTTCACTGACCTTCATTGCTCTGCGATCTTTGACGAATGTAGTTTGGACTTTATCCTTGAAGTAATCAATCTTCTCAGAGAAGTAAAACTCTGGAGCTCTTGGCTCGACATTGTACTTCTTGCAAAACGGAACCCATCTTCTCGCAAACTCGGAAGTTTCAGACAATGTATCGAACAGGAGCATTGAAGCACCGTCATCAGACACATAGCAGCTAACCTTGTTCACCGGGTAATCAACGCCTAATATCGAGAGAATAGTATTGGCTGTGATTATCGGAGGTTCCTTAAGCGGATCCACCGTACTGACAAACACATCAACCGGTGCAAGCTTGTTCTTTTCGCCATCCCGTTCGAATCTCATAGAGAGACGATCAAGGTAGGTTTCACGGTTAATAGGGAACCATTTTGGGAACTGATCAAGGATCCAAGAGAGTGCGAACCAGATCTCGCAGATGACTGAGATTAGCCAGAGAGGGTACGCGTCTTTTGCTGGTGTCAAGATACGGAAACGGAAGAAGAAAACTAAGATCACAAGGCGAAGAACGATCACGATTCGGTAAGGACTGATTTTGCTCGATGAGATTGGTACTTTTCTCCAGAGAGGTTGTCTTGCATCAGCATCTCTGTAAAAAACAGGAACTCAGTTACCTATGCTTTTATTACTTGAGATTAGAGAAAGATCAGAATTTTTTTTATTACAGGTATTCTTCTTCTTCATCATCTTCGTTGTCTTGATCTTTTGTTTGTTCTCCTTAAGTCACCAAACCTCTCTTCTCTAGCCTCAATTTCCATTTATCTACTCGTTCTTTCCACTATGATTCTGTGGCGCCATCTCTCTCAGCTTCGAACCCCAACACTTCAATCAAATCACACAGAAGCTAGTCTCAAAATTTGCTCTTAGCTCTTAAACATATATATGTATGTATAAATCACAAATATAACTATATATATATATATATGTATGTATGTATATCACTTCCGGTGGTAGAAAAAGCTCGGCCATTTGGACGCCATTGCTGCTTACTATTGTAGTCTCCATTTTCCTGCAATACCCAGAATATACTCAGAATCTTGATTTTAAATGGGAAAGATAGACAATAAAGAAAAGATTAAACATCGATCAAAGTCATAAATTACCGATCAATAGGCAAAATTCTGGTGAATGGAGGAAGCATCCTTGCGATTCTTGATATCCAACTCATCATCTGAATCAACCGGACCATTGTTTTCTTCTTCTTCATCTCCAGCAATTCTTGGAGAGCCTTTTAAACAAAACAAATCACAAACATGAGAGTCAAGCTAGGTAAGGATTTGTTAGACCAAAACAGGGTCTAGTTTAATTTACCTTTGTGGCTTTTGTAGGGAGTGTTGCATTGAGGGCAACATTTGTTACCGTTAATACGCTCGTACTCATAGCAAGATTTACAAACCGGGAATGCGCACACGTGGCACGCTACGAATGTCTGGCCATTGTCGCCGTCTTTGACCTCGTCGCTACAGATTCTACAGATCTTAGCCGAGAAGGAGGAATGACGATGCTGCATCCACAAAAAGTAATTACTTTGAGTTTTTTACGCGAACCCATATGAAAGAATTTGGTAAATAACAAAACGCAGGAAACAAGTTTCGATATTTGTGGTTCTTATTTTCTCTTTTACCTCATCGTCGAAGCTGGCCATGGTGTTTTGTTCCATGGCGAGGTAAGCTAAGCTCGAAAGCAGAGCAGAAAGAGAGATAGAGAAATGTATGTGACTATGTGTTTTGATGATTGAAGAGATCAAAGGGAATTTTGGCGGCAATATAAGGGAAAACTGTCAGAATTTGTTGTGGAGGAAAGTAAGGTTGTACCAAACTGGTGAGGTGAGGTTGTGTCTGAGGTTTGTGTCATAAGAAAGCTTCAATAGACAGCAAAAAGATTTGGTGGAAGAAGGAGACAGCACAGTTCGGTCAGAGTTTATTTTATATATTTATTTGCTTGAGAGCTTCCAACTTCTTCTGCAGTTTGTGATTCTTTTTTAGTTCTTTAGAGTTTGTATAACTTTGAGTAGCTTTCAAGTTATTATGTAACTCTACTCAAGTCTTACTGAATACTTTGTATCTGAACTTCACCAAATCCATCAATGTTCTTAAATCTAATCAGATAGAGAGAGAGGAGGATTTATTTAACAAAAGCCCAAAGTCAATTTCACAAAGGCCCAAAATGGTAATACAAAAATAAAATAAAAGCAGCTGAATTCAACAGAAACAGATATGATTATGGTTCATATATCACTCATAAGCATTTGAGTCGGTTATATAAACAAGAAACAGGAAAAAAATAGGGAGAGCATCAAAAGACTCAAGAATCAGATCGAAACTCTGATCTTATTTTTTTGTTGAGAGTAGTATATATGATTTGATCAAGCGATATAGTAGATGGAGTTAGGAAGCTTGAAGGTTCTCTTGGGAACTGGACAACCTGCGAAACTGTTCCATTGTGCACCCATCACTCCCCAAACGTTGTATCCAAGACTTGTAAGCCATGTCCTCACATCTGCTTTGTATTGGGTCACACTCTTCTTCTCTTCCTCTTCTCCCCTGCAATTTTTCGGTTTGAGTTCACAGTATTATACTTTAGAAAGCTCGAATTATGTTGTTTGCTCATATATTTGTATGTATTGGGACATATAAACTAGCTAGTGGTTTGTATTAGTGTTGTTATCTTGTTATAAGCCAAGGTCAAACACAACCATCATATGCTAAAGTATCCAATCGATTTTGATTTTGTGTAAGGCTTTCTGGTCTATAGCTTTTGGGTTAATAGAATACATGAATTCAACATCACGAGAAAACGTATTTGATTTGGTTAAGTTTTGGTTTGATGACAGAGTCTGAAGAGAATTGGAAGTGAAGTTCCGGTTTAAAGCGATTCTCTCTAATTTTAAACGAGACTTGAACGGACCGGGGAATATATACCTGAGGAGGAGGTTAGACCAGCCGTGATAACCGGCTTCAATAAGGTTCTCGACGGTGGCGGATCTGAGGTACTCTTTGCGAGAAGAAACCAAAAAGATCTTGAAACCTCTCTCTCTTATCTCTGTGAACAGCTTCACCATGTTTGGAACCGCTGGTGCCTTTCCCCAACTTTGCCATTCCTCAAACTTGGTCGTGTTTAGTTGCTCACCACTGATTCAAATCAATGTAACATTACAATCCCGGTTGTTCTAAACCGAAATTAAGCTAGCCAGAAAATAAAAAGATAGAAATAGACATGTAATAAAATTGAACCGAACTTTTAGCTTTGTTTTTTTTTTCCTTATAACCCAATCTCTGTTCCATTGTTTTATACCAAACAAATCCAACCAATATGGAATTTAGCGTAACCAAACCCATTTTTTGGTTCTTTTAAGGTTACTAATATATTGAGCTGACATTTAAACTTTACACAGGAATTAAGTCACCAATCCGATTCATACTTCTAGTTATATAATGTTAAAAAAAATAATTAGTTATATGAAGCTAATATTGTATAACTAACTTTAATTAATTTTCATTAAAAAAACAAATTTCAACCAAAATTAATGTAACCAAAATGAAAAACTTATCAAAAGTTCATATTTTTAATTATAAATACTGAAAAATAGAAGTACTCATATTAAACTAATATTATATAATAATTTAAAATTAAAAATAAAAATAATTATTTTCACCAAAAACCAAAACTAAATTTGTCAAATCGAACCGAACCTAATCAACATGGTAAACTCAATTTTCTTACCCGAAGCAGCCGTTGCTCTTGTGGTAAGGAATGGTGGAGAGAAGAGTGTCATCAATGTCAAAGATCCAAGCATCCATGTCATCACATATCTTCTTCTCGCAACAAGTTTTTCCCAGGTAGAGGATGGCTTCATCAACGGCTCTCTCCACGTCATCCTCGTACTGAGATGATGTCATGTACTGTTGGACGAACCATACGCATTCCTGTGGCACCACCGTGAAGTCTCTGATGTTGTGAAGCTCCACGTTGACTCTCCAGCTCTCGCAGTATCCGTTTAGGTTTGGCGCTTTCAATGAGACGACCCCTTTTTGGCTGGTGGTGGTTGTGGTTGGCTTGATTCCTTTGAACTGGTTTAGAATGTTCCAGTCACGAGCTGAGACCATTCCGATGAAGAGGAATGCGAGGGTTAGCGAGAGCACCAAGAATCTAGCCATGTTGTTAATGATCGAATCGAAAGATGAAGAAGATTTACTTGTGTTTGGCGATCTGTCTGTAATATGGTAATGTGTATATATAGAGTATATAGAAGTATACAAGTCAACATAACAAACAAAAATAATATATTAATAATACTTTTTTGTTTTTAGATTTAGCACTCGATAATAGGTTCTCTGGCAAAATGTTTTCCCAAGTCCACTATGGATAAAGCATTCAAGCCGAAACCCAAATTACTAAATTACCTATGCACATTTATGAATAATCTCCTCCAAATTACCAAAAAAAATAAAGTGTCATTAGATATTGAAGTTTTCAGCTGATTTGTTTTTACGTAATGTTACCGTGACATTTTCGAATCGAACTTATCGTTAATTTTCTTCTGTAAAGATGATTTTAACTTTTCTTGTACTATGTCAGTTTGTCTATCGATTCATTAGTTTCACTTTATACATATAAACCAAAAAAAAGAGAGAGTTATAATATATAATCTTTATACAAAAGGTACTGTTCAGCATTTACATATAAAGTTTATCATGTTCATAAGACCATATACATACAATACATACATAAAAGTACATTTTACATAGATAATATAATAACTCTATACATATTATATAGTGGAAGGAACGTGGGCACATGTCTTGATGTGAAAGAAGCAACTTAAAGAAATAAGGTGAGAAACATCCATCTCCAGCTCATGCAATTTAATATAATCAAATCCTTCTTGGTGGTCTAAATAAACGTGTGCTTAGCTAATATATTTTCAGGATATATGATCAAAAAGTTTAAATAAAGATATGTGTACACATGGATGTCTGTGCAACATACATACATAATCAACTGATCCGAACTCCGAACACATAACACAATATTGGCGCTGCTGTTGTATCATAATCCGGATTTAAATCCGATAATATACGCATGTATGTTGCAAAACATAAAAAAATAATAATAATAATAAGCATACATATACTGATATATAAACCAACCAAAATTGTTGTAGAGCATGAGGTCCATGACCATTGAAAGAAAATGTCTCACCATACGTACTTAGTCCCACTTTTCATCGTAATATTGTTTTAATTAGTTTGATATAAGCTGGAACAATTTATATTTAAATCGTGATTAATGATAATTATCTGAAAGAAACTCTGTATCTTTTTAATATATTAAATGATATTCAAAACAAGTTCACATGATGAACTATAGTTTCGCACTAGAAGATTTGTTAAAGATTTCATCCTTGGTGTTTAATTTGGAATTTTATGTTGTGAAGTTTATAGATCTAATGATTACTACATCGAAGTTTTATGAAAAGACGTGTTACACTCTACATTTTCTTTTAATATCTTTAAAAATGTAATACATTTTCTGTTGCCGTATCATGTAAAACTACATCATAATTTACATAATTTGAAAAGGGTTTCTATAAAATCTATTACTAAAATTGCTTAAGCTTTATGTTGTCTTTCTTATTTTCTGGAATAAATGATAAATTTCTTCAAACAAGAAGAAATGTTTTACAATTGTTGTTACATTTTGTTTTGAGCAAGAACCAGAGTATTTTACATCAGAATCATACAATAAATTTATATTTGTAAAATAAAATTACATTTGAGCTTTCCAAATTTTAAACCTTTCATATATGTCTATAAATAATATTTTATGATATTATATTTTATGTGTGTTTAAATAGAATGATGTGTTCTTATTAATATTATTCATTTCTTTTAAATAAATTTTTGCTTTATCAAATTTGAATTATAGTAGAAATAAATCTTTTTATTTTTTTGTAATATTACTAAATAAATCACTTATTAATATGAGATTAAGACAATAAATAAAATCAAATGGAATAAACATGGTTAAAAGATAATCAGTGTGTAAATATAAAAAGACAATCAATGTATGACGAACAACATAAAGCAGAACTGAGATACAGAAGAAAAGCCGGACGACCTCTTTGATCTAAAATTCAAATACTATATACATATGTATTTATACTCTGATGTAAATTACTCTGAACAATTACACATGAACTTTGCAGCTATTTACAAACTTGATTTCAGTGATTAGCTTAATTAAGAACGTGGGATTATATGCTTTTCGCGAATTGATTTTTGTGTCTTTCTTCAATATGATGTTTAAAGTTATGCATTTCACTGTTAGAGTTATTTATTAATTAGGGTATTCTATAATATAATTGGAGTTTGTTTTTGACTTGCAAAGTCTATACCATTATACATATGTATATAGTATAATTCGATTTTACATCAGAATCATACAATAAATTTATGTTTTCGTTTTATTTAAAGCTTAACAGAATAAATTTATTGTATGATTCTGATGTAAAATCGAATTATACTATATACATATGTATATACTATATACATATGTATAATGGTATAGACTTTGCAAGTCAAAAACAAACTCCAATTATATTATAGAATACCCTAATTAATAAATAACTCTAACAGTGAAATGCATAACTTTAAACATCATATTGAAGAAAGACACAAAAATCAATTCGCGAAAAGCATATAATCCCACGTTCTTAATTAAGCTAATCACTGAAATCAAGTTTGTAAATAGCTGCAAAGTTCATGTGTAATTGTTCACCTAACTCCTTTCTCGCTCACATTACACACTTAACAACATTTCACACGTTCTAATTTATATTTCTTTGGTGCGACTTCATCAAAAGATTTGTTTGTTTGTACAAAATCCAATTGTTGACAACTCATTCAGTTCTTGATCAGTCTGGATTCACACACTGTATATCGGCGATAGGGATGCTTCTCATGATTTATTGGTTTTCAAATTATCTGTTCAGATAATATGGAGGAGCTGTTACAAATCAAAAAAATTCTAAAAGAAAAGAAGTTAGTATAAGCTGTATCAGCATTCATAGAAAAGGCTTATGAATGGTGATTAAAAGAAATCACTCTAACCATCTACAAGATCTTAAGTCACGAATGTTATATAGAAGCTCCAGGCCACACCAATGATTTGATCATTTTTTTAATTTAGTATAGTAGTTTTAATATCTTCGACGAATTTAAAATAAATATCAATTTTCGACTTGGTTAATAGTTGGATCTCTTGAGTCATTGACTTGTGGAATTCTTCTTTTTTTTGTCTTAAGACTTTATTGTTTATCAAAAATATAATAATTTACGATGGGATTGAGAATTATTGAACATCACACAGGTCATCCCATATGTCATGTTAATTACTAGCTCCTCAAACAATATCATTTTAAAATTACAAGTCTAGTTGACAAAATGCATAATAACAAATTCACATAATTTCGGATCATATTAAATTGGAATATTAACAAACAAGACATTTTAATCACATGTGTGTTACAAGAAATTAAATTTTAGTAAGAAGGAAATTATCGATGTGAATAGAAAATATCAACCGAAAAGTTGCACGGGCGGGATCCGGTTCGGTTCACGGGCATAGCTAACCGTTTTCTCTTAGATTAATTAAACATCGTGTAGTTGTCAATGCATGAAAACGTCAGAAAGTTCTTCCTTGGAAACCAAAACCCTTAATGATTCATACAGAATCGTCTCTTCTATAGGGCACGAACGCGCGGGAAAGAACACAAGCCAAAAGAAAATTTTCGGCGATTCACAATCATGCCGCAGGCGGATCAGTTTAATCGCTTGTGCTTTTGTGAATTAGGGTTTTTCTCTTTGGAATCGAATCAGAAAAAGAAGAAATGGTTTGGAATTACCCAGAAATTTCCATGGAAAATTTCGCGAAGCTACTGAAAGGGTTTGTGGATTGGCTCATCCTTACATCTGGGTTTCAATCTTCTGGTGTTCCCGCTCATTGGGATGCCGAAATTGCAGGAAAGCTCTTCAATGGGGTCTCTTTTTCGAAAATGTTGGTTTACTCTTCACTCCCTCACTCTCACTTGTTTCTTCCGCTGTATACCTTGTGTTCTCGATTGCGTCATTGCTTTCGTTTTGTTTATCGGAGAATCTTTTTTTTTTTGTAGATTTTAAGAAGCATAACTAGTTTAGACACATTTAGGGAATCTGTGAGAGAGCTTGACGAAGCTATATCCGAGATGAAATCTAACCCCTTGTTCCCAAAGGTTGTTGTTTAATTCAAAAGCTTTCTGCTTCAGCGGTTAATGTGTCTGACTTATTGAAACGAAAGGTGGATTCTAATTTTCTGGAATTCGCTATTTTCTGGAGAAAATTTTCAGGGTCTAGAGAATCTGTCATCATATACTCTCTCAAAAGGAAGATAATTTGTCTTAGAGCATTTGATGAATAACTCAACATTGAAGGATAAACAACTCCTAGCTATTCTGGTTGCAGCTGTGGAATCAGGTGACGGTAATATAGACATAATTGATGGGAAACTCTGCGAGAGGCAAACTGTTGTGTCATGTGTATCAGCACTTGAGACTGGTTTGAAGATCCTTTCCGAAAACATAGAGTCAAAATAGTCACTACAGAAAGAAGATAAGGATACAACTTTGTTGGGGTATGTGTGCAAGCACGAGATATAGCATATACTGCAATTATCTTGGTGTAGTTGTTGATGATCTTAATTTGATTCTTTTTCTTAGCCGAAGACAACAGCCTATTGAATTTGTAACATGGAACGTCTGGCAATCGAAAGGTATATCTCATTTCTCAGTAAGAGAACTCTAAGATTGGTGTCGGGAGCCAGCTTGATATTTTCTGAACCGAGAGCTCAGTGGGCAGAAGTTTTAAGAAGGCTGCGGGTTTCAGCTGAGAATGACGATGACATATTCTTGGAAAAGATCGTAAGTTGTCTTGATTCTTAATTAATTATATCCATTTGGCCTCTTCTGTTTTTGTAAGAATAAGTGGTCACTCTAATTTGAGCACATGTGGTGATATTGCCGAAGAGCAGGAGCTATTGTTACTAGGATGCGTAACAGGCAGATGGACTCATTTAATCGAAGGTATCATGTTAGTTTCTTACAAATCTGTCACACTGTCAGAACAATACGAGGAGTTATGTACGCTGCTTCTTCAAAGATCTAAAAGTTTAAAACAGAGCGAGATCACTTTGAATTCAAAGGTAACGTTTCTCAATTACAACCGTTTATGAAAAATTGAAAAGGTACCATAACATTTGCTATATGTAAACCAGGTTTCTAACTTTCTTCGTTTCCTCTTGGATAGGTTGAAGAAATTCTTGAATATCTAACAGAAATATTGGAGAATCGTTCTCATCACATCTGGAAATTGCCTTCTGCCCTTATCGCTGCTGCAATTCCATCATGGTAATTTTCAATTATATAATTCATCATTTAATGGACTTTAATGGAAGTTTAATTATAAGTCACGTTTTCTGGATTCAAGCGAGAGGTTGATTACAAATACTACCAAGAAAAAGCTTCTCATGTGATTTATGCTGACTCTTGTGGTTTCATTAAATTGCTTTCGGTTTGGACAAAGCAAATTATAGAACATCAAAGGATGTCTCTTTAATAGAAGATGATGTATCATAATATGCAATATTTGAGTAAATTTAACCTATAGCCAAACCATATCACCTGAATATATTTCTATAAATGCTCTTTATGCATCATGTTCTTTCATTTGTGATATCCCTCGCTCATACACAGATGCTACAACCAAGATTTTGTATTCTAATCCTGTTTAAAGTAACATTTTGTTGAAGATCTTGAATCATGTGGTACCACAGGTCGCCGCTGTTTGGTCTGTATTTTGGCGAATTGCAGAAACAGTTAAAACTAGACGTCTCAACAAAAAGGTTACGTTTCTCTCGAAACATCAGGTTCACATAAGTTTTGAACCTAAACAGAAGCTAGAAACTGAAATCTATAGATCTATCTCATTTTCTTCTGCAGTTGTTGTAGCTGCGATAGAGATCTAAACTAGCACAAAGACTGTAAGTTACACAACTATTTAGTACTTACCCTTTAGTTTGTACCTGTCCAAATCATTTTTTCATCAACTATGATTCTATAATTCCCCTCCGAGATATTTATGCAGTGACCTTGATAGTATTGTGTTTATATGCCTAGGTGAGCTCGCGGAAAGAGTTTGGTGCTTGTACGTATTCCATATTTTCTGCAGATGCCACCAAACAATTTAATTGTCATAGATCAGACAAGAAGATCATCAGTATCTTCAAGGTAAGATGGCATTGATGCAGATGTGTTTGTCTGTATGTGTAATGATTTAAGAGAAAGCTGGCTCTCAGGCATTTGCGTTTGCGAGTAGATGAGAAACCAAAATCGAGGGGTATGCCTTCCATTTCAATCACAATCGGTTCAATAAATCCGATGGATAAGTAACAGAAATGAATTTGGTTGTTTTGAAATTGAATTCTCTTTGTTGTTATCTATCCTTGTCTTTTGGTCACGTTTCTTTACTTTTACGTCAGGTAAACAAGAAAGCACTTAGCGCGTGGGGTCTGTTTTTTTTTTTTTTTTTTTTAGTTTTAGGCATAATCGTTGTCTTTTTGGTATATTCTTTCTTTTATATCAATTTAATCATGATCTATATCCTAAAAATCGTCATCGTTTATGGTATGGACGGTGTATAACTAACCGGTTTTTTTATAAAAAAAAAGTTTTCAAAAGTGGAAATTATTCATTCGTAGAGATTTTTTGCTTCACCATTGTCCGTTGGTATAAAAAAAAGTTGGGTAATTTGATTCTCCACCCGAAAGTGGGACGGGTTTATGATTATGACCCATATATTAGGCTTTGTGATGTGGAGCTGACACTAACCAAGTAATCAAGTATCAAACACATCTATATAACATTAACTATAAATTATTATTAACTACACAATCTAATACCACAAAAGACAGAGATTTGTAGCATTGGTTTGTATTATGTAGTCGTCCTGTTATATTTCAGATTCAAACTATTGTCTAAACAAAAGATTCAGATTCAAACTTAAGAATGTTTCTGTGTGTAAGTTTAAACTTGTAAACGACAAACACATACTACAAAGAAAATAAAATGCAATCTATTTTTTCAGTGTAAATAATTGTTTGTTATGCAGCTAAGCTTATAGCAAATTGTGTAAAAACCTTCACTTACAAGTTACAACTAATGGAAAATTCAGAATTTCACATCTTCTTCTCTCGACTCTCTGTGCTGCTCTCAGTACTATCTTTATAATTTGTTTTATTATAAACTAAAAGGTGCGTTTTATCAGTGCGTGGACAAGTACTACCTTGACATATGAAAATATCACTTTTAAATATTTTTTTTTTTTGGTATTTGATAATATATATATATATATATATATACATGTTTTATTTATTTTTGTTCTATGTTAAAAGGGTCGTTTGAAAACCTTGCTATACCGAGACTTTGGCTATAGATGATTTCGTTTAGCCACTAAAACATAAAACTAAAGTGCCAAAACATGTCTCGGGGTAGTCTGTTAAAGTGGTAAAATATTAGATAGATTATAGATTGAATTATTTTTATAATATTAACTTTTTTCACATATATGGTGAAGGATGATGCACTTTGGACTATTCTTTGACTATATACACTTTTAGTCCACGAATTATACATGCACACGTTGCAAACCCCATAACCTCTCTCTCTTCCTTTCTATCAAATTTAGGTCTTTAAATATTTCTCTCATTCTTTGCTTCTTCGTTATATTTACATTTTCTCACTCTCACCAATCACACAAGAGAGTAAACCAACTTAAAAGCTATGAGAAAACAAGGTTTGAAGAGACTTCAGTTTCGGAGATGGGGAAAGCGAATCGGAAGCTCAACGACGGCTTCAACGACGTTAACAAACTCAGAGGAAAGAACGATTGTGGCGTTTGCGTTATCATGTTGTGGAAAACCTCCTCGCGTTCTCGTGAAGCAGTTTGTTTGGAGGTTGAAATCGCGTTTAAGGTGGTCGCGGAAGAGTGATAATAACAATATCCAGTGTAGCTATGATCTCCGGAGCTATCATCTGAATTTCGACGACGGTTGGTCTCGTCGACGCTGATTTTAAACAAACGGAGATTATGATTTATCTTTTGAGCCTTTTTATTTTCATATGTTTGTATATAGGTAAAGTCTCAATCTAAGAAAAAACATTTTGATCATTTTCATGTACATTTCTTGCGGGCAAAATTGCAAGATCTTTTTTTTTTGTTCATATGCTTTTTTTTTTTGAGAAAAAGCGTTGTATATTTATTGAACCAAATGCTTATCGAATATAGAAACAAAATTTTATATCTCAGAAAAATATCAATGATACTTCTGAGACTGAATTATCTAGTTATTATTAAAAATAATCTCAGACTCTCTCTGAGATTGATAAACAAAACATATATATATATATATATATATATATATATTCATACTCCCTCTGTGTCTTTAAGTTAAAAGTTTTAGATTTTATTTTACAAACAAAAATGTGTTCAAATAAGTGTAAATTTAATCTGTGATTTCTTAGTTTACACGTAACAATTCAAATAAATATAGAGGTTATATTCGAACACAGAGACACATAGAGTAAACTAGTTTACAACTAGAGAAGTTAATACTAAAGAGATGTTGAATTTAATATTTGGTATTACAAATTTACAACTAGTTTTTGAAAACATGTAAAAATCATAAAACATACAACTTCAAGAGGAAAATAATGTATAATGTATAATTAATTGACCATAATTTTACTATTTCCTACCTGTTTATTTAAAGTTATTTCTGTTAATATTCTTGTGCCTTTGTGTGTGTTTAACAGCTGTTTTTTCATTGATCATAGCTGATAAGCTGGTCCATGTTCCTTAAAATTTGATGTTTTTTTAAATATAAAAATGACATACTAAATGGAACTGATGTGGATGAAAAATATAAGATTTTCTGAAAATTGAATAATGATAATATCTTTATAAAAATTATTTAAAAAAGATTTCAAGTTTTTTGCAGATGAAAATCTTGAAACCAAAGTGAAAATCATCACTGTCATTTGAGTATTTATGAAGTAATCAAATCAGTTACCTAAAAAATGCCCCCACAATGTTTATAATTATCATTCAAGACACAATTTGGACAGAGAAACCTCATAAATATCATCTATAAATTATCACTCAAGACACAATTTGGATAGAGAAACCTCACAATTTCAATCTGCAATTCACAGACATACGTACACTTCCGGATTTGAGTTCAAAAGTTATAATACAACAACACACTAATGCAAACCACCTCTATCATCTCATTTTCATTTGCACATATAAAATTGAAATATTATTAGTATTTTATTTCCATGATGAGAAGAAAGAAGAAAACAAAACTTGATTTTCGTTTGGGCCTATAGAAAACGTAAGTGGGCCTTCTTTCCTATAGACGCGAAACGTATTGTTTGGGTCGTTCGTCTCTCTTTCTCTCGGCGAGTGAGAGAAAGGAAAGCTCAGCCATGGCCGTTTGCAGCGCACCGCCGCAATTTAGCTTTCCGTCTTTCACAACCACGACCACATCCTTCGCACCACGCCACTTCAGCGCTAGAATGTCGCACCAGTCACCAAAATCCACCACGAGTACCAGCATCTTCACCTCCGCCTCAAAGCTACTTTGGGGTCCCTCCCTTCCTCCGGGTCTACTTATCTCCACCGCTCGAACAGCTTGGACCACCGTATGGCAGCTCATGATGACCCAGCTAGCTCCATCCGATTCATCCGGGTCATACACCCGACCCACTTCCCAATTTCGCCTCGACCCGACACAATTCCCTTCCGCCGCTTCGTCGGAGCTCCAACTCTACGTTGGTCTTCCTTGCCCCTGGGCTCACCGAACCTTAATTGTGCGCGCTCTCAAGGGTTTAGACGACGCCGTTTCTGTCTCAGTCGCATCGCCGGGTCAAGACGGGTCGTGGGAATTCAAGGATAACAATATCCCCGGAAGTGATAAGGATAAACTTATTCCGGGTTTGGATAAGGCAAACCGGTGCCGGAATCTGAAGGAAGTATACAAATCGAGAACTGGAGGTTACGACGGGAGATGTACAGTTCCGATGCTGTGGGATTCAAGGAAGAAAGAAGTTCTCTGTAACGAAAGCTACGATATAATCGAGTTCTTCAATTCGGGTCTAAACGAATTGGCCCGAAACCCTAAATTAGATCTCTCGCCACCAGAGTTGAAAGGGAAGATCGAAAATTGGAATCAGATTGTGTACCCTAAAGTTAACAATGGTGTTTACAGGTAATTGGAAAACATCATTATAAAGCAATACTTATGTATGGTTTTGCTCTTGCTCATAGCTTGTCTTCTTGATGCTGCATTATGTGTTTATGGCTTTACATTGATGATTTGGAAGGTGTGGATTTGCGCAAAGCCAAGATGCGTATGATCGAGCAGTGAATGAAATCTTTAGTACCTTAGATGAGATTGAACATCACTTAGGTAGTAACAGATACTTGTGTGGAGAAAGATTAACATTGGCGGATGTATGTCTGTTCACAACTCTGATTCGTTTTGATCCTGTTTACAACATTCTATTCAAATGCACCAAGAAGAAGCTCGTCGAGTACCCAAATCTCTACGGCTATTTGCGCGACATTTACCAGGTATGTCCCAAAAAAAAAGAAGGGCTATATTCTTTTCTTACTAGTGTGCTTCCAAGTGCGTTTCATGTTCTGTGTTTGTTGTTGGAACAGATTCCTGGTGTTGCGGCTACTTGTGACCTTCCTGCTATAATGGATGGCTACTACAAAACGCTGTTTCCTCTAAACGCAAGTGGAATCCAACCGGCCGTTTCTTCATCTGCCGATCAAGATTCTCTCTTGAGACCTCATAACAGAGACTCGGTGGGCAAAACGGTTAAAGCACAGCTTGCGGTTTAAGCGGTGACAACTGTACATAGCTCAAAATGATAGGATGATGCAGCACCAATCAAAGTATATTATGTAATATAATAAGCTCTGATCATGTTCTCATCTTTAGACCATCCTACCCTTTAAAACCATATATATACAGAGAAGAGAACCTTTCCACAAGTACTCTTATGGGAGGTCTTCCTTTAAGTTGAAATTACTTTCAAGATTCTCTTCTAAATTATGTATATAAATAGAGGCATGTTTTATAATGTTAAACCAAAGCCATAGCCATTTTAATTCAAGATTCTCTTCTACATTATCTATACAAATAGAGAAAATTTCATGACATAAAGTGTCTTCTTCCCATAATCTTACCCCTAAAGATGGACCCACCGACAGACTTTGCTTATTTGCCTTGCCGGATTGCCAATCAGAAAGTTTTTTTTTTGTTTTTTTGGAAAATTTTGTCAATTTATTCGCAAAAAGAGTTTGGGCCACCACACATCCTCAAAAACTACCACGGTAAGCTCTCATGCTCTCTTCTTCGCCTTCTTGCTTTCTGCACCATCAGAGAACTGACGGTTACTTGCAAGAAAAGTCAAGAGTTCATGTATCGAAACCGATAGAAAACATTCAACAGTCAAAACCAAGGAAAGAGACTATCGATTAGAAATCTTTTGATGATTATTCACTGCTTATCCACTTAATATTCTGACAGAACTCGCTACAACATTGACAATGGAACGGGAGTGTGGGATAAACATGATCGTTGAAATTTGGGTAAATGTCGACACCTGCAGCTTGTTGTGAATGCCATGTTGGATGACTCGGTTGCCACATTTCTTGATACAGCCACAATTGCTCCAACATTCTTTGTTGACCTTCCTCTTTAGATGCCCCTTGCATGGTTCCAGAATCTCTTCGCTTTTGGCCTTCTCTAATGGACATTCTTTGCAGCATTGCAACACATGTTTCTGCGGGTCACGTGCCTCATAGATACACTCTTCGAGGAAAGCTTTCTGCAGGAGGCCATCTTGTGTGTATGTAAAGCCACTAAGTGAAGTTGCACAACTGCATGTCATTGACGGAGCCAAGCAACCTCCAAAGCAAGAGGAGCAGAGCATTGATCATCCCTGATGTTACCAAGTGAAAACTTTCCGGCAGCATCTAGATAGACATGGCTTTGGGCTATGTATCTAAATGGTGGAGGAACCTTGCTATTGACTTCATTCACCCAAGGAATCTCAACAGTTTCTTTTCCAACAGTGATGTCACTGATGCTACTTATCAATCTAAACTCATATGCAGAAATCTGGCACTCAGGACTCACCAGCTTCGTCGTTTCTTCATCACGCATATGATCATTAGTGCCATTAGTATCAACATCTATCGTTGCTGCAGATATCTTCAATGCATCATCATTCGTCGGCAAGTTTTTTGGCGACTGGCTCGTTTGCTAAAGTGCGCCAAATGTTGGACTGTTACTTTCTGTTTCTGATGACGTCTGTTTGAAATCCCCCCCCCCGTTCATTCTGATCCTCGTCTTAATGGGCCGGGCTTAATTTGATCAACCCGACCTGCATAAAAATGACAGTTGAGAATCCCAAACAACGATAGAGTTTTGATGTGTCTGAAATAACGCTTTTTCTTTACTTGAACAAATTTAAAAAAAGTCCTCAAATAGAAAAATTTGGGTTATTCATAGTGGGATTTTTATTTGTGAGTAAATATGGGAAAAGCTACAAACTCGTAGAATCTAGTTGAGAAATGTGTTTAATTAGAAAATTTTCATGGCGAATATGTATTGTATCTGAGAATTAAAAGAACTTATTTTCAATTTAGTTGAGAACTGTTGTTTGATATTTCAAAAAAGTTTCATATTTCATCAGTCCATACTTGAGATTTTTCTTAAGTTATTATTTCCAAAGTTTTATTCGAATAATACACTGATAATGTAGACATTATATTATGTATAACTGTATGTGTACAACCAAATCCACTAAATTGTTAATCATCGTGACTAAGTAAGAATAATCCATCTCGAAAAAAGAAAAAAAATATATCAAAATGAGACACTTCGCTGATTCTGGTCTTAATTGGTAACATGCGGAATGGCAGAATCGCGTTTAAAAACGTGATTTCGCAACAATTTTGCCAATAAAAAAACATGCGGGACAAAAAAAAAAAACTGGCTGAAAAAAATATAAAGAAATTTTCATTAAGCAGAAAAGTGAGTATAAAGTAGATTTTCGCGAAATCAAACTTTTATAATTATTTAATTATATAATAATAACATTTTATACTTCTAAATAAATATTAATAAAAAAATTTAGTTATAAATATAATTATTTATAATACATAATAATATTTTATAAATATAATTATTTAATTACATAATAATAATATTTTAAACTTCTAAATAAATACTAATAAAAATTTAATTAATAAAAAATATTAATAGTCACACTATATTAAATAGATACAAATTTACATAAAAATAAGAAAATCAAATAAAGTAGAAAAAAACTTTTAAACATCTTATAAGAAAATTTAATAATAATAGATTTATTTTTATAATAATTAGATCAATTATAATTTTTAATAATATTTAATATTTAATTAGTTCAACGAAAAACTTTTAAACATCTTATATAATATAATAAAAAGAATAATAAATAAAACTATGATATTTTATTTTTCAACATAAGATATAAATATATTTATTATAAATATACTAAAAATAAGTTAAATAATTACATTAAGAAAATTAAAATTTTCTAATAATATTTAATAGATTTATTTTTACAATAATTAGCTCAATTATAATTATAATAATATTTAATAAATTCTGCCATTACGTAAAATCTATCCAATCACACAAAAATTTTATTCTGGAATTCTCAGTTCACATGTTTTAAATTATTCCGCAGCTTTTAAAAATTTTCCGCAATTCCGCAAGTGTTACCAATCAAAACCTCTATTTTTGTATGAAACGGTGAAAGGCAACGTAGACAATCTTCTACACTAAATACGTTATTCAAGATTTTAGGTTGACAAAAAAAAAAGTTCATAAATTTTTTTATGTTCATCCATTTTTTAGATCAAAATCTATCTTCGTCCCTACCTTCAACAGAAACTACATCGTGGTACCTCCAAAACCATCCACAAACGTTCTTCATGATATTTAATGTCCTGTAATAAACTCCAAAGTCATAAAAATAAAGTTAAGATTCAAATGGCATTAAAGGTGATTTGACTGAAAAATTCAATAAAAAGCTAACAGTAATCATTTTTAAAAAACTGTATAGTATTACATAATAATCTGTCCCAAGCAACTGTATAAAGAAAACAAACTTGTCGTCTCAAAGTTTCTTTCTTTTTATCTTAATCTTGAAGCAAGATCCGGAGAAAAGTATGCTCCTTTAATTTCATGGTTTCATACCTCAAAACCAGCTCTTGTTTCTCAATTTTGTCTTTAAACCCATCAACGACAAAAAAGAAATTAAAAACGGCAAATTTTCTGCTTTTGTCTGGACACAAAAACGCAAACTTTATGCACAAAACTACTAAAAACTAATGTTTAAAGAACATAATTTTCCAAAGCACAATTTCGAAATCTCTCTCTCTCTCTCTCAGTTATGAAACCTATCTATCAATTATTAGCCATCTTTTTGTTCTTCTTACCTTTCTCTGCAATCTCCGGTGATGACAACAAAAACCTGATCTTCAAAGGCTGTGCAAACCAGAAATTTCCAGACCCAACTGGTGTTTTCTCTCAGAATCTCAATACTTTATTCACTTCCTTAGTTTCTCAATCCGCGCAGAGATCTTTTGCGTCCACAACCGCCGGAACTGATAACACCACTGCCGTTACCGGCGTTTTTCAATGCCGCGGCGATCTCCCCGCCGCTGAGTGCTACGATTGCGTCTCCAAAATCCCCAAATTCGTCTCTAAGCTCTGCGGCGGCGGTGGAGATAACGGGAATGTTGTAGTGGCGGCGCGTGTGCAGCTCTCTGGGTGTTATCTCCGGTACGAAGTCTCAGGATTCCGGCAGACTTCGGGTACAGAGATGCTGTACCGTGTCTGCGGGAAGAAACACTCCGGCGATCCTGGGTTCGCTGGAAAGAGGGATACGGCGTTTGGGATGGCGGAGAACGGTGTGAAAACGGGATCATCCGGAGGCGGTGGAGGAGGATTTTACGCAGGGCAATATGAGTCGGTGTATGTGTTAGGACAGTGCGAGGGTAGTTTGGGAAATTCAGATTGTGGTGAATGTGTGAAAGATGGATTTGAGAAAGCCAAGAGTGAGTGTGGAGATTCCATCTCTGGACAGGTTTATCTTCTTAAGTGCTTCGTTAGCTACAGTTACTACTCTCATGGCGTTCCCAATATCTCTTCACTTTCAGGTACACAAATTAAAAAATTAATATGACATTTACAAATTAGAAAAAAAAAAAGGATTTTTAAGGTCAATTAGTTGGCTAAATTCGGATAAAACTAACAATTTGGTGATTATTTTTAAGCTATAATTATGCAAGAAAATGGATGATTTGTCTGTTATATAAGCATACTCATGGATCTTGTAGAAGAATATTCATATCTTTATGTAGTTTCGTTGTCAGGAAAGGATTAAACAAAAACTAATGTAAGCAAGACAAAAAAAAAAAAAGCAGCTAAGCAATAAAAAAAGCAAAAATCTAGTGGGAAAATATATTGCTTTATAAAAAGAATAGATTTTTTTTTCTATAAAATGTTAGTGATGTTGACACATCATTCAAGTTTTACATGTTGAGACTCAAAAAATTGAACTGTTATCTATTTTCTTGAATAAATAAAATATTGAATGGAAATCATGAAATGGCGGGTTGATGTGTAGATGGAGAGAAGAGACAACACACACAAAGAACAATAGCATTGGCGGTGGGAGGAGTTGCAGTTTTAGGTTTTGTGATTGTTTGTTTGTTGGTTTTAAAGTCTGCGATTAAAAAGAAGAGTAAGTATGATGCTTATTGATTGTTCAATTGTATATGTTCAACTATGATAGTATTTGATTTAAATGATGAGAGAGAGATTCGTCAACTTACTGTTTCGTAGTATTTGTTAATTCCATTTTCTAATGATGTACATTAGATAAATAGCACACCCACAATTACAAAAAGGTAAAATGTGGCATCAAAGTAGAAAAATTGTGACAATATTCAACAAGAAGTTAAAGCAGCTTTTTTTTTAGTGAAGCAATACAAAGTGTATGTGACTCCTCAATTTCTTGATAAATCTACTTTTTCGGTCGTTTTCGGTGAGAAAGAGTGAAACTTTATGGGTAGATCAAAGTGATACACTTTGGAAGCTTGGAGTTAGTGAGATTAACACTATCCAACTGTACATATCACTACTTTTTTTTGTTGTTGATATATATCAATCCATATGGAGGATCGGATCTGTCTTGCCATTCTAAAAAAAATGCAAATTCTTTAATTTCCGAAACATCAAGAAAAGGACAAGAAGAGCAAAACTCGCGGTTATGTATTGATGGGTTTTTGGCAATGTCTAAACAGCTCCTGTGTTCTAGGGAAGAACCAATGTTTGAAAATTGTAAGACCTCTATATCAAAATCACAATTTAGTATGTTTGTTTAGTTGTTTGTAAATTATTTTTTTTTGTCTGATTTCATTTAATCAGGTTTTGTCTCTTCAAGTGTCGGGCTATGTTAGCCAAAACCTGCATGCTATGCTTGTAAAAATTAGTGTGTTACCATTTCAACTTCATGATGTCAATTATAAGTAGCTTTGCTGCACGGAGTCACATTTGTGATTGTCCTTTAAGTCACAGATGTTCTATCTGTTGGGAAGGGGGACGGTACATGGACGGCCCGTTTAAAATTGTTTAAGTTTAAAATTGATTTTCTCCAATATAAACAAATTTTTTCCTCCAGTTTTAAAAAGGTTAAAAGTAATGTGTTATGTAATTTCTGGAGTTTTTACAAAATTTTTTTTATCATTTATCTTTTTATATCACTGGTAGTAAATCTTTTACAATTCATCAAATAAAAGTAATGAAAACTTTATTAAGAAAATTATGACTAAAATAGAAAACTAAGGAGACATTTGAAGCTTTTGCTGTAATCTTCATTATAATATTCGAAGAGACTCTTATTTTAGAGTCAAAGCACCTTTGTTTAGAGTGAAAAAGCATTGGCATTATTGTTTGTTTGTAAGAAACCAAGAATTGAAAGACTTGTTGAGAAATCGTAGTAAATTCGAAGAATAGTTTGTTGAAAAATGAGTCAGTCTGAAACTAAAGAAGTTGCTTTATCTACTGTATCTCATATCCTTTTGGAGATTTCTCATTTATCACTAGAGCATTTGATACTGAAATTAGAGATCAGTTGGATTAAAATAAAAATTACAAGAATATTTTATACTGGAAGCTTGCCATTAATTTTGTTAGGAATCCACATTGTTTTAGGTCATATCATTCTCCTGCGTGATGGCTATGTATATAGTTAACTTAGAACAAATTTATTATAACAAGAAAAAAAACCATGTTGAGAGATTTTTAAAATCACTCAAATTAAAAAGGTAACGATTGTGATAATGATTATAATTAAGGATCACACCAATTATATATTTGTCATAGTTGTCACCCATTATTATTTCAATGTTAATTTAAATGGTTATAATAATAATCTTTCAACAGACGCAATTATGTGACATAATAATGGTTATTTCTGAAATTTATGAAATTTAAATCCAATATTCTACAATGTTAAAAAATATATTAAAATCATTAGATTAAATTGACAAAAAATAAAATAAAAAAATAACCTCAGCTTATTTCTTGTTATTTCATGTAAAAATTTAAATTTATTATAACGATGAGTTACATAATTTAGTAATAACTAAATAATATGAACTAAAATAATGTGAACTTGTATCAAGATAAAATGGCAAAATTCCAATATAAAACGTTTTTGCAATTTCTTGATTCAATTAGTCTCTAAATTCAATACAAAATAATCTAGCGATGGTGAGCGATTAAATTTTCGTTTCCTAAAGAAAAATCTATTTATTTCTTAGATTCACTAGACATAAATTTATTTAGGTATAAACTCACTCTTTCTCTTAACAAACTAATTTTAAAAAACCTCATTTTAAATATTTCATTACTAGTTGCCCCTTACAAACAACAGTGCCAACATTTTTTTTATTCCAAACAAATCTGCTCTGACTGTAAAACAAAAGCTAGCAGATCCTAACATCATATTATTAAAATTACACTGAAAGTCCCAAATTTCTATTACCCCTCCCAGTTTCTTTATTTTAGTCAATTCGATGTTAGAGAGATAGGCGAGAGACAAAACAAGAATTTGAAACCAAGAAAGGATTCAGGAATTTCAAAAACCACAAACCTTTCATTCACAAAAGATGAGAAACCAAAAACACACTTCACATAAAAGAAAAAGACTTGTTCCGAAGAAAAAAAGTTCTAACGACTCAATCTCACCAACCTGATTAAGCAAGTACTTTAAAGTAGCTAAAACTTAATACAAAAACAGCAAGATGTTTCAGAGAACCTGAAAAATAGCGAAGGTGAAGATCCTGAGGAGAGAAAAACGGTGACTGGGAACTTGGATCTCGTTGGCTTGAGGGTTGATGACGACTTAGAGCGAACATGAGTTCCCAAACCATGGCAACATAGACATGACAAACATCACCTTCCAGAGATCTTTAAACAATAAAAAAGAAGCTTAAATGTCTTCTTTCACCTTAAACCCTTAATGAATTAAAGGCAAACAGCTTGGCAATCACATCCAACATATCATAATAACTATTCCAACTCAAATCTCCACAGAGACATTGCGTATAGCTCAATTACTCTTAAGTACAATGAACAAGATGAAAACCACCATCGAGGTTTTGGTAGTCCATTAATAGATAAGCCTATTCAAAGCAAATGAAAATCAACCATATTAAGAACTTTCATAACCCATGGCATAAAGATGAAATGATTCCACAGAACCATAAAAGCTTCAACTTCATCGCCTAAAGATCATCTATTTAACTTAACTTATTGCTATTAAAAATTATTTATCCATTGAAACCAGAACTATCGATTGCAAAACCAATCTGAAGATGGTAATATAAAACAAAAACAAGCTCGAACTTTTATGAGAATCCACGAAGTGTAAGCACTCTTATACGAATTCGAATCCGACAAAACCATAACAGAAACTAGTAAAAACAGATAAAAACAGAGAAACCCTAACTGCAAAAGCCTCGAAGTTGGCTCAACATCGTTCTAGGGTTTTCTACATTCCCCTTTGCACAGGAGACGCCGGGGCTCCGAGGAGGCTTGCCTGCTGAAGATCTATTTCATTCAGCTGCGCTTCACGATCCATCTCGATGATCAGTGGAACAACAAGGATGAGAAAAGTTGTACCAGCGATCCACGCCGCTTTTCCCGTGCTCCAGATCAATTTCTTCGACACTCCGACGGCATCTCCAGCCGCGCGTCTTCCATGAGATACGATCTCGGAATTGGAGATCCGAGCCAAGATGTTTGAATCTCCGCCGCCAGATTTCCCGGCTCCACCGATTCTCTTCGCCGCCATCGATTGATAAAATGTTTTTTTTGTTGTTTTTTTTTGTTTGGTTCACCTTACCTTAATGCTTCTAAATCACTTTGCGGAAAGAAAGAGAAGATAGCGACGAGGGTTTCGTTTAATTGGGAGTTTTGTTCCCATGTTATTGGGTCATTAAGGCCCAATTAATTCATCGGCCCATTAAATAATTGAAACCATACGAAACTTATTATAAACTCGGAATAGTCCGTGAAATTGATTTTATATGTGACACTTTTTATAAACATTTTGTGAATTTTTCTTTTTCCAGATAATTTGTTTTTAATTTACGTAATTTTTTTTTGAATGTACGTATATACTTTTATATTAATAAAATAAAAATAATTTTACTATTAATAAAAGTAATTTACTAAGCATACAATAAATTTATTTTTCCTTTTTTGAATGAATTTGAATTCAATTGTCGAATAACCCTTTTCTTTTAATATTAAAATTAAAAAAATAAATAACTCAATTATTTTTCTTATAAAACTACAACTATTATTTTATTCATTAAAATTTTTAAAATTTTTTATATCAGTTCTCTTCTATAATAAAAAGTTCGTTTGATTGTAACTAATTTGTAATATATTAATAATATAATTTATGATCATATTTTTTTCTTCTAAATTTTATATTTATTTATGAACAGTAAAATCAATCCAATGATATAGTTTAAACAATCAGAAAATGCAAAAATAATAAAATTATTTCAAAAAATTTGTGAAACAAAGCAAGTCGAAATACAATTTCTATAAGTAGATTTATTGATTTTTTTTTTGGTTTTTTTAGATTGTACTAACAACTAGCATTTTCTTTTTGCTATTTCTTATTTTTCTTATTAAATTATGATACAAAAGTAGTCAGACAAAAAAAATTGTGGACTATATTAAAATTATTTTTATAAACAAACATACACAAAATGTCACTAACTTAGGTCGTGTAAGTGAAACTATCAAATTATAGTACTTTTAAGTTCTATGATAAAACTATAACACATCTCTAACTTTTATTATCTAAATAATCTAAACCATGAACCTCAAAAACTTTTTGAATACCCAACATTTTTATATAAGTTTCTACGTCGTTTTTAGATTACAAACAAATTTCAAATTCTCATTTAGATTTAGCTGTAACTTCAATTCAAAAATTATTGTATACTTATTATTTGTGTGTATTTGATCCTAAAGTACTACATCAATAATTATTCACTTGCAGCTTATTTTGGGTAGAACAATTCCAACGCTATCTACCAACCATATTCTCTATTGTAGACAAATACATTGAGTACGAGTGACTTTCCATGATATACACAAGAATACTTCAAACATGGAGCATTGCAATACAGAGTTAATCAATATATTTGAGTAACATCTTTTCAGTACCTATTTTCAGTTGTGAAAAGAAAAAAACTTCACAAGAATGGTTAATTCATTTGTATCTTTGAATTTTGAGAATAAATATATTTGATTAAATCTTTGTGCGTATCAATTGCACTATATTAAGCTAAATATAAATTTCATCAACTCCTTTAAACATTTCAAATTTTTACAGATTCAATGTTTATCATCCTCCCTACGATTACTTATAATGGGATTGTTGACAAAAAAAAAAAAATCAAAAGAGAAACTCCTGTATATAATACTAATTTTGTAATTCAACTATGCGAGAAACTCCTGTATTTAATATTAATATTACTTTTTATTTTATTTTTAGATATCTATGTGAGAGATTCCCTTTTCTCTAACCGGTTATGTTGCAAAATTACACACATATATATTGGTTTGTTAATTGATACTTTAGTGTATGTTTGGAGGAAATCGGTTATGTTGCAAAATCATGTATATATAGGTATATATATATATATCTAAAAAAATTATGATTTTTAAATAATTTTCTTAATATTTTAATTTTAACAAAACAGTCATTAAAATTATGTGATATAAGTTTAATTGAGTTACATTAATATTGATTTACATTAATCTAAAATATTTGGTATATTTTAAAAGAAAATATATGTTCTTGTTTAATATATTAAGTAATATATATTTATTTATAATTTGCGTTAAAAATACCTGATTTTAATATTTTTATACTCAAATCATAATTACTTTTTTTTTAAAAATGTAAGAGGCAAAATAGAATAATATTTTTATTTAATATGTCTGGTATTGGTGTAAGTTCGTTTAGATATTTTTATAATAAAACAGGCTAATATATCATTTTAATCCGTTTGTAGTGGTTGAAATTTGTTTTTTGATATTTTCATATTTAAAATGAGCTAATATGTCATTTTAATGTGTCATATAATAGACTCAAATATTTTACATGTTTAACAAAAAAATTAATAGAAAACCACAATTCTTAAAATATCAATCATAATCCGTCATATCCTCTAATCAAATAATATAAACATTAAAATATCTTAATTTTCTATCAAATCAAAATATTTATTATAATATATATAGGTCAATTATAAGATTAGATAAAAAACCTTAATTAAATTAATAAAAAACTTTAAGATTTTATATGTTAGTGAAATTATGCATTATACAGTTTCTAATGATTTATATTTTTTTAAAAAATTAAATAGTAACTAATTTCATAAATATTTATTTTTATTATATATATATATTTAACGCAAATATCATTTTTTATTAATGATTTATATTTATTATATAGATGATGTGTTTTATTTTTTTCTTAAATAAAATAAAATATAGAGAAGAAATCAAATATAATAACTAGTATATATAATATTATTTTAGTATTTAATGTATTAAATAGTCATATGTGATAAAGTATATAACATCTAACCTTCTATATTTTTTAGTTATATGTTTAGTATAAATTATTTTTAGTAAGATTCTAATATTTTTATTAGTTCTTAATAACATAATCAGTAAATAATACATGAAAGTAAAGTTATTTTTTTAAAACAATAATTCTGAATTAATATATAGATTTTGTTTTCAATGATATTGATGCGTTTACTTTAACGTCTTACTAACTATTCGAACATTCTATGTTGATAATGTTAGTTTAATAAAATGAATGGGGTTGTTTTAATACGACTTTAAAATATATGGGGGAAATTAATGAGAAAAGGAAAGATAAGGTCCATATATAGACAAAAATGTAATAAACAGCGCCTCCTCTTAAGACCATCCGCATCGGTGTTATTATCACCGTCTCAGTCTCATAAAACTGATTTAAAAAAAAGAAAAAAAGAAAAGAAAAATTAGAAATTCGGTGAGACGTATCAACAGAGAGAAATTCACGAGACGTCTCACCATCGGTCTCATCGACTTATTTTCCTTCACTCTCTTCTCCTCTCCTCTTTTTCTTCGACTTGAAACTACTCTCTCTCTCTTATGGCAAGCTTGGAAGGATGATCTACATCTCAGCTGACATCGAATTTTAATGGGGAAGCGCAATTGCAAGTCGAAGTATCGTTTATCTCCACCAAAAACACCAGAATCAGCGTCTGTGGTCACTTCCTTCACTCACGGCGAAGCTTCGATGCCTCCTCCGCTTTATCCTGTTTCAGCCTCTCCAAATCGTGACTCAGGCCCTACAGATCGTGTTCACACTCATCATATAACAAAGTGAGTGTGTGGATGAAATGTTTTATGTTGTCGATTTAGTTTCAGAACTAATTTTGTAGCTTCTTTTTTAGTTTTACGATTCCGGTAGTAAAAAAGATTTATTTTTTTGTTACCTGAAAATTAAGCAATTTGGTAATTTTTTCTTCTTCTATGTTTTAAGATTCGACAGCTGAAGTAGTCTCATCAATTAAAATTACGGGATTTGTTGCAGGAACAAACTTTTTTGAAGTAGAGGACTATAAGTTCTATATAAGCTATGACACTTCAATTACTAAGCAGGAGTTTGGGACCAGAGTTTGAGTTACCGTTCCTCTTTTGCTTCGCTTCATTCTCATGTCACAAGTTTTGGTAATACATTCAAAATCTATCATACCTTTCTTGAATTGACTTTAAGTGAATTTCAGTATCTGCATGCACAAACAGAATATTTCCCATTGAAATCTCATCTGCTGAAGCATCTTGCATTTTTCATATATATAATTGATCCAATCCAGAAACCAAATCCCGTTTGATTAAATTGTGCTATTGGTTTAATGAATCTTTTTTATTTAAACCCAATGAAATTTCAGATGAAGTGAGGATGTGGGTGTTTGAGGAGCATCTGCCTAATTTTGAGAAGCTCACTGATGTAATCACAAGACCAATGTAAGGAAAATGGGATGAACTTTATTCTTTTTCGATTCCTAGTTGTTTCTTTAACTATTTTATTGGTTTCCTCAATAGGAAAATGTCAAGTACCTTCCCGGGATTAAACTAGGAAGAAATGTTGTTGTTATCCCTGATCTTGAAATTATAGTTAATAGTAGTAAAATGGCCTTGAATTGAATCACTTCTATGCAAGTAGTTCTCTTTCAATATACATTTGAAGTGGCGACCAATAATACCTAGCAGTGATCACCGTGTCACTGATCATGTTTATGTAGCCTAGTTCAATTCCAACTTTGGTTCACAATTCTCCACAATGGTCATGAGTTTATTGTTTTCAGTAGAGGAATCTCCTGTCCCATTGTTGGTTGTCCTGAGCGCCTGAAATCTCTGGACAATTTTGAATATCACTATAAGGCACGACACAAGGTTATGACACTATAAGTATCCACATATTCAAAGCACATGATTCTTTCTTTCAAACAAAAGTTGCTCGTGGTTATGACATGGTATACACTGTATACTTTTATTTCCTTGTGCAATTGTAACTAGCGTTTTGAGGTAGAGCTTAAATTGTTAGTGACTGTGATAGCGCTTATGTCATTGTGTTATATGGATCTCTTTAATATTCACCTACGATCTAATGCTGAATCTTCCTTCTTTATGTTCTCATGAACATATTTTGCAGTATGAGGGTCTCGTGGAAGGGTGTGGATTGAAGTTCAAGAACTACAAGGCTCCAATGGTTTGTAGGATAATATGCCTCACTCTACCATTTTCCCGAGGTTCTTACCATCTCTTTTCTAATGTTCACTTGTTTTTTTTCTTTGGTACAGCAAAAATCTAATCACATATAGGTATCTAGTTATCTAGTTACACATATCACCATGATTTAAAAATTTCTAGATAGAGTTTAAACATTTAAAGATAGATTTTAAAGTTTTTGAAAGTGACTGACCTGCAAACAGAGAAATTCAATGGCTGTGAATTGATGTAGGTACTTAATGGCTTTTAGTCAACGAGGGTTAGAACTACAGGTACAACTATAAATTTAAGCTACACAACTTAAACTTAAACTAAAACTTTAAATTGAAAACTACAACTACAACTTATACTTAAACTAAAACTTTAAATTGAAAACTACAACTTAAACTAAAACTTTAAATGAACTATAAATTTAAGCTAGACAACTAACTAATAACTACAACTTGATCGAGTAAATAGAGATGGGATGTAAAACTATAATGCCAGACCTATCCCACATAATTACTTATATTTAAGTGTTTTCAAACCTTCATTTATCTCTTGTATTACCAAACTTAAACCAAATCATCATGGATTCTTCTCCAACTTTTACTTGCTCTCAAACTTTCATAGATCTCTTGAACAGCCAAACACTGTCACCAACCACTGAAACACCTTCACCAACGAGTAGAGAAAGTAAGCATAGATGGACTCTCCCTGAAGAAAAGGTCCTAGTTAGTGCTTGGTTAAACACAAGCAAAGATGTGGTTGTTGGGAATGAGCAAAAAGGGGGCACTTTCTGGAACAGAGTTGCAGCTTATTATGCTGCATCTCCTGTCGTTGCAAACCTCCCAATCCGAGAGAGTAATACTTGTAAACAGAAATGGTCTAAAATCAATGAGGCTGTGAGTAAATTTGCAGGTTGTTATGATTGCGCATCACGGCAACGTCGGAGCGGGGAGACAGAAGATGATGTTATGGAGTTGGCATACAAATTGTATTTCCAGGATCAGAAAGTAAAGTTCTCTCTTGAGCATGCATGGAGAATGCTCAAGAATGATCAAAAATGGTGCTCACTGGTTTCAGACAAAACCAACCAAGTGACCAAGAAAAGCAAAGGCGCAGATGGTTTTGCCTATTCCACAAGCTCTAACACCTGTTACGAAGTTGAAGAGGAAACAAACGAGAGGCCAATGGGTGTAAAGGCTGCTAAGTCTAGAGGCAAAAAGAAAAGGAACAATGTCACTGAACAGAACGAATCTGTAACAAATCTGGAAAAGTTATGGGTTATTAAGGAGAAGGATTTGGTCTTCAAAGAAAGACTCTCCAAGCAGAAACTCCTAGATAGTTTGATTGCCAAGATAGGGCAACTCACTGAGAGTGAAGAAAATCTTAAAAATAAGCTGATTGGGGAAATGCTCTAATGTAGTAAGTTGCTTGTTTCCTTTTTTGCAAAAATTAACTAGTTTACTCCTTTTTAAAATCACGTAACATTGCATGGTATATTATTGTTTAGCAGCGTTCACGTAATTAATGGCCATGAAATTTTTTTATTTGCAGGAAATGTGTGTGAACAAGATGATGGATACATAAGGCATTGGAGAAGTGGTTATGTTTTATTATGAATGTGATGTATTAAACGTTTAGGTGTAAGGTGTACCATTGGGTGGTTATGTTTCATTTTTAACGTGGTGTTTTAAATGTTATAGGTGTACCAATAAGTAGGTGCACCAAATTCTCTGTTGTATTAAACATGTTTGTATGCTACTTATATTGATGTATGTGAGCGTGTAGTAACTTCTATACGTTCTTTGTTTTATATTATTAGTTTCTATCTTCTATGTTTTCATTTTAAATAATCAATATTTCTCTCTTCGATCCTCTCTTATATCATCCATATTTCTTCTTCTTCGATGTCTTCAAATTTGTCAAATTGGGATGAAACATTTGATTCAAATTTTGAACAAATCTTTGAACAAGATTTTGAAGATGGTGTTAACAATTACACAAACTGTGTTGTGACACAGAAATCGAAGAAGAAACGAGCTTATATAGAAAGAAATCGTGAGGAAGGGCACTTACGACTATGGAATGATTATTTTAGCGAGGAGCCAATTTACCCGGACCGCATGTTTCGACGTCGCTTTAGAATGAACAAGCATCTATTCATGCACATTGTTACAAGATTGTCCAATGAAGTATCATTCTTCCAACAAAGACAAGATAGTACCGGAAGAGTTAGTTTGTCTGCCTTACAAAAATGTACAGCTGCCATTCGTCTTATGGCATATGGTGGTGCCGCTGATGCGATGGACGAATACCTTCGTATGGGTGAAACAACTGCAAGGTACTGCTTAGAAAATTTTGTTAATGGAATTATATATTTGTTCGAAGATGAGTACCTGCGAAGACCAAATCCAAATGATCTCCAACGATTACTCAATATCGGTGAGTCTCGAGGATTTCCCGGGATGATAGGAAGCATTGACTGTATGCATTGGGAGTGGAAGAATTGTCCCACGGCATGGAAAGGACAGTATTCCCGTGGACATGGAAAACCAACTATCGTTTTAGAGGCGGTGGCATCACAAGATCTTTGGATTTGGCACGCTTTTTTTGGACCTCCAGGTACATGTAACGATATCAATGTCCTTGACCGTTCACCAGTTTTTGATGACATTTTACAAGGTAAAGCTCCGAAGGTTAGTTACTTTGTCAATGGACGTCAATACCACATGGCTTACTATCTTACAGATGGTATATATCCGAGATGGGCAACTTTCATCCAATCAATTTCTCGTCCACAAGGTCCAAAAGCATCATTATTTGCTAATTATCAAGAAGCTGTCCGAAAAGATGTCGAGCGGGCTTTTGGAGTCTTGCAAGCTCGGTTTGCTATTGTTTGAAACCCGGCTCTTTCTTGGGATAAGGAGAAAATTGGGAAGATAATGAGAGCATCTATTATATTACACAATATGATCGTAGAAGACGAAGGAGAAGGAAGCGGGACTTCACAAGTCGACTTCACATATTCTACGGAGACATCGACAAATGTGAACAATATGATGGCTAATCGATCCCAACTTCGTGAGGAACGAATGCATCAACAATTGAAACATGATTTGGTTGAGCATATTTGGCAAAAGTTTGGCACAATTTAATCATGCTTTCATATATTTATTTTTCAGCTTTATGCAAACTATTGTATTACTATTCTCCTTGTAATGTTTAATATTTATATAAGTTTGATTTCTTTTATTATTCAAGATTCTTAAATAAAACTAAAAAAAAATTGTTTTTTTTAAGAAACTCTTTTTAGTCTCACCATTGCACAAGCAAATAAACATAGTTTCTAATTAAGTCTCAATTAATAAATAATTATTAAATTTATTCTTATTATTTTGTTTTGATACTCATTAGAGTATCATGGTTAATGATGTCTCTTACCCTATCTAGACACAAAAACCCTTTAAATCTGTTCTCTTTTTCCCATTTCTCGTAGATCTAAAAACACCATTTTTTTTTTTGTCTGTAAACCCTATATAAATCTCATTTCCTCCGTCATCATCATCATCATCCTTCTCAGATCTGTTTTGAAAAGAGAGAGACTACCTTTTCTCTTCTCTTCTTCTCGTCTCATCTTCGCTTTCTCAAACCAGTCTAACTTGGAAAGTTCTTCTTATTGGAACGTTTTTTTTTTTCGTTTTCGATCTCCTTTGGATCTTAGGGTTTATTATATAAATCTAGATCTTGGGTTTTGTTTACTCGCTCATTTTTCTGAGCTTTCGTGGTGTTAATAATGGCAACTCCTTATCCTGGAGCGATGCAGGCAAGTTTCGTTTCAAAAAATTGATATTCGATTTTTGTTTTCTCTACGGTATATCGCTATTACGGTTTTTGTTAAGTAGTCGAATCGGTGGTTTCTCTATGTGTGTGCAGGTGGGTTCCTACTTTGTGGGACAGTACTATCAAGTGTTGCAGCAGCAGCCAGATTTTATTCACCAGTTTTACTCTGAGAGTAGTAAAGCGATACGTGTGGATGGTGATTCGAGCGAGACTGCCAATACTTTGTTGGTAATAATAATCTTCAGCAATATGATTCAACCATTTGTTCCCTATGTTTGATGATTTGTGGATACAAAGTGAAAACCTAGTTTGTACGATTAGTAAAGATTTGTGCTTTAGTTGATTAGGTCGATGTGGTTGAAAAGTTATCAATTGTGGTCATTTTTTTCTCCCAATTTCTTTGTGAATGCAGGATATTCACAACACGGTCATGTCACTGAATTTCACTGCGATTGAAGTGAAGACAATTAATTCAGTTGAGTCCTGGGAAGGTGGTGTTCTGGTGGCGGTTTCAGGGTCTGTGAAAACAAAAGAATTCAGCAACAGAAGGAGTTTCATGCAGACTTTTTTTCTTGCTCCTCAGGAGAAGGGTTATTTTGTTCTCAATGATATATTTCAGTTCATCGAAGAGGGAACTGTCTTCTCTCATCAGCCTTCGTATTTATCTGAAAGCAAGCATGAGGCTCAGCTAAATCCTCCAAGCCCTCATCCAGAACCCCAAGGTTTGTTTGCTAAGTCATTAAAAAGCTCATCATAAATGGCTTATGCAGATTTAAGGCTTGGAAGGTGTAGCTTATTGTTGTGTTATTACTTTTAACTTATTCAAGTGGTGAATTCGAATGTTTTTTTTAATCTAAATTATTGACATCACTGTTTCTGAATTTCCAGTTCCTGACTATGTTCTGGAGCAAGAGGCTACAGATTACGTGAACGCAGTCCAAATCAAAGATGATCTTGTTGATAAGTACAGTCTGCAAGGGGACCAACATCAACCTCAGCATGAAGACTACCAGGATGAATTTGCGGTTGAGGAAACACCTAGGGAGGAAGTTGTGGTTGATGTGGTACATGAACCACGGGCTGCGGCACCAGAGGAACCCGTTGTTGAAAAATCAAAGATGAGTTATGCTTCCATTGTAAGTACACACACTATGGTCATGAGTAGTTGTTCAGCATTGAAACCAAAGAACATATCTGTTGCAAATTAAATTGACCTGGAAGCACATTTCTTGCTACTTTCGTTCATAGTTGTGGCAGTGTAGTTGCCCAGAGTAGACTGTGGACTCTTTTAAACAATAATGATGAGAAAGGGATAATAATCGTTACCATTTCGGATAATAGGAATTCAGTTTTTTTTTCATTTGTAATCACTTAGATTTTGTAACAGTTAGGTTATAGAAAACTGGCTTTTTGACCGGAGATGTGCTGTTTACTCTAATCCTCAGTTACGGGTTGCAAAGGAAGCAGCTGCTGTGCCTGTAGCTGCTACACAACCATCATATAACAAGAGCTCTCAAGAGATTAATGAGTGGGATCAACCATTGCAGACTCCATCCCCTCAGGTTGCTGCGCCTCTTGCCCCTGCTCAGCAGTCAAACGCTTCTTCCCCGTATGTTACTGATTATGGAGCGGATGCGGAAGATGGTTTTGGATTTGAAGACTGTAAGTTGTTTTACACTTTGGACCACTAAAAGTCTTTAACTTCCCCATATACTCAAATTGCATGCAAGTATGTAAATGGTTAGATGAAGGAAATTAGACAGGATGTGCTGCCTGCCTTTGATTTTATATGTCAATTTGGAAATGTATATATATTTATTGGTTTGCCTTGTTCCAGTTGAGATCAAATCAGTGTACGTTAGGAATCTGCCTTCCAACATATCTACTTCAGAAATCGAAGAAGAGTTCAAGAACTTTGGTACGATCAAGCCTGACGGAGTTTTCCTCAGAACCCGCAAGGTAATAATATTCATTTCCTTGTTTATGTTTTCTTAAGTGATATGAAGAACCAAAGCTAAACAATCTTATGCAACCAAACATGCAGGATGTTATTGGCGTTTGCTATGCTTTTGTTGAGTTTGAGGACATGACTTCCGTCGAGAATGCTATTAAGGTCTAGATTCTTTTGCATAATTACCACCACGGGCTCCTCACTAGATTAAGTGTCTTCCTCTGTTCTCATTTCGGTTTGTCCTTATCGGTTTCCCTCTGTGTAATAAATAGGCTTCTCCTATATACTTGGGTGGAAGACAAGTATACATTGAGGAACGAAGACCCAATCCTGCTGGTGTTCGCGGAGCAAGTAAGTTTTCTTTTGAAACCGTGCTCCGTTCCCAACAATTTCTTGATTATGAAACTTTTTCGAGTGTCTTGTAACTTTTGTTGGCTTGTAAACTTCACATGTAAACTTATATTGACTGTTATTTCTGTTGACCGAGCAGGACGAGGAGGACGCGGAAGGGGTGGCTACTCAACAGAAGCACCAAGAGGCCGGGTTGGTTCCCGTGTGTCCGGGAGAGGAAACCAGGATGGAGGTGACTACAGGCCAAGAGGCAACGGTTACTACCGTGGTGGCCGCTAAGGAACAAAGAAATGCAGCTGAATCTCTTCTATAAGTTTTAGGGCAACCAAGAATGAATGATTCAGAGGTTCTTGTTCCTTTATCTACCGAACAAGTAGTTTGTAATTTCTTTTGTTGGGTTTTGTTTTTTGTTCAAGGAAACAAAGATTTTGGTTTATATATTGTTTTCTTTATAATTTGTTTTAGATTTATTTAGGGCCCGGAACTCCCTTACCCCTTCCTTTGAGAATGGCTTTAGTTATGTAACATTTCGATTTCTTTTTTGTTTTTTTCCTTTGAATCATTGGCTTGAATTCGAAACTTCTATGTGTTGCCCTCTTCTTTCTGTCTTTTAGTTAAACTCTGTCTCATAGTTTTATGTTATGCGGAGGCATAAGTTTAATTTTAAAAAGGTGTTTGAAACTTTTTTTCTTTCATGAAAATTTAATTACCTTGTTGGATTTTCACATAAACATTTATTATTTATTTTATTGTAATGATTATACATGCATAATTTTTGTATACACTTCTGGATAATGATGAACTAATACTAATTCAATTTATTCAAATATTCTTTTATTTATATTTTTTTAACGTACGTTTTAATTTAATGAAAATCAGTTCATATAAAGTACATTAAAACCGGAAAAAATAATAATAATCAAGTTTCTTTTGTAGGAATGACTATCAAGTCAAGAGTTCAAAATACATATTAATATAGACATATAGTTGTACGAGATGTTGTCCCATTTTTTTTTCTCAGTGTAGTCATTTTTTAAAACTCAAAAAGGTAAAATTCTTTCGCGTCATGGTAGCTTCTGCATATCGACACTGAAAATGTGCGTATTTAAATTTTCATGAAAACAAAAATTGTTTCCAAATTACTTTTTATTTTTATTTGTTTATTCTTGATTTGTGTGGGGAATACGAATTCTCACCAAAAGAAAAAAAAATCTACAAGCTTTGATATAGGGAAAATCCCATGAGAAACCTTCGAAGTGGCAATTACTTCCACTTTAAACATACAAAATTTTATGGTGCCATAATAAACCTTAAAATTATAAACACTCGTAATAAAAACCACCAAAGTGGCTCTTGTGTTTGATCAAGCAAAGAATAATGAAGTCTGTGATTAGCATGTTAGAGTTATATAAGAAGACAAACAATGAAAAAAATATCACGTAGATGGTTAAAACTTAAAAGCCGAGAAATGCATCACCAATCTAACTCTAATGACAATCGCTATATTGGAGAAAGCAAGGGTTGCTAAAAAGTTTTGTTCAACAATACGCATCAAAACAACTTTGTACGAGGTAACTAGTTTGACATTGGCTATACTGTTGACTTGTCAGCACATCAACGTGCTTGTCGTCGATGGGACCTTACAGGTATTTGGATCAAACTCTAATGATTTATTGGTGTTTAACTTTGATCTGTCTTTTGTTTATAGTTTCTAGTGATTCGTTGATAGTTAAACCATGCTTTGTGTTGTTTTTATGATTTTTAATATAGGAATACCAAGTAAACATGTAGAAAATGTGTTAGATGACAACCAAGACAATGCAACATGTAGAATGTGTGTTAGATGACAACCAAGATGATGCTGAGAAGTATGTCCAGCATCGGTCCAATAAGTTTTAATGTTTTATGCTAATTTTTTTATATTTTAATACCTTATAAATATTTTATATCTTTAATATCTTATAAATATTTTATGCCCTTAATTTTTGTATGTCTTTTTAATGTCCATAAAGAAAAATGTGATGTCCTAGGCCCAGATCTTAATTGTTTGGACCTTGGACCGAATCTGAGTATGTCTGATTATTATTCAACTTTATGACTCAAAAACACATGATGATAACATCAGAAGGAAATATTCTTTTGAATCACTACAAAATGCAGGTAAATCTACAAGACATGGTAGGATACCACATTGTACTCGTTGTGGTCAAGCTTGACATATCAAGAACGAATGTAAAAATGAATCGGTCATTGTAGAAGGTCCAAAAAGTAGACGAGGTAGAAATATCTTGTCGAGATATTTTCTATTTAATTAATTTTAAAATAAGCAACTCAATTGGTTGGTGTGTTAACTCCATTTTTATGATTGAAATTGAAATTTATGACACTTATATAAGGTTCGAATCTAATACATTGCAATGTTATAGAAGATACTAAAACTACTATAATAAGTTGATAAAAAAAAAAAATTAAACCAAAGCGTTAACCAAAACCAAGAAAAAATAAAATAAAAACAATCAACCGTTACAAACGGGTCAATCAAGTTCAGCTGCTTCTTCTAGGGCTCCTCAGCCATTTCTCTCCTCCAATCAACCAGCCATACATGTGAAGAAGGCTTCGTGTGGACGACCCTTATGAATAGTAATGATAGTTGGTTTTCTCAATTTATTATGACTCTTATTCTATCTAATCGCTATCGTATGGAACATAATGGAGTAATTTGATTTATCTTTGCTTTTCTCTTTTTTCAATTGTGATTTTTTTTTTTTTACATTTATAAATGGATGGTTAAGTGATTAGTGAGTAACTTTTTCTTATAAACACATCTAAATAACAAACATAAATCATTCATAAAAAAAAAAGCAACATCTATTAAACATCATCATTTAAAGATACACTACTCTTTGATACATACACAAACACAAGAGAAACTAAGCAAATACATAGATTAACATAAAATCTTGTTCCAAACTGAAATTACAATCTATTAATACTTCGACATCGCCATTATTTGTAAATCCAATTGATGGAGTTCTCAGCACATTACGATACACTTACTCCCCCTCGTAAGCACTACAACTATTATTAATTATTCGATGCTGTTTGTAGTAACACATAAGTCCTTTTTGTTATAAACAGTCATTTGTAATAACACATAACTTCTTTGTCGTTTTTCTCTTCATTATATGATGAATTTAGACTATGTTTAGTCTTCTATAAGATACAACATTTATTAGCGTTAAATAAATATACTCATAAATCTCAGAAATTATAAACTCTACGAACAATGTTTAAAATCACAGTTTAGATATATCTTAATCATCGAGACTATTTGAATTTCCTTAAATATTCAAAAAGATGAAATTTAAGCTAAAATGAAAGATAATCACAGTCCTTTCTTCGCCTTTTGTTTCTGTTTTTTTTCTTTTCTTTATAACATTAGGTTTCTAAATCAATATTTTTTACTGTTAGTTATTTTAGTTGGAATTTTGAAAGCAAAATATTAAGTTTAATTAGGCATATGGTTAACTAAATTGACAGTGTTAAGTATTTTATTAACAGAGTTTACTATTCAGTTCACTATAATGTCGGACCGAACATGTGAATCATTTTGGTGATGATTTTTAATACGAATGTTTTTAATGTGAAGATTTATTATAAGAATATAAATATTTGGAGGTTTAAAGTGGAAGTAATTTGCCCAATTTAAAGATTTTTTTTTTTTTATGGGATTATTATTCCCTTTGACATAATGTCGGTTATGGTTTTGCCCAAGCATCGGATGATCTCAGAGAAAAAGGAATGTTTGGGTGCAAATGTCTCTATTGGAACAATCTCACAGAATTTCCGCCATTGAAGGAACCCCAAACCTTCTCGCTCCCTGTTTCTATCCCCCAGTGGCCTTCAGGTGATTTACGATCCCTTCTTTTTCGATCTTCAATTCCCGATCTGGAAAGGATTCGGATTCAGATTTTTACCCAGGAATTTCTAGATTTAGCACTTCAATTTCGATCTTGTTTTTGCTTTTTGTTTTATAAAAACTCAGGTTCCTTTTTCTTCAGATACTTGATAATGCTTTGAATTGATTAGGTCATGGCTTTGCTTCAAGAAGAATCAATCTTGGCGATCTTGAAGTAGCCGAGATCACAACTTTTGAATTCATATGGCGATACGTCTCTCCTCGAGACAACAACAACAACAACAAGAGTGTTTCCTTCTACAAACCAGTACCCGAAAGTTTCCACTGTTTAGGTCATTACTCTCAGTCTGATTCTCACCTCTTGAGTGGTTTTGTTCTAGTAGCAAGAGAAGTCGTCAAGTCTTGGAGAACTAATGAGCCTGCACTTGCCAAACCACTAGATTATACATTGCTCTGGAGCTCAAATGACTTATCAGAAGAACCTCAAAGCAGCGGTTGCGGTTACTTCTGGTTACCGCAGCCTCCTCGAGGGTATAAACCCATCGGATTTTTGGTTACAACGAGTCCCTCAAAACCTGAACTGGATCAAGTTAGATGTGTTCGAGCTGATCTAACCGATAAATGTGAAGCACATAAAGTCATTATCACCGCTATATCGGATTCTTTAAGTGTTCCTTTGTTTATATGGAAAACAAGACCTTACGATCGCGGAATGTGGGGCAAAGGAGTCTCTGCAGGTACATTCTTCTGTAGAACTCCGTTACTCATCTCCCTGGAGGAGGAAGAAGATGGTCTCTGTATCAACATCGCTTGTCTGAAAAGTCTTGATTCGAGTTTACACGCAATGCCAAATA